>CM053027.1:526875174-528075174 GCA_028564925.1 Lithobates sylvaticus
GATGCCCAGGCAAGCTTGCTTCTCTGGGTTTTTGCTGAAGAATTCACGCAGGAGTCTAGGGGCATGTACATTACTTGCTGACTCCCATAAACTTTCCTCAGGTGATTACCCCTTCTATTTTATGAGGTATTGGACCTGTCTTCCCCTCTTTCGTCAGTCCAGGGTGGCTTCTACATCAAACTCCGTCTGCTCACCCACTGTGATGGAAGGTGGAGCTGGATCCTCTCTTTCTGCAAAGGAACCAGAAATGGCTGGCTTGAGCAAAGAAACATGAAAGACTGGGTGAATCTTATAAGAGCTCGTCAAGGGCAGTTCGAAGGCCACAGGATTAATCTCCTTCTTAATTGCAAATGGGCCAATGAATCTTGGACCCAACTTCCGCGAAGGGCCGGATAATTTAAGGTTCGCTGTGGAGAGCCACACTTGGTCGCCAACCTTCAGAGCTGGATTCTTTCTCTTTTTCTTGTCATAATATTTCTTGTAATCCTCTTTGTGTCCTTTGCATAGTTTCCTGAAGAACTTGGTAATTCTCCTGGATGAAGGTTAACCTATCCTGAACTGCAGGTACTGCTGCTTCTGGCACAGTATTGGGTAGAGAAAAAGTATGGAATCCATAATTTGCCCAAAATGGAGATTGACTGGTAGAAGCATGTATGGAATTGTATGCAAACTCGGCACAAGGAAGCAAAGTTAGCCAGTTATCTTGCAAGAATATGGAGAAACAACAGAGATATTGCTCCAGCGTTTGATTTGTTCTCTCTGTCTGGCCATTACTCTGTGGGTGATAAGCTGATGACAGACTTCAGTATTCAAGGCTTTGCAGAGAGCCCTCCAGAACCTGGAGGTGAATTACACCCCTCTGTCAGAGACAATGCTGTTTGGCAGACCGTGCAATCTTACAATCTCCATGATAAAGGTGTGTGCTGTATCCATGGCAGAGGGAGTACCCACCAGGGGCAGAAAGTGGGCCATCTTCTACAAGCGACCGACCACCACCAAGATAGTGGAGAATCCTTCAGAGGGGGGTAAATCTACTATGAAATCCATGGACAGCATTTTCTAAGGGTGGCCTGGGACTGACAATGGTTTTAACAGGCCCCAAGCTTGTGTGCAACTTTGCAATCCTGCCTCAGATTAGGCCACCAGTAGGAACGTTGAATAAGCTCAGATGTCTTATGGCCCACGAAATGGCAAGCTGGTGGTCATGGAGGGTTTTGAGGACCTGGAGTCTGGCTTCCTTGGGTACAAAAATGTTGTCTCTGTGCCACAGGAGTCCTTCCTGATTCTTGAGTGCAGAGATCTCAGATTCCAAGCATTGAGCAGACGTCTGTTCGAAAGTTGACCTTAGATCAGGCTGAATTAGAAGAAAATTTTGAGGGGACAAAATGGTGCTGGGGCAACAGTCTCAGGAGTCTATGTAAACATGTGTAAGAGTGAATCTGCCTTCCCATTCTTGGACCCTGGGCGATACATGAGATAAAAGTTGAACCATGAGAAAAATAAGGCCCACCAGGCTTGCTGTGGTCTCAGACGTTTGGCCGATCTAAGATACTCTAGGTTCTTGTGGTCTGTGAATATCATGATGGGGTGAGCTGCTCCTTCTAACAAATACCGTCATTCCTCCAGTGCGATCTTTATAGCCAATAGTTCCCGGTCTCCCACATCATAATTCCTCTTGGACTGGCTCATCTTTCGAGAGAAGAAAGCTACTGGGTGCAGCAATGCCATAGGACCTTGTCGTTAGGACAAGACAACCCCTGTGGCAGATTCTGATGCATTGACCTCCAAGACAAAGGGCAGAGCTGGGTCTAGGTGTTGCAGAACAAGAGCAGATGTGAACAAGGCCTTTAATTTATTGAAAGCAGTTTGAGCCTCCTGAAACCACTGAAAACGGGTGTGTTGACGGGTCAGTTGGGTAATTGGGGCAATGATGCCAGAAAAGTCTTCTTCGATAGAAGTTAGCAAATCCCACAAATCTTTGAATGCCCTTTTTATCTGTGGGGGCTGGCCATTCCAGGATGGCGGATACAGGGCCGGTGCTACCACTAGGTAAACTAGGCAGCCGCCCTAGGGCGCCCTGCTGCCTACGGCGCCCGGCCACAAAAAAATAAGTTTTGCCTAAGGTTTCAAAAATCCTTGCACCAGCTCTAGGCGGATACCTTCTGAGGATCCATGGCCACTCCGTCTATGGAAATGATTAAGCCTAGAAATTGAATGGTTGTCCTTCCAAAGTCACACTTCTCTGCTTTGGCATAAAGTCTGTGTTTCCTTAGTGTGGACAGAACCTTTTTAACGTGAGTTCTGTGTAGCTCCAAAGTGGCAGAGAAAATAAGAATATAATCCAAGTAAACGATCAGGAAGTGATCCAGGAATTCTCAAAAAATATTGTTTACAAAATGCTGAAAGGTGGCCAGGGCATTACACAGTCAAAATGGCATAACCAGATATTCAAAGTGCCCAAAGGGAATTTGAAAGGCTGTCTTCCACTCATCTCCCTCACGGATGCGCGCAAGATTGTAAGCGCTCCGTAAGTCCAGTTTGGTAAAGATCTTGGCAACACAAAACCACTGGAAGAGCTCAGGAACAAGAGGGAGAGGGTAACGGTTCTTGATCGTAATTTTGTGGAGCTCACTATAATCCACACATGGCCTTAGTGTATGGTCTTTCATTTGTACAAAGAAGATTCCGGCACCGACTGGACAGGAGGAAGGACAAATTAACCCCTTTTCTAAGTTCTCATCAAATATATTGACATAAAGTCTCAAGTTCAGTCTCTGAGAGTGAGAATTTCTGCACCTGGTAACAACTCGATTGGACAATCATAAAGGCGGTGAGGTGGTAATGTATCTGCTTTCTTTTTATCGAAGATGTCCAGGAAATCGTGGTAAACTGCAGGAACTTCTTGGCTGGTGTTAGAAGTTGGTTGGACGGTGAGACAGCTGGCAGGTGACACAGATTCATGAATGAAACAGGACTCAAGACAGTAGGTTGATGTGAAGAGGATCTCCCCTTTAATCCAGTCAATCTGTGGATTGTGGGCCCGTAACCACGGAATTCCCAGAGAACATTGGTGAACAGAGAACATCAAAGCGGAGAAACTCTTGATGACCAGATTCAGTCAAGGTCTCCCACATCATAATTCCTCTCGGACTGGCTCATCTTTCGAGCGAAGAAAGCTACTGGGTGCAGCAATGCCTTAGGACCTCATGGGTACAGTCTCTTTTGCAACGGGTCCAGATTAGGGATGAGCCAAACACCCCCCGGTTTGCACCAGAACCTGCGAACGGATCGAAAGTTTGTGCGAAGGTTAGAACCCTATTAAATACAATAGACGTGAACGTTCCAAATCTAAAGTGCTAATTATATCGGCTAATATGCATGTTATTGTCCTAAACAGGGTTTGGGGACCCGAGTCCTGCCCCAGGGGACATGTATAATGCAAAAATAAGTTTTAAAAACAAACTTTTTTTCTGGAGCAGTCATTTTAATAATGCACAAAGTGAAAAAAAAGTGAAATATTCCTTTACATATCGTACCCGGGGAGTGTCTAAAGTATGCCTGTGAAGTGGCATGTGTTTCCCGTGTTTAGAACTGTCCCTGCACAAAATGACATTTGTAAAGGAAAATAAGCCATTTAAAACTGCTTGTGGCTTTAATGTAATGTCTTGTCCTGGCAATATGGATGAAAATCTTTTAGAAAAATGGCATGGCTACCCCATCACCCCCCCCCCCCCCCACTACCCCAGCCCATTACCAGCCACTTTGGGTCTTGTATGGATATTAAGGGGAACCCCACACCCAAAATAAAACCCTATACCTAAAACCCTATATAATCTGAACAGCAGTATACAGGTGGTGCAAACAAGACAGGGACTGTAGGTTTGTTCTTAAGTAGAATCTGTTTGTAATTTGGAACAGGTAAGGTATAGCTGCAGCCAAAAAATAATTTTTTAAGCTTTTTGGAGAACATAGGGAAGGGTTATCACCCCTGTAACATTTGTTTTGCTGTCTGTGCACCTGTTCAGAACATTTCACCTCGCTTTCCATCCCAATGACAAATGTTTTTTGGAAAAGTGGGGTTTTTATTGAAACAAGGATTGGTGATAAAGCATCAGTAGAGAGGAGACACCCTTTTCCCATATTAACTCTTACAGGAGAGAATTTCCCTTCCTAGGGGTAGATTTCCTCTCACTTCCTGTTGACTCCTTCCGTTTGCAAGTAGAAGTCGTTTGTAAGTTGGATGTTTGAAAGTAGGGGCCTGCCGTATATACTCTGCAGAAATTTGCCCCATAGATGTTGGTGTTGCCACAACACTGTAAGCCCTCACAGTTACTCTTGGTGGGCGCTGGAACGCCCTGCTGTGAAATATTATATCAGGAATTGTAATTACATGCCATTGTTGAACAGTGGTAGGAAAAATTGGGCCTTTGGTGGTGGTGCTGGTGCTACAACACTGTAAGCCCTTACAGTTACTCTTGGTGGGCGCATGAATGGGCCCTGATGTGAATTATTAGATCAAGAATTGTAATTGCATGCCTCTGTTGAACAGGGGCAGACAAATTGGACATTTGGTGGTGGTGGTGGTGCTACAACACTGTAAGCCCTCACAGTTACTCTTGGTGGGCGCATGAATGGGCCCTGCTGTGAATTATTAGATCAAGAATTGTAATTACACGCCCCTGTTAAACTAGGGGCTGAAAAATTGGGCCTTAGGCACTGGTGCTGGTACCACAACACTGCAACCCCTCACAGATACTGTACTTGCAGCACAGCAATGAGCCCTGTTGCAAAGTATTGCAGCAAAAATTGTAATTACACGCCCCTGTTAAGCAGGGGCTGAAAAATTGGGCCTTAGGCACTGGTGCTGGTGCCACGACACTGCAACCTCTCCCAGATCCTCTAGTTGGAGTGCAGGAATGAGCCCTGCTGCAAAGCATTGCATGAAAAATTGTAATTACATGCCCTGTTTAACAGGGGCTGAAAAATTGGGCCTTAGCCACTGGTAGCGGCACCCAGAAACAAAAATGTTCTTCCAAGCTATCATCAGGATCATTGAGGAGGAAGAGGATAGTCAGTCAACATAACAGAACAGTCACTCAGCATCAGCATAGGCAGTCTTGAAGAGATGTGACATTTCAAAATAAATTATTCGGTTACATCAGCTTCAGGTGCCTGGTAGCTGGTGGTGATCCAAGACTGATTCATCTTTATGAAGGTCAGTCGATCAACCGAGTCGGTGGACAGGCGCACCCTGTGATCGGTGACAAAGCTTCCAGCAGCAACCTCCAACACTACTGTACCTTGTCCTGCATCCTTCCCAGCTGCCAAAAGAGTGACCCAATGGGCTGTGAAAGATAGGTAACGTCCCTGTCCATGCCTGCTGGACCATGAGTCAGCGGTAATATGCACCTTACCGCTGACCGCCCTGTCCAGCGAGGCATGGACATTGCCTTCCACATGCCGGTAGAGAGCCGGAATCGCCTTCCGTGAGAAAAAGTGGTGTTTGGGAACCTTGACACCGACGAACCGCACATTGCACAAATTCACGGAAGGGTGCCGAGTCTACCAACTGAAAAGGCAGCAGTTGAAGTGCTAGCAATTTAACCAAGCTAGCATTCAACCGCTGGGCATGTGGATTGCTGGGAGTGATCTTCTTTTGACGGTCCAGCAGCTGGAGCAGGGAAATTTGCCTGGTACAATCGGATGTTGGTGTACTGCTAGCAGAGTGCCCGCAAGTACTTGGCTGTGACACACCTAATTCTACACCTTCATTCCTCTCAGTGCAGCTTTCAGAGAGGACTGAAGGTATAGTGGGGATGAAGATCCCAGCTGATGAGGAGCAAGGAGAGGTCCGCTTTGTTCTTTGGTGTGGGTCTTTAAGGTAGGCTTGCCAACGAGCTGCATGGCAGGTCAACATATGTCTGGTCAAGCATGTGGTGCCCAAGCGGCTGATGTTTTGGCCACGCGAGATACCCTTGAGACATATGTTGCAAATAGCAGCAGTGCGATCTGCTGCACTCGTCTCAAAAAAGGCCCACACCAAAGAACTTTTGGAATAATGCGCAGAGGCAGCGCCCTGCACAGACGGAGGTCTGCGGTGTGATTAAGTTGGTGTGCTGCCCTTAAGCTGGCCCCCGGAGGGCATCCTGCCTCGTTGGAGATGTGCCTCCTCCTCCTCCTCCTCTCTCCTATCAGGCACCCACATGGTGTCAGTGACCTCATCATCCCCTCCCTCTTCACCACTGGAGCAAACCTGGCAGTATGCTGCAGCTGGTGGAACATGACTGCCAGATTGCTGTCCTTGAGCATCCCCTCTCTCTGCGCTCACGCTACTGCCTTCCTCTAGCTGGGTATCATAATCAGAGCCTTCAAAACGCTGGGCATCCTCCTAGAGCATGTACCCAACACTGTGGTCAAACAGTTCGGGGGACTCCTCAGGAGGACATGGTGGGTCTAGGGAAGGAGTGACTGATGACATTGAGACGAGGGAAGAGGACGCGTTGGCAGCTGCTTTGCAAGTACCCTGAGCCTGGGTAAGAGAGGATGAGGAGGGCTTGGTCATCCACTCTACCAAGTCTTCGGCATGATGCGGCTCAACGCGTCCAGCTGCCGAAAATAAGGACAAGCGTGTCCCATGGCCACGTGCTGATGATGATGCACCGCGTCCACGACCAGCACTGTTGCCTATAGACACAGAGCCTGCTTTCCCTCTTTTATTGGCTCGTGACTGTCTGCCTCTCCTTGTTGGCCTTCCAGACATACTAATGGCCTGCAGGGAGATGGGAAAACCAGCAATAAGGGGTAACTTCAGGTGTATACTGTGCAGGAGGCACACTACACCCACTGAATATTAGGCAAATGCCTTAGTGTGGCACAGCTGAACTACACAACACCAGCAATGAGGGGGTAAATTCAGATGTATGCTGTGCAGGAGGCACACTACACTCACTGAATATTAGGCAGATGCCTGTGTTGCACAAATGAACTACACAACACCAGCAATGAGGAAGTAGATTCAGGTGTATGCTGTGCAGGAGGCACACTACACTCACTGAATATTAGGCGGATGCCTGTGTATGCTGTGCAGGAGGCACACTACACTCACTGAATATTAGGCAGATGCCTGTGTTGCACAAATGAACTACACAACACCAGCAATGAGGGGGTAGATTCAGGTGTATGCTGTGCAGGAGGCACACTACACTCACTGAATATTAGGCAGATGCCTGTGTTGCACAAATGAACTACACAACACCAGCAATGAGGGGGTAGATTTAGGTGTATGCTGTGCAGGAGGCACACTACACTCACTGAATATTAGGCAGATGCCTGTGTTGCACAAATGAACTACACAACAAAAGCAATGAGGGGGTATATTCAGGTGTATGCTGTGCAGGAGGCACACTACACTCACTGAATATTAGGCAGATGCCTGTGTTGCACAAATGAACTACACAACACCAGCAATGAGGGGGTAGATTCAGGTGTATGCTGTGCAGGAGGCACACTACACCCACTGTAACAGCGCTAGGTTAAAAAGCACAGCTGACACTGACACTGCCTATCCTGCTCTCTCCCTGAACACTACACCCACTGTAACAGCGCTATCTTAAGTAGAAAAGCACAGCTGACACTGTCCCTGCCTATCATTCTTTCTATGAACGCCGCAACACACTACACAAGGCCGCCGTGCTGGCGGCCTTATATAAAGTGGGGAGTGTACTAAACCCCCCTGAGCTATAATTGGCCACAGGCATCCTGCCTGTGGCCAATTATGGCTCTCCTCACTCCTCAATTTTGTTTGGGTAAAATGTCGCACGGCCGTGCAGTTGTCAGTTAAAGCGACGCAGTGCCGTATTGCAAAAAAATGGCCTAGTCATTAAGGGGGGAAATCCTTCCGGTCCTTATGTGGTTAACAAGTGTCATCTTGGTGCTATTAATTATGTTTGAGCCTTAAACAAATCTTACATAATAGAGCAACACAGATTTCATGATTGATTTCCCTTGTGAAACTTAATTTCATGAAAGAACTGATGACACAGCAATCTTTACCAGGACACGTGGAATCCTGCACGTGCACCCGGCTTGTCTTTTCTCCGGGACAGCTGCTACATAAATAAAAGCCAAAAATGTAATCCTTAAAACATTCCATGTCCCAGACCCTGTGAGTTCTAAATCTTTCACAAATTTCTGCTGTATCCATGGTGTTCTTCAGATCCATTTTTGTGGAGACCAGTCCTACTTTTATGCTAAGTAAATAAATATTTCTAGCTACTGAAAGTTCACCTATACCAGACAAGTTGAAAAGCAAATTACTTGATCTAATGCCTCAGGATTAGGGTTGAGCGAACCCGAACTGTAAAGTTCGGGTCCGTACCGGACTTTTGGGTGTCCGGGTCCTGGACCCGAACACGAACAATTGACTGTGTGTTCGGGTTCGGGTCTGGTGTTCGGCGATGTATTGGCGCCTTTTTAAAAGCTGCAGGGCAGCCAATCCACGTTAGTTTCACTAGTGTGCCCTTAGAAGCCATCACAGTCATGCCTACTAATGGCATGGCTGTTATTGGCCAGTGCAGCATGTGACCCAGCCTCTATATAAGCTAGAGGCACACAGCATGGCACATCACTCTGCTTTACACAGTGTAGGTAAAGTTTCTTGGCTGCTGTGAGGGAGAGAATTACATGCTAGGAGTCAGTCCACATTCCTGAAATATCTTCTAATTAGTAAACGATCTACATAGCTAGAGAGTGTAGGTCAAGTTTCCTGTGTGTGTTTTGAGGGAGAGAGAATTATCCAGATTCAGAAATCAATTCTAAGATCTGGTTGGGTTGCAGTGCACAGTCTTTTTACACTGCCATGAGCCCAGTGCCAGACAAAATATACATTTTATCTGCAAGCTCAGTGCACCAGCACTGCATATGTTACTGAGAGATACACTCTGTACATAGTGTTTGTGGGTGTATTCTGCTATTGCAAAAATATTGCAAAAAAATAAAATTTTGCAGTGTTTTCTGCATGTTTGCAGGAGTGTGTGACATATTCAATCGATCTATTTTTCTTCTATTGTGCTATTCCAAAAAAAAATTTGAGAGAAATATTTTTTTTTTCTTAGCATTTTCTGCAGTTTTGCAGTTTTTGAGATACATGCTGTACATACTGTGGGTGTATTCTGCTATTGCAAAAACATTGCAAAAAAAATAAAAAATTTGCAGTGTTTTCTGCATGTTTGCAGGAGTGTGACATATTCAATCAATCTATTTTCTTCTATTGTGCTATTCCAACAAAAAAAATTTGAGTGAAATTTTTTTTTTCATAGCATTTTCTGCAGTTTTGCAGTTTTTGAGATACACGCTGTACATACTGTGGGTGTATTCTGCTATTGCAAAAACATTGCAAAAAATAATTATTTTGCAGTGTTTTCTGCATGTTTGCAGGAGTGTGACATATTCAATCGATCTATTTTTCTTCTATTGTGCTATTCAAAAAAAAAATTTGAGTGAACGTGTATTTAGCATGGCAGGGGGCGTTATCACAGACAAGCGCAGCCGCCTGTCCAGAGCCACTGTGGACAAGCTCATGTTCATTAAAATGAACCAGGCATGGATCCCACAGGACTTGTGCAGAATAGACCGATGTATACCGGTGTTCTGACAAAAACTGTCTGGCCATCGGATAGTGTCCGGCCACTTACTGCGCAGGCGCAGCGCTTGCGCAGTACGGAGGACAAGGAGATTCACAAAATCTCAGAAGATAAACGACGCCTGCGCAGTGAATGCAGGTTCAAGCCCCACCATCCAAGTGGACATACAGTAGCACATAGTAACAGGGCCCCTCACGGGCTCGCTTTGCTCGCCGCACTTCGGGCATGGCCTCGCTTGGCTCGGCTTCAACCTCGGATGATGTGGCTTGAACATGGACTCACCGCACATCGTCTTCGGAGAGTTTCGAAATCCCCTTGTCCTACGTACTGAGCAAGCGCAGTACAGGGCGGACAGAATTCGACACATCACCACCAGCCTTACCCAGCCATTGTTGTATTTTTGAACCAGTGCTGGTTACCTCGTCCTCCTCCACCGCCGCTTCCACCTACACCACCACATCCACCGCCACCTCAACCTCCTACTCCATATGGACCTCGACCTCATAGGTCAAGATTATAATTTTTTTATTTTTTTATTTTCCAAGTATTTTATTTTCCCACTATCTTATACATTAAATTGAATACTTTTTTCCAGAATTTTGGGGCATTCCCACCATGTGTGGCATCGTGCCATTGAGTTTCTGAGGTTCTTAATGACTTCCTGTACCTCTTCTGCTGAGAAGGGGGCCTCCAGCATATTATTTTAATTTTTAATTTTTTTTATGTTATTTTAAGTTATTTCCCTATCCACATTTGTTTGCAGAGCACTTGCCATTCTCTTAACAACATTTTGTTGGCATTTGCAGCCCTCTGACTTTTCCATGACTTTTTTACAGCCATTTTAGTCTTCAAAAGTTCGGGTCCCCATTGACTTCAATGGGGTTCGGAGTTCAGGGTCAAGTTCGGTCCCGAACCCGGACTTTTTTCCGAAGTTCGGCCAAACCCGCCGAACCCGAACATCCAGGTGTCCGCCCAACTCTACTCAGGATACTTGCAGATTAGCAAAAACAATTGAGCACTGTCTGTAAAAAATGTTTTAATTGCACTAACATCCAAATTTTCAGAACAAGCTTTCAGGGTGTACCCCTTCTTTAAGGTCCAAACAGTACTTTTGATCCTTGGAGAAGGGGGTACACCCCAAAAGCTTGTCCTCAATTGTTTTTGTAACAAGTACACTTATACAGCTACAACAAACTCTACAGCAGGAGTCTCCACATTTTCTAAACAAAGTGCCAGTTTACTGGCCTTCAGACTTTAGGGGGGCCTGAGAGTGGCCAGCGGGAATAGGACATTTTTATGGCATCAGTGGGAGTAAACATGGCCCCATCTTTGGTAGTTGAGGGAGGAATAGAGCCCCATTGTTGTTGTCAGTGGGATGAATTACAACCCATTGTTGGAGTCAGTGGTAGAATAGCGTCTTGTATCAGTGGGAAGAATATGGCCCCAAGGGCCAGATAAAGGCAGGAAAAGGGCCGCATCTGTCCGCAGGGCCACAATTTGGAGACCCCTGCTCTACAGATTTCTAAACAAGAGCCAAAGGCACTAAAACCCTGTACACATGGGCCGTTTGGCCAGGCTTCTGTCGGACGAGCATGCTGGAAAACCAGTGGCAGGCCAGCTCCCGATCAGCACTCTCAGCCAATGGCTGAGAGCACTGACCGGAGTGTTCTGGCAGGGGGGTCCTCCCCCTATCAGAACATAACAGCTCAGCGGGGGTGATCGCTGTACTAATGTCGGATCGTTAATACAGTGGCAGGCCAAGTCATACAAAAGTATTGTTGAATTATTTTGTAGTTGGTGTATAAGATTCCTATAGGGAATGGCAATTTATGTGTGCTGACAATCAGAATTTTTCTGCTACTTTGTCAGCAAAAAAAATAAAATAATAATAATTAAATCTATAATAATGAATAATCTACAAACACACTGTATATCCAAGCCACTAAATAGCAGAAAATAACCCAGAATATGGGTTAAAATATTCAAATTTCCAATCATCAGCAGATCCGCCATAGTAGAGTTAAAGTGAAACTATGGACAAAATAGAAATGACAGTCTGTCAGTAACATTAAAGCGATTGTAAAGGAAATGTTTTGTAAAGGAAATGATTCCTGATGCCTAAAATTTTTTTACCTTAATGCAAGAAATACAGTAAAGTTGTTGTTAAGCCACTAAGGGGGTTATTTACGAAAGGCAAATCCACTTTGCACTGCAAGTGCACTGAAAGTGCACTTCCAAGTGCAGTCGCCCTAAATCTAAGGGTTAGATCTGAAATAAGTGGAAGCTCTGCTGATTTTATCATCCAATCATCTTCCTTGCATGTCCCCCTCAGATCTACAGCGACTGCACTTTCAAGTGCACTTGCAGTGCAAAGTGGATTTTCCTTTTGTAAATAACCCCCTAAGTGTTCTTTCTACAATCCCCTCTGTAATAGTAAATAATGTCCCCAGTGTATGTGTTTTTTTTTTTAAATAAGCTGCTATATACCTTATTATATATCGCTGCTCGGTGCTTACATGAACGGCCGCCTCTCTCCTTTTTGACAGCTACAGTGGGTGGGGCTGAGAATCCCACGCTGACGTTAGCCAGGAGGAGGAGAGAGGTGTCCGGTCACATGAGCGCCAATCAGCGCTATGAAAAAGGTATATAGCTGCTTATTTTCAAAAAAACACATACACGGGACATTATTTACTATAACAGAGGGAATTTTTTGAAAGAATACTCAGTTATGATAGCAGCACAGGTAAAAGCTGGGGAGCAGACGGAGCAGACAGGCAGGGAGAGGAGGAGGGAGAGGATGGGTGAGAGGACAGAGGAGAGCTGTGGATGACAGAGGCACGTAAACTGAGGGCTCAGCAGTCATGATAAACTGTGGTCAGTTTACATGTGGGGGCAGAACCAGGCAGGATCACCTAGGCTTTTTAGGTTAAACAAGTGGCCAAATTACACAGCACAAGCACTTGGCTGTATAACATGCTTTAAGGCAGGTATGTTCAAAGTCTGGCCCACGGGCCAATTGCAGCCCGCGTTCCGTTTTAATACGCTCCCCTGGTAATTTAGATATATATATCTTTTGTGGCCCCCGTATTTATCGGCGATGCCTTGGAGGGGACAGGGAGGGGGGCAGGACGAGTGCCGTCAGATTACATACAGGAGAATCTCCTGTTTACTCTGTGGCATCTGTAGGAAGTCCCATCTCCTGGGCTGCCATTAGACGGCTATTCTGTATATCATATGAGGCAGGAATTCGTATTAAAGAGGCCGCTGAGTAAACAGGAGATTCTCCTGTATGTAATCTGACGTCGCTCATCCTGCCCCACTCCCTGTCCCCTACGAGTCTGCAGATGGGCATGGATCAGGCTACACTGATGACAATGGTGAGGCTGCATTCATGGCACTGGTGAGGCTGCATTCATGGCACATGTGAGGCTGCATTCATGGCACATGTGAGGCTGTATTCATGGCACTTGTAAGGCTGAATTCATGGCACTTGTGAGGCTGCATTCAAGGAAATGTAAGGCTGCATTGATTGCAGTGGTAAGGCTGCATTCATGGCATTGGTGAGGCTGCATTCATGGCAATAGTGAGGCTGCATTGATTGCAATGGTAAGGCTGCATTCATGGCAATGTTGAGGCTGCATTCATGGCAATATAGAGGCTGCATTCATGTCAATGGTGAGGCTGTATTCATGGCAATGCTGAGGCTGCATTCATGGTAATGCTGAGGCTGCATTCATGTCAATGGTGAGGCTGCATTCATGGCAATGGAGAGGCTGCATTTATGTCAATGGTGAGGCTGCATTCACGTCAATGGTGAGGCTGCATTCAGAGGCTGCATTCATGGCAATGGTGAGGCTGTACATGGGCACTGATTAGGCTGAAATGATGGGCACTGACCCTTTTTTTGCTTCACAGTTCTTTATTTAAAATTTTATTTTTTTCCTGAAACTTCCCTCTTAAAGTGAAGTTGCGTGTTATACGCCTGTGCGTTTTATATGCCGATAAATACGGTATATCCAAATAATACATCCAAGCTCATCCTTAGTCCTGAGCAGTGCTCTGGGATTCGTTGGGGCCACAAAAGAGATATATATATATATATATATATATATATATATATATATATAAATACAAACCACACGCAGCCACAAAGGCAAGCTTGTTGGGCAGTATATTAGTGCTGTGATGAACACACTTATGCCGCGTACACACGGTTCGATATGAGCTTGTTGCTGGAAAGTCCAACCGTGTGTATGCTCCATCGAAGATTTGCTGTCGGAATTTCCACATATAAATGTTTGAAAGCAGGTTCTCAAATTTTCAGCCAACTTCACTCTGTTGTCGGAAAGTCTGTGCGTGTGTACACAAGTCCTCGCACCAAAGTTCACGTATGCTCGGAATCAAGTACGAGACAGAAGTGCTCAGTCTTGTAAAACTAGCGTTCGGAATGGAGATAGCACATTCGTCACGCTGCAAATTTTAAATCTTTCAGTGCAGCGAATTCTCTTCTTCTTTATAATGCTATAATAATGAAGTTGCTTTGCTGCTGATATTCACACAGAGTTCTAACAAACTGATTTTTTATTATTTCTCGTGATCTCCTGAATAATCTTTGTTTGTTTTTTTTCTCAAGATCTCCAGAATAATCTTTTTTTTTTATTTTTTATAGTGAGCTCCTTTTTTTATTTTTTTATTATTTCTCCAGATCTCCAGAATAATCTTTTTTTTATTTTTTATAGTGATCTCCTTTTTTTTTTTTTATTTCTCCAGATCTCCAGAATAATATTTTTTATTTTTTTTATATTGATCTCCTTTTTTTTTTAGTTTTCCAGATCTCCAGAATAATCTATTTTTTATAGTGATCTCTATAATATTTTTTGGCGTTTTGTGTGTCAAGTTACCACAACACCATTATTATCTTGTATTTTTTTACCTCAAAGAGGTTGGTTGGTGTTGGTGTCCCTTGTTAATTTGACATTGTATTTTTTAAATATACCTGCCTACTCACAAACAAACTGTCCTTTTTGAAGTAAAACACATAGCCAAGTATTTTGTCAAAACAAAAATTATAAATTTATTAGGGGTCATAAAAAAATAAAGAGGAAGGTAACGCTGGAGAAACAGTTGGAATTGGTGAAGCCTTTCTACCCCAGCGCAGACATCAATTATTTGACAGGCAAAATTATTAACCTGAGGAGTCCATTTAATAAGGAGCATAATCCGGTCCAGGACTCCAAGAGATCGGGAGCAGCAGCAGATGACATATATGTCCCGAGGCTGTGGTCTTACAACAGCCTGCGTCTTTTGCCAGACCACACCAAACTCAGGCCATCACTCTTACTTACTTCCATGCTTCCTTCCAGTCTGCTGTGGTGAGTTGGGTGGCTGAGTTGTTGGAGGTGTTGCTGGAGGTGGTGTAGCAGTAATATGGTCCAACTCACACACATGACTTTTAGTTGTGAGTTGGCCCCTCATCCCCTTGTATAGGGCCTGAAGTATTATGTCTTCACAGATGAGGCGTTGGCCCTCCTCCATTCGTTCCAGTTTACTGGCTGTCACACAGCCAAAGAACTTGTGGACACCAGGGGATGTTGTGAGGACCGCAGTAGCCTGCTGAATCAAAGCAGTCGCTGACTCCTCCAGGTTCCTCGCCTTCCTGGTCCTTTTTGTTGGAAGGCAGAGAGGAGGAACCTGGGATTCGGTCAGGCTGCTTTCCACGGCCACCTCCTGGCTGAGACTTTCCACGGCCTCCTCCTGGCTGAGACTTTCCTGCGTAATGTACTTTCCTGTGTAAATGGGCATAGTTTTAGTTTTTTGGTCATCAATCACAAACAATTTTGAGCTCATGACTGTTGCAAATTGAATGTTACCAAATAGAAAAGACTATCATTCTGACCCCAGCATTTTTCATTCTTGTCCCAATCATTTTTGGCTACTATTGTCTATTGATATGTAAACCACTTTGTTAAATCAGAAATTAGTGATCAATAATAACATCTAGTTAACATCATTACATTTTTGACAAGAAATATGTTGAACAATGCTATACCTGGCTCAAGCTGGGCTCCTCCACATCTTCCTGGGTGGAAGGACATGGTTGTACTTCTGAAGCCTCAGCTGATGTGGAAGGAAGTGTGGAAGGAAGGGCTGAGAGCGATGGCCTGGATTCACTCTGGTCTGACAAAAATGCAGTCTGTCGTAGTACCAGACATAAACGTCATCTGCTGCTGCTCCCGATCTCATGGAATCCTGGACCTTTTTGCGCTCCCTATTATATGTGCTCCTCAGGCCACCAATTTTGGCCTTCAAATAGGTGATGTCTGCCGTGGTAGCCACCGGCTTCACCAATTCCAACAGGTGCTCCAGAGCTGCTTTCCTCTTTAGCTTGTTGGAATATTCTCTGTTTTTGACTTGCCACAGACATGGCAGCTCCCTGTATCTGTCTAGGAAGTTTGGCAGGAAGTCTGGGTCTGTAAATGTATCCATTTTATCTGCAAGACACAATATCCGTGTCTAGTTTAAGGTTTTACAAGTCACTATAGTATGTGCTGAAAGCATCTGCTATTGCTTGGGGGTTTCTTATTTTTTCCTTTGTGTGGGAATGGTATAAATGTTCTATTTTATGTTTAATTCTCCTATTTTTTAATGCGTCTAGCTAGGGCTTTACCCACTTTTTTTTTTTAACAAGAAAAGGGCTTTACCCACTTTATTGGAGGTGGAGTATGACGCGGCATTTATTTTTCTTTGTAAGTTCTTGCCTGAGGGATAGTAGTTGTGCAGAGTGTGATGGGTGGGGATTTTATTTGATTTAGTTTTCTAAGATGGTTATTTGTGACGTGAGTGTATCTATGCGTTGTGTCCTTTTCTTTTTGAATTGGGAGCTCAGTTTTATCAATACACTTCTAATAAATGCCTTGTGCGCGTTCCACACCACACCTGGGTCAGACACAGAGCCTGCATTGTTTTCAAAGTATTCAGATAATTGTTTGGTTATTTCTGGGGAGTATTCTGGGTGTTGTATAATGTAGTTGTTCATTCTCCACAAGAAGGTATTTTTTTGTTGAGGGGAGTCTAAGATAGAAATGGTGATGGGGGCATGGTCCGACCTAGTCATGGTGTGGATTACAGATGCGCAATTTTTTTGCAATAACCATTTGTCTGTAAAAAAGAGGTAAATTCTAGAGTAGGTTTTATGGAGCGGAGAGAGGTATGTGTAGTCTCCCTCCAATCCATGTTGGCAGCGCCATACATCGTGAGTACAAATTATGTTTTTCTGTGGGGATTCTTTACACTTTGCTGCAGAGTTAGAGTCCAGTTGGACTTCTGGGACTAGATTAAAGTCTCCACAGAGATTTAAGAGTCCTTGTTGTAAAGGCTGGACCTTTTTCATAAGTTTGCGGGGAAACTGGATTTGGCAGACATTTGGTGCATACAAGTTGACTAGTGTGTAGTCTATTTTGTTGATGGTGCAGACCAGGATTATATAACAACGCCCATTGGGATCTGAAATAATTCATGGGATCTGAAATTGGAAGTTCTTACAGGTTGGGGCAGCTGAAGAAGCAAAATGCGTCTCCTGCATGCATAGGATGTCGTATTTAGTGTCTTGGGCTGACTTCCAGAGTGAATATCTTTTGGCTGGGTGGTTAAGCCAATTTGCATTTAGGGACAGGATTGTCACTGTCATTTATGGTGGTGTGAGGGTGACTCAAACGGTCACAGGCACTTACAGTTTGTTGTAGTAGGTTGCAGTCCCTAGCGTAGGAGGCAGGCAGTGTTTGCTCTGTAGTCTCTGGTGGTCCTGGTATTGGCTTTTGGTCACTAGAAGAATGTACAGCTAGAGCTGTAAAACAATAAAGTTAACAAAAGAGGAACTGAATGGAAACCAGATGGAACTTGTAGGGTAATATATGTGTGTGGTTGTACAGTTGAATAGATAGGAGATTCAACATGACGCTGACAATAGCGATCTGTGTCCATCTAAACTGTGGTCGAATGTGCCTAACCTTAGCTCTATTAGTTCAAGATTATTCTACATAGAGAGAAAAGATTTGACATAGAGAGAAAATATTCGACATTATAGAGACAATAGCAAAGAAGGTCGAATGTGCCTAACCTAACTCTATTAGTCCAAGATTATTCGACATAGAGAGAAAAAATTCCACATGAAGATTCGACGAAGCAGTCACCGCGAGCGGACATTTATGGTCAAATGCTCCGTCCATGGGCTATAGAAGAATTCTAATGTTGGTTGACTAGTAATAATAATTAATAAATATAATTATTACTAGTTTCATACAACATTAGAATTCTACTATAGCTTGTAAGCGGAACATTCGACCGGAAATGTACGATTGCGGCGTCGTACAGTTTAGCTGCTCTGTCAAATCCTCTTAGAACATTCGACAGACACCATAAGCCTTCAATGACAGATTCGACCTTAATTATTTCGGATTTTCGGACAAATGCAATTTTTAATGAAACTAAATAAATAAAAACAAATTTCGGGAGTAACTAAATACATTTATTTTTCGGAGGAAAACGAAATTCCGAAACAAAAATATTTCAGTGTGCACATGTCTAGTATCGATCACAGGTTGCCCTGTGGTGGGGAAGGAGGCCATGGAGGAGTGTAAAGCCTGGTTAGACTGGAAGGGATGAAAAACCTGGGCCTCAATTTGTGTGGACGGCAGCTGCGGATCCATCCGCATACAGGCTTTCGCGGGGCTGCCCGGGATTAGCCTCTGATCTATGACTAGGAGCCAGGGCTGAGGTTTAAGGATCTTGATCTCCCTGGATCTCATCAGGGAGATCAGTGTAAGCCTCGTGTGTTGCAGTCTCGGCCGTGCCGGCGCCATCTTGGCTCTTACTGACCTTAGGTGAGGGCTTGAGAAAGAAGGCCGTCAGTTTTTGTGGACGATGCTCGTTCACTCGTTTGCGGGGACATGGTTTCCTGATGTCTCTGGGGGACAAGGAGCCAGGATGGCTGTGGATCTCCTGCACAATTGGCCCTGTGTTGCTCCGTTTCTCTCCCCAGGCTGACAAGCTCAGAGTCTAGGCAGCCATCTCCGGTGCTGGCAGACCAGTCCCCCCCCCCCCCTTCTGCTGTCAAGTGCCTCATGTCCATCAAACAGAGTACTAGAGCTGTTGCCAACTACACCATTGAATTCCATACTCTGGCAGCAGAGGTTGCTTGGAACAATGAGGCCCTTGTGGCTGCTTTTTCTCATGGTCTCTCGGATTCCATCAAGGATGAGATAGCAGCCCGAGATATACCCACTGATCTAGAGAAGTTGATCACGTTTGCCATCCTCATTGACTCCAGACTCAGAGAAAGACTCTCTTTTAAGGAGTGCTTGCGGAAGCCTCCTGTACATTTGCCTCCAAGCTTTGCAGTCCCACCCGTGCCTCCCTCACCTCCCATGCCTCCTGGTACAGAGTCGGTCAGTGAAGATGAACCCATGCACTTGGGCTTCACTCGTCTCTCTGCGGATGAGAGAACCTTTAGGAGGAGGGAGAGATTGTGCCTTTATTGTGGCCAGGCAGGTCACTTTTTGAAGTCTTGTTCTACCCGTCTAGGGGTCACGGACAGACCTTAGGTGGCGTTGTTTCGTCCCCAGTTATCCAGAAGAATAAGCCCCTGGTTTCGGTCACCCTTTCTTGGGCTGAGTCGTCTGTCTCTGGGGCTGCAGGCCTTTTCATTGATGCTGCCTTTGAATCGAAGCACTCGATTCCACTGCAGCTGCATGACACACCACTTGACATTGAGGCTCTTGATGGGAGACCTCTACAGCCTGCCCATGTGACTCATGAGACGGTTTCGTTGCCCATGGCCGTAGGGGCTCTTCAGCATGAGATAATCCAATTCCAAGTTATTTCCTCACCTAAGTTTCCACTGGTTATTGGTTATCCTTGGTTACAGAGGCACAACCCCTCTTTTGATTGGCTCCCTGCTGAGGTTCTCTCCTGGTCGCCACAATGCAGTGAGACATGCTTCCAGAAGGTAGCCAAGGTCCTGTGCACCTCTTCACTCTCCTCCCTCCGGAGGAGTACTGCGATTTTAGCGATGCCTTTGACCAAGGGTCAAGCCGGTAGTTTGCTTCCACACCGACCATATGATTGCGCAATTGACCTTCAACCTGGTGCCATACCCCCTCGTGGCCGGGTTTACTCTTTGTCGGTCTTGGAAGATAAGGCCATGGAGGAGTATGTTGCAGACGCACTTTCTCAAGGTTTCATCCGCAAATCCTCATCTTCTGCTGGTGCTGGTTTCTTCTTTGTGAAGAAGAGTGGTGAACTGAGACCTTGTATTGATTATAGGGGTCTCAATCGTTTAAAAATTAAGAATGCCTATCCGATTCCTTGATTACGGAGTTATTTGACTGCCTCAAGGGAGCAACGGTTTTCACGAAGCTTGATTTGAGAGGGGCATATAATCTTGTGAGGATTAAGGAGGGCGATTAGTGGAAAACTGTGTTTAATACCAGAACAGGCCATTATGAGTACCTCGTAATGCCTTTTGGCTTTTGTATTGCCCCGGCAGTTTTCCAGGAATTTATTATCGATGTCCTCCGAGATTTGTTGCAGTTATGTGTGGTGGTTTATCTCGATGATAGCCTCATATTTTCCAAGTCCCTGGAGAGCCACCACACAGATGTCTGTCGTGTGCTTCCACCACGTCCTCTCTATGTACAGGTTAAGAACCATGAGGAGTATGAAGTACAGTTCATTGTTGACTCCCATAGGTTCCATGGGCGCATACAGTACCTGGTGCATTGGAAAGGGTACAGTCCGGAGAAACGCTCTTGGATCTCATCCTCAGACGTACATGCCCCTGTGCTTCTATGATTTCCATAGACATTTTCCCCTCAAGCCTGGTGGTCCTCCGAGGGGGAGGGGTCGTTGAGGAGGGGGTACTGTCAGGGCTTGGCTCAGCCCTTCCTTCTCTGAGCTGGCCGCTCAGCTGTCGGATAATTGCCAGCTCCTATCTCTCCACAGTTACCCAGCTGTTGATGATATCCTGCACTTCAGTCCTGCCTACTTAAGCCATCCAGCCCAGAGGATCTCTGCCTTCGCCTTAGTCAACATCACAGAGACTATCTCCTGCATTCCTGTTAAAAAACTTGCTTGGCTGACATCCCTTCTGGCTCCAGATCCTGCTTGCTGTTTTACTACGCTCATCTCCGGCTCCCTGATGTTTGGCTTGTCTGACTATTCGTTCCAGTTCCTAAACTGGCTATGTTTTGACTATGTTTGTTCTATTTAATTTTATTATTAAACAAGTGTGATTTAACTGTACTTCTGTCTCGGTCTGATTTCATGGTTTCTGACAGATCTCAGATTCCACTTTGAACCCAGCCCACTGAACTGTTCCCAGGGACAGAAATACCTTTTCAATCTATCAGAACCTAAATTAAAGGTGGCATGATGAGACTTTATAGAAGAGCTTTATCAAACACCCAATGTCTCCTGCGGGGGCAGCCCTGTTCTTTGTTAAAAATAAGGACTCCAACTTGCGTCTGTGCAACGATTACAGGAATTTGAATAATATTACTATTAAAAACCATTATCCACGTCCTTTAATCCCTAAAATATTAGAAAGACTCTGTTCTGCTAAAGTCTTTACAAAACTAGTCTTACCTTATCTGCATTAGTCAAGGAGACAAATTGAAGGAGACATTGCTTTTGCAACACTCCCGCAACTTTTTGACATTTAATCAATTATGTTTTTCAAGATCTGTTGGACCAGTTTGAATTGCTTATCTGGATGATATTTTCATCTTTTCTGATAACCTGGAGGAGCTTCGCAAGCAGGTTTGCACTGTCTTTGAAAAATTAGGGAAGAACTGATCAAACTGGAGAAATGTGAGTTTGAACGAACCCAGATCCAATTCTTGGAATATATTATTTCTCCAGAAAGCGTGAGCATGGATCCTGAGAAGATCAAAGCAGTGGTGGATTGGCCTGCCCCTAGAAACGTTAATCAAATATCATTTGTTGAATTTTCCAACTTCTACAGAAATTTCATAAGAAACTTCTCTAAGGTTATAGCACCAATTACACAGCTGACAAAGAAAGGGATGCCCTTTGTGTGGTTACCTGAGGCACAAACTGCCTTTAGTAAGTTTAAGACTTTTCACTTCTGCACCAATATTGGTACATCCCAATCCTGAACTACCATTTAATTGTGGAAGTGGATGCTTAAGACTCTGCCATGGGAGCTATCCTGTTTCAGTGAAGAGTAGAAAAGATGCAGCTTCATCATTGTGCTTAATTCTCTTGCCTAATGTCTTCAGCTGAACAGAATTAAGACATTGGAAATAAGTAGGGATGGGCACGGTGCTCGATGCGAACCCATGTTCGCATCGAGCACCGGGTGTTCGCTCGCTCGGCGAGCCCAGAACTATTTTGGCCGCTCGCATCACGTTCGTGTGATGCGCGCGGCCCCGCAATGCATTGCGGCCGGCGCGGCCGGCGCAGTGCATTGCTGGCTGATGATTGGCCAAGCATGCACTGTGACCCCGCATGCTTGGCCAATCACAGCGCCGGAAACTCGAAGAGCCATAATTGGCTACAGGCAGGACGCCTGTAGCCAATTACAGCTCAGGGGCTTTAGTACACGCCCCCTCTTATAAAAGGCCGCCGCGCTGTCGGCGCCGGTCACATGCTGTTCCGGCGTAGATAGAGCAGGATCGTTCTGTGTCACTCTGCTAGATTTAGTTAGAGAGATTTACTTAGAGAGATTGAGTTAGATAGATTCATTTAGAAAGATTGATTTAGAAAGAGGGGCTTGTAGTGTGTTCGTAGCAGGCAGGCACTGGCAGGCAGTGGCAGCAAACAGAGCTCCTATATTTTGTTCCCAGAAGCACCTATAGGACTTGTAGTGTGTTCGTGGCAGGCAGGCAGAGCTCCTATATTTTGTTCCCAGAAGCACCTATAGGACTTGTAGTGTGTTCGTGGCAGGCAGGCAGAGCTCCTATATTTTGTTCCCAGAAGCACCTATAGGACTTGTAGTGTGTTCGTGGCAGGCAGGCACTGGCAGCAAACAGAGCTCCTATATTTTGTTCCCAGAAGCACCTATAGGACTTGAAGTGTGTTAGTCCCATCACACAGAGATCATATATTTTGTTCCCAGAAGCACCTATAGGACTTGAAGTGTGTTAGTCCCATCACACAGAGATCATATATTTTGTTCCCAGAAGCACCTATAGGACTTGAAGTGTGTTAGTCCCATCACACAGAGATCATATATTTTGTTCCCAGAAGCACCTATAGGACTTGAAGTGTGTTAGTCCCATCACACAGACCTATATTTTCTTCCCAGAAGCACCTATAGGACTTGAAGTGTGTTAGTCCCATCACACAGAGATCATATATTTTGTTCCCAGAAGCACCTATAGGACTTGAAGTGTGTTAGTCCCATCACACAGACCTATATTTTCTTCCCAGAAGCACCTATAGGACTTGAAGTGTGTTAGTCCCATCACACAGAGATCATATATTTTGTTCCCAGAAGCACCTGTAGGACTTGAAGTGTGTTAGTCCCATCACACAGAGCTATATTTTCTTCCCAGAAGCACCTATAGGACTTGTAGTGTGTTAGTCCCATCACACAGAGATCATATATTTTGTTCCCAGAAGCACCTATAGGACTTGAAGTGTGTTAGTCCCATCACACAGACCTATATTTTCTTCCCAGAAGCACCTATAGGACTTGAAGTGTGTTAGTCCCATCACACAGACCTATATTTTCTTCCCAGAGGCACCTATAGGACTTGTAGTGTGTTAGTCCCATCACACAGAGATCATATATTTTGTTCCCAGAAGCACCTATAGGACTTCAAGTGTGTTAGTCCCATCACACAGACCTATATTTTCTTCCCAGAAGCACCTATAGGACTTGAAGTGTGTTAGTCCCATCACACAGAGCTATATTTTCTTCCCAGAAGCACCTATAGGACTTGAAGTGTGTTAGTCCCATCACACAGACCTATATTTTCTTCCCAGAAGCACCTATAGGACTTGAAGTGTGTTAGTCCCATCACACAGAGATCATATATTTTGTTCCCAGAAGCACCTATAGGACTTGAAGTGTGTTATTCCCATCACACAGACCTATATTTTCTTCCCAGAAGCACCTATAGGACTTGAAGTGTGTTAGTCCCATCACACAGAGATCATATATTTTGTTCCCAGAAGCACCTATAGGACTTGAAGTTTGTTAGTCCCATCACACAGACCTATATTTTCTTCCCAGAGGCACCTATAGGACTTGTAGTGTGTTAGTCCCATCACACAGAGATCATATATTTTGTTCCCAGAAGCACCTATAGGACTTGAAGTGTGTTAGTCCCATCACACAGACCTATATTTTCTTCCCAGAAGCACCTATAGGACTTGAAGTGTGTTAGTCCCATCACACAGAGCTATATTTTCTTCCCAGAAGCACCTATAGGACTTGAAGTGTGTTAGTCCCATCACACAGACCTATATTTTCTTCCCAGAAGCACCTATAGGACTTGAAGTGTGTTAGTCCCATCACACAGAGATCATATATTTTGTTCCCAGAAGCACCTATAGGACTTGAAGTGTGTTAGTCTCATCACACAGAGCTATATTTTCTTCCCAGAAGCACCTATAGGACTTGTAGTGTGTTAGTCCCATCACACAGAGATCATATATTTTGTTCCCAGAAGCACCTATAGGACTTGAAGTGCGTTAGTCCCATCACACAGACCTATATTTTCTTCCCAGAAGCACCTATAGGACTTGAAGTGTGTTAGTCCCATCACACAGAGATCATATATTTTGTTCCCAGAGGCACCTATAGGACTTGAAGTGTGTTAGTCCCATCACACAGACCTATATTTTCTTCCCAGAAGCACCTATAGGACTTGAAGTGTGTTAGTCCCATCACACAGACCTATATTTTCTTCCCAGAAGCACCTATAGGACTTGTAGTGTGTTAGTCCCATCACACAGAGATCATATATTTTGTTCCCAGAAGCACCTATAGGACTTGAAGTGTGTTAGTCCCATCACACAGACCTACATTTTCTTCCCAGAAGCACCTATAGGACTTGAAGTGTGTTAGTCCCATCACACAGAGATCATATATTTTGTTCCCAGAAGCACCTATAGGACTTGAAGTGTGTTAGTCCCATCACACAGACCTATATTTTCTTCCCAGAAGCACCCATAGGACTTGAAGTGTGTTAGTCCCATCACACAGAGATCATATATTTTGTTCCCAGAAGCACCTATAGGACTTGAAGTGTGTTAGTCCCATCACACAGACCTATATTTTCTTCCCAGAAGCACCTATAGGACTTGAAGTGTGTTAGTCCCATCACACAGAGCTATATTTTCTTCCCAGAAGCACCTATAGGACTTGAAGTGTGTTAGTCCCATCACACAGAGATCATATATTTTCTTCCCAGAAGCACCTATAGGACTTGAAGTGTGTTAGTCCCATCACACAGACCTATATTTTCTTCCCAGAAGCACCTATAGGACTTGAAGTGTGTTAGTCCCATCACACAGAGATCATATATTTTGTTCCCAGAAGCACCTATAGGACTTGAAGTGTGTTAGTCCCATCACACAGAGCTATATTTTCTTCCCAGAAGCACCTATAGGACTTGTAGTGTGTTAGTCCCATCACACAGAGATCATATATTTTGTTCCCAGAAGCACCTATAGGACTTGAAGTGTGTTAGTCCCATCACACAGACCTATATTTTCTTCCCAGAAGCACCTATAGGACTTGAAGTGTGTTAGTCCCATCACACAGAGCTATATTTTCTTCCCAGAAGCACCTATAGGACTTGTAGTGTGTTAGTCCCATCACACAGAGATCATATATTTTGTTCCCAGAGGCACCTATAGGACTTGAAGTGTGTTAGTCCCATCACACAGACCTATATTTTCTTCCCAGAAGCACCTATAGGACTTGAAGTGTGTTAGTCCCATCACACAGACCTATATTTTCTTCCCAGAAGCACCTATAGGACTTGTAGTGTGTTAGTCCCATCACACAGAGATCATATATTTTGTTCCAGAAGCACCTATAGGACTTGAAGTGTGTTAGTCCCATCACACAGACCTATATTTTCTTCCCAGAAGCACCTATAGGACTTGAAGTGTGTTAGTCCCATCACACAGAGATCATATATTTTGTTCCCAGAGGCACCTATAGGACTTGAAGTGTGTTAGTCCCATCACACAGACCTACATTTTCTTCCCAGAAGCACCTATAGGACTTGAAGTGTGTTAGTCCCATCACACAGAGATCATATATTTTGTTCCCAGAAGCACCTATAGGACTTGAAGTGTGTTAGTCCCATCACACAGACCTATATTTTCTTCCCAGAAGCACCCATAGGACTTGAAGTGTGTTAGTCCCATCACACAGAGATCATATATTTTGTTCCCAGAAGCACCTATAGGACTTGAAGTGTGTTAGTCCCATCACACAGAGATCATATATTTTGTTCCCAGAAGCACCTATAGGACTTGAAGTGTGTTAGTCCCATCACACAGACCTATATTTTCTTCCCAGAAGCACCCATAGGACTTGTAGTGTGTTAGTCCCATCACACAGAGATCCTCTATTTTCTTTGCAGAAGCACCCATAGGACTTCTAGTGTGTTAGTGGCATCACACAGAGCTCCTATATTTTCTTCTCAGCAGCACCCACAGGACTTCTAGTGTGTTAGTGGCATCACACAGAGCTCCTATATTTTCTTTGCAGAAGCACCCATAGGACTTCTAGTGTGTTAGTGGCATCACACAGAGCTCCTATATATTCTTCTCAGCAGCACCCACAGGACTACCGACTACAATGGCTGGAAGACCGCCAAGGGGAGGCAGAGCGTGCAGAGCCAAGAACACAGGGCAGGCAGGCTCTGTTTCTAGTGGACGTGGCCGTGGCCGTGGACGTGGTCGTGCATCGTCATCAGCACGTGGCCATGGGACACGCGCGTCTTTGTTTTCGGCAGCTGGACATGTGGAGCCGCATCATGCTGAAGGCTTGGTAGAATGGATGACCAAGCCCTCCTCATCCTCCTCATCCTCTCTCACCCAGGCTCAGGGTACTGGCAGAGCAGCTGCCAACGCGTACTCAATGGCATCATCAGCCACCCCTTCCCTAGACCCACCATGTCCTCCTGAGGAGTCCCCCGAACTCTTTGAGCACAGTGTTGGGTACATGCTCCAGGAGGATGCCCAACGATTCGAAGGCTCGGATGATGATACCCAGCTTGAGGAATCTGGCAGTACTGTTCCACCAGCTGCAGCTTACTGCCAGGTTTGCTCTAGTGGTGAAGAGGGAGGGGATGATGAGGTCACTGACTCCACGTGGGTGCCTGAAGGGAGAGAGGATGAGGAGGAGGACGAGGAGGAGGAGGATGCGGCGTCACATGTCCAACGAGGCAGGATGCCCCCTGGAGGCCAGGTAGAGGCCAGCACAGCAACTGTACAACACCGCAGAGCTCCGCCTGTGCAGGGCGCTGCCTCTGCACGTTATCAGAAAAGTTCTTTGGTGTGGGCCTTTTTTGAGACGAGTGCATCAGATCGCACCACTGCTATTTGCAATATTTGTCTCCAGCGTATCTCGTGTGGCCAAAACATCAGCCGCTTGGGCACCACAAGCATGACCAGACATATGTCAACCTGCCATGCAGCTCGTTGGCAGGCACACATAAAAGACCCACACCAAAGAACTAAGCGGACCTCTCCTTGCTCCTCATCAGCTGGGATCTCCATCCCCACTACACCTTCAGTCCTCTCTGAAAGCTGCTCTGAGAGGACTGAAGGTGTAGAATTAGGTGTGTCACAACCAAATACTTGCAGTACACCGACGTCCGATTGCAGCAGGCAAATTTCCCTGCCCCAGCTGCTGGACCGTAGAAAGAAGTACACTCCCAGCCATCCACATGCCCAGCGGTTGAATGCTAGCTTGGCTAAATTGCTAGCACTTCAACTGCTGCCTTTTCAGTTGGTAGACTCGGCCCCCTTCCGTGAGTTTGTTCAATGTGCGGTTCCTCAGTGGCAGGTTCCCAAACGCCACTTTTTCTCACGGAAGGCGATTCCGTCTCTCTACCAGCATGTGGAAGGCAATGTCCATGCCTCGCTGGACAGGGCGGTCAGCGGTAAGGTGCATATTACCGCTGACTCATGGTCCAGCAGGCATGGACAGGGACGGTACCTTTCTTTCACGGCCCATTGGGTCACTCTATTGGCAGCTGGGAGGGATGCAGGACAAGGTGCAGTAGTGTTGGAGGTTGTTCCGCCACCACGCCTCCAAAACGCTACTACTGCTACTGGTTGTGACACACCTCTCTCCTCCACCCCCTCCTCTTCTTCTTCCTCCAGTGCTCTGTCCTTGGAACCAGCGGTGCTCCGTAGGCGTACAAGGGGCTACGCAAGTACGCAGGCAAAAAGATGCCATGCCGTGCTTGCGCTGGTGTGTTTGGGGGACAGGAGCCACACTGGGCCAGAGGTTCTGGCAGCTCTGCAGGGGCAGGCCGAGAGGTGGTTGACGCCACGTCAGCTTAAGCCAGGAATGGTCGTTTCTGACAATGGCACCAACCTCCTCTCCGCCCTGCGACAGGGGCAGCTCACCCATGTGCCCTGCATGGCTCACGTCCTCAACCTGGTGGTGCAGCGGTTCTTGGGCAGGTTCCCAGGCTTACAGGATGTCCTGAGGCAGGCCAGGAAAGTCTGTGTGCATTTCCGCCGATCTTATAATGCCAGTGCTCGGCTGACTGAGCTGCAAAAGGAGCTGAACCTGCCCAAGAACCGCCTAATATGTGACATGCCCACCAGGTGGAACTCAACGTTGGCCATGCTGCAGCGACTGCACACGCAGCAGAGGGCCATCAATGAGTACCTTTGCGACTACGGCACCAGGACAGGGTCAGGGGAGCTTGTTTTTTTTCCCCCACGTCAGTGGAGCATGATCAGGGATGCATGCACTGTCCTCTCACCATTTGAGGAGGCCACGAGGATGGTGAGCAGTGACAGTGCATGCATCAGTGACACTGTCCCTCTTGTCCACCTGTTGGAGCATACGCTGCGTGGGATAATGGACAGGGCACTTGAGGCAGAACAGAGGCAGGAAGAGGAGGACTTCCTTGCCTCTCAAGGCCCCCTTTATCCGGACAGTGTTCCTTCTGTCCCACCCATCACACAGGAAGAGGATGAGGAGGAGGAGGAGGAGGAGGAGGAGGAGGATTGTGTGAGCATGGAGGTGGAGCCTGGCACTCAGCATCAGCAGCAGCAGTCTTTTAGGGATGATGTACAGTCCCAACAAACCAGTGGACTTGTACGTGGCTGGGAGGAGGTGGCTGGCGATCATGTCATCCTCAGTGACCCAGAAGACTCCGGACCGAATGCCTCAGCTAACCTACGCTGCATGGCCTCCCTGATCCTGCAAAGCCTGCGGAAGGATCCTCGTGTTCTTCGGATCAAGGAGAGGGACCATTACTGGCTGGCCACTCTCCTTGATCCGCGGTACAAGGGTAAGGTTGCGGACCTTATCTTGCCGTCGCAGAGGGAGCAGAGGATGAGACATCTCAGGGAGGCCTTGCAGAAAGGTCTGTGCAACGCGTTCCCAGAAACTGGGAGGTTACAAACTCCTGGTCCTGGGCGACGAGTTGCTGAGGCTTCGGTCAGTAGCAGAAGGAGCAGTGGGGAAGGTGGACGTCTGACCGATGCGTTCAGACAATTTTTTAGTCCGCAGCCCCAAGGTATGATCGGTTCCAGCAACCATCGCCAGCGTCTGATATACATGGTGCAGGAATACCTTGGGGCAAGGTCAGACTTGGACACCTTTCCCACCGAAAATCCTCTGGCTTACTGGGTCCTGAGGATGGATCACTGGCCAGAGCTTGCACAGTATGCAATTGAGCTACTGGCCTGTCCTGCCTCCAGCGTTCTTTCCGAACGCACATTCAGTGCTGCTGGAGGATTTGTCACCGATCATAGGGTGCGCCTGTCCACCGCCTCGGTTGATCGACTGACCTTCATCAAAATGAATCAGTCTTGGATCACCACCAGCTACCAGGCACCTGAGGCGGATATAACCGAATAATTTATAATGTCACATCCCTTCAAGACTGCCTATGCTGATGCTGAGTGACTGTCCTCTTATGTTCACTGACTATCCTCTTCCTCCTCCTCAATGATCCATGCCACCACACCAGTGCCTAAGGCACAATTTTTCAGCCCCTGTTTAACAGGGGCGTGTACATACAATTTTTATAAAAAAATGCTTCGCAACACGTGTGACTGCTGTGCTCCAAGTACAGTATCTGTGAGGGGTTGCAGTGTTGTGGCACCAGCACCAGTGCCTAAGGCACAATTTTTCAGCCCCTGTTTAACAGGGGAGTGTACTTACAATTTTTTAAAAAAATGCTTCGCAACACGTGTGACTGCTGTGCTCCAAGTACAGTATCTGTGAGGGGTTGCAGTGTTGTGGCACCAGCACCAGTGCCTAAGGCACAATTTTTCAGCCCCTGTTTAACAGGGTCGGGTAATTACAATTTTTTAAAAAAATGCTTCGCAACACGTGTGACTGCTGTGCTCCAAGTACAGTATCTGTGAGGGGTTGCAGTGTTGTGGCACCAGCACCAGTGCCTAAGGCACAATTTTTCAGCCCCTGTTTAACAGGGGCGTGTACTTACAATTTTTTAAAAAAATGCTTCGCAACACGTGTGACTGCTGTGCTCCAAGTACAGTATCTGTGAGGGGTTGCAGTGTTGTGGCACCAGTGCCTAAGGCACAATTTTTCAGCCCCTGTTTAACAGGGGCGTGTACTTACAATTTTTTAAAAAAATGCTTCGCAACACGTGTGACTGCTGTGCTCCAAGTACAGTATCTGTGAGGGGTTGCAGTGTTGTGGCACCAGCACCAGTGCCTAAGGCACAATTTTTCAGCCCCTGTTTAACAGGGGCGGGTAATTACAATTTTTTAAAAAAATGCTTCGCAACACGTGTGACTGCTGTGCTCCAAGTACAGTATCTGTGAGGGGTTGCAGTGTTGTGGCACCAGCACCAGTGCCTAAGGCACAATTTTTCAGCCCCTGTTTAACAGGGGCGGGTAATTACAAATCTTGATCTAATAGTTCCCAGCAGGGCCCATTCCTGCGCCCACCAAGAGTAACTATGAGGGCCTACAGTCTTGTGGCAACACCGTCCACCACCACCGCCAAAGGCCCAATTTTTCTGCCCTGTTCATCAGGTGCTTGCAATTACAAATCTTGATCTAATAACTCACAGCAGGGCCCATTCCTGCGCCCACCAAGAGTAACTTTGAGGGCCTACAGTCTTGTGGCAACACCGTCCACCACCACCGCCAAAGGCCCAATTTTTCTGCCCTGTTCATCAGGTGCTTGCAATTACAAATCTTGATCTAATAACTCACAGCAGGGCCCATTCCTGCGCCCACCAAGAGTAACTATGAGGGCCTACAGTCTTGTGGCAACACCGTCCACCACCACCACCAAAGGCCCAATTTTTCTGCCCTGTTCATCAGGTGCTTGCAATTACAAATCTTGATCTAATAACTCACAGCAGGGCCCATTCCTGCGCCCACCAAGAGTAACTGTGAGAGCTTACAGTCTTGTGGCAACACCGTCCACCACCACCACCACCCCCAATTTTTCTGCCCTGTTCAACAGGTGCATGCAATTATAAATCTTGATCTATTAACTCACAGCAGGGCCCATTCCTGTGCCCACCAGTCTTGTGGCTACACCAACATCTAATAGGGCAAATTTCTGCAGAGTATATACGCCAGGCCCCTACTTTCAAACATCCAACTTACAAACGACTCCTACTTGCAAATGGAAAGAGAAAACAGGAAGTGAGAGGAAATCTACCCCTAGGAAGGGAAATTCTATCCTGTTAGATTTAATTTGGGAAAAAGGTATCTCCTCTCTACTAATACTTTATCACCAATCCTTGTTTCAATTAAAACCCCACTTTTTCCAAAAACATTTGTCATTGGGACGGAAAGTGAGGTGACATGTTCTGAACAGATGTGCAAAGACAGCAAATGTTACAGGGGTGATAACCCCTCCCTATGTTCTCCAAAAAGCTTAAAAATAGATTTTTTTGGGATGGAGCTACACTTCATAATGTACCTGTTCAGATTCTACTTAAGAACAAACCTAAAGCCGCAAGTGGTTTTAAATGGCTTCTTTTTTTCCTTTACAAATGTCATTTTGTGCAAGGACAGTTCTAAACACGGGAAACACATGCCACTTCACAGGCATACTTTAGACACCCCCCAGGTACCATATTTAAAGGAAAATTTCACTTTTTTTTTTCACTTTATGCATCATTAAAATGACTGCTCCCGAAAAAAGGTTAGTTTTTAAAAGTTCTTTTTGCATTGATATATGTCCCCTGGGGCAGGACCCGGGTCCCCAAACCTGTTTTATGACATTAACATGCATATTGGCCGTTGTAATTAGCACTTTTGATTTCGAACGTTCGCGTCCATTATAACGTATATGGTTCGAAAATTCGCGCGAACTTTCGGTCCGTTCGAAGGTTCTGGTGCGAACCGAACCCGGGGGTGTTCGGCTCATCCCTAGAAATAAGGAGTTTCTGGCAAATGACTCCAAGTGTCTCTCCAAGAAAAATAGCTTTGAATGCATGATCCTGCCTCAAAAGAGCTTTCAAGGGGCCACAAGTTCTAAGACATTCTTGAATCTTCTCAAAGAGGGGTATAATAAAGACCCACTTCTCAATCATCCTCCTAAAGATATTGACCTCTCCTATCATAATGGCTTTGGGATTCAAGGGTCTCTATGTACCTAAATCTGCTCGGTTGAAGCCCTCAGGTTGCTTCATGACTCCAAACTTGCTGGGCATTTTGGTGTTTCTAAGACAGAAGGACTTTAATCACGATCTTTTTTGTGGCCTGGTGACGTAACCGGGTGACCCCGCCCCCTCTGACGCAATGGGGAAGCAATAGGGATGTCCCTGTGCATCAGAGGGGGGCGGGGTCACCCGGGGACGTTGCGGGTGGCCCCGCCCTCAGTTATAAAAGAACTGTCGCCTGAGAGGATGGTCATTACGGCGGGTGCAGCTTTTTATTTTATTTTTTCAGTCCGTCTGAGTGAGAGAAGAAGAAGATGAATGGACTTCGTGGGACATTTTTATTTTAGGCATGTGGCCTGGTACGGTTCAGGAGGGGGCGCTCTCTCGTTCCCCCTCTTTTCCTGCGGCCTGCCAGGTTGCGTGCTCGGATAAGGGTCTGGTATGGATTTTTGGGGGGACCCCCATGCCATTTTTTTTAATTTTGGCGCAGGGTTCCCCTTAAAATCCATACCAGACCTGAAGGGTCTGGTATGGATTTTGAGGGGGACCCCCACGCCATTTTTTATTTTGGTGTGTGGTTCCCCTTAATATCTATACCAGACCTGAAGGGCCTGGTATGGAATTTGGGGGGACCCCTACGCAATTTTTTTTTAAATTTTGGTTCGGGTTTCCCCTTAATATTTATACCAGACCCAAAGGGTCTGATAATGGACTGTGGGGGAATCCCATGCCATTTTTTTCAATTACTTTTATTTGTATTGCCAGGACTGACAATTCATTGTAGCCGTGAGTAGTTTTGAATTACTTATTTTCCTTTAGAATTGTCATTTTGTGCAGGGACTGTTGTAAACACGGGAAACATGCACCACTTTACAGGCATTCTATAGACACCTCCAGGTATGAAATTTAAAGGAATATTTCACTTTTATTGTTTCACTTTAAGCATTATTAAAATCACTGCTCCCGAAAAAACTGGCATTTTTAAAACTTTTTTTGCATTGATACATGTCCCCTGGGGCAGGACCCTGGTCCCCAAACACTTTTTATGACAATAACTTGCATATAAGCCTTTAAAATTAGCACTTTTGATTATTCATGTTCGTGTCCCATAGACTTTAACGGTGTTCGCGCGTTCGAAGAAATATTTTGCCTGTTCGCATGTTCTGCTTCGAACCAAACCGGGGGGTGTTCGGCTCATCCCTACTACCTGGTTTGGTGCTTTTTTTTTATATTGCCCTTAGGTACTAAGTATTACTTTCAGTGATTTCTTATGATATTGTATATTTGTTCAATCAACCTGGTGTGTCAAGGATGCTGTCCGTAACTGCATAAACACTCTTAAAGGGCCCCAACATTATTCGGCAGAACATCTAAAAGCACTGCCCCTCCTGTAATACTTATTCCCCCTTTGTTCCGTTGTCTACTCCGCTACTATCCTCCTTTTCTTTTGGACAGTGCATACCCAGTCGTTCTAGGACTAGCACCACTGTCATAATTGCACTCTGTCTGTACAATTCCAACACTTGGAAGATTAAACTGTACTACTGCTCACTACTGCACTTGAGGTGGCCTTGCTACTGTTTATGCTGGATGCCAAATGTCACCTTATGCTTAGTCCTTAATGTTAATCTCTTTGTATACTAATTTGTGTTATTACCACTGTTAACACATTTTATGCTTGCCTAGTAACAAACCAAATTGGATGACAATATATTAAGTTTGCCTTTACTACCTGGTTTGGTGTTTTTTTCTTTTGATATTGCCCTTAGGTACTAAGTATTACTTCAGTGATTTTTTAGGATATTGTATGTTTGTTCAATCAACCTGGTGTGTCAAGGGTGCTGAGGTTTTTAAGAAGGTCAAGGCAAACAACAGAAAATGGATCCTATCCAGCTGCTCCTACTGGGGTAGTGCTACATAAGTAATTTAATGACTATAGTTTAGGCACAGGTTTGCTTTAAGCAACAAGGGAACTTCATAATTGTATACCATTTATAACTTTCAGAGCAAACTTTTTCAGAACACTAAATAAAAACACTAATCAACAATTAAAATCACCGCTAAGTTGCTAAAACTAAACAGCAAAGACTGCAACATGTTAAAGTCTTAAAGCCTTCCTAGTTTACCCAATCTAAATTTTTGGCAGTGGTCAGTGCTGTGCAAGCCCCCTCTCTCTAAAATTGGCCATTGATCAATTGAAATTCAGCTTATTCAGCAGGGACTTACCAAATTTCGATCAGTGTGTGGCTGTCCCTGTCTCTTAGGGACATGCTGGAAGGGTTTTGATGACCAGTGGCGGCAGCCAACTGACTGCAGCCACTGATCAGGGAGGGAGTCATACTGTCAGAATACAATATGTCAGGGGATTCCTCCATTGATTGTGAGGATGGAGGAATATGTTAGTGTTTTTTTTTGTTCAGCCCACTGGCTGGGGAAATAATTATTTGATCCACTGCAGATTTTGTACGTTAGCCCACTTACAAAAAAATGAAGGGTCTATAATTGTTATAATAGGTGTGTTTTAAATGATAGAGACAGAATATCAACCAAAAATCCAGGAAAAACATATGCTACAAATGTTCTGAATTGAGTTGCAGTTCAGTGAGTAAAATAGGTATTTGTTCCCCTACCAACCAACAATAATTCTGGCTCCCACAAACTGGCTACAGTATGTGCTCACGTGGTACACAGATTGGTCCTGTCAATTTAAAAAGGTGCTCCTAACGACAACTCTTTATGTGTATAAAAGACGCCTGTCCACAGAATCTCTTTCTTCTATTCAAAACTCACCATCATTGGTAAGACCAAAGAGCTGTCAAAGGAAGTCAGGGACAAGATTGCACGAGGCTGGAATTGGCTCCAAGACCATCAGCAAGAAGCTTGATGAGAAGGAGACAACTGTTGGAGTAAATTTTCGCAAATGGAAGAAATACAAAATAACCATCAATCGCCCTTGGTCTGGTGCTCCATGCAAGATTTCGCCTCATAGGGTAAGGATGATCATGAGAAAAGCGAGGGATCAGCCTAGAACTACACAGGAGGAACTTGTGAATGATCTCAAGGCAGTTGGGACCACAGTCACCAAACAAACCAATGGTAACACATTACGCCACTATGAATTGTTGAAATCTTGCAGTGCCTGTCAGGTTCCACTCTGCAAGAAGGCACATGTACAGGCCCATCTGAAGTTTGCCAATGAACATCTAAATGATTCAGAGAAGGATTGGGAGAAAGTGCTGTGGTCAGAGGAGATCAAAATTGAGCTCTTTGGCATTAACTCGACTTGCCGTGTTTGGAGGAATAAGAACATCACCCTTACAGTCAAACATGGAGGTAGAAACATTATGCTTTGGGGCTGTTTCTCTGCTAAAGGTACAGGCCGACTTTGCCGCATTGGGGTGCCAATGGATGGGGCCATGTATTGTAATATCTTGGATGAGAACCTTCTTCCCTCAGCCAGAACACTGAAGATGGGTCGTGGATGGGTCTTCCAGCATGACAATGACCCCAAACATACCACCAAGGCAACAAAGGAGTGGCTCAAGAAGAAGCACATTAAGATCATGGAGTGGCCTAGCCAGTCTCAAGACCTTAATCCTACAGAAAATTTATGGAGGGAGCTGAAACTTTGAGTTGCCAAGGGACAGCAAAGAAACCTTAAGGATTTAGAGAAAATCTGTAAAGAAGAGTAAATCATCATCCCTCCTGAGATGTGTGCAAACCTGGTAACCAACTATGTCTTATGCCCTATACACACAATCGGAAATTCCGCCAGCAAAAGTTCGATGTGAGCTTTTGGTCGGAAATTCCGACCTTGTGTATGCTCCATCAGAGCAGAGTTCCCGCCAGCAAAAGATTAAGAGCAGGTTCTCAATTTTTCGGTCGGAAAAAGTTCAGATCGGAAATTCTGATTGTCTCTACCAATTCCGACGCGCAAAATTCCTACGCATGCTCGGAAACAATTTGACGCATGCTCTGAAGCATTGAACCTAATTTTCTCGGCTCATCGTAGTGTTGTACGTTATCGCGTTCTTGACGGTCGAAAGTTCAGAGAACTTTTGTGTGACCGTGTGTATGCAAGCCAAGCTTGAGCCATCCAAGATTTTTCCGACGGAAAATCCGCTCGTGTGTATGGGGCATAACCTTACATTTAAGAAACACCCTACCTCTGTGCTTGCCAACAAGGGTTTCTCCCCCAAGTCATGTTTTGCTTGGGGATCAATTACTTATTTTACTCACTGAACTGCAACTGAATGAATAAATAATTTGTATAGCGCTACATTGCGAACTGAATCGCCTCAAGGCGCTGTATTCGTGCTTTGTTTTCAGGCTTCTTAGAAGAGGTAGGTCTTGAGTTTGTTCCTGAAGGCCTGATGGTTTTCTTCCATGCAACTCAATTTATAATATTTGCATAATGTGTTTTTTCTATTTTTGGTTGATATTCTGTTTCTATCATTTAAAATACACCTATGATACAAATGATATACCCTTCATTCGTTTGTGAGTGGGCAAACTTACAAAATCTTTAGGGGATTAATTAATTATTTTTACCCACTGTATATATATATATATATATATATATATATATATATATATATATATATATATATATATATATGTATGTATTTTTTTATAAGCTGCATGAATATATTTTGAAAGGTGTAGACTTCCATGGGAGTAGGAGTGCTGGCCAGACTCCAGACTTTTTGTATTCTGGAGCTATAACAGCACCCAACACATAGCTGTGAGTGTGAAAGCAAATTTTCACCCCTGCATTTTTTTGTTTCTGTTCAATCCCTTGTCCTTTTAGGCAGGATAATGAAAGTGCTGCAGTAAGCAGGGTCAAGTAGGATATGCCAGTGAGAAACGTGAAAATGAGACTATAGGCTGTGATTATGGGCTCTAATGTGAGATGAATCCTTTCTAATCACATGATATGAACTAATGTCACCGTTTATTATAAAACAACAAAGTGTACAGCTACAGGAGGAGCAGAATGGATGACAGCTGCATTTTTAAATGTTTTGTTTAAGAGGCTACACAGTGATCAATGTAAAAAAAAAAAAAAAAAGGGCAAGTTTCAACTTTAGAATTAGTAAGTGTATTTAGCTGATTTTAATACAAGGTTTCCTATATTTAAATATCCTTTATCATTAAAATGAGTTCTAATTCCTACTTGATATTTAGCATAAAGCCTAATAGAGAGCCTAACAAACAAACCTTGAAGTTTCCACTCTTTTACATCATGCGATTTACTGCTCTCTCAAAAGCTCATGCTTCTCCCTTGTTATCCTGACACCAGTTTGGTATCATATACTGTCACTACTGCTGATGGACTCATCAGAGATCTCCTCTGTGGAAGCAAATCCAATCATGTGCACTCCACTATTCATCTTTGGACTGTATGCTTTTAAGATTTACCTACCCATGTATAATCAGATATAACAGATGTCTTTACTGTTGCAACAAATGTATTTCATATAGTGTGTGTGAAGCAATACACTGTGCATAATAGTATAGGGCTGCTTTCACACTGATGTGCTGCGTTTTACCCACAGTGTACATGCAGCTTTCCTGCGGGTTTGCTGTGCTTAGCCATAGACTTCTATTATATCCTGTGGGTTTGGGTCACTTTCTGAATGCAGGAGTTCTAGTGTGCTTTCAGAAAGTGCACCACACCTGCAGGATATAACAGAGGTCTATGGAAAAGCGCAGCCAACCCAGGAAGGGCGCAGATGCACTGCGCTGCACCTGCGGTGCAGGTAAATCGCGGCACATCAGTGTGAAAGCAGCCTTATAGGGGCCTCAGAACAGTAATGCCGCGTACACACGATCGGAAATTCAGCCAGCAAAAGACAGATGAGAGCTTTTGGTTGGAAAATGCAACCGTGTGTATGCTCCCTCTGACTTTTGCTGGCCGAATTCAAGCCAGCAAAAGATTGAGAGCAGGTTCCCAATTTTTAGGTCGGAAAAAGTTCCGATCGGAAATTCCGATCGTCTGTACGCATGCTCGGAAACAATTCAACGCATGCTCAGAAACATTGAACTTAATTTTCTCGGCTCGTCGTAGTGATGTACTTTACCGCGTTCTTGGCGGTCGAAAGTTCAGCAAGCTTTTGTGTGACCGTGTGTATGCAAGCCAAGCTTGAGCGGAATTCCGTCGGAAAAACCATCCAAATCCGCTCGCGTGTACGCGGCATAAGGGTTCATTTAAATTTGTAGTTGGGGGGGGGGGGGGGGGGGGGTGGTAAATCCCCATAGTTAAGACATGTTCCAGCTGCACTGGTCAGGGGTGTACACATGTGCAAGTATGGGGGAGTATCACTGCGCTAAACCCAAATAAAAATAGGAAGAAAATTGCTTTTCTAAAGCTGCTATCACTCAAACAAACAAAGTCAGGTAACGTGGAAACAATATGTGATGCGCCAAAATGTGAAGATGTGCAAAGATTGCAGTGAAATATATAAATATAAGATTACATATAAATTTTATTTTTAAAAAGTACAAAAATAAATAAATAAAGTGCGGTAGTGATGAATGGGGTGGTAGTAGTAACACTAATATAAAAAGTCTCTCTTTTTCAAGATGGACTGCTGGAGAGGAGGTATGGAATTTTCTTTTCCCAAATGCGGGTGGAACCGGTATGGACATGCGTTCAATATACCAAAGTATCAATGCGATCTGGAGACAATATTAGTACTGGAAAAGGTACTTCTTACCAGATGAGGTGGACACACATACCATATGGCAGTGGGTCAACAGCGCTTGTGTGTTATTTCTCCCTTTGTAAGCTGGTTCCAGGTCCTGCGAATACGTCTTAAGGGTAAAGACACGCGGCCTCAGGGCATCACCGGCACTTCCAGGGGTAAACACGCGTTGGATCATCCAGTGGACACACAAAGTGGTGCAAGGTAAAGGGCTTGCATTTCCAGATCATCCAGGATCACATGAAGTGGGACATAATGTGAGAAAGCAAAAAATGCTCCATATGGTGCAGGTTAACCAATATAATTTATTGGAAAAAAGGGTCTCACAATGAAGGAGCAAATAAAAAGTCCAGTAAAAGGTACACGCTAAAAACAATGATGGGCAATGTAGATAAAATCAGATAAAATTCCCTACGCGTTTCGACCTAGTGGTCTTCAACAGGGTCTAAAAAAAAGCAGGCAGTGTCGTGTTGCTTTCTCATCAGCTGCTTTAACCCCTTGGACCCCGCAGAAGCATGCAGTTGTAGGAAGCTTGCAGAGTGGCCGCATTTACTTGGAATGGATTGCGTTTGACAGCACCTACCAAAAGCAACAGTTGGTTTATATTCTACTGCAGCATGTGTACACCTTTGGCTGCTGCCTCAGCTGCTGAAGGGGGTAGGGATTGGGGGCAGTAAATCTGTGACTCAACCTCAAGGTTTTACCACCCCCCAACTTATGTGTTCATGAGCCCTAAGAGTTCTGCTGCCGAATGTAACTAAGGGCTCATTCACCAGTGCAGCAGGCACTGTTGCTGCTCTGAAAAGCGATCCGAGTGTGTATTATATGTTACCTCCTCACCACCTGATTTAAACCCATGATTGTCGTGCACACGTGACTGTAACATGGTAGTATGACAATTAAAGATTTAAATCAGGTGTGAGGAGAGGACACTAGATGACACTGTGCCCGGTGAGCTTTTACTTCTACCATGTTGTTCAGGTAGATCTCCACCTCTTTAAAGAGGAAGTAAAGCCTCAGAAATAAAAAAATAAAAAAAATAACCCCTGCAAGACAAAGGCATAATGAGCTAGTATGCATAGCATACTAGCTCATTATGAATTACTTACCTGAGATTGAAGCCCCTGAAGCGGTCCTCGTTCCCCTCCTCCGTGACTTCCGGGTATCGTGGCTCCGGCGCTGTGACTGGCCGGAGCCGCAATGATGTCACTCCCACGCATGCGCGCTGGTGCCGCCACTAACGGCATGATCGCCGTTAGCAATGACACGCTCACTGCGCCTGCGTGCTGTTGTCTACAGCGCATGCGACGTAGACATCAGTGCCACTATTTCTGCAAATATCTCCTAAACTTTTTAGGTTTAGAAGATATTTCTTGCACCTACAGGTAAGCCTTAATCTAGGCTTACCTGTAGGTTAATTTGGTTGTAATGGGTTTACAACCACTTTAAGGTTGCCTACCCCTGATATAGTGCATACTGATGGTACTAGTACTTGCCTCTTATGTTTGCAAGTGTTTGTGGTATGCTACATGTTCTGATGATGTTTAACTTGTATGTGAAGCATCATAAAATGTAAAAAAAATAAAGTAAAAATAAAGTGATGCTTCAGTTACAGGTAAAGTCTGGTGGTCGGTGTCTTAATTCATTAGGGGTTTCTAGCTGCAGGATCTTTCCATATTATTCCATGATCTGTTCTAGCGCACACGCTACAATCTGATTGTATAATTCAAACAAGAGCTAAAGGTGCTACTAACCCAAAATCCTATATGAAGAAGATGAGATCAAGACACCTGTGCCTGGACTCTCCTGGTACTTTCCGTTTTTTGCCAATTCAGTAAAGAAGTTGGAATCTGGCACCAAAGTATCTTGAGTTTAAAGGAATCATTTTATTTCTCCATTAAGACATAAAAAGGAATCAATTCCTGGTAAAAGATTGACACGTTTTAGCCTGAAAACTGAAACGCATCAATCTTTTACCAGGAATTGATTCCCTTTTATGTCTTGATAGAGAAATAAAATTATTCTTTTAAACTCAAGATACTTTGGTGCCGGACTTTCACTTCTTCACGTCTTCACTGATTGTATAATCTTCCTTAGATTTTTTAAGAATTACATTGTACAAGAGCCTACCTTATTGTATATAAGCAGGACATTGTACAGACTGCATATTTACTGCTTTGTCGGAATTTGACCGAATTTCACGTTAAAGCTGAATCCCAGGTATGATCTGTATTGCATATTTACATTGGTCCTCCTTGGCACAATGTGAATATGCGTTACTCATACCTGATGGACCGCTGAGGAACCTACATCCACAGAAGATTAAGAATTAAAGTGGAACTTTAGTCAGAAAATTAAAGAGGCGATTCAGCCTGTTAACAAATATGTAAAAGTCAGCAGCTACAAATCCTGTAGCTGCTGACTTTTAAAAAAACACACACTAACCTGTCCCCGGATACAGCGATGTCCTTACCCAACCTGGCTCTTTGCTGTTCTTTGGGGGCAGGCACCAGCATCCTAACTGTGGGAAGCTGACTGTGATTCCAGGTGGCTTCACAGCCAGCTGCTCATGCACAAGACGCTCCCCCCCCCTTTTTGGTCCCACAGTCTCCTGTGACCTGTGATGTGTCCCAAGAGGCAGCAGGGGAAGGAGGGCTGAACTTTTGCTCAAATCTCCTTGCGGTGATCTGACTGAAAGTGGGAGCAGGTACCTGTCAAAATCATTAACCAAATAAAACTGCTCTAAAATAAAAAATGATATTATTAATGTGGTGAAAAGTCTAAATGAGATTGTGCAAAGACAAGTCCATAAGGTGACGTGATTTCCATATAATTCTTTGACTGTGAATAACTTCACCACGAAAGGTTGTGACAGTAGAGAAAAAGGAACCTCCACCTCATTGAATGGCCACTTACCAGCTCCTAAGAGCTCCTGTTACGGAAGGTCTAAGACACTTGTGGCTCTAAACCCAGCCAGGGCCTTTGATCATCCAGGGAGATCACGCTGTTCAAGCCTCCACTGCCCACAGGAAATCAATTACAGAGGGGTTCCAATAAAGAAATAAACCTCCATAGTATAAAATCTGACCCCTGAAAGGCGCGCTCTCTACCTGTCAAAATCAGGTACCCGCTCCCCCTTCCAAAAAAAAAAAAAAATGTTCCAAATGTGGCAGTGGAAGGGGGGAGGAGGAGGAAAAGTGGAACTTCCCCTTTTTTGGGTGAAGTTCTGCTTTAAGTCCTGCTAGATCACTTCAGATTTGAAGGTATAGCTATGTAAAACATCAAAAATAAGTGTATATACTGTTTATAATCCAGTTAGCACCATCTCACCCTGCTCTGCACATGCTCAGTTGCTCTCCATTTTTAGACACTGCCGAGTTTGTAGAGGCCGATCTGCTGACAGCCTTAAAGTGGTTGTTACCCATAGATGTATATTTACTGGCAGCCCCTCTCCTGTATACAGTGATAACACACGTAAGTGTTTTTTTTTTTTTTAAATAGTGCCTCTAAAAAAACATTTACTGTTATCTTCAGGCCGGTCACGTGACTCCCAGCTGCTCTGCTACTCTGATCCCCGGGCTACAGTGGGAGGAGCTGAGCTCTCCCTCTGACGTCAGCCAAGAGTCACATGACTGCTGTGCTGGCCACTCGGCTGCTCCCGCTGTAGCCCTGGATCATAGTAGCAGATACAGGTCACGGGACCTGCCTGAAGATAACAGTAAAAAGGTATTTAGAAGCACTGTTTTAAAAAAACACATACAGCGTGTGTTATCGCTGTATACAAGAGAGGGGCTGCCAGTGACATTTTAAAAACTTGTATACTAATAGCGGTGGGGGGGGGGGGGCAGGTGGTGGAGACAGCTCACACAGACACTGACACAGAGCTGACAGGCAGGAGGGGCTGGGGGGAGAGAGGACAGAGGAGGACACAGGAGCACAGATGAGAGCTGCGGATGACGGAAGCATGTAAACTGACCACGGTGTCAGGGCTCAGCAGCCATAATAAACTGAGGTCAGATTACAGAGGGGAGGGCAGAAACTGGCAGGATCAGCAATGTATTTTACAGCTTCCAGAGGGGCAGGTTAGATAGCACAAACACTGTGCTGTCTAACGTGCTATAAGGGAACAGGTTTTCTTGGCTCTTTTTTTTAGGGTTACAAACACTTTAAAGCTAAATTAAACCCTCCTATCCTTTACAGCCAAGGAAGCTGCTTCTGTATGATCTGCCATTGCCATGGTACTGCACATGTGATCAGTTATGACACCAGCCATTTGAAGGTTTGACAGTTTGGTTGAGGACACAAGGAAATGTGACAGCATTCCCAGCATTCAAGGAATTTAACAGTTTTTTTAAATTGTTAAATCGATGAGTTTAGCTTTATGATTTACTGCTGTTCAGCGGCTCTAGGCTTCAGAAAAATGGCAGCCTCCAGCAAGAAAAAACAGGAGCAATGCTGGAGGCACTTTACAGCACACACTTATTTTGGTAGCATAATTATTAATGTGGAATGTACTGTATATTTCTTCCTAAAGAAATTTTTTTTTTTATCAAAGTGTTATGGGTAAAGTCCTTTTTTAAGAATTCTTTCTGAAATAGAAGTGTTACAAGTTTACTTTTATCAATTAGAAGAAGACATTGGCTGTATTTTTGGGGTCATTGCCCTGCTGCAGAATAAATTAGGGGCCAATCATACGCTTTCCTGATGGTATGGCATGATGGATATTTGTATGGTACTTGTATTTCTCAGCATTGAGGACACCATTGATCCTGACCAAGTCTCCAAGTCTGTATGCAGAAATGCAGCCCCAAACTTGCAAGGAATCTCCACCATGCTTCACTCTCACCTGCAGACACTGATTATTGTACCACTCTCCAGTGTTTTAACCTACATATCAAATTGATTATCATTAGCGCCTGCTTGGTATCATTGATAAATCATACACCTGACTCTAATCCTACAAAACCCCTGACTTTGTGCAAGTGTACAAAGTGTGCAAGTGTAAGAATTGATGCTGGTTTAAAGCCAAAAGGTAGTCACTTCAAATATTGATTTGATTTAGAATTGAATTAAACAATAAAAGTATATATTTTTGAAGGCACTTACTATAGTGGGTGTTTTTGTATTAAGGGTAGTTTGTTTTATTTCATTTAGGGGCATATTTATTAGGCAGTGTTTGATATTTACTAAACATTGACTGTGGGTGAATATACCTTGTGAATGTGTTTTAATATACAGCCATTGATTCCCCACCTGTTTTCCCCACCTGTTTTGCGAATACCTCATTCATTGTTTTCTAAATATCCCCCTTAGTGTTTTTTGTTTTTTCCCATTTATTTGTGTACTTGATAATTATATATGTGTAGTGGTACTTTAATGCTTTGTTTAATTGTGCAAAGCCTGTGTTTGCCCACATGGGGTTGCTCGGAACACCATGCAGTCCCAATCATGTCAATTGAGATGCAGCAGCTACATGGACACGGCCACTGCTCTTAATTAGACAGTTGTGTGGATGCAGGTGCATGGCCCCGATTGCACATTGGTTGAAACATGGCCTTCGCACAGTACATTGTAGTGTACAGTGTACATTGCAGTATGCCCATGTAAACAAAGCCTAACTAGTTTATCTAATTATTTTTTTCACCATTTTTTAAATTCTGTTAATGAAAGACTAATGAGAGGTTGGGTTTTGTTTGGCAAAAAACAAAGTCTCTAAAGAATCTCTAAACCAAAAACAAAATTGCCACTTACCAGTTCTCAGATTAGGGGTGTGCATTAGTATTTTCTATTTTCAATGTAATCCTGCCAATAGCACACTTCCTGATCTTTGGGGCAGGAATGGTTGTCACCCAGGCTGACCTTCAAATATAAACAACAAATTGTGAATACTAGTGCATTTGGTGGGACACAGGCTGGCTGCATTTGATGTGACACAGGCTGGCTGCATTGGTGGGACACAGGCTGGATGCATTTGGTGGGGCACAGGCTGGCTGCATTTGGTGGGACACAGGCTGGCTGCATTGGTGGGACACAGGCTGGATGCATTTGGTGGGACACAGGCTGGCTGCATTTGGTGGGACACAGGCTGGATGCATTTGGTGGGACACAGGCTGGCTGCATGTGATGTGACACAGGCTGGCTGCATTTGATGTGACACAGGCAAGGCTGCATTTGATGTGACACAGGCAAGGCTGCATTTGGTGGGACACAGGATGGCTGCATTTGATGTGACACAGGCAAGGCTGCATTTGGTGGGACACAGGCTGACTGCATTTGGTGGGACACAGGATGGCTGCATTTGATGTGACACAGGCAAGGCTGCATTTGGTGGGACACAGGATGGCTTCATTTGGTGGGACACAGGCTGGCTGCATTTGATGGGACACAGGATGGCTGCATTTGATGTGACACAGGCAGGGCTGCATTTGGTGGAACACAGGCAAGGCTGCATTTGATGTGACATAAGCAAGGCTGCATTTGGTGGGACATAGGCTGGCTGCATTTGATGTGACACATGCAAGGCTGCATTTGATGTGACACAGGCAAGGCTGCATTTGGTGGGACACAGGCTGGCTGCATTTGATGGGACACAGGCAAGGCTGCATTTGATGTGACATAGGCAAGGCTGCATTTGGTGGGACACAGGCTGGCTGCATTTGATGGGACACAGGCAAGGATGCATTTCATGTGACATAGGCAAGGCTGCATTTGATGTGACATAGGCAAGGCTGCATTTGGTGGGACACAGGCTGGCTGCATTTGATGTAACACAGGCAAGGCTGAATTTGGTGTGACACAGGCAAGGCTGCATTTGGTGGGACTCAGGCTGGCTGCAGTTGATGTGACACAGGAAAGGCTTCATTTGGTGGGACACAGGCAAGCCTGCATTTAAAAAAAATATTTTTCTTGTCACATGCATAATCTGGAAACTGCCTTCTTTCCTTGAATAACATTTTGAAAAAAAAACCCCCACAAATACAATGATCGTAGAATTTTTTTTACTTTGCCATTACACACTGTATATATTTTCATTCCTCTACTATCTAGTAGTTCACTGATGGAGCCGTAGGTGATTTCCAGTTGAAGGGTATTAAATCCCTGCATTCAAAAAATAAGGCAATAAACTTCTTCCCACTGTGTTCCCACTGAGAGATGAGAAACATGAAACTATACCAACAGAGGGTCACCCTGTAAGAACTGCTGTGTAATTTGACCAATTAAGCTGTGGATCTCCATCCAGATGGTTTTATTAATGGTCAGTCCCACCATATGTGCAAAAAGGTCCCTTTCAAGCCACACCCCCTCCAGCAGTTTACTGACACAGATGGATAAATTCTAATCAACTTCTAAGCGACGCTATATTATCTCAATAAGAATTTAAAGCAAGATTCATGTGCTCTGGAACTGATGTAGGATGTGTATGCAAGCTTAGTTCTTTTCTCCATCACACTTTCTGGCAGAGCTTTACCCAATTCCCTCTCCCAGCCCTTGATATATTAAGCCTAGTACACACCTAGTACACACCACTAGATTTTTTTCGTTCAACAAAAAACTTATGGCTTAGGTCAGAGCCACTGTTAGTACAGCGATCTCCCCTGCTGAGCTATTGTATTCTGACAGGGGGACGCCCCCGCCAGAACACTCCGGTCAGCGCTCTCAGTCATTGGCTTTTGTCAGACCGTCTGCCATACACACGGGCTGAATGTCAGCCAGTTTATATTGATGCCAGCCGACATTCCACCCGTGTGTACTAGGCTTTAAGTTCAAGAGCAATTTATAGGAAAGCGGCGCTCCTAAAGCAACTCTAGGGCGGCACAGTGGTGTAGTGTTAGCACTCTCACCTAGCAGTAAGAAGGGTCTCTGGTTTAAATCCCAACCACGACACTACCTGCCTGGAGTTTGCATGTTCTCCCTGTGCCTGCATGGGTTTCCTCCGGGTACTCCAGTTTCCTCCCACAATCCAAAGACATGCAGGTAGGTTAATTGGCTTCTGTCCAAAAAAAAATTGCCCCTTGTATATGAATAGGGACCTTGGATTGTGGGCTCCTTGAGGGTAGGGACTAATGTGAGTGTGCAATGTACAGGGATAGGGACAGTTGTAGACACTCGCTCAGGTTGGATTGGTTTCTTTATTCAACCTTAATAACTATGAAACTTTTAAACTCAAAAATGCTGCTTGCAGGACTTTTTTCCTGCCAGTGCACCACTCCAGTGTGAAAGCCACTGGAGTGACAGGAGAGGCGCTTTGCAAGCGCTATTTTTAGCGATATAGTGCATGTAAAGCGCCTCAGTGTGAAAGTAGCCTTAAGCTAACAAAAGCCTGAATTTGGTTATGTTTCCAGCCATCCATAACAGACCTACCCCATTCCTTCCTGAAAGCAGAAAGGGGTTTCAAGAGACTTCCTCAGAGACTTCTAAAAACTTGAAGTACCTAACTTCTCTTTTATTTCCCAATGCCTTAAAGAAAGCTAGTTCTTTCCCAGGTGCATACCAGTTGAAACCTTCCATTGGTTTTTTATGGGAATGAGAAGGGTGCTAGGCTTCCTTCTTTATTGAGTCGGTCCCAGGTCTAACGTAGATAGTAGTCAACTTAATTTCCAAATAAGTAATCTTGCTACTTAAAAGGGAAGGATGCTTCCATAGACTCACACCCTGATTTTGCCACATTAATGAGGAGAATGTGACAAAATGACAAGAATGTGGGGAGAATCTCAGACTTGCCCATGTTAATTTTAAAATTAGCGAGGTCTTGGAATCTCACAAATGCTCTCTGGAGGTTAGGTAGAGTGATTCGAAGTTTGGTAAATACCAAACTGGTTTGGTTTGGCTTGTGTTCTGTTGATCCCACTGTCACCCTAAAGATATTTGGGTTAGACCTAATTTTAGTCAGCAATGTTTCCATCAATAAAGTGTACAGCAAAGCAGATAAAGGGCATCCCTGACCTGTTCTGTTCACGATAGAAAAGCCTGAATAAAAGGTAGCTGCCTGAGGCTGCCCTGATTGGGTGAAATGCAATGAGGCGGGACTAAATGCTGACATCACATCCTGTGATGTAATTTCCTGTGTTTGGAGTGCATGCTGGCCCCCTGAAGTGGGGCAGCAATCAGCCATTACTGTCTGTGCAGTTTTTTCTGCACTACTTCATGTGAGTTTACATCTGAATGTTTTTAAACGTTGAAATCTCTTTGTGTTGTGCACAATGATCTTTTGTTTGTGGCTTCCCTGTGATGAGGAGACACCTGGAGCTGAGTGCTGGGCTGACAGAAGGGTGGGATATGGTCCATGTAATTGAGCGCAATTTGACACAATTTAGATAGAGGCTCACAATAGCTTCAGTGACCCGTTACCTTTAAGGGGGAGTGTGGCTCATCACACGTTTGGAGCACTTTTGTTTGGTCAAACAAGCTTGTACACAGTGAAGAGTGGACCACTGTGTTTCAGACTATATTTTCTTTGTTTTATGTATATGGACTAAATATATGTTTGTTATAGGAGTATTATGGACAAAAAAAAACACACAAGACATAGTGGTATAGCATTATTTATTTGTTTGTAGCACATCCATATTGCTAATCAATTTTGAATGCAAACACAAGTCACATGGTACAACACACATATTGGCACCAGTTTAGATTAGCATTGCTGTGGGACACTGTTTATTATATATTTTTTTTTCAGTCACATCTGTGGCGCATGTGTTTTTTTTTTTTTTTTTAACTTTCAGAGCTTAAAGGATCTGCTACTCTCCTCTTGGTGCCAGATACCACAGCATACCTTCAGAGGTCTAGTGGAGTCCATGCCTTGACGGTTTATGGTGGGTGGTCATAATGTTATGGCTGTTCGGTCTATACAGGTTGCAGCAAGACTATTGGCAAGACTATGGCCGATCGTGTCACTCCCATCACTTCAGCTCTGTTGCGTCAGTTCTGCGATGTGGAACGTTGTATTGTTGTTCCAACCACTCTGTAACATAGTTTATGCAGAAACTTAAAACTGACAGAAACGCTTGAGATAATTATGCAGTACTGGTGGAGAGCAAAGCTCCAACCACACCTGGCATAGGAGGCAGCTGGTAGGTAGTATGCAACGAGGCACTACTGGTGGAAGGTTCCACACAGCAGCACTAACGAACAGTCCCAATGCTATCTCTCCTCCTCTGTAACATTTCCCTTATGCTGAGCACACTCTCCCTATCCAGAAGGTTCCTGTCCTTGACCTAATCACCCAATGAGGGCACAGTAAGGCGGCAATGATGGACAGAGTAAGGCGGCAATGATGGACACAGTAAGGCGGCAATGATTGGGCGTAGTGAGGCTGCAATGATGGGCATGTGAAGCTGCAATGATGGGCTGCAACGATGGTGAGGCTGCAATGAGGGCACGGTAAGGCTGCAATGAGGGCACAGTGAGGCTGCAATGAGGGCACAGTAAGGCCGCAATGATGGGCACAGTAAGGCTGCAATGATGGGCACAGCAAGGCTGCAATGAGGGCATGGTGAGGCTGCAATGAGGGCACAGTAAGGCCGCAATGATGGGCAAGGTGAGGCTGCAATGATGGGCACGGTGAGGCTGCAATGATGGGCACAGTAAGGCTGCAATGAGGGCACGGTGAGGCTGCAATGAGGGCACAGTAAGGCGGCAATGATGGGCATGGTGAGGCTGCAAGTATGGGCACGGTGAGGCTGCAATGAGGGTAGAGTAAGGCAGCAATGAGATGGGCACAGTAAGGCTGCAATGAGGGCATGGTGAGGCTGCAATGAGGGCACAGTAAGGCTGCAACGATGGGCACAGTAAGGCTGCAATGATGGGCACAGTAAGGCTGCAATGATGGGCACAGTAAGGTTGCAATGATGGGCGCGGTGAGGCTGCAATGATGGGCATGTGAAGCTGCAATGATGGGCTGCAATGAGGGCACAGTGAGGCTGCAATGAGGGCACAGTGAGGCTGCAATGAGGGCACAGTGAGGCTGCAATGATGGGCACAGTAAGGCTGCCATGAGGGCACGGTGAGGCTGCAATGAGGGCACAGTAAGGCGGCAATGATAGGCATGGTGAGGCTGCAATGATGGGCATGGTGAGGCTGCAATGAGGGTAGAGTAAGGTAGCAATGAGATGGGCACAGTAAGGCTGCAATGAGGACATGGTGAGGCTGCAATGAGGGCACAGTAAGGCGGCAAGGAGGGCACAGTAAGGCAGCAATGATGGGCACAGTAAGGCTGCAATGAGGGCATGGTGAGGACGCAATGATGGGCAATGTGCGGCTGCAATGATGGGCAATGTGCGGCTGCAATGATGGGCATGGTGAGGCTGCAATGATGGGCACAGTAAGGCTGCAATGAGGGCACGGTAAGGCGGCAATGATGGGTACAGTAAGTCTGCAGTGAGGGCACAGTGAGGCTGAAATGAGGGCACAGTAAGGCTGCAATGATGGGCACAGTAAGGCTGCAATGAGGGCATGGTGAGGCCGCAATGATGGGCAATGATGGGCAATGTGCGGCTGCAATGATGGGCATGGTGAGGCTGCAATGATGGGCACAGTAAGGCTGCAATGAGGGCACGGTAAGGTGGCAATGATGGACACAGTAAGGCTGCCATGAGGGCACGGTGAGGCTGCAATGAGGGCACAGTAAGGCGGCAATGATGGGCATGTTTGGCTGCAATGATGGGCACAGTAAGGCTGCAATGAGGGCACGGTAAGGCGGCAATGATGGGCACAGTAAGGCTGCAGTGAGGGCATGGTGAGGCTGCAATGAGGGCACAGTAAGGCGGCAAGGAGGGCACAGTAAGGCGGCAATGATGGGCAGAGTAAAGCTGCAATTAGGTCATGGGGAGGCTGCAATGATGGGCATGTGAATCTGCAATGATGGGCACAGTAAGGCTGCAACGATGGTGAGGCTGCAATGAGGGCATGGTAAGGCGGCAATGATGGACACGGTGAGGCGGAAATGATGGGCATGGTGAGGTGGCAATAATGGGCATGGTGAGGCGGCAATGATGGGCAAGGTGAGGTGGCAATGATGGGCAAGGTGAGGATGTAATGATGGGCATGTGAGGCTGCAATGATGGGCATGTGAGGCTGCAATGATGGGCACGCTGAGGCTGCAATGATGGGCACGCTGAGGCTGCAATGATGGAAACAGTGAGGCGGCAATGATGGGCACAGTGAGGCGGCAATGATGGGCACAGTGAGGCTGCATGGACTGGCTCAGAGGTTGCATTGATGGGCACAGTAGGGCTGCATTTGATGGGCACTGGTGAGGCTGCATTGATCTCTTGTATCATGTCTGCAGTCTCTGACCATCTCTTGTACCATGTCCGCAGTCTCTGACCATCTCCTGTATCATGTCTACATTCTCTTAACATCTTTAGTATCATGTCCTCAGTCTCTAACCATCTCCTGTAATATGCCTGCAGCCTCTGACATCTTCTGTACCATGCTGCCCACAGCCTCTGACCATCTCCTGTAATATGCCCACAGCCTCTGACCATCTCCTGTACCATGCCCACAGCCTCTGACCATCTCCTTTAATATGCCCACAGCCTCGGACCATCTCCTGTACTATGCCTGCAGCCTCTGACCATCTCCTGTAATATGCCCACAGCCTCTGACCATCTCCTGTACCATGCCCACGGCCTCTGACCATCTCCTGTACTATGCCTGCAGCCTCTGACCATCTCCTGTAATATGCCCACAGCCTCGGACCATCTCCTGTACTATGCCTGCAGCCTCTGACCATCTCCTGTAATATGCCCACAGCCTCTGACCATCTCCTGTACCATGCCCACAGCCTCTGACCATCTCCTGTACTATGCCTGCAGCCTCTGACCATCTTCTGTAATATGCCCACAGCCTCTGACCATCTCCTGTACCATGCCCACAGCCTCTGACCATCTCCTGTAATATGCCTGCGGCCTCTGACATCTCCTGTAATATGCCCACAGCCTCTGACCATCAGCTGTACCATGCCCACAGCCTCTGACCATCTCCTGTAATATGCCTGCAGCTTCTGACATCTCCTGTACTATGCCTACAGCCTCTGACCATCTCCTGTACTATACCACAGCCTCTGACAATCTCTTGTCTTATATCATGTCTGCAGTCTCTGAGGGAGTCTGGAGAGGAGTTTAAGAGTGGGAGCGCTGCCGGGATGGGGGTCATGAGAGATGTCAGACATGTGTGGACTGTGGAGAGGAGACTATAGGAAAACCAGAGCCACCAAGCTGGAGCCAACTGACTGAGCCTGCACGGTGCACCTGAGAGGAAGTCAGTGACAGCATAGCCAGGCCATTCTGAGGGGGGGTCACTGATGTAAGGGGGGAGTGAATACAATAATGTAGGCGGCACTGATATAAAGGTTTAGATCAGTAACACCCCCCCCCTCTTACCTTAGTGCATTTTCTGCGGAAGGCGGTCTCTGGTCATCAGAGTCCCCCTCCCCCCTCACATTCCCAGAGTCCTAGGTGCCCCCCTTGATGATTGCTTCACTCTTAGCCCCCTTACACATGGTCGGAAATTCAGACCACAAAATCCGTCAGATTTTTTCCAACGGATTTTATCCAACACTGGTGTTGCATACACGTTGGACAAAGTTGTCCACGCTTTTAAAAATATTTCCTTCTCACTTATAAGGCATTCTTAAATAAGTTACGTTCAGTTTGTTCTTTTTGATAACGTGATCCCTAGTTTGGATCCAGCTTATCTCCCAAAGGTGTTCTCTTCTTCCCATAAGAAGCAATAAGTCATTGTTTCTTCCTTCTGCAGAATTCACATATGTCCAAAGAAGAAGAAGAATTATTTTTGTTAGGAGTTAGAAGATGTTTTGTTCTGTCTGTAAACAATTAAAAGGATTGTAAAGTCAGAAGGTTTTTTTTATCTTAATGCATACCTTCTGTGTGCAGCAGCCCCCCCCCCCCTCAGCCCCCCTAATACTTCCCTGAGCCCCATCTATGTCCGGTAATGGTGCTGTCCAAGGCTCTCCCTCCTGATTGGCTGAGAAACAGCAGCGGAGCCATTGTGAATCAAAGTCAGTTAGCCAATCAGGAGAGAGGGTGGCGGGGTCAGCCACGGCTCCGTGTCTGAATGGACACAGGGAGCTGTGACTCGGCTCAAATGCCCCCATAGCAAGCTGCTTGCTGTGGGGGCACTCAACAGCAGGGAGGTGCCAGGAGCAGCGAAAAGGGACCAGAGAAAAGGAAGATCTGGGCTGCTCTGTGTAAATCCACTGCACAGAGCAGGTAAGTATAACAGGTTTGTTATTTTTATAGGAAGAAAAAACAAGACTTTAAATTAACCTATAAGTCTTATTGTTCTGGTTTTGTTTGCTGTGAGAAGCCTAAGGAAAAGACTATCAATGTGACTCATGATGCCATGGATAATCAATGACCAAAGTTACACCATTCAGCTATAGCATTTGTGACTTATTGGACAGACTCTGCTAATGAAGCCTTTGACTGAATCTACAGGGCATTATTGTAATTTGGCATTATTATTTTGTCTTAATGGGTAACTCCACTTTCATGGGGAAAAAATATAATATAGCTTTTGCAATTGCAACTCAACTCATTTCACCCAGAGGGGAGTGTTTTTTCTCAACAAAAGTGGAGTTACTTTTTAAAGTTTTGCATGTCGTTATCTCATCTTTTATTTTTATTATCTTGCTTTCATCTCATGTGGATGTCCTGCTGATAATTTAAAATATTGTATGTCCTAATAAATCAGAAGGAGTTTCTTTGTTCATGTCAGGGATTATATTTCTAATGTAAAAACATTGACATGATTGAGATAGAACAGTTTTTATAATTTGATATAATTAGTTAATTGCTCTTTCCATTTTTGGGAATCAATGATTTAGTCACTGTAATGCCCCGTACACACTATCGGACATTGATCAGACATTCCGACAACAAAATCCATGGATTATTTCCGACGGATGTTGGCTCAAACTTGTCTTGCATACACGCGATTACACAAATTTCGAATGTCAAGAACGCGGTGATGTACAAGTGAAGTTCAATAGCCAATGCGGCTCTTCTGCTTGATTTCGAGCATGCGTGGAACTTTGTGCATCGGAATTGTGTACACACGATCGGAATTTACGTCAACGGATTTTGTTGTCGGAAGATTTGAGATCCAGATCTCAAATTTTGTGTGATGGAAATTCCGATGGAAAATGTCCAATGGAGCCTACACACGGTCGGAAAAACAACAAGCTCCCATCGAGTGTGTATGGGGCATTAGGCTGCATCAATAAAATCCTTTATCATTTTGATATATAGTTATATCTTTTTTAATAGTATTGGAAAATTTTCTTATAGATTTTATTCCAAAAATCTTTTCATTTACGACATTTAAGTTAATGTGTTTTTTAATTTGCCTGGTTTTGTACTTTCCAAAAAAGTTGGTTGGCTTCCAGGTTACATTTGATGAGATGTTGAAAAACTTCATTCTATATATGAACAAGAAAACCCCTTTTGACATATCATGCATTACAAAACCTTTTGTAACTCATACTTCAAAGAATGTTATTTGCTAACATTGTTTAATATTGTATATACTATATTTAAAATGTAACTTAAAGTACGGTGCTAAGTGCCCAACCCATAAGGATTTTATTTCTCGCAATATTATCTTTTATTTCTGTTATTGATTTTGAATATGAAACTGCTTGTTAAGATGTTAATATGCTTACAAACATTTTTCTCTTTGTAGTATAATTACATTTTATCTGCTGTAATTCATATAATAAAAACAGCATTTATACTTACAAAAAAGTAAGGTTTTACTGGTAAACATTGGAAACTTTGGGGGCTCTTTAAATGCTCAAGTAATAAAACTGTGGTGAAATGGGATTATTAACCACATCTTGCCTTTTGTTTTATGCACAGAGGGGAAGGAACATCTTTGGTGTGACTATTCAGGAGAATTCCCAGAAAAGTGTTTAGTTGTAGGAAATAACATAAAGTTATGGCTGTCCAGGTAATCATGGACTCATGGCCTGTTTCCATGCATTCTTTAATTTTTTTTTTTATTGATAAAATATATCTGTATATAATTTTATGGTTTAAGACATTTATATTTCTATTTTTAAGCACTTCAATACTTTCCCCCCTTCCTGCCCAAGCTAATTTTCAGCTTTCAGCGCTGTTGCTGTTAAAATGACAATTGCGCGGTCGTGCTATGCTGTACCCAAACAAAAATTTTATCATTTTCTTCCCACAAATAGAGCTTTCTTTTGGTGGTATTTGATCACCCCTGCGGTTTTTATATACAGATATATTTTATCAATAAAAAAATTAAAGAATGCATGGAAACAGGCCATGAGTCCATGATTACCTGGACAGCCATAACTTTATGTTATTTCCTACAACTAAACACTTTTCTGGGAATTCTCCTGAATAGTCACACCAAAGATGTTCCTTCCCCTCTGTGCATAAAACAAAAGGCAAGATGTGGTTAATAATCCCATTTCACCACAGTTTTATTACTTGAGCATTTAAAGAGCCCCCAAAGTTTCCAATGTTTACCAGTAAAACCTTACTTTTTTGTAAGTATAAATGCTGTTTTTATTATATGAATTACAGCAGATAAAATGTAATTATACTACAAAGAGAAAAATGTTTGTAAGCATATTAACATCTTAACAAGCAGTTTCATATTCAAAATCAATAACAGAAATAAAAGATAATATTGCGAGAAATAAAATCCTTATGGGTTGGGCACTTAGCACCGTACTTTAAGTTACATTTTAAATATAGTATATACAATATTAAACAATGTTAGCAAATAACATTCTTTGAAGTATGAGTTACAAAAGGTTTTGTAATGCATGATATGTCAAAAGGGGTTTTCTTGTTCATATATAGAATGAAGTTTTTCAACATCTCATCAAATGTAACCTGGAAGCCAACCAACTTTTTTGGAAAGTACAAAACCAGGCAAATTAAAAAACACATTAACTTAAATGTCGTAAATGAAAAGATTTTTGGAATAAAATCTATAAGAAAATTTTCCTATAGTATATACATTGTTTAATATTGTATATACTATATTTAAAATGTAACTTAAAGTACGGTGCTAAGTGCCCAACCCATAAGGATTTTATTTCTCGCAATATTATCTTTTATTTCTGTTATTGATTTTGAATATGAAACTGCTTGTTAAGATGTTAATATGCTTACAAACATTTTTCTCTTTGTAGTATAATTACATTTTATCTGCTGTAATTCATATAATAAAAACAGCATTTATACTTACAAAAAAGTAAGGTTTTACTGGTAAACATTGGAAACTTTGGGGGCTCTTTAAATGCTCAAGTAATAAAACTGTGGTGAAATGGGATTATTAACCACATCTTGCCTTTTGTTTTATGCACAGAGGGGAAGGAACATCTTTGGTGTGACTATTCAGGAGAATTCCCAGAAAAGTGTTTAGTTGTAGGAAATAACATAAAGTTATGGCTGTCCAGGTAATCATGGACTCATGGCCTGTTTCCATGCATTCTTTAATTTTTTTATTGATAAAATATATCTGTATATATATCTGTAAAATATATCTGTATATATCTTTCTGCTGACACTGAAGAAGCAGGTAAATGTACCATAGAGGAGCAGACTAGACAACAGCTGCCAGGGGCACCAGAAACTCTACAGCTTAGAGGTAGAATCTAAGAAGGCCAATGTCCAAAGAAGAAGAAGAATTATTTTTGTTAGGAGTTAGAAGATGTTTTGTTCTGTCTGTAAACAATTAAAAGGATTGTAAAGTCAGAAGGTTTTTTTTATCTTAATGCATACCTTCTGTGTGCAGCAGCCCCCCCCCCCCCTCAGCCCCCCTAATACTTCCCTGAGCCCCATCTATGTCCGGTAATGGTGCTGTCCAAGGCTCTCCCTCCTGATTGGCTGAGAAACAGCAGCGGAGCCATTGTGAATCAAAGTCAGTTAGCCAATCAGGAGAGAGGGTGGCGGGGTCAGCCACGGCTCCGTGTCTGAATGGACACAGGGAGCTGTGACTCGGCTCGAATGCCCCCATAGCAAGCTGCTTGCTGTGGGGGCACTCAACAGCAGGGAGGTGCCAGGAGCAGCGAAAAGGGACCAGAGAAAAGGAAGATCTGGGCTGCTCTGTGTAAATCCACTGCACAGAGCAGGTAAGTATAACAGGTTTGTTATTTTTATAGGAAAAAAAAACAAGACTTTAAATTAACCTATAAGTCTTATTGTTCTGGTTTTGTTTGCTGTGAGAAGCCTAAGGAAAAGACTATCAATGTGACTCATGATGCCATGGATAATCAATGACCAAAGTTACACCATTCAGCTATAGCATTTGTGACTTATTGGACAGACTCTGCTAATGAAGCCTTTGACTGAATCTACAGGGCATTATTGTAATTTGGCATTATTATTTTGTCTTAATGGGTAACTCCACTTTCATGGGGAAAAAATATAATATAGCTTTTGCAATTGCAACTCAACTCATTTCACCCAGAGGGGAGTGTTTTTTCTCAACAAAAGTGGAGTTACTTTTTAAAGTTTTGCATGTCGTTATCTCATCTTTTATTTTTATTATCTTGCTTTCATCTCATGTGGATGTCCTGCTGATAATTTAAAATATTGTATGTCCTAATAAATCAGAAGGAGTTTCTTTGTTCATGTCAGGGATTATATTTCTAATGTAAAAACATTGACATGATTGAGATAGAACAGTTTTTATAATTTGATATAATTAGTTAATTGCTCTTTCCATTTTTGGGAATCAATGATTTAGTCACTGTAATGCCCCGTACACACTATCGGACATTGATCAGACATTCCGACAACAAAATCCATGGATTATTTCCGACGGATGTTGGCTCAAACTTGTCTTGCATACACGCGATTACACAAATTTCGAATGTCAAGAACGCGGTGATGTACAAGTGAAGTTCAATAGCCAATGCGGCTCTTCTGCTTGATTTCGAGCATGCGTGGAACTTTGTGCATCGGAATTGTGTACACACGATCGGAATTTACGTCAACGGATTTTGTTGTCGGAAGATTTGAGATCCAGATCTCAAATTTTGTGTGATGGAAATTCCGATGGAAAATGTCCAATGGAGCCTACACACGGTCGGAAAAACAACAAGCTCCCATCGAGTGTGTATGGGGCATTAGGCTGCATCAATAAAATCCTTTATCATTTTGATATATAGTTATATCTTTTTTAATAGTATTGGAAAATTTTCTTATAGATTTTATTCCAAAAATCTTTTCATTTACGACATTTAAGTTAATGTGTTTTTTAATTTGCCTGGTTTTGTACTTTCCAAAAAAGTTGGTTGGCTTCCAGGTTACATTTGATGAGATGTTGAAAAACTTCATTCTATATATGAACAAGAAAACCCCTTTTGACATATCATGCATTACAAAACCTTTTGTAACTCATACTTCAAAGAATGTTATTTGCTAACATTGTTTAATATTGTATATACTATATTTAAAATGTAACTTAAAGTACGGTGCTAAGTGCCCAACCCATAAGGATTTTATTTCTCGCAATATTATCTTTTATTTCTGTTATTGATTTTGAATATGAAACTGCTTGTTAAGATGTTAATATGCTTACAAACATTTTTCTCTTTGTAGTATAATTACATTTTATCTGCTGTAATTCATATAATAAAAACAGCATTTATACTTACAAAAAAGTAAGGTTTTACTGGTAAACATTGGAAACTTTGGGGGCTCTTTAAATGCTCAAGTAATAAAACTGTGGTGAAATGGGATTATTAACCACATCTTGCCTTTTGTTTTATGCACAGAGGGGAAGGAACATCTTTGGTGTGACTATTCAGGAGAATTCCCAGAAAAGTGTTTAGTTGTAGGAAATAACATAAAGTTATGGCTGTCCAGGTAATCATGGACTCATGGCCTGTTTCCATGCATTCTTTAATTTTTTTATTGATAAAATATATCTGTATATAATTTTATGGTTTAAGACATTTATATTTCTATTTTTAAGCACTTCAATACTTTCCCCCCTTCCTGCCCAAGCTAATTTTCAGCTTTCAGCGCTGTTGCTGTTAAAATGACAATTGCGCGGTCGTGCTATGCTGTACCCAAACAAAATTTTTATCATTTTCTTCCCACAAATAGAGCTTTCTTTTGGTGGTATTTGATCACCCCTGCGGTTTTTATTTTTTGCTAAACAAATAAAAAAAGACTATATTGGTGGCCAATGGAAATATTGGTGGTCATTGTGGTGTCCCCTTTTAATGATAATAACTGGTCCCAAGTCTTTGGCTCTGCCAAGTGATTTTGGCCCTGGAACTACAAAAGCACTATCAAATACTGTTAACTGCTCAAGAAACACCTAGTAACCTCTAGAGGAACCCTATGTTTCTACAGAACCTTTGTTGAGAAAGGCTGCTTTATAGTATTCTACTGCTCTCCTCTACTGGCAACTGCTTAAAAAGGTTATGTAATATTTAATAGAACTGAAGGACCTGTCACAGGCACTCATCAAGTGCTGACTGTTCACCCTTTCCGCCCCAGTCCTCCATTCATAGAAGCTGTACTGCAGCTTCCTACAAATGAGAAGCAATCTATGAATGGAAGGCAGAGAAATGAAAGGTCTGCCTCCTACATTCATAGATTGTTTTTCATTCATAGAAGCTATAGTAGGGTGGGTATAGCCAGCGCTCTTAATGAGTGACTGTGACAGGTCCCTTGGCTCTATTAACACCTGTAGCACTAGAAGATTACCACTGCAAGGGTAGGGGGAATCAGAGAATGAAAGATTTTAACTAAACCTGCTGCCATCAGCACAACGGACACTTCTCATTCCTTGTGCTGATTAAAAAAAAAAAAAAACTTAAAGTGGATCTTCACTGTATCTGACCACCACAAACCAAAAACACAATTTCATTCATTTTTAATATTCAAAGCAAAATCCCCATCTATTCATGTCTTCATAATTTATTTCGTTGAGAAATCACTTTGAAAAACACCCCCTAGTGGCCATCATGAGTAAGGGCAAAAGATCCATCTGCACTTAGCTCAAGCATGCAATCAGGATAGTGTGCTGAGCTAATAAAACCCCTTCCATGGGCGTCCGCAGTAGGGGACAAGGGGGGTCAAGTGCCCCCCCTGGAATCAGCAAGGTGTCCGCACAAGACAAGTGGGTTTCTGTGAGCTGAGTGGTCCGCGGCACACTTTTTTCTGTGTCTACTGACTGCTGCTGCTCTGACATGATCTGACTCAGACTCACTCGCTCGGCCGCTCAGCTCCACCTCCAGTCCCTACCCCACTGTGTAGAGAGAGTCAAGAAGATGTAGATCTGGCCGGTGCTGCCCACAAGTGGAGTGGGGATGCTCAGGTTATCCCTTGCCCCACCATATGTCCCCCTCTAAATTAGGCAGCTTGGCCAGGCGGGATCGTTGTCTGTAAAAACAGCAATCATATTGGCACAGCACAGATCCCTCCCTCCACCCCGCAGCTTAACTATTGGGCGCTCTCTGCTATGTAACGGCGCCTTCTGTGAGGAGAAAGGCAGTGATTGGGCAGGAATAAGGGAAGGGGGTGTGGCCAGCCTTCAAGGATTAGCTGCGGCCACGTCTCCTGCCTCTGGATGATGGAAAGCAGTCTTTTTGAAACTGGGCGGCATCAGGAAAGTAAGTGAAGGTGGAGAAGCAGAATGTACAGGTAATGGGAAGTGGCCATGGACCGGCAATAGAAGAACAAGGTGTGGGTCTGGTGAGCTGGAGATAACTTCTTAGGCACATCTAGTGTTTACACAGATTCAAAATGGAGTGACCATGTTTATGCATTTCAGACTCTGCAACTCTTATCTATCCACTTGTTATCTCAGCTCACTTAAGCTTTGCATAAGGTCAGCCACTGTTTGCTCCAGGACATAGGGATTCCCTTAACCCTTCACCAGCCAGGTTTCGAGGTTATGAGCTTGATTCTCCATGGGTTTATACAGTACACTGGCTCCAATACTCATACAGTATAGATGTTTTCATCAAGATCAAAATATGGGCACCCACAACATGTATTGCTATATAAAAAGATCTACATTCTTTATGCTATTTTTATGGTCATAGTATGCCTGAGTAACTTCCAATACAAAGTGAAGATGATTTATCTCTTATATAACACACATATATATTTCCAGTGCAGATTAGAAATACTTAATCAGACACTGGCAGCTTGATCCTTCTATGAAGCTTTTGCATCAGGTTTCTCAAACCTTTGCATGCCTGCGCTTTTTGACTAAGCCCCTCCCATTCATTATATTGTTAAAAAGGGGCGGAGCATGAGTGACCTTAAAATGATGCCCCCCCTGAAAAAAGTTCTACGGACGCCCATGACCCCTCCTGCTCTCCTGAAGACTTCTGAGATGTATGACATAATTTACCTAAGCAACGAGGAAGTAACTTACTTAACCGGTTCCCGACCGGCGCACAACGATGTACGTCGGCAGAATGGCTCGAACAGGCATTAGGTACGCACAGGTATGTCCCTTTATGAATGCCACCATGCCATCGGGACCCCCGTGAGTCCGGTCGCGGGTCCCGCAGACTCGATCGCCACGATCATCTCACGGGACGGCTGAACGGGGGAGATGCGGAAGTGAACAGCATCTCCCTGTTCTGCCTAGCAACAAGTGACATTGATCTCTGCTCCCTGTGATTGGAGCAGAGATCAGTGTTCACTAACACACAGCCAAGCCCCCCACAGTTAGTAACACGCCCCTAGGAACACTTAACCCCTACACTGCCACCCCCTGGTTAACTCCTTCACTGCCAGTGTCATTTACACAGGAATCAGTGCATTTAAATAGCACTGATTGCTGTATAAATGACAATGGTCCCAAAAATGTGTCAAAAATGTCCAATGTGTCTGCCATAATGTCGCAGTCACAATAAAAATCGCTTATCGCCGCCATTACTAGTAAAAAAAAATTATTAATAAGAATGCTATAAAACTATCCCCTATTTTGTAAACACTATAACTTTTGCGCAAACCAATAAATAATCGCTTATTGCTATTTTTTTTCCCAAAAAAATGTAGAAGAATACGTATCGGCCTAAACTGAGGAAAAAAATGTTTTTTTATACATTTTTGGGGGATATTTATTATAGCAAAAAGTTAAAAAATAATGTGTTTTTTTCAAAATTGTCGCTCTTTTTTTTTGTTTATAGAGCAAAAAATAAAAACCGCAGGGGCAATAAAATACCACCAAAAGAAAGCTCTATTTGTGGAAAAAAGGACATCAATTTTGTTTGGGAGCCACGTCGCACGATCGCGCAATTGTCAGTTAAAGCGATGCAGTGCCGAATCGCAAAAAGTGGTCTGGTCTTAAGCCAGCAAAATGGTCCGGTCTGAAAGTGGTTAAAACAAGTAAATTTGATATCATTTTCTATCTATTTATTAATGCTAGCAGCACGAGGATTCAAAATGATCAATCTTGATTTGGAGAACTTTAAGCACTTTAAGCTTTAAGCAACAAATTTCAGCATGTTTAAATAGGAACTATATGCTTGCAGTAGAACAAGTGTTTGGAATAAAGCAAAGCTGTGCTTTAAGTGAAAGTCTAAAGCTTTTTTGGTACAAAAAAAGTTTATTTAGTAACAGGTTTGTAAACATTTGAGGTAAATTAACATTTACATCAACTTGTCCTTACAGAATTTAATACACAAGGCACTTCTTTAAAGACAGCACTTAAAACAATATTGCTGCTTTCTTCATGATTACAAATCCCTGACTGCCCAGAAAACCATTTCCTTTTAATATGAGGTTTTGTAATGAAAAGACAAACATCTTTTAAGCAACGATAAACCTCTTTGAAAGCTTTCAGCTGCAACACAAACCTTTATTTGTGAATCAAGCTATATTCTCGAAAATACAGTTGTCTTCATAATGATGCAGATGGGCTGAAGAAAATAATATACCATAACAAATTCTTAAACATAGAAAAATTATAATATTGCAATACATTTTAAATGTGTGCTTTTTTTCAGAGATAACAGGCCCCATTATGAGATTGCCAAAAAGAAGAGTTGTCTTTGCTGCCCCATAGCTACCGGTCAATTTCTCCCTTTCGTGGTTAGGGTAGATAAGGATATGAAATAAGGATGATCATAACTATGAGACAATAAAGGCAACTAATCCATCAGAAACATATAGCTAAGGCCCCATAATCTTGACTGCAGTAGGTGGTTGGCACAGAAAAAAAATGATATATTTTTAGCAATTTGCAAAGAAACATAGTCTATCTGAGGTGAGAGAAAATACAGATGTTAAGATTGGACGCATGGATAACAAGTTGGTATCCTTCTAGTTTTATCCATCATGCAACCGAAACCCTATTGAATTGTATTTCATTCTAGTTCTTTGAAGGGGTGATTATTTATGTCATGGGTTAGAAGACAGGACTGAATCTTCCTAAACTAAGTAAGATCACAGGTGCATCCTTTTGCCAAAAAGCCTAATTTTGTCTACGAGGAGTTGATTTATCTCTTTATAATGGAGTAAGAGTTATGAAGACCCAGTTTGAGTAAATCCACATACCAGTGTGGCATACCATTAAAGTTGAAAGAACAGTTCAGATGTTTTAAAATGTGTTTTTACATGCAGCATGTGGTGGCAGAGCACATTTAAACATTCAAAAGCACACTAGTACACATGGGCAGAATGTCAGCAGACATCGGCCGGTTCAATAAAAAAAGCCTGACATTTGGCCCGTGTGTATGTAAGCCGGTCCGACAGAAGCCGGCCATTTGGCCGGCTTCTGTTGGACAAGTATGCTGAAAACCCACAGCTGATTGGCTCCCGATCAGCACTGGCAGCCAATGGCTGAGAGCGCTGACTGAAATGTTTTAGCGGCGGGCCGTCCCCCTGTCAGAACACAACAGCTCAGTGTGTACTAGGCTTTAGAGTGCCTTAACAGTGCAGTGACATCCTTCTAAAACCGTTTATTACCAGAGTCTAGATCCCCAGTTTTCAGTGCATATCAGAACATAGTCTACCTGTGTTGGTTGTAGTCACCCAGTAAACTTAAGGTGGCATGGATTAGTCTTTTTCCATCAGCCAGTGGACTGGTCGAAAAAAGTAAATTAATTCCCCCACACAAGTGAATCCTCCCCGTTGTGTTATTGTATTCTGACAGTGGGGTCTCATCCACTCTCAGAATACACTGATCAGCGCTGCAGTCAACTGGCTGCAGTGCTACTCAAACCAAAATTTTTCAACAGGCTAATTCGTGAGAAGTCAACCATTAGATAGATTTTTGACAAATGTGATTGCCCAAAGATGGATCAAAATTTGGCCAGTCCCCTGCTGAACTGGTTTAATGTCAATCCATCTATGGCCAGTTTAAAAGCTTGATCTCCAGGATAAGTAAATATTGTCTAACTACAGCAGGCATGTGTATTCTTACATTATGCAGTTTTTTTATATTTCTTCCAGATCTGTGCATAATGCAGCATTAAACATTTCCTTTGTGCAGGAACCTTCTGCAATAAAGATGGTTACTGCTGCCCTCTTGTACAGGGTGACTGGTCTTCTATCATTATCTATCTATCATATTTTTTTTCAGGCAGCCTATAGTTGCTGCATATCACCCACAGCTCTACTCTCTGAACAGGCTACGTACAGTACATCGTTGCTCTCCCCACCTTATTTACAATGTAATTCCGACTTTTCAAAAACATTTGGTACACTTAAAGTGGATTTATGTCCTTTGTGGCTTTTGAGGAATCAATTCAAAATTTAAGTTTTTGTGCCTGGAGTTCAACTTAAAGTGATACTAAAGTTATGTTTTTTTAAGTTAAAAATAACAAACATGTTATAAATACCTGCTCTGTGAAGTGGTTTGCACAGAGCAGCCCTGATCCTCTTCTTCTCGGGTCCCTCTTTGGTGCTCCTGTCAAGTGCCCCCACAGCAAGCAGCTTGCTATGGGGGCTCCCGAACTGAGCCACAGCTCCCTGTGTCCATTCAGACATGGAGCCACAGCCTGGCCCGCCCCACCCCATTTCTCTCCTCATTGGCTGACTGACTTTAATTAACAGCAGCGGGAGCTAATGGTGCCACGCTGCTCTCCCAGCCAATTAGGAGGCAGCCAAGAGACTCCTACAACACTCCTTCAACATTGCTGGATCTAGATAGGGTTCAGGCAAGTATTAGAGGGGCTGAGGGTGGCTGCTGCACACAGAAGGCTTTTCATCTTAATGCATAAAATGCATTAAGATGAAAAACCTTCTGCCTTTACAATCACTATAAAAGCTCACCACACACGTTATAATCTGACTGTTTTAAATCTACCAACAACTATGTAGTACACATTTTTCCCTGATTATATTCAAATTAATTGTATAGTTTAGGTGAGCATTTACCAAACATTTAGAGTTTTGGTCAATTTAAAGGGTATTGTACGGTGATATTTTAAATTGTATGGTGAGCTTAAGGGCCCTTTCACACCTATGCATTCATCACATGTTAACAGATGTACACAGATTTACCATTGATTTAACTGGTGCTAGTTCAGATCTGTGCGCTCCGTTGTGTATGGTTTCCGTTTTTTGGATGTATCAATAAGCAGTAGAAGGCTTATTGATGACAAGGGCAATACATGGAAATGCATGTTTGTTGATAATATCAGACATCTGTCCATAACTGCAGCTATCCACTCTGTGTGTAGCTACCTGCAAACAGCATTGACCGCTGCCAGCCTGTTATTAATTAAAGCGTAGTTCCACCCAAAAGTGGAACTTCTGCTTTAAGGACCCCTGACCCCCTGACATGTTACATTTGGTGTCATTTTTTTTGGGGGGGGGAGCGGGTACCTAGTTTTGACAGGTATCCAGTCCCCACTTCCGCTCATGGCGCTGTTGCACCAAGTGGAAGTTCTCCTCTCCCCCTCCCTCCCTGAAATCTTCTGGGACATGTCACAGGTCCCAGAAGATTGCCTGGGAATTCATAACGTGCAGCGCGACTCGCACTCGCTCAGTGCGTACCTGTCTGTGAAGCCACAAGCTATCACAGCTAAGTGCCCACACTTGCAATGCCGGCGCCATGGAGAGAAGAAGAGAGGCGAGGCTTCGGGCGGCCGAAGTCAGCAGCTACACTTTTTGTAGCTGCTGACTTTTAATAAACACAGAAATGGGTGGAACTCCGCTTCAAAATAGGCTGAGTGGCCACTGCTATTCACATACCCCAGTCATTTCACCTGCAAGAATCTGTTGATTCTTGCTGCTGGAATCCGCAGGCTGCATGTAACTGGTCATGTGAAAGATGACTAAAAGGCCTGAATGTTTCAAATCTGCATGCTTGATCCAGGTCATAGAATCAAAATTTTGGAGCTAGTGACAATCAGGTAACTAGAATTATCAGAAAAAGGTCACAATGTTTCTATGGGTACAGGATACCTTTAGGGGTGTTTTAAACAGCAGAATTTCACCCAAACACAATTGGGGGTTTGAAGTTATTACAGTTCTGCTAGGCCAACATAAAAAGCTGTCCATTTCCATCCGATGCAATAGGATCACCATCTGTCAGTTTTTGACGGATCGGAAGGTGGCGGGTGTCAGCAGACATGTGTCCGCTGACCTCCATTGCTCCATAGAAAAGACTGGAGGGTCAGATCAGGTCCGCCTGAAAAAATTAAAGGGGGGACCCGATCAGATAGCCCATGTGAAAGGTGCCTAACTGTTTAGCGACCTTGCAGCAGACAATGAGAAGGTTTGCAAATACCTAATTCCTTCCGTCTGTAAAAATCGAATCAAAAAGTAATAATTCACAGCTGAAATCTGGTTATTTAGTAACAGCTAAATATTTTAGTGATTGCATTTTTATAACCTGTTTTTTTCTTCTAGAAATCCCTAGAGAGAGCTTTAAATTCAGTGAAACATCTAGGTAATCTGTTTCTTTGAAAACTATTTTAAGGTGCAATCAACATAATAAAAATACATAGGACAGAAGTGAAATACATGCAATAATAATGTTGGAGGACTATAGTTTGAGGACTTGATCTGATAAATAATTTATGGGTATAGTGCAATCTAGTATTTTTTTATGCTTTATAAACTAAACATATACTTGATATATATATCAAGGGCAATGTTAATTCTATTATATCTTATAAATAGCTGTCAACAAAATTAGGAATATTATATTTATACTATATCGATACTATATATATATATATATATATATATATATATATATATATATAGAAACATTGCCAGTAGACACAGTCCCCAAAATATAATCCACAGAACCAATTACTACTTTGAGATATATTGGGTGCATTTGATAATGCACCTAGAAAAGTAAAACTACAGGAAAATAAAACATATAGCAAAAAAAAATTTCAACTTATGGTGCAACAAATTTGTTTTGGTTGTTTTGTGTGCTTAAAGTACTGTCTAAATTGGAAGAGGTCTGTTTTAAGGCATTTAATTTTAGCATTGACACATTTTAAAAGAAATACTTTTTCATTTATCTTACTAATGTAAACAGCAAAATCTGTACCTTTTTTTCAGATGTGCAAATTTAAAATCAATTAAATATAAACTTTTAAACATATCACAATATTACTGGTGCAATTAAAGCTTAAACATTTTAAAAATTAAATCTTAATTTCAGAAGTGAATAAACAAAAAATAGTATATTTTATTTTATACAGGACCAATATTTTGCTTTCCGCCTAATCAGGTGTCCAGTCCTGTTAGTGATTTTTTTTACTTAGAAAATCAAATAAAAGATGTATTATTTTAATTTGTGTAACTTTGTATGTGCACATAGTAAAAAAATATAAATTTGTTTAAAGTGATTTTAATGTTTTTCTATTATTGAATATGTTTGCTTAATTGTAGTGAAGATAAGTGTTCCTTGTAAACGTACTCCTTAATTAAGGAAAAATACTGAATATTAATTATACTGGAAATTAATTATACAGAAGCACATTTTTGTAAATATATCCTTCTGAAATAATCGTTTGCAAAATGTATATAACAGAACTGACCTGACCTGATTAAAAATAGTCAGGAACAAAAATATGCTTATTGGAAATAAGTTAAATACATGCATATTTTTGGTAAATGTATATTTGCAAAATAATTTGATTTGTAGAAAAATGTATTAAACAAAATTAAACTGACCGGAAATGTTTAACTAGTTGGGAACATAAATGTGATGTCTTTAATTTTATAAGTGCAACTCTTTCTATGATTTCATTTAAAAAAACATTTTACCATTTGGTAAGTGATTTCTGAAAGGTCTGACAGATCAGCAAATCTATGTTTTCTTCAAATAGTTAAATATCTACTAGGGAAATGTAGAAAAAAGCTTATTTTGATACAAACAGAAGTACATAGGTCTGACAAGCCTTTAGTAAATCACCTCTTTGGTAAAATACAGTAGATGTGGTTAAACAGCCCACCTATACACACAGCCTGAAAGATATTTTTTCAAATGTTTGAGAGTCTTATCTAAAAGTAATATCAGCCTTCATTGTGTATTAAAGACAACTGATCTGAAAAAAAAAAACTTGACAGTATTTTCTATCCAGGGCCAGAAATCTACCTTAAAAAAGTTTATTGATATATTATTTGTTTCTTTACTTAGAAGACATCCATTTTCAGTATAGCAATGTATATATGAATATAAATGTTGTCTTCGGTTGCTACAAGCTCTATATATAAATACTAGCAGCATTGGTAGCTATGTCTTCTGGACAGTATTCTGCCACAAAGATCATTCAAATTCTATAAGACATCTCAATGGCACTAAGATATAATTAAAAAAATATCTGATTGGTGGAGGGTGTACTGTGGCAGATTATGTAATTTCATTGTAACCAAAAGCATTGTTTAAAATTATGCCTTACACTTTCTGTATCGTACTGCTGTTACTGTATCATACCAAACTATTAACATAAAGCTGTGAGTTGTAGATCTTCCTTTTTATGATATCTATAAAAACAATGCAATAAGATGACAGACTGTTTGACAGAACACCCTGGACTCATTTAAAAACATATAACCAAGTCTGTTTTAAATCTATTCATTGAAAGTGGTTGTTGTTCTTTCCTTCTGTTACATACTAGTACTTATTAGCTCAATAAATTAGTTAGCACTATGCTTAGACGTTTTTTTTAGATTCATTCAATTTACTTTTTTATATGTACTTTATTTTGTTTTGTATTTTTAAAATGTTCATTTTCAAATTAGTCTTTTAGCCTCCTAATTTAATTAGATATCAAGATGCGTATCAAGTACTTGTTGCTAGAGTATAGTTAATGAAAAAAATTGAGTACACTTTTGAACAAAATGACACATGAAATTTACTGTTGTATACATTAAATGATATTGCAAAATAAAAAAAAGCATTATAATAGGATGCGCATATCTTGTATGTAAACATGTCGATGTATTAGGTCAATCAATACATTCAAGTTAACAAAAATAATAAACATCCCTAATAAGATTAGGTTTTTTGTGTACTCAAGAAAGTCAGGATTGATGTCTATTTATCATAAGAGGATGATTTTCATACAATTAATTTTTTCAGTATCATGAAAATGTTTTTGTTTTTTTTTACCAGATTTACATTACCAATCTATGAACCTTATATATCCTGATTAAAATGAATAAAGTTAATAGGTGACAGCATACAAGATCTATGCCAGTTGTAATTCATAATTATGTTTTAAAGATAATAAATCTATTTTGGATGAGTACATTAAAATAGTATACGATTATTGTTCTTATATGCCCCTTTTGCAATTTTTTTTTTAATTTTTATTCAATGTAGCTTTACAATAAAAACTTAATTGCAGTATTAATTAAAATATTTAGGGCTGATTTACCTAAGGTTTGCCAGGTGTCTTTAATTTTCATTTTACCCTTAGTAAAACAGCCAATGAAAAGCTTACCTGGTAATATTTCATAAATTTACAACTGAGGAGTAACAGGAAATGTGACAAATGACTCCAAGTTTTATGTGTTTGTGGAAATGTACTGCTCATATTTCCATTTGTGCTTTAAAATACATACAGCCAACAAAGTGTTAACTTTACATCTCGGACATGTAATAAAGTGAAAAATTATGTACAGTTGTTAAACTATGTAAACTATGTTGTATTAAGAGTGGCAGAGTATCCCTGAAATGTTGCAGATTGTCCTGCTGACTTAAAATATGTGTTAGTCCAACTCAAACAGAAAAAAAAGCAAAGTTTGCATCCTATTGTTAATTCAGCAACACTAACACAATACAACCTAATAAAACTGTTTTCTTCCTAATCTTGGTGTTTGAATAATGAAGATGTGTTTATGTTCAATATTTGAAAAAAAACCCAACTGAATATCAGTTAAGCATATATAATTACTTTTAGTTTTGTTTTCGCCCCTTTTAAATGCCATTTAAGTGCTATGAAAGTGAAAGGAGAAAATAGTTGCCCTCCATATTATTTGATTAATTATATTCCATGTTTAGCTGTACAGCTGAATACATTTTTCCTGCTCATTTATACTTTTCACCCTGTTCCCTATTTTATAAGTTTGAAGGCTATGTGCAATATGTCATATATCATACCCACATTATTAGAAGTTATCTTCCAGTGTATGGAGGACACTGAACTAGAGAAAAGTAAAATCTAGTTGCTATGGGTTACTAAACATCATTACTAATGGCAAGTTTAAAAAATATTAAAATGTCTTCTTATGATTAATAATGTTTACCTTTTAATTCCCCAACTATTCTGTGTTTATTAAAATGACTGTGAATTTTTAAGTATATTTAAAGTAGATGTAAACCCTGACTAAAGGACATTTATTTTTGCTCTGTGCTGCAAATCATAAACTATTGTCATATTGATCCAGCCTCTGTTGCTCAGTGCTGCTGAATTTTGGATTCACGGTGTATCTCCAGGATTTATGAGCCAACAAATTGTAGCAGAAAACTTAGCAGGATCACCTTCAGAAATAAGGAACAACCTATAATGCTGTGCCCCTGCCCATTGTCAGCAGAGTCACAAGAGCCGAAAATATGAAAAAATGGATAACCTTGTCCCCATTCTATAAATGGATGGACTCAAAGCAGCCATATTGTAAATACAGGCCCATTCACACCCATGTGATGTGGCAATGTGCACACCTATGTCCCCAATGGAGATACAATGCTTCCTACACCCTGTTTTTGACATTAGCCCGCTTATTAGCCCTACAAATAGCCACTTTTGAAAACATGGTTTCCCCCAATTTGATTTGCTGCAGAGTTCGTGAACTTTAAGCTAGCAAGATTTGTGAAATTGTTCACTAACCAAAGTCAAGCAGATTCATTCATCCCCACTGCTTCTTTGCTGCAACTTCCTGTCTAATTGCAATCCACTGGTAGTTTCATAGCATTTTTTAGGATGTATTTCCTAATGGTGACAACAGTGGACCTTGCCCACATAATGTTTGTTGAAACAGACACTTGTTGTCTCTTTTGGAAGCTCATATGATAGGATGACAATGTTTGGGAAACAGGGACAGGGTGACCCTATAAGAGGATGTGGCTGAACAAAAAACTTCATGGCAGGATCACCAGGTTCTAGTATACTGATTGGTGCAGAGATAAAAATACAAAAAAAGATTTTTGAATTATATTAACATGTTAAGCATATGGTTAACATATACCTGATGTAGTATGGTTTTAAGTAGTAATATTTGTATGGTAGTTCATTAATTAAAAATGGGGGGGGGGGGGGGGGGCGACGACTTTTAAATCAGTCATTTTGATAATAACTTTTGTTCACAATACTCACATGGGGGCATTAAAAAATCAGAAGTTGATTGGTTACATGATAAAATCTACCACTAGGTTATTATTAAGGGTTTAGCTAAGCAACAAGCATCTGGATATTCAATTTTTTTCTAATTCTGAAGAGAGCATTACCTATTCTTGTGGCATTTAAAAGACGGCAAACAAGACAGCATTATCTTATACACAAACAGAAATGAGTGGGCTCGGCATGTTTTTATGTTTCATCTTATACACAGATAAATGACATTACTGTGAAGACAAGTTTACAAAGCACACTATCACCTAATGAATTAAAAATCACTTTGTTATGCTGTGTGTCTTTTAAACATTAAGGTATAAGCCAACTTAGTACTGACTGTACATTGCATTTACCATGTAGCCAGTGAAAGGGCTACTTATATAGCAAAGTTGTGCCTTAACTGATGTAGAATGGAACAAAAACATAATTTTTAAGCCCTCCTATACAACACATTACTTGTTGCATTCATTTATATCCATCTCACTGTTTACTCTTCAGGTAGTTTAATTTTCTCTCCTCGGCCTCGAGTCTTAATATTTGGTGTTCATTTGGATTTTGTTCTGTGAATTGTTTTGCTGCAGTTAAGAAAGGCAAATGATCAGCTATCCACTTGAAAATTCTAATGCCTAATTTCTAAAACAACAAAATGCTACCTACAACTCACAGTGTGCAATAACAGCAAACTTCGGTCTAAGGATAACAAGATTAAGAACTGCCTTTGCCACCTTAATTGTTGTTTCTTTAGCTCTTGTTTAATTTTCATGTGATAGTTTTTGAGACTCATTCAGTGGCAAAGGGGGCTAAACAACCACCAGTGCCACTCAAGAAGTCATCATAATATTGTTCTTGCTTCATGGTTCTCTTTCATACTTCTTTCTTATCATATATCCAGTGAATTCCTCCACTGTTAGCTTTGGTTCTCTCTTTGTTGGTAGCTCCATTGCTACACAGCTAAGTCATCTGACCTAGCTCTGCTACTACTTGATTTGCTTGCCCTGCTGAGCCTCCTCGTGTCTATCAACACAGGAGGCTGGTGCATCTCTACAGTGGTTGTGGCTGGTATGTCATCCACTTCTGCTCTTGAATTGGTTCCACTTCCTGACACCACTGGTGCCTCGCATGCCTCTTCATTTCTTACACTGCTTGGAGCAGAAGTTGTTGCACTGCATGCACTGGCAATACTGGATCCAGGCTTTCTTTCTCTCTCCACTGCCAGGTTGGCCCAGTTCTGTTCATTAGCTAATGTATGATGATCAAGATGGCCACTGAAGTAGGATGGGTCAAGAGGCTCTTCTGTTAGTGATGTCATCTTAAAATCAGACATGGGTGACCTAGCGTATACATGTTGCATGGTCGGAGGGGCAGCAGCTGCGTCAGTATAATACGGCGGGAAAGCCATATTTGGCGGAACAGTTCGTGGATGTGGATTAGGAGGAACTGCTTTATTGCAAGCAGGGTCCGGAATATATCTGTTAGTCATACCTTGCTTGAGTTTCTTCCACCCCAGATGATATATCTCTAACATATTCAGCAAAAGAGACACGCAAGCCACTACAAGCATAAATATAATGAAAATGGTCTTTTCTGTCGGTCTGGAAATGAAACAGTCAACAGTGTTGGGGCAGGGCCAACGGTTACAACGGTAGAGGGGCTTCAGCTCAAAACCATACAGGAAATACTGCCCTACGATAAAGCCAATCTCAAACAGAGTTTTGAAAATAATGTTGAAGACATAAGTGCGGAGGAGTGCACCTCCTATTCTTATCTTACCCCTTTCATCTCTGATTGGGGGTTTCTCCTTCTTCTCAACACCCTTTCTGAGGAGTAGTTCCTTCTCATCATTATCTTTAATGCACTTCTTTAGCTCCTCTTCCTTCTCTTTTTTCTTTTCTTCCATCCGCACAATGTGCAGGACATGGCCCAGGTAAATGAGGGTGGGTGTAGAGACAAAAATAATTTGGAGTACCCAGAACCTAATGTGAGAAATTGGAAAGGCTTTGTCATAGCAGACATTTTCACAACCTGGTTGCTGGGTGTTGCAAGTAAAGTCAGACTGTTCATCCCCCCACACTTCTTCTGCTGCTGCTCCTAAAACCAATATTCTGAAGATAAATAAAACGGTCAACCAGACCTTTCCAATAACAGTTGAGTGTTCTTGTGCATTTTCTAATAGTCTTCCCAGAAAACTCCAGTCACCCATTGTTTCTGCTTTCTATCCTGAAAAATCAATAAGTAGATATAGAACAAGTCAGTAATATGTAAAATGTAAAAACAATTAAATTATTTATTTGAGGAGTTACGAAAAAAGTGAAGGCAATATATTTGAATGTCTTTTGTAGATCTCGTATCTTTACAAGGACATCCTGTCAAGCCTCATTGCTAGGGCATTACTAAGACACTCCCAGCCATTACTGCTCACACTTGCCATCAAAGGAGCAAGTTTTCCAACTCCCATTCATGCATGGTTCACTATGTCCTCTGTCGTAGTATCTCTGAGCTCAGAGCTACCGCAGTAGGGAAGTCAAAGTGCATGCAAGGGGGTCTGAAATGGCTGGGAGTGTCTTATCAACATCCTAGCAACAAGACAGGACAGGATTATGCCATCTCTGGGGGGTTTTCAGTCAAGCTTCAGAAGATAGGTAAATGGCCTACACCTATTGCAAGAGCATTATCTAACTTTGGTCAAAACTGCACAGTTTGTTTTTATCGATAGGTGCCCCTTATCTGCATAGGCAGTTTTTTGGTAAAGGTGAACTAACCCTTTAAAAGCCTTGTGCTATACTGATAATCATTATTGTTTTAGTGTCTATTTCTTGACCAGCATTTACACAGGAGGCTAAAACAAACTTGTAACAATTTAACTCATGTATCTAAACCATCTGAAAGAACAATGTTAGTGTAACCAATATTAGTGACCACAAAATTCTAACAACAAATGGGCAAGGTAAAACAATATTTGACCACTGAACCCCCTGAAATGACAGCCTTTCTCAGATATCTGCATGAAAACGTATAGAGTTTTCTGGATAGACAATTGGAAGCAGAAGCTTTTTTATGAACTGCTGTTACTGCTACAGATCAATTCAAATGAACCATGATTATTGCATCCATGGATCTGGTTGTTTCGCAAAACTGTTAATCTGATGTTTTATGCAAACTGCTTTTCATAAATGTTTATATATTAAATATGAAAATGAAGTGTGCATGCTATCAATATTATTTAAACAAAGTAATTTAATAAATACCATGTTTGCCAACTGCAACTGTAGGACATACAAATCAGAAGATTAATTATATCATGCCTGACCAAACATTTAAGAACAGCACTGATGGGCTCCTATATTTTACATGATATACTTATAAATTGTGTCATTTTGGAATTATTCTATCTTTTAAAGAATAGGCATGGTACATTACAGTATAATAATGGAAGTACATTATTATGAAGAGTATATGGCAGCCAATCACTAGCTGTTTTTCTAATATGCCATCAAAGATGCACTAAAATATGAAAATATGTGCCCAAACTAAATAATATAAACATTAACAAACATGCAATACCCTAAATGAATGTAGTATTGTTAAGAAAATGTGAGTATGTGACAAACTAAAATTATTAAATTCTAAATTCCAGAAAGTCATATGAAAATGTTATCTTTTTCAGAGGTTACAGTAGCTGGGTGCAAATAATATTCACTTTAAATACCCAATCATGTGCACAGGAAGTTACAAAATCAGGGTTTTTGTTTGCACATTTGAGCAGCGTATTCATAGTTGTACCTTATTCACTAAAATTAAGTTATACTGTAAAGCGCTGTGCAAACTATTGCTGCTATTTACAGTAAATACTGTATAATCATATAATAAAATAATTTATTATTTACTCTGCAAAAGTAGATGTTCTTTACTCTTTGGGTAAATCAACCCTATTAATTAAATATATTTATTTATTACAGGTACTTAAAAAGTGCCATCAATTTACACAGAGCTTTTCACATACAGTATCTCACAAAAGTGAGTACACCCCTCACATTTTTGTAAATATTTTATTATACCTTTTCATGTGACAGCACTGAAGAAATGACACTTTGCTACAATGTAAATTAGTGAGTGTACAGCTTGTATAACAGTGTCAATTTGCTGTCCCCTCATAACAACTTAACACACAGCCATTAATGTCTAAACCGCTGGCAACAAAAGTGAGTACACCCCTAAGTGAAAATGTCCAAATTGGGCCCAAAGTGTCAATATTTTGTGTGCCTACCATTATTTTCCAGCACTGCCTTAACCCTATTTGGAGTTCACTATAGCTTCAAAGGTTGCCACTGGAGTCCTCTTCGGCTCCTCAATGACGACATCACAAAACTGGTGGATGTTAGAGACCTTGCGCTCCTCCACCTTCCGTTTGAGGATGCCCCACAGATGCTCAATAGGGTTTAGGTCTGGAGACATGCTTGGCCAGTCCATCACCTTTACCCTCAGCTTCTTTAGCAAGGCAGTGGTCGTCTTGGAGGTGTATTTGGGATCAATATCATGTTGGAATACTGCCATCGGCCAAGTCTCCGAAGGGAGGGGATCATGCTCTGCTTCAGTATGTCACAGTACATGTTGGCATTCATGGTTCCCCCAATGAACTGTAGCTCCCCAGTGTCGGCAGCACTCATGCAGCCCCAGACCATGACACTCCCACCACCATGCTTGACTGTAGGCAAGACACACTTGTTTTTGTACTCCTTACCTGGTTTCCGCCACACACGCTTGACACATTCTGAACCAAATACGTTTATCATCAGACCACAGGACATGGTTCCAGTAATCCATGTGCTTTTTTTTTTTTTTTTTTTAAGTTTCGCAATAACAAGTACAAAACAGTAGCAACACAGGCCCGATGGGCCACATACTAAATAACTATATACACTTCTTCAGAATTTGGCTCCTTGTACGACCCCAGAACCCTTACCTAGTGATAAAGTAACAAGATATAAGACCTCCATTTACATAATATAGAAGTTGAATGAGAGAGTAAATATCTCTTTGGCTCCAGGAATATCTATCCCCTTCTTGTGATATACTTGCACCAGTGACATGCATGTAAATTAATGGGCCCCCTGATCTTCCAATGTTGAAAAACAAGCAAATTATCTACGTCTCCAGTTCAGTATCAACTCATATGATAGGTCTTACTATATATCCATCCCAAGAATAACCAATTAATCGGACACTGTAGTTGCGCTATGCATTTAACTACCCCACACCTTATCAAATTTCTGTGGTATGCCCCTGCTAGTGTAAGTAGCCTTGTATAAGGGGGCGGCCTTGTTAGCCAGAGCTTTCCATTCTGGAATAGATGGAGGGGTAGATTTTTTCCATGAGAGTACTATTAGTTTCTTAGCATAATATATTAGGATTGTCAGCAAAGTACGTGTCACTCTTTTTGGAGCTAGGGTGTCAACCAGTCCCAAGAGACACACCTCCACCCGTGGCTGTATATGAATGGTGGAAAAATCTTCTATACACTCAGTGACCCCCCCGCCAAAATGCTTGGATGGCCACACAATTCATAATTACATGTAAGAAATCTGCAGTGGGGGAAGTACACCACCAGCAACAAGGCGACTTTAGCCAATCTAGCTGGAGTAAGATATATGCAATGTAAAAATTTAAATTGGATGAGCTGATCCCTGGCTGACACCAATCTAGTAAAATGAATATTCCATATATCGTCCCAGTCATCCCAAACTGTCTGGGGGAACACTGCCTCCCATGCCGCTCTACATCGTGAGAGGAGCTCACCAGCGGGTGTAAACAACTGTTTGTATACAGTAGACAGGACCTTATCTAAAGTGTCTTCTCTGAGTAAAGATTCCAGATCACTAATTTGCAGTCTAATACTGGTGTCTCTAAATTGGGCGATGTACGCATGTCTAAGCTGCAAATAACGAAACAAGCGAGTGTTAGGAAGATGACATTTTGTTTTCAGAGTATCAAACTGTAGGAGTTTCCCGTTACCCACTATATCTTTCAGTATTTTAATACCATATTTAGTCCAAAAGATTGGAATGATGGATCGGGGTACTCAAAGAAGTGTGTCAGGTTGGGATTCTTCCATAGCGGTGTGTGAGGGGAAATCGCTGAATCACTACTCATCTTATTAGCCACTACCCATGCCCTACCAGTTGCATGCATGGATACTGTAACATTACACAGAGCCCTATTTCCACGTAGCAATAAGTGTGTCAGTGCCTCATAAGAGCCGACAATAGCCGCCTCCAGTGTATTAGCGGTATCATCCTCAGGAAGACTAAATCACCTATGGGTGAAGACCAGTTGACCCGGCGGGAATCCTACAATTGGGAGACGGTGTCCTGAGTGGGAGAATCTGTGATTTCCCCAATTGACTTTCAGGCCTGAGAACTGTGCAAAGAAATTTAAGATGTCCAAAGCCGCCGACAGGGAATTATCAGAGTCACACAAAAAAAGAACCATATCATCTGCATATAGAGATGTTTTTTCGTTTAAGCTACCTACAGTTATCCCCGTGTAATCCATGTCCTTAGTCTGCTTGTCTTCAGCAAACTGTTTGCAGGCTTTCTTGTGCATCATCTTCTGGGATGACAGCCATGCAGACCAATTTGATGCAGTGTGCGGTGTATGGTCTGAGCACTGACAGGTTGGCCCCCCACCCCTTCAACCTCTGCACCAATGCTGGCAGCACTCATACGTCTATTTCCCAAAGACAACCTCTGGATATGACGCTAAGCATGTGCACTCAACTTCTTTGGTCGACCATGGCGAGGCCTGTTATGAGTGAAACCTGTCCTGTTAAACCACTGTATGGTCTTGGCCATCTTCTTATAGCCTAGGCCATCTTTATGTAAAGCAACTTTTTTTTTTTCAGATCCTCAGAGAGTTCTTTGCCATGAGGTGCCATGTTGAACTTCCAGTGACCAGTATGAGAGAGTGAGAGCGATAACACCAAATTTAACTCACCTGCTCCATATTCACACCTGAGACCTTGCAAAATGAATGAGTCACATGACACGGGGGAGGGAAAATGGCTGATTGGGCCTAATTTGGATGTCTTCACTTAGGGATGTACTCACTTTTGTTTCCAACGGTTTAGACATTAATAGCTGTGTTGAGTTATTTTGAGGGGACAGCAAATTTACACTTGTATACAAGCTGTACTCTTACTACTTTACATTGTAGCAAAGTGTCATTTCTTCAGTGTTGTCACATGAAAAGATATAATAAAATATTTACAAAAATGTGAGGGGTGTACTCACTTTTGTGAGATACTGTATATACTGTACATTCACAATCCTCTGATTTGACCTAATTCTCTGACAGCATTGTTTTTGGCCATGCCACTATATCATGACAATATGAAACTTTGTATGCACATGTAGTTGTTTTTCCACAAATTGAAAAGGGCCTTGTTAAAATTAATGCAATGTTCGGATTATCTTCCTTTTTAGTCAGTTGGGAAGGATACCTAAAGCCTGGTAAAGAATATAAGTTGTTTTTTTCATTCAACCCAGCGGGCTGAAAGAAAAAACCTGACAGATAGCTGTACTAACACAAGTGATGTTAGTACAATGTTCTCCTCCACTGTGCTATTGTGTTCTTACAAGGGTCCCCACTCCCCGCCAGAACACACTGGTCAGTGCTGGCAGCCATTGGTTTTCCAGCATGCCCCTTTGACAGAAGCTGGTCGTGACACCGTCTTCTGTCGGACAGGGAGCTGTAGACATGGGCAGAAAGTCAGCCAGTTCCTGCCGAACCAACCATTTTTGGCCGATTTTCAACCCGCGTGTACCCGGCATTATAGAAGAACTAGGATGTGGCAAACTCTGCCTTTAAATGATTTTCCTTAGCCACTGACTGTGATTTTTAAGTAAACCTTGTAGCCTTTGTAAACTTTTTTAAATGAAAAGTTTTGTTTAAGAGCAGGTACCACCAGAGAAACCTGTTCTATGAACTTCTCTGATTAATTGTACTTAACTTTGGGCATGACTTCTGAGCTAAGCTCTACTTATCTGTGTACACCCTGACCAATAAGAGTGTCAGGTAAGGCCTCTGAGGTGATCTCACTGGTCAGACAGATGATAGGTGGTGGGGTTTGGTCGTTAAAGTCCAGCTAAATAACAAAGTGAGAAGTCCACAAAAAAAGGAATTCCTGGATATTCCTGGATATTAAAGGTGATATCAGCCATCTCGTGAGCTCTTGGATAATACTTTAAATTTCAAATTGATTTAAATATTTTTTTTTAATCATTTATTTAAATCAATTTTAAACGGTGGACACATTTGCTTTACATTTTAAGTTGAACAAAAGAATTATGGTGGCTGCCATAACTGGTGCGCTTCTGAAAATTAGTGCTTATTATACCTGGCTTTGGTGAGTGACATACCCAAAAAAACTGCAGCAAATGAAAGGTGGAAAAAAGTCATAATTCTTTTTTCAAAAACATTTTTTGTGAGAAAAAAAAGATATGTTGCAAAAGTTACAACCCATAAAAGTTATAAAAAGAAGATGCAACATTAAGATCACAATGGGACACATTCACATTAAACAAATACCAAACATACCGGGCTTGGTCCCTTTTCCCTACTTCCACCTAGACCCAAGTAAGGAGGCCGACCAAGTGGTAGCTTGAGCCTGATGCCTATGGATGTTCTTACTGTATTTTTGTACATTTATTTGTTTCATATCCGTGATGTTTCATATCCGTGATTACCTGTGGACGATAGTTACTTTCGTCTATTGAAATGCCTTTATTGTAGTACTATGTATATTACTGTCCACATAACATGTTTTCAATAAAACTTTATTCTTTAAAAAAATATATATATTTTGCCCATTGGTAGCCAGCCAAAAACTGAAGCATTTAAAAGGACAACTCAGGATCCGGCTCCCCTCTAGCAGTCAAAGGCACCTGCCGGGGAGAGGAAGGAGTGGCAACAACAGATCGGCCATAGGAGCCTATGGGTGTAGCCACCAATCCCAGGCTTTACTAGCCTTTGTCAAGTGCTCTCTCCTCTCCCCTGTAGCCGGTGCTGGCTGACACAGGGGACATGAAGTAACTGGACCGGAGCCGCCAGAAAATAGATAAGTATGCAGATCTTTCTTACACAGATTAGGTTTTGCCTGAAATTCCACTTTAAAGAAATATGGAAAACAATATGGAATATGTCTTAGCATAATTTTGATAATAACAAAACAATTTTGACTTAAATTTTAAATAGGTAGTATAGTGTATTTTTTGTAAGTACATATTTTGAGTTATTTCCGTATTTAACTCAAGGCTAAAATGTAGACTGCAAGATGAGCCACTAGAGACCGGGTAGATTAGCTACTACACATGATCTGCCTATAGGCTTAAAGTGATTGTAAAGGAAAAAACTATATAAAAAAAACTAACAAACATGTTATACTTGCCTGCTCTGTGCAGTGGTTTTGCACAAAGCAGCCCAGATCCTCCTCTTCTCGGGTCCCTTGATGGTGCTCATGGCCCCTCCACCTTGTTGAGTACCCCAAAGCAAGCCACTTGCTGTGGGGGCACTCATGCGTGCTCCCTGCCGAGCTGGCTCGCTGCATCCATAAGACACATAGAACGCAGCTCAGCCCTGCCCCCCGATCCCGCCTCACTGGCTGTGATTGACAGCAGCTTTCTCTGCTGCATCTAAGCCAATCAGGAAGGAGAAAGCCAGAAGAGCACATTACTGGATTGAGATTGGGCTTAGGTAAATATTAGAGGGAGCTCCACACTAAAGGTTTTTTACCATCATGCATTCTTCCACCTTTACAACCACTTTAACAGCTTTTGAGATCAGAATCAGACACAAAGGAGTACATTGTTTTCAATAAGTTAGCCTACACATAGACTTTCATTGTGAATGGTGCATCAAAGTACAACCATTGTGGAGCATGGCAAAGCAAGGGGGTAGCACCTGCATATGCATAGGCAAATATGACTGGCCCCCATGTACACTATACATAAAAATAAATGTTAAACAAGGAATTTTACCACAAATAGTATAGATATGATTATATGATCATGTTCATATCTTCTAATTATATATCGAAAGGAACATTGAAAACACTATACTTTCTCTTTTATTGTTTTTCTAGAAATCAAATCAAAACATCATCTGCCTGTTCTCACTAGGACAAGATGATATCTAAAATGTAAGATTACCAAATACAAATAAAGATTTTGACTGCACAACCCAACTAATTGTCATACAGAATGTTAGATTGTGTACAATACAATGCCTGATTCCAATGATATCTAAAACAAATTTCCACCTCAAGAAAACACTTCCAATAATAAAATAAAATCCAAAACTCTATATTTGTTCTATATAAAATGAGGCTCACCAGACATATTCTTGAAACTTAGCATATTACATATGACATAATTCACATGGATGGGCATAAACAAGGAGTGAGTTTACTGATTCAATGTACATACGGCGGTCATGTGAATTATGTCATATGTGATATGCTAAGTTTCAATAATTTGTCTGGTGAGTCTCATTTTATATGGAATAAAATATAGAGTTTTGGATTTTATTACACCTTTGGAAGCATTTTTTTCCTTGTATGTCATGAGCCTATTATCACACTGAAAGCGGAGTTCAGAATGAGAAGTGTTTGTTGAGGAGAAGCAAAACTGGTCCAGATGCTGTTGTAAAACACTTTTGCCTATCTGAAATATGAGCTGCAATATGATTTGGTTAGTTACACTGTATTGGTGATAGTCATTGAAGGCACCATTGGTGATATATGTTTAAAGTGGAAAGAAGCCACAGGAGTGGACCTTGTGTTTATAAAATTACTACAAAGTTTCTTGGGACTAAATGCTCTGGACTCTTATAATTTGCTTAAAAAATATTTTTTTCACTTTGAGCACAGTGGACTTCTTTATTTTATAAATGTGTTTTCATATAAATTATTTTAGTTTATTTGTTTATGTTTTTCACAGAGCTACTAGTGTTTTAAACACTATATTGTTTGATTATTTTATGATATGTGGATATATGAAGTAATATAAGATTTATGTAGATATATGAATTTGTGTTATGTGCGCAGACCTGTTGGAACAGGAGCTGTTCCCACAAAGTAGGGAGCATGTCATTTTCTAAAATGTCTTGGTATGCTGACACCTTAAGAGTTCCCTTCACTGGAACTAAGGGGCCAGGCCCAACCCCTGAAAAACAATCCTACAACATAATCCCCCCTCCCCCAAATGATTTGGACCAGTGCACAAAGCAAGGTCCATAAAGACATGGATGAGTGCCTTTGGGGTGGAGGAACTTGACTGACCTGCAACCATTATGTCAGGACCTCAACCTGATAGAATATCTTTGGGATGAATTAGAGTGAAGACTGCGAGCCAGGCCTTTCTTGTCCACATCAGTGCCTGACCTCACAAATGCGCTTCTGGAAGAATGGTCAAACATTCCCATAAGCACACTCCTACACCTTGTGGACACCCTTCCCAGAAGAGTTGAAGCTGTTATCTCTGCAAAGGGTGGATCAACTCAATATTGAACACTACAGACTAAGACTGGGATGCCATTAAAGTTCATATGCATGTACAGGCAGACGTCCCAATACTTTTGGTAATATTAGGTTTTAAGGGGGATGCGCCAATCAAAGAAAGATATATGTATCCTTAAGCACCTTACAAAACTCCGTTTGAAGGAACTTGTTATATATTACTGCTATCAACTGTGGATCCCTTTAGGATCAAGTCAGTCTTATGGTGGGTAGGGTGAGGTAAGATGACGGTTAGCATCAAGTAAAGTTACTCTAATTACTATACTATGGTGCTAAATATTCCTATACAGACGGGTGGGTGTTTTTAAACACTCCTTTCCCTTACAAAAGAGTTTTTGCAACACAATCCTAATTCCGTGAAGGAAAGCCAAATCCTCCTGATCATATAAAACCCAATCCTGTGAGGAAAAAGAAGTGTTCTTCTGCCATAAACCTTATATACAACCTCTAAATTATGAATTTGTTTGTTTGAAAAGGCAGTATGAAGAAAAATTTGTGGTGAAAAAAAATCACATGTGGGTTTAACCAATCATTTTTTGTATTTCTATTCCACATAACTTGATGCAGCGCAGGGGTATGACCTTTGTCTACATACCTTTTACTAAAAGGGATGCCACTTTCTCATCTCAGGGAATTGGGAGGTATGCATGAGAGAGATAAGAAATGAAAATGGTAACAAAAAAGATGAATTATTAGTGTAAAGTAAAACATATCTCAGATTACACATAACAGAAACAACAGAATGATGGCAATAGTACTAGGTATATTCAGCTGTAATGAAGCTCTTTCTGTTGACCTAAAGATCAGATTATGTAATACATTATTAGCCAGATACATTTTGTTTTTGTTTTTTGTTTTTTTGCTGCCATAAATTACCCTACTATCTTTTTTTGTGGTTCTTGCCCTGTCTGATAGGTGATGTTAAAATGTATCTAAATCTAAAATTTAAATGTAATCAATTACAAAATACCAATTTAACAGATTAGGTAATCCACTAAATGACCTGACAGGGAATAACGGTAACTTGCAGTTTTCTTAACCAGTGCAAAATTAGAAGGATTAATGCAACATAGGTTCAGGATGGCAAAGAGCATACATATGCTGAGGAATAATACAAAACAAATTATGAAAGCTGCACAAACATGGACTCTTCACAACAATGTCTCTGAGGCTCAATCAGGGTAACGTGACTGCATAGTATAATCACTATAGCTATAACAACAGAGTCTAGCTGAGAATGACTACTTAAGTAAAACAGTTTAGAACACAAACAACTACTTGTGATTTACCCAATAAACAGCAATCTCTGTCAGTGAGGTCCAGGGTAGCTCTGGTAACAAAGGCAAACAGCTGGAGGGATCTAAAGCACAAGGGTAAAGAGCAACTGCATTGGAACCGGAGTACTCTGGTAGCAAATTGGGAGAGACTCCCCTGTGTATCTGGGTCTTCCAAGAAACTGTATGCTGTTAGGCTCCCACTTGGCTGCCTGAATACCCATTATGGCAGTAGAGAGCCACTCACCTGGCAGCATATCACTTGCCTAACTACCATTGCCTCATCAAGTGTGACCTCTCTGAGTTGCTGGATAGAGGAAAGCTAAGGAATCTATCTGTCAGGGAAGTCGTCCACGGAATACAGCTGACATCCTCAGGCGCACACATGTGCGCAGGTGCCGACAAAGTATACTCAGATCTGCCACTGGCGCATCAGTAGACGCGCATGCGCAAACGCGTTCGCGCACGTGCGCGCGCCTATCACCAGAACTGCCACCTATTTAAACACTGAGCTCAGTACTGTCTGATTGCTGCTTGGTCTACAGCGTCACCTGAAATCTTGTTACCCTGTGTTGTTTCCTGAATACCGTTCCGGCTTGTTACCTGACTACGCTCCTGCCTGCTGTTATACTTGATCTGCCTACCTGTTACCAAACCTGCCTGTGACCTGACTACGCTCCTGCCTGCTGTTATACCTGATTTGCCTACCTGTTGCCGAGCCTGCCTGTGACCTAACCATACTCCTGCCCACTGTTGTTCCTGATCTGCTCGTCTGCTGCCAAAGACCTGCCTGTCTGGCTACGCTCCAGCCCACTAGCAGCCAAGTCTGGCTCCCCACCTGTGTGTTCCTGGCCTCTACCTGCACAGACTTCAGGACTTACGCCAGGCACTCTTACTCCACCGTGCCCCAGCGCCTGCTGTCCCACTACCAGCGGCTCTTGGGCCGGAGTTGTACGGGAGGCCTTCCTCTACACGTCAGGCTCACCACCAGGTATGTGACAGTACCAAGCAGCCATGAATGAGCCTGCAGGAGGAACCTCTCCCCTACATAAAGTCTGCCAGTGTCTCACAGGCCTTACTCAAGCGGTCAAGTCCCTGCAGGAGAAATATGTGCATCTGGCAGAACATGTGCAAGCCCAGCTGTCTTCTGCCGTTCCTGCTGCAGTGTTGACATCCCCGGAGCCAAGAGTGCCTAGCCCTGACAGATTTTCCGGAGACCGGACTAAGTTCCGAGCGTTCCGCAATGCCTGCCAGCTCTATTTTTCACTCCAGCCACTGACTTTTTCTGCAGAGACTACAAGGGTGGGGTTCGTTATATACCTGCTTCAAGGCGAGCCCCAAACCTGGGCTCATCGTCTGTGGGAAAGGAAGGACATACAACTAAATACTATGTCCTCCTTCTTCCAGGCAATGTCCAAGGTGTACGAGGACCCTCAACTAACCACCACTGCTGAGTCCTCTCTCCATGCACTCCAGCAAGGCCGCAGAGCGGTCAAGGACTATATAATGGACTTCCGATGCTGGAGTGCAGACACCGGTTTTGAATAACGCAGCCCTGCATCATCAATTACGCCTGGGATTATCGGAAAACTTGAAAGACGAGTTAGCTTGTGTGGGTGCTCCAAGCTCCCTGGGGGACTTAATTACATTATCAGTTCAGATCAATCGCCGTCTGCGAGAACGTAGGCTGGAGAAGTCAGCCGCTCCATCCCAACCTGTATGGATGATGCCCAAGCTCCCAGTTCCTGTTCGTCCGACTTCTGTCAAGTTGGCTCCCTCAGCATCCACACGACTAGGCCTGATTCGCCCGTCGCTGTCCCCTGAGGAATGGGCACGACGTCTTTAAGGCAACGTCTGTCTCTACTGTGGTGGGGCAGGTCACTATGTACAGAATTGTCCTGCTAAAAGATGTGGATATCCCTCCGTTTCTCCAGTAAGCCAAGCGGTCCCTCCAGCAACCTCTGCTCAATTGGCACTTCTGGTTACCTTCCAACTCCCAGGGAGAAGTGTGTCAGCAACTGCAATTGTGGACTCTGGGGCGTGCAGTTGCTTCATTGACTTGGGATTTTCTGCCCAACAAGGTATTCCTCTTTAATCCAAAGAGCAGGGACTTACCGTATTCTTGGCTGATGGCTCTTGTGTAAAATCCGGACTGGAGACCCAGGAAACTCCTTCATTGCTGACTACGACCCTTACCGGCCATAAAGAACTTTTGCGTCTAGATGCTATCTCATCACCTCTGTTCCCTGTCATTTTGGGTCTACTGTGGCTACAGGCCCATAATCCTGTGGTTGATTGGAGATCAGGCAGTATCAAGTACAAATCATCTTACTGTCAGAAGCACTGTCTGTCCAACACTACTGTTGCACCCACCACCCTGTTGTGTATGGACGTTGATGCTGAACTCTGCCAAAAGGTGCCAGATGCCTACCATGGGGTTCTTGGACTTGTTCAGCAAGCGGGGAGCAGACACCTTACCTCCTTACAGGGCTTACAACTGCCCCATTGAGCTCCTTCCAGGGGCTGCTATTCCATTTGGTCGGATCTTCCCACTGTCCGAAAAAGAGCTAGCAGCTCTGAAGGAATACATTGATAAAAGTCTCCAGAAAGGGTTCATCCGCCCTTCTACTTCACCTGCCGGGGTGGGAATATTCTTTGTGGAGAAGAAGGACCATTCACTACGGCCATGTGTAGATTACAGAGAGCTGAATAAGATTACAGTAAAGAACAGTTATCCTCTTCCCTTGGTCCCAGAGCTCTTCCAAAGACTTCGTTCTGCCACCATTTTTACTAAATTAGACCTGAGGGGAGCTTATAATCTCATCCAGATACGGCAGGGGCACGAGTGGAAGACGGCCTTCCGTACCTGTTTTGGCCACTACGAGTATCTCATCATGCCTTTCGGCCTATGTAACGCCCCAGCTACATTCTAAGACTTCATCAATGACGTCTTCAAAGACTATCTGGACATTTTCATCATTGTTTACTTGGACGATATTCTTGTGTTCTCCACCTCCCTTGCTGATCATCGGGAACACATCAAGAGTGTTCTCTGCCGCTTCCGCTTGCATGGACTTTATGCCAAATCCGAGAAATGCGAGTTTGAGCGGCAGAGTATTCAGTTCTTGGGTTTGATCATCTTCACCGGAGGCATCGAAATGGACCCTCAAAAGGTTTCTTCAATTCTGACCTGGCCTGCACCCACTGATAAAAAGGGGATCCAGCGGTTTGTGGGGTTTGCTAATTTCTATCACAGATTTATCAAGAACTTTTGGTCCATCATCACACCTATTACTCAACTCACCAAACTGGGTGTTCATTTCCGCTGGTCTCTTGAAGCCCAGGTTGCCTTTGAGACCCTTAAAAAAATATTTACAACTGCCCCTGTACTAAGCCATCCAGATCCGGCACTACCTTATATCCTGGAGGTAGATGCTTCCGAAAGTGCAGTCGGGGGAGTTCTGTCTCAGCGTCAAGGTCCCAAGAATTTAATCCATCCGGTAGCCTTCTTCTCTAGGAAACTTGCTCCAGCGGAAAGGAATTATGACGTGGGTGATCGGGAGCTTCTTGCCATAAAGGCCGCTTTGGAAGAGTGGAGGTACATGCTAGAAAGAGCTGCCCACCCAATATTGATCTATACAGGTCATAAGAACCTTGAATACTTAAGGACTGCCAAGAGACTAAAACCCCGCCAGGCCCGATGGACACTTTTCTTTTCAAGGTTCTTATTCCATATCACCCATAGACCCGGGTCAAAGAACACCAAGCCTGATGCGCTGTCATACATGTTCGAGGATTCAAAGGACTTACCATTATCTGATACCATCTTACCAGCAGGGAATTTTTTGTTGTTACAATCCGATCTCATGTCACAGCTGAAGCAGGCATCCGCAGTTATCCCTGATCCTATCAGACATACGTTACAGGCAAGGGAAGGATTTCTTTGGAAGGGGAACTTCGTCCCAGAAGCAGTCCGGTTACCAGTTCTGGGATCCTGCCATGACCACCCCCTAGCAGGTCACTTTGGCATTTGCAAAACAATAGAATTAGTACAACACACATTCTGGTGGCCTAATCTGCAGAAAGACTGCAAGAAATACATAGACACATGCACTACCTGCATCCGATGCAAAACTACCCGAAGTAAGGCTTAGGGTTTGCTCAGACCTTTTCTGGTGCCCGACAGGCCGTGGACCATGATCTCCATGGACTTTATAGTCGAACTGCCACCCTCTGAGGACTGTACAGCCATCTTCGGCATATTTGACCGGATGACTAAGATGGCCCATTTCTTACCTCTGAAGGGTACACCCTCTGCTGTAGAGACTGCTCGAGTGTCTATTAAGGAAATCGTTAGACTCCATGGGGTACCCATCGACATAGTCTCTGACCGAGGAGTTCAATTTACCTCAAAATGTTGTTTGTTGTGAAGCCTTAAAAAAAATCAAACATTCCATGTCATCTGCATATCATCCACAGTCTAACGGCCAGACTGAACGGACTAAACAGACTTTGGAACAGTACATCCGTTGCTTCACCTCTTTGTGCAGAATGACTGGGTATCACTCTTACCCTTAGCCGAGTTCGCCTATAACAATTCCTGTCATGCAGCCACCAAGCAATCTCCATTCTTTTCAAATTATGGCTTCCATCCCACCCTTTTGCCCGACTTTGTCCCTGAGTCTTCGTTACCAGCCGTCTAAAGCACTGTGGATTTCTTCAAAAGCAACAACAAGCTGTTGCAAGAGGCCGTGACCAAGGCACAGGAGGATAATAAAAAAGCTTTTGATAGGAAGAGGAGAGGGAAACTCATTCTGCAACCAAGGGATCAGGTCTGGTTGGATACAACTAATCTGAAACTGGCCTGCCCGTCAAAGAAGCTTGCTCCTAAATTTCTTGGGCCGTTTCAGGTGAAGAGAAGGATTAATGATGTCTCCTGCAAACTGTCTCTGCCGTAATCCATCAGCATCCTACACCCGGTATTTCATGTGTCATTGTTAAAGCCCGCATTGCCCGATCCCTTCCCTAATCGGGGGTCTAGACCGCCTGAACCGATGATGGTCGATGGGGATGAAGAATTCAAGGTGGAAGCAATTGTAGACTGCAGGAGGAGAAGGGGTCAACTGCAATACCTAATCAAATGGAGAGGTTATGGGCCGGAGGAAAATTCCTGGGAGCCTGAGCAGAATGTACATTCTATGGACTTAATACATGCCTTCTTCCGCAGCCATCTTCTGAAAAGGAACCAACTGGGTATCCGGACGCTGCCTGTAAGGGGGGGCAATGTCGTGTGCACGTGCGCACCTATCACCAGAACTGGCACCAGACGGCCTATTTAAACACTGAGCTCAGTACTGTCTGGTTGCTGCTTGGTCTACAGCTTCACCTGAAATCTTGTTACCCTGTGTTGTTTCCTGAATACCGTTCTGGCTTGTTAGCTGACTACGCTCCTGCCTGCTGTTATACCTGATCTGCCTACCTGTTGCCGAGCCTGCCTGTGACCTGACCCCTCTCCTGCCCACTGTTGTACTTGATCTGCTCGTCTGCTGCCAAAGACCTGCCTGTGATCCGGCTACGCTCCAGCCCGCAAGCAGCCAAGTCTGGCTTCCCACCTGTGTGTTCCTGGCCTCTACCTGCACAGACTTCAGGACTTAACCCAGGCACTCTTACTCCACCGTGCCCCAGCGCCTGCTGTCCCACTACCAGTGGCTCTTGGGCCAGAGTTGTACGGGAGGCCTTCCTCTACACGTCAGGCTCACCACCAGGTACGTGACACTATCTTTATCTTTCCTGGGGTGGCAGTCTTGGCGTTCTGGTCATGGGACTGTACTGCCACAACAAACTTGGTAAAGTCAGTACTTCCAGTGGAGCAGATGTGTACCAAGTTAGAGGTGGAATTCGATCCCCAACACCTTTCCACAGAGAACAGATCACACAGTGTCTACAGACTTGTTCACCTAGCTGAAACAAACCCACACAGGTGGCTTGTCTCTTGAGCCAGGTATGTTTTGTATACATTCTAGTGTTCCACTTCAAAGTGGAATCTCCTGCCACAAAGAGGGCCCAGGCCCTTGATAATATGACCTGACAGGTCACTGATGAGTCATGGGGGAACATTATTCTGTGGTACATATATGTCGGTCCAGGATTAAGACATCTGTCTTGGCTCCCTCTGCTGGCATTCCATCTGTGCGCTATTTAATTATACAGTATTACATCCTTCCATTTAAGGGCTGTCGGTATATAATTTCTTTATACCCTCCTACCTGGGGTGCCGTTGGGAAACATCTATTCATGTAAATTTGAATGGATTGATCTGGGTTTTATAAAAAACAACTCTAATCTAATCTAAACTGTTTTGTTAGATATGGTATATTACATATAACCCATTTTGGTCACATCATAAGAAGAATGGATTTTAATATCTGTACATGCTTCTTTTGCCCTATAGTCTCCCCACAAGCAAGTGCATCTTGTTTGGCCCCTCCTGTCGGTACAGATCTAGGGGCTACATCTTGATGGGAGTATTTTTTTTTTAGGTCTTATTACCACATTTTATGGGTCTGAGTAACTGCCCCTGCTACTTCCATCTGAGATGGTCCTTGGGATTATGTCACATACATCTCTGAGAGATATGTTTAAAATGTTTGTTTTATAATCACATTATCACATCAGTAAGTCATATTTGCGAAGTATGTATACAATGCATCTTAATAGTTAATGTAAGTTCCTTAAAATGTATTTTATATCTTTAGAACCTGGCTATATGAGAGATTTTTCCTGGTCCCGAGTAATATATCCACAAAATACATGGACCTCTGAGAACACAAATCCGAAATTGTTTATCCATTTAATTATGTGTATTTTTTTATTATTACTTCTATATTACAAAATTATAGGTATTGTTAACATTTAATATGTAACAATAAATATTTATTTTTAACCTTTAAATGGTGCTATAGCTTCCTCGGTAGCACATATAAAAAAGTTATGTATTGGGACCCACCATTTTGGAATTTAAAAAATAAGACATTTTTGGTGAACGACATCCTAGGTGGAGCCCCCCAATCTAGGATATACTTGTGTTTTACAATATATGTTTTTTCTTTTGTGTTTTTTTAAATTGATAATAGACAATAGTTGCTGGAATAATTCACTAAAACCATACATTTACTACACAGGTGGGAGCACAAGGTGATAATGGTGGTAGAGTAACAGAGTTAACTTGGCGGGACAACACAGTATTTGGACAAACACAATCTGAGCTAGGCACACTCTCTTAAACACAGACATTTTTTATTGATCAGTCAAAATTCACCCACTCAAGACCAACATGGAGCAAAAAGCCCCAGGTCACAAGAAAGAGGGAAGTATAGGCTACTATGTGACATGATACCCTTAACAGGAAGATCATTTTCAGATGATTTATCTCACTCCTGTCACACTTTCTGCTGAGGAGATGGATTTAGTTAAGTTTGGAGTTAACTACCCAGATAGCAAGCAATTGTGCTGCAAGTTTTAAAATGACTTGCTAAGCTATTGCTAAACTTGCCAAGCTTCACAAGTTTGTTGCACAATTGCAGCAAGTCCACATTGCATGACTCAAACTCAAACACACGTACGTGTGTCTACATATATATGACCCATATATAATGCATCCGGTCATTTAGACATTTTATACGTTACCGAAAAGGCACAAAAATATACATGACCCTTCAGGTAGACCTATTGTATCAGGCATAATAGTCTTACACAGAACGCTAGAAAAGCGATTGATGACTATTTAAGGGAACCCATTGAAGATTTACATTCTTACCTTAAAGACACTATCCATCTACTTACCATTTCAATAATCTTTTTCACCACTATTCTATCTTCTATTGACGTTGAGACACTATACTCAAGTATACCACACAATAAAGGTTTAGATGCAGGATTTCTAAGGGAAAAAAAGTGTAGCATTTGAGGAGTATACCCCCTTTGTCATTGACCTTTTATGTTTTCTTTTGACACACAATTTATTTATTTTTTTGATGGCTCCCACTACCTCCAGGTACAGGGCATGGTGATGTGGACGACATGTGCCCCATTATATGCCAATCTGTACTCGTGGGGGTAAAACCAAACACTTTACTCCTGGGAGGGATCAGGAGTGCGTTGCGCTCAGAATGCAGGGATCAGGACTGCGTTGTGCTCAGAATGCAGGGATCAGGAATGCGTTGCGCTCAGAATGCAGGGATCAGGAATGCGTTGTGCTGAGAATGCAGAGATCAGGAGTGTATTGCACTGAGAATGCAGGGATCAGGAGTGCCTTGCGATGAGAATGCAGTTATCAGGGGGGAGGGTCTGGTCAAATACTTGTGCCATGTCGATTTGTGGTGCAGGTATATTGACGATATCTTCATATTTTGAAATGGCACCAAAGAAGTGTTGACAAAATTTGCTGAGGTACTCAATCATAATGACTTAAGTGTAATGTTTGCCTTAAATTTTCATGAGACCTCATTAGCATTTCTTAATTTATACATTAAAAAAGAAAAGGATGGTAGGGGAAAAACTTGTCTGTTTAAAAAATCTACAGCCAGTAATACACTGTTCCATAGTAATAGCGCATATCTGCGGCACATTATTAAAGCCATCCCCACTAGACAATACTTACAGTATCTCACAAAAGTGAGTACACCCCTCACATTTTTGTCAATATTTTATTATATGTTTTCATGTGACAAGACTGAAGAAATTACACTTTGCTACAATGTAAAGTAGTGAGTGTACAGCTTGTATAACAGTGTCAATTTGCTGTCCCCTCAAAATAACTCAACACACAGCCATTAATGTCTAAACCTTTGGCAACAAAAGTGAGTACACTCCTAAGTGAAAATGTCCAAATTGGGCCCAAAGTGTCAATATTTTGTGTGGCCACCATTATTTTCCAGCACTGCCTTAACCCTATTGGGCATTGAGTTCACCAGAACTTCACAGGTTGCCACTGGAGTCCTCTTCCACTCCTCCATGACAACATCACAGAGCTGGTGGATGTTAAAGACCTTGCACTCCTCCACCTTCCATTTTTTTTTGTAAAATCTTTATTTTATATTTTCAAAATAACATACATTGAGAAAAGCAAAACACAACAAAACAGAAAAAAGAAAAACACTAAGTGCCCAGGGGGCACATAGTGGGACAAGAGCAAAGAAACCTCTGATACATTCAGTTAGCTAGCCTCATATGACTTCATCAAGATGTACCCCAGCCATAGGGGGACTTGTGGGTATTTTAACCATTGTATCAAAACAGGATTGCGTTCTCACATATAGGAAACAACACCTCACGCACTGCATCCAATATAACCCAAAGTGAAATGATGGGGGAAGGGGAGAAGGGGAATAGGCATACCTGAGAACAAAGAGCAGAACGATCAAGCAGCACAGCAGTAGTAGGTGTAAATCTGTAACTGTTATAGAGAACTTAGGGGTTTAAGGTGCGCAGGTCTCACCCTCCAAGAAATTATGTACCATCATCCTCTAATCAGCCTGCCTGGGAGTGGCGGTAGGTGGTGTCTGCATCATATTAAACGTATAATGTATCCAAGTGGCCCATATAGCGTAGAATTTATCATACCTGTCCTTGCACTTCGCCATCCACTCCTCCGCTGCCATGTTAGAGTTGAGCAGACGCACCCAGTGGGGTCGCCCCGGAACATGGGCTGACTTCCAATGTATGGGAATCAGACCCCGGGCAGCATTTAAGAGGTGTGGGAGAATCGATTTACGGTAAAGGCTTAGAGGAGTGGATGGCACGTGCAGCAAGAACTCCAATGGGGAATCCTGCAAATCTACATCTAAAATAATTTTTATCTGGGCCCTGATATCCTGCCAGAAGGGCCAAAGCCTCGGGCATTCCCACCAAATGTGCAGGAAGGTGCCTCAAAGCCCATAGCCCCTCCAACAGGCAGCAGAAGCCGTCGGATATATCCTAGCCAAGGTTGCTGGGAGCCTATACCAGCGAGTCAACAACTTAAAGCTATTTTCTTGCATCTTGGCTTACTCTGGGACTCCGCAGACTGCAACATCTCGTAAAGCATGGAAATAGGGTGAGGAATGAGGTCTACTGACTTACATAGCCTTTAATATGGGGTCAGGGAGGAGGGAGGTCGGACAGGGTGAAGCAAACTACTGATAAAGTGTTGTAATTGTCTATAGCGCCATTCGTCCATCGGGAAGCGGCCGAATTGGGAGCATAGCCAGTCCAAGGAGACTAGGCCTTGCTCATGTACAAACCTCCCGCATCGCGTCTCCCCATCCCTTGCCCACATGCAGAAGTAGGAGAGGTGTTCCCCTGGGGTGAACTAGGGGAAGCCCCCACTCCACCTTCCATTTAAGGATGCTCTACAGATGCTCAATAGAGTTTAGGTCTGGAGACAAGCTTGGCCAGTCCATCATCTTTACGCTCAGCTTCTTTAGGCAGCGGTCACCTTGGAGGTGTGTTTGGGGTCGTTATGTTGGAATACTGCCCTGCGGCCCAGTCTCCAAGGGAAGGGGATCATGCTCTGCTTTAGTATGTCACAGTGCTGTAGGCAAGAAACACTTGTCTTTGTACTCCTCACCTGGTTTCAGCCACACACGCTTGACACCATCTAAACCAAATAAGTCTCATTGGTCTCATTAGACCACAGCACATGGTCCCAGTAATCCATGTCCTTAGTCTGCTTGTCTTCAGCAAACTGTTTGCAGGCTTTCTTGTGCATCATCTTTAGAAGAGGCTTCCTTCTGTGATGACAGCCATGCAGACCAATTTAATGCAGTGTGCAGCATATGGTCTGAGCACTGACAGGCTGACCCCCCACCCCTTCAAGCTCTGCATCAATGCTGGCAACACTCATATTTCTATTCCCCAAAGACAACATCTTAATATGACGCTGAGCATGTGCACTCAACTTCTTTGGTCGACCATAGTGAGGCCTGTTCTGAGTGGAACTTGTCCTGTTAAACCACTGTATGGTCTTGGCCACCGTGCTGCAGCTCAGTTTCAGGGTCTTGGCGACCTTCTTATAGCCTAGGCTGGGGGTCAACAACCCATCGATTGCAGCCCACCTGTCGACTGCAGGCAGGTGACAAGTAGACCGTGAACAGGTTCCTGCGCCACAGACCCCCGCCTCCTATGTGCCGGTCCTTTCTTCCTCCCAGTCTCAAGCCTTCTGCGTGGCTCTGCCAAACCTTCTGTGTACTGCTCCTTCTCTGTCCCTCCCATCCCCAGTCTCCTCCGCCGATGTGATCAGCGAAGAACGAAGACCGTAAGGAAGCGCAGCTCAGGGCGGAGGGTGGGAGGAGGAGCTGGCCATACAAACTTTTTATGTTTAACCGCAGTTGATTGGTTGCTAGGGCAAAGGGTGTTCCCAAGCAACCAATCACCAGCTTGCTAATATGAGAAGTCACCCTGCCAGCTCCACCCCTCTGTCCAGAACTGTGCTGCCTACCGTTCTACGCTTCGGAAACAAGTAGGAGACTACTATGTGAGGCAGAGATTACTGCTATGGGGAAAGGGGGGGGCAGAAGAAACCACTGTGTGTGTGTGTGTGTGGGGGAGGTGATGTGAAGGGGGCGGGGGCCACTGTTATGGGCAGGGTCACCTCCACAGCAGTGTTCTCTACCACCCTTCACATCACCCTCCCCCTAAACCCTGCATTCTGAGCCTAACATACTGCTAATCCCTGCATTCTGAGCCTAACATACTCCTGATCCCTGCATTCTGAACGCAACAGGCTCCTGATCCCTGCATTCTCAGCGCAATGCACTCCTGATCCCTGCATTCTTATTTTAGGCGCAACACACTCCCAAACCCTGCATTCTGAGTGCAACGCACTTCTGAACCCTGCATTCTAAGTGCAGGCCACTCCTGATCATTGCATTCTGAGCACAACGCGTTCCTGATCCTTGCATTCTGAATGCAACGCACTCCTGAACCCAGCATTCTGAGTGCAACGCTCTCCTGAACTCTGCATTCTGAGCGTAACGCACTCTCAAACCCTGCATTCTGAACGCAACGAACTTCTGATCCCTGAATTCTGAGCACAGACCACTCTTGATCCCTGCATTATCTGCACAATGCACGCCTAAACCCTACACTGTCTTGTACGATTTATTTTTGTTAAAAGTGAAAAAGGGGGTCGGTCTTACGGTCTTTTTTTGGGGGGGGCAGGGGGACACTATGCCTGGTGATCTTTGACTTCATCAGTGTTGTTCAAGTAGATCTCCATCCCTCGAAGTTTGTCCACCCCTGGCCTAGGCCATCTTTATGTAGAGCAACAATACTTTTTTTTAGATTCTCAGAGAGTCTTTGCCATGAGGTGCCATGTTGAAGTTCCAGTGACCAGTATGAGAGAGTGAGAGCGATAACACCACATTTAACACACCTGCTCCCCATTCACATCTGAGACCTTGTAACACTAACGAGTCACATGACACTGGGGAGGAAAAAATGTCTAATGGGCCCAATGTTGCCAGTGGTTTAGACATTAATGGCTGTGTGTCGAGTTATTTTGAGGGGACAGCAAATTTACACAATTTTATATATGCAAATTTATACAAGCTGTACACTCACTACTTTACATTGTAGCAAAGTGTCATTTCTTCAGTGTTGTCACATGAAAAGATATAATAAAATATTTACAAAAATGTGAGGGGTGTACTCACTTTTGTGAGATACTGTACGTATAAAGTGAAATTGCACAGGCAAAGAGGAATTTGAGTGTAAAGCAAGGTAACTTTGTAACCACTTCATTAGTAGATAATATAATAATAGTTCCTTAAGAAGTGCTTATCAAAGGGCCAAAAATACCCCCAGAGATTTAATGCTCTATCAGGGAGAAGACAATAAAGACGACAATAAGATATGTCCGATTACTAAATACACCAATTAAGCATATATGATCCATAAAGCATTCAAGAAACACTGGCATCTCCTAACAGACAATCCAATTATTTTGATACTTTGTTGAAGAATGACCTTGTTTTACATTTCGTAAAAAAAACATATCAATCTGGGATATGCTATATTCTAGTCACTATCAGAGAGGGGGCCTTGGGACCTCTGCAAATTCCTTCTTTTTGGGACAAAGAAAAGGTTATTGCCAATAACTCACTATGATATAATGCTGACGTTTTGAATATATAGAAAAACACAGCGTTCCTTTATTTGCTGACTCACCATTCAAGGTGTGATCCAGGTAATCATAAATGAAGATACTAAAAGCAGGCAAGGTGAGGATAGACCCCACCTAAGAGTAATTACCACGGACCAAGCAGCTTAAATATAGGATCTTTAATACAAATTTCAAAATGATACAAGTAAAACTAGATTAAAATTCCACCAACACCCCAGCTATAGAATTAAAAGAGACAACGTTGTCTATAGTCAATGCAGCTGCTTCATTCAAACCACTCATTCATACACATTTCACATACATAGCCCCTTGGCTGGTATATGAGCCATGGTAAAGCCCCATACACACGCGCGGATTATCCGAGGACCAGGTCCGTCGGACCATGTCCGTCATACTTTGTCTGATGTTGGTTTTGCGTACACACGGTCAGACAAAGTTGTCGGAAAATCCGATCTTTCTGAACGTGGTGACGTTTGTTGCCTACGACGGGACTACGTAGAGGCTAGTAGCCAATAGCTTTGGTCTTGTAATGTGATCTGAGCATGCGTAGCACTTTGTCCGGTCGGACAACCGTACACACGATCGGATTTGGTGTGATCGGACCGTGTTGTCGGCAAATCTATCCAGCAGGAGATAGGACTTTGTCCATCGGACAATCCGACGTACACTGTCCGATGGTGCATACACACAGTCTGATTTTTCAACAACATTGTCCGATCGGACAGAATCCATGCAAAAATCCGACCGTGTGTATGGGGCTTAAGTGTGATGAGAGGACCACTAGGAGTAAGACTATCAGGGATTGTGAAAAATTTCCAAGTGAAGATCATGAAGTTGTTGCCCAGGTTCAAATATGACACATGTACTAGTGTAAGTGTATGTCTCCAAGAGGGATACTTGCAAGGGGAAATACAAAAGGCACCTTATTGCAGACAGCAGGCGTTAAACCAAAGTAAGTGTTCAGTAATCTCCATGGTCTAGGATCCCACTATGCAAAGCATGGTTAACAAGGCAAACACTGAATAAAGAAATTGTGATGATATCCTAATAGGTGTTTATAACACAGTTCTCAGTAGTGCCAATGGTTGCCACAGGATAAGGTATGTCTAACTGTTGCGCATAACCATCAAAGTTTGCTTAAAGCTAAGAAAATAAAGTTGTAAATGGATCAAAGACCTGCTGGTCCGCTCACCAAACCTGGGACAATGTACTCTTACATCCATAGTGGCCCAGAGTAGCCGGCTCTTATACAGGCATTGTGCAGAAAGTCCATGAGAGGCGGGGTCATGGTTGGAATCCTAATCAGGATTGGAGCGTTCACCACTGGTTGGGTCTGATCTCGTAAGGCAGTGATTCAGCATACATTTTACAAGATGGATACCACAATATTCAGGGAGACCATTGAGCATGTATAGGCAAGCAGATTGCATCAAGCATGACGGCAAAGCGTCACTCACGTGGTGTCATGACAGCCAACATGTTTCGTCCAATCAGCATGAGCTTCTTCAGGCACCTTTCTTTTTGGGACCTTCACATGTGGGAGGTGTACATATTGCAAATTCATCAGTTCTAGGAGGGAGGTAGTTTCACCTAACTCCATGAGACTTTACAGCATTTTGTGAATTGTGAGACCTTGGGAATTGTTGACTTACTCACATGTGATGCATTTTATGTGGATAAAACTAAATGCATGTGCTGGCAAAGAATAGGGGATCATATGTATGAAATATCTAATGGTAATTTAGAGTCCCATTGCAAGGCATTTTGGGGCACACACTGCATATTCTACTGACACTTAAAAATTTCTAGCATTAACAAGGACACATCCTTGTCCTTTAGGAGATGATTTAAACAAAACTATTTACAGGTAGAGACAAGTTGGATCTACTGTATATGCTGAAAGCGACAACAAAACCTGGGCTTAATAATATGGTTTGTTTTGCTCCATTTTTGGAATAATACTATTTTGTGGAAAATTTTACTATTTTTTGGGTCTTTGTTGATGGCTTTATGCACTGCTGTGATGCCATTGTATTACATTTGTAATGTATGTGATGAATATGTTGGGAATATTAGATTGTAATCAGTACGTTTTGATGTAATTCCAGAGTCACCACACAGGGTAGGATTTTGTTTTGTTTTGCTTGGTCCCCCTTAGTTTTTCCATCATGCTACCCTTCTGTTTGTATTATAGATGTGGGTGGACTTATCCTTTTTGGCCTGTGTCCACACTTTCCATAGTATGGTGGTCCCTCTGACCAACTTCTGTTCTCTTAGGAGATGGTTTGAGGTCTGGAACAACTGTTTGGTCTCCCTCTGCTGGCATTCCATCTGTGAGCCGCTATTTAGGGGCACATGCACCAAAAGGGTAGGCTTGGTTTATTTCACCATGCGACACACTGTTTGGGAGAATGCAAATGTGCTGTCAGGCTTCTGTGTGCATCACTTCCTGTGCACTTGATAATAGGCACACACTGTGGATGGAATAAGACATAATTTGGGGAGTTTTTCGTTTATGTGGGGGGGGGGGGGTATATTGGGTGAACCACGCCAATTGGTTTTTGGTGTGCTCCCCTGTGGGAGGCGTGGGCAGCTCCCTAGAAGCCTCAGGGGTATATTAGGATGGACAGTGGTGGAAGCTGCTCCATATTACGAAATGATAGACATTTTTAAAATGTAATATGCAACAATAAATATTTATTTTGAACCTTTATGTAGTGCTATACTTTCCTTGGGAGCACATATAAAGTTGATGCATGTATATTGCCTCTTTTTGGGGGCAATCGCTGGATCCTCTCTGTGTCTTTGCCCAGTTACACTCTTCTAGTGCATGGACGTGGTTCACCTGAAGCCTACTCTTAGGCCTTCTTTCAGTCAAGTCAGGGATTTTTATCTTTTCAGCTTGTTCTCAGCTTGTTTTCAGATTGTTCATCCACAGCTTGGCTAGTGGTTACCTCCATATGGCGCCTGCTACCTTGTTGCAGGGTTATTATGCAAGGAGAATTAAAACTTCACCATGCTTTATGTTGCTCTATAGTGCCATGGAAATTTAAAAACATCTTTAAAAAAAATACCACATCTATTCCCAATTATACCCCTCATTCATCTATAGCAGGACACCACATCCACTGAAGTCATAAGGATCTGGGGAAATAATGTCCAACCAAAACAGGCCAAGGGGTACAAGTTCAAGAAAAGGGGCTGTGTTGAGTCTGTTTTTATTTTTTATTTTTTTTGTCAAATTCTGTCTGTTGGCTCTATAAAAATCTTGTATAATACTTTATTATTACTATTATTGCAGGTTTGCAGTAATGTTTTTCTAGCAGCTCTCAGAACTAAAAAAGAGCAAATTTGCCCAGGGTTTGATTTGGTAAGGTTTTAGCAGATCTTGTTCAAATTTGCAAACCTAACTTAGAAGCAAATCGAAGTCTATGAGAGACAAATCTAATACCCTGTTTCCCCGAAAATAAGACCTAGCGTGATTGTCGGTGATGGCTGCAATATAAGCTCTACCCCCCCAAATAAGCCCTAGTTAAAGTCCTTGTAGGTCTTATTTTCATGGTAGGGCTTATTTTCATGGAAACAAGGTAAGGCTTATTTGGAGGGTAGGGCTTATATTGCAGCCATCACCGACAATCACGCTAGGTCTTATTTTCGGGGAAACAGGGTAGGGCTAATAGGCAAATCACTGACCAAAAAAGGCATGGGAAGCTGGGCACAGCAATGGGCAATGTACTAATGCAAAAACAAAAGAAAAATACCACACAATGGGGAGAAGGTTTTTTTGTGCAGCTTCAAGGACAATATTGAAAATACACAAATGCTTTAAATAACATTGGGGGGGCTGCCCTAAAACTGCACATGAGGTTGTGAAACATGACCATTTTCACGGATCATCTCAGCAACAGCTTACATTGGCAGTGCATATTTGGCTGTGGAATCGATTTTTTTCCTTTTACAATTAGCTTGGCTTACATACAGCATTAGTACACCAATCTGGTTAATTTTAGTTTGAAAAAAAAAATATTATTATTATGTAGATTTGCCGCAATTCATGCTTTTTTCAAGCAATCATAAGAGACCTGCTTTGACTAGAAGATAGAAATTGGTCATTCATTTGCTGTGGCTGCCCCTGTACTTGCTAATGCAAAACTGTCCTACTGATGGCCAAATCTCTTTCAATCTGAAGAGACTTAGTGCAATTGGTGCTATGTACAGTATTAAAGATGGTTTTGGTGCTTTCTCAGGCATTAGGATTCATTGGAGCAAATCCCTGCTGTTCCTGTAAGGCCCCTCGACTATTCCAACTTCTATTGGCGCCCTGCTCAAATACTTTGAGATTGAGATACATGGTAACCTCTACCAGCACATTAGCAACAATTTACCAATCCAAAAGTGCACAGCCTGGAAAGCCCTTCCGTTAACACTGGTGGGAGAATGAACCTAATCAATTGCTATTTTTATCCAAATACTTGTATTTCTTCTGGAATACCCCCATCCCCATCCCTACTTTTCTGAACTAACAGAAACAACTGGGCTGAATGTCTTGACCATTATCTTCCTCTTATTGTCTCTTCTAAAGACAGGTTCATACAAAAAAAGTTTCTACATAGGGCCTATTACACCCCAACACCAGTGACTCTCTCACTAATGATTCTCTTTTGTTTATTACTAGAGCTGAGTGTTATAGATGTGAAATGGGGCCTGGATCCTTTATTCAACTTGTGTGGACCTGTGCTCTCCTCCAAACTTTCAGCCTGGGTTCACACCTATGCGAATTCGCAGCGGCCTACCACGCAGGACATTTCAAAATGCATTGATTTTAATGAGGCATGTTCACATATCTCCGGTGCATGCGCACTGCGCATTGCAGAAAAACCGCGTGCGTTTTTTGGCCAGCGCGGTGCGGCTCAGGTGCGAATTCAGGCCCATTATCTTCTATTGGCACGCATCTGATTCGCAGCTGGCTTGCGTTGTGAACACGCATTCTTTCCTTCTCCTCACTACACCTCTCCCCCCTCTCCCTGCTCACTGTTTCGCAGCTAAAACGCTGACAAACCGCAGAACAACTGACGTTTCAGTGCACAGTCACGCCGGACATTAAATTCGCACCGCACTGGTGTTAACCCAGGCTTAGGCAAGGGGTAACAAATACTATCAATGAAGTAGGGGGGTCTGAGGTTGGGAATTAACCCTTTAGTCATGCTTTTAGGAATTTTGAGATTTTACTTGGATGAAAACTCCCCACTCCCTCCACCCTACAAACATGGCAAACTGTTATCAACAAGCCCCTCCCTCTTCATAAGCTTGCCTGCACTGGTCAGAATTGGCAACTCATAAAACCGTTTGTAAACAAAAAAAAAAAAGAATTGGCAACTCAAATTTGACAGGATCTGTTTAACTGTGTAAATTCCAGTTTCTCTGATCTGGCCTCTCTCTGCACCCATCTCTCCCCCCCCCCCCCCCTCCTTATTTCCCTGTCAAGTCCTAGAACCGCAAAAACTCGAATAACTAAACCCCTCTTTTTATTGTATACCAGAGACTACCTTCTTTTCTTTTTAATTTCCACTCCCCTCTTCTCTCCCTCAGATGCATGCACACCTAAGCATACATTATTGGCATTGTGCCAGTTTGCAAGGATTAATGATTCCTGTGCACACGTGCAGGGATCACCCCATCTTCACCAGTCAATCAAGAGACAAAAAAACTCGGGACGCGGAAGAAAGCAAGAAAATTTCGGCTGGCGAGAGCTCCAATAATTGCATTGCTGGAACAGAGGTAAGGATTCTGCATACTTTAGTTACACTTTAAAATATGACCATATCAACATAAAATAAAACGTGAAAAACACAAAAAACTAAAGCACCCCAAATACCACCACTGAAACAAATGCCAGCTTTTTTCAAAGGTAAACCTTGCCAAAAAATTAATAAAAAATGCCCTATTAACATAAAATAAAAATCAAAACCAAAATACCCCCCAAAATAAATGAGAAGCCCAAAATATCACTCCCTGAAGCTAAAGACAAATCTTTTTCAAGCATATCCCTGAAACAAAAGCCAACACGTTTTTCAAATATATTAATAGTGAAAAAGCGAGGTCAGGACCCTTAACCACTTCAACACCGCCCGCTGTCATATGACGCCCACAAGGTGGATCTACCATCCTGGGTGGGCGTCATATGACGTCCTCGGATTCCCGGCCGCCTGGGGGGCGCGCGCGCGCGCCCGCGGCATCGCTCGGGACCCGGTGCGAGTGCCCGGCGGCCGCGATGTCTGCCGGGCACCCGCGATTGCCCGTTAAAACAACGGGACCGGGCGGGACCGTGGAGCTGTGTGTGTAAACACACAGCTCCACGTCCTATCAGCGGAGAGGAGACCGATCATGTGATCCCAGTACAGAGGAACACATGATCGGTCTTCTCCCCTTGAGTCCCCTCCCCCCACAGTTAGAATCACTTCTATTAGGGAACACATTAACCCCTACAGCGCCCCTAGTGTTAACCCCTTCCCTGCCAGTCACATTTACACAGTAATCAATGCAATTTTATAGCAACGATCACTGTGTAAATGTGAATGGTTCCAAAAATGTGTCAAAAGTGTCCGATATGTCCGCCGCAATGTCGCAGTCACGAAAAAAAAATCGCAGATCGCCGCCATTACTAGTAAAAAAAATAAATAAAAAAAATCAATAAATCTATCCCCTATTTTGTAGACGCTATAACTTTTGCGCAAACCGATCAATATACGCTTATTGCGATTTTTTTTACCAAAAATATGTAGAAGAATACGTATCGGCCTAAACTGAGGAAAAAAAAAAAAAAAACGTTTTTTTTTTTAAAAATGGGATATTTATTATAACAAAAAGTAAAAAATATTGTGTTTTTTTTCCAAATTGTGACTCTTCTTTTGTTTATAGCGCAAAAAATAAAAACCGCAGAGGTAATCAAATACCACCAAAAGAAAGCTCTATTTGTGGGGAAAAAAGGACGTCAATTTTGTTTGGGTGTAACGTCGCACGACCGCGCAATTGTTAGTTAAAGCGACGCAGTGCCGAATCGCAAAAAGTGCTCTGGTAAGGAAGGGTAAAAAATGGCCCGGTGCTGAAGCGGTTAAAAAATGACCGGGGAAGTTGGTCACGTGATAGAGAGAAGGCAAATGTATTAAATACATTCTTTTCCTCAGTATATACAAAGGAAAAGGAGGGGTATAATAAACAAGACAGTAATGCTAATAACAGTATATTGAATGCACCCTTGTAACTGAAAGGTGCTTTTTTTTAGCATGAAAGCACCTACAAAGTGCCTCAGTGTGAAAGGGGTCTTAGATGCCTTCCAGACATAATTACCACTCCACAATCATGAAATGTAAACACTAGTTTTTTTTTTTAAATCATCTGAATCACCAACAGAGAATCTTTCAAAGTACATTGTGGAATCCCAAAAGTCCATCTTGTGACCATAGGCATGCGCAAGGTTGTGCCAGGTGTGCCTGGGCACACCCTAATCCTGGAGTTGGCAACCCATCAATTGTGGACAGGTGACAGGTAAGCCGCGATCCTTACTTGCCGACCCCCAGAACCTGGACAGGATAGGCGGCAGGAGTGGAAATTAAGGGACCGATCTTTATTTTCTTCTGCAGCAGCTGAAAGTAGGCTTCTCCTCCTCTTCCTCTCGCCGATATTCAGCTGCCACGGGAGGAAAATACAGGGGATTGGTACCAATATATGCCACCCCTCTTGTCCCAGTTCATTTTCTTTCTGCTGCCCATGTCCCCCTGTGTGGTCCCCCCCCCCCATTGATTTAGGATGACGAGTGGGGAAGAGGCCGGTTAATATGTCACAAAGGCATATGTGTTGGAGCTTTGAGGTGCACGCCCTAATACAATAGGCTGCGCACTCCTATGCTTGTGACCAACATGAAAGTCTGTTTTCAGTGCCCCAGGATGCACTGTGTATTTGAGACAATGACAAGAAGTGAAGAAAATCTCCCCACAACACAAAAATAAAAAATAAAAGGTGTTTTAACAATCACATATTCTATCTGAACCTAAAACATTGTCTCTAGATATGTGTCAAACTAAAATATGTTAATCCCATGTCCAAGTGGCCCTTGACCTTTGTTGTGCCCATTTAAAGAATGGCATTGAAGCAGGCTTGGACATCCATCCCTAACCACAAGTAGCTGCTTGGTGTGTGGCTACATGTGAACACCGATGGCTGTAATTACTTTGTACAGGCTGAGCGGCCACCAATATTCGCATACGCCTGACATTCCAGTGACAAGAATCTGATAATTCTTGTCACTGGAATTTGGTGTATGGAGGTAATCACCCATGTGAAGGAGGACTTAGATAAATGCTTGTTACTAGATATTATATTGAAGGTACAGACAGGGCTGGTGCTACCACTAGGCAAACTAGGCAGCCGCCTAGGGCACACTGCTGCCTAGGGTGCCCAGCCACTGGTGTTCCTACTCTCTTCTCTCTGCATCAAGCAACTAAGTCTCAGCATCAGCAGGCAGCTGTCGCTCAGTTCGCACATTGGGGGTTATTTGCTAAAGGCAAATACACTTTACACTGAAAGTGCACTTGGAAGTAAAGTCCCTGTAGATCCAAGGGGGACATGCAAGGAAAATAAAAACAGTATTTTAGCTTGCACTTGTTTGGGTGATAAAATCAACAGAGCTTCCCCTCATTTCAGATCTACCCCTTTAGATTTAGAGCAACTGCACTTTCAAGTGCACTTGCAGTGCAAAGTGGATTTGCCTTTCATAAATAACCCCCATAGTGTCAGAGGCGCAGTGGGAGCAGAGGACTGTGTCTGTATCCCGACTCTCGAATGAATGGAAGCAAGCAAACATTCATTGATGGGCGCTGGTAGGCTACATTAATGGGCATTGGTAGGCTGCATTTGATGGGTGCTGGTAGACTGCATTTGATGGGCGCTGGTGAGGCTGCATTTGATGGGCGCTGGTAAGGCTGCATTTGATGGGCACTGGAGAGGCTGAATTTGATGGGCGCTGGAGCGGCTGCATTTGATGGGCGCTGGTGAGGCTGCATTTGATGGGCACTGGAGAGTCTGCATTTGATGGGTGCTGGAGGGGCTGCATTTGATGGGCGCTGGTGACTCTGCATTTGATGGGCACTGGAGAGTCTGCATTTGATGGGTGCTGGAGGGGCTGCATTTGATGGGCGCTGGTGAGGCTGCATTTTATGGGCACTGGAGAGTCTGCATTTGAAGGGTGCTGGAGGGGTTGCATTTGATGGGCGCTGGAGAGGCTGCATTTGATGGGCACTGGAGAGTCTGCATTTGATGGGTGCTGGAGGGCCTCATTTGATGGGCGCTGGAGAGGCTGCAATGATGGGTGCTGGTGAGCTGCATTTGATGGGCACTTCATTAAAAAGGTGTGTTATTCATGAACAGGGCAAAGGGGGAGGGGTCAGGGGTGGAGGTTTCGCCTAGGGTGTCAAAAATCTTTGCACCTGCCCTGGGTGCAGATTGTGTTTGTTAGTAGTATTGCTAGTAGTATTATTATATAGTATCATGTTGATATTTTTGAATAAATACATATTGATATCAACATTTAATTTACAAGAAACATTTAGAATTTGGACTTATAAATAATACTGATTTCAGTTAAGTGGGTAACTGCAACTGAAAAAGCTTCATTAATTGGGAGCTTTCATCAAAGACATTACTGTAACACTTTTTTTTGTAACAGACAACTCTACTGAAAACTTCAGGCCAAAAAGACAAGAGCTTTTCAAACTGCAATGTGAGTTTGATGAATACCATAGGGCTCCTATCAATGTACTCTATACAGTATAAAACCCACTCAAACTGCTGCATGCTTTGGATGTGCTCCCTCAAAGTGCAGCAAATGTAATGCAGATATGTTAATTGTACCAGTGGGTTCAATGGTTAGAGCAGCAAAGCAATCATGTTTGATTCCCTACATATTCAAAGAATGAAGGCTGCAGTATGAGTGTGGATCAACCCTGTAACCTGTATAAAGTTTACGAAGATACAGAGAGAGATGAGCATCCACTCTTTTGACATTTGTACATGTAAATTGTTAGTATGATCATACTCACATAAAGAAAATATGCAGTGACACAGAATTAAGCATAATTTGCAACAAATAAAACATGTAGAGAAACAAGTGCGTAAAATCGTTATCACAAGATATTTTCCAACATTTAGAAAATCTAAAGATTCCTAGTATATACTAGTGCTAGGCAAAGTTTGTAAAATTATTGGACCAGCTCTGGGACATATAAAACCCATAAAATCCTACAGCTCAACATTCTGAAGGAGATATCTCATCATGGACACCCTTAAGCCCCATACACACGGTCGGACAATCCGCGGACCAGGTCGGTCGGATCCTGTCCGTCATACTTTGTCTGATGTTGGTTTTGCGTACACACGGTCGGACAAAGTTGTCGGAAAATCCGATCATTCTGAACGTGGTGACGTTTGTTGCCTACGACGGGACTACGTAGAGGCTAGTAGCCAATAGCTTTGGTCTTGTAATGTGATGTGAGCATGCGTAGCACTTTGTCCGGTCGGACAACCGTACACACGATCGGATTTGGTGTGATCGGACCGTGTTGTCGGCAAATCTTTCCAGCAGGAGATAAGACTTTGTCCGTCGGACAATCCGACGTACACTGTCCGATGGTGCATACACACGGTCTGATTTTTCAACAACATTGTCCGATCGGACAGAATCCATGCAAAAATCCGACCGTGTGTATGGGGCTTTAGGCTCCATTCACACCTGGGCGTTTTGGGATTGTGGCAGAATAGCTGCGATTCTGCCTGCAATCTCAAAATGCACTACAATCCCAAAACGCAGGTTCAGGTGCCATTTTTTTCAAAATTGCATGGAATGAAGCTTGCTGCCCAAAAGAAGCTCCTTTTTGGGCGACAAGCTTCAAGGGATGCAATTTGCCATGACTGCCGCACAATAAATTGCACGACAACTGTGGCAAAACTGCAATGCATGTTAGCTTCCATTGAAAAGAATGGCACCTGAACCTGTGTTTTTTTTTTGATTGTAGTGCTGTTGGAGATTGCATACTGCTGCGATCCCAAAATGCCAAGGTGTGAATGGAGCCTTAAGCCTATTACACACTAGTAGTTTTTTTATCATTCAACCCAGCAGGGCTGAATGAAAAAAATCTGACAGCTCCGCAGGAGCCACTGTACTAACTATGCACTGTTAGTACAGCAATCTCCCCTGCTATGCTATTGTGTTCTGATAGAGGGACGGCCCCCGCCAGAACACTCCGGTCAACGTTTTTAGTCATTGGCTGAGATCGCTGATCGGGAGCTGATCGGAAGATGTTTTTTGGTCATGCCCCATCGACAGAAGTTGGCCGAACTGCCGGCTTCTGTCAGTCCGGCTGCAGTACACACAGGCCGAATGTGGGCCTGTTGAACCGACCGATGCTGCCCGACATTCGGCCTGTGTGTTCTCGCAATTGTACTGCAGACCTAATTGAGGCCCAATTATTCTGCATTAGTTAGCCTATATGCTGTGCATTTTTTCAGTTGATATTTGTCTCATCTCTTGTGCAAACTGGATAGTTCATTTAACTGCAAGGAAACCACAATCACAAGAGCTTTGCATAGAGTAGAGGTAAATCCCCTATTATTATTTTATTTTTTTTGCTGGGGAGATTTCCCTTCACTTCCTGCCTTGGAGACGCAACAGGAAGTGAGAACACATCGCTGACAACTGAGGGGAATTGTCATCTTAGACAGTTGTCACCAGAACATTTGTCCCATTTGGATGATTTCCTCTTACCTCTTGCTCTCATGACAACTCTGAAATTTAGGATTTCCCCTTACTTTCTGCCTCGGGTTTTAGTGGTTACCAGGATAAATGAAGGGACAATTCTACCCAGGGTGGTCACAGACCACATTCTATCCAAAACTAAGAAAAACTCTGACGTTTTTTTTTTCGACGGAGTTCCGACTGAGTTCCGCTGAAACTGTCTTGCCTACACACAATCACACCAAAGTCCGACCGTCTAGAACGCGGTGACGTACAACACGTACGACGGGACTAGAAAAAGGAAGTTCAATAGCCAGTAGCCAATAGCTGCCGTCTCGTACTTGCTTCAGAGCATGCGCCGTTTTTGGTCTGTCGGAACAGCATACAGACGAGTGATTTTCCCGATAGGAATTTGTTCCATTGGAAATATTTAAAACATGTTCCATTTCTAGGTCCGTCAGAACTTTCGAAAAAAAAAAGTCTGATGAGGCCCACACACGATCGGAATATCTGATAAAAAGATTCCGTCTGACTTTTTCTGCGGGAAAGTCCAACCGCGTGTAGGCGGCATTACAGTGCAGGCTTTTACATACACTCCCAGCTGCAGTGGCAGCAATGTGTGTAAATCTGACATTCTTCCCTCTGTTTTCACCTGGTGATCTGGCCAGTAACACAATCCCTGCACAGCAGACAGCAGCTTTGTCAGTCTGGGGGGGAGGGGGGTACATGTATTAGCAGATTTAAATACACTAACAAATTGAAGCCAAGAACTGGCTCACACTTTATAATCAGTTACAGCAAGCAGTATTTTTTATTTTTGAATATGGGTTTTACATTAAAAAATACAATTTGATTATTTTAAGCACCCCTGGCAGTGTTAAATGGCATGCCTCATCTCTGTAACTGTTGGAGAGCTTGTGCTTTTGAAAAACAACAGACTTTCTGGCTGAATCAACAGTTGAACATATAAGAAATCAAGCCTAAAAAAGAAAACGAATGCAGCCATCAGCCTAAGAATTTGTAAGCTGCAAAATAATAAATGTTTGCTTTTGGGTTTAACACCCCTTTAAAGCATATCTAAATCCAAAAGTATTGTGATCAGGTCTGTGGGAGCTACCCAATCTATCCTAAAAGTAAACTTGAACTAAGGACCACTGCTCCTTTTTGTCTCTTAATAATTTTTTTTTCGCAGTGGGTGGGGTTGCGAGGGAATTGCATTTTGCTTACTATTTGATGCATCATTGGATCTTTGATAGCTGACTCATATTACCTTTAAAACTCACACATCCAAGGGCTAATTTACAAACCCTTTTAGGAGTAAAGCTCAGCGAAAAAGGCCAATATGTGTTTACTTTCAATACCCAAACGTGCAAGAAAAATGTAATATGTAATATATATATATATATATATATATATATATATATATATATATATATATATATATATATATATATATATATATATATATATATATATATTGCTTGCTTCAGTATGATTGGATGTTTGATGTGAACATCCACTCACATCCACTTGCTAAGCTTAGTGAACATTCACTTTTCTAAGTGAAAATTCTCACCTGCAGTAATTGAACTCCATTCAGGTCCTTTATGGTAAACCTGACATATTCTTTATTTGCAGTTGTATTTGGCAGTGTGATTGTCTGATGTTTCTGCTGTTTCTGTTATTTTGTGCAGACATTTAAGTACCATAATTAAAAAAATTTAAAATAAAAAAATCGTGAATTTGCTAAAAATAAATAATATTTGATTTGATGACGAAGATTTGGTGACAGATTGTATGAACTACAATTTTGTATATACCTCAAAACTTGGAAAGACAGATGCCATGATTGACAAGAGGGACTGGCACATTGCAGAAACAATTTTTCTGCACTCAAATCCCCATTAAGTCTCCATGGTATCTCCAATCATTGCAGAAACAAAAAGGAAAAAGAAACAAAAATGTCAATTTGTGAGCAAAAGACATATTTCTGCTTGTACAGACACCAGCACAAGATTGGCACAAACCATCTGAAAATATTGCTACTTCTAATATACCCAAATGTTACAGAAAGAGACTAGATTGTTGCTAAGGATATTTGTATTAGACACTTTGTATTAGTTACAGTAAAAAAATTATTTTCAGGACTGATTGTAGCCTAATATTACCACCATTTAAAAGTTTTTGGTAGCTGTGCATTATATCTATGAATATAAAAGTTTATATCAGACTTACAAAACAGACAGATGCAGAGAAGGACAGGGGGGTTCTAGGCAGGAGGGACAGTTGGCATCTGTAGAGTAATGTTAGGAATAGCTCTGAAGATCTGACAGTTTGGGGTCTACAATTTGGAAATTTGACATGAAAAATTAATTCTTTAAAAAAAAAAAAATGTATTTAGTTGATGTACATTATTAATATTAGTATTACTACTACTGCTACTACTAATTATTATTCTTAATTGGTATTCTTATAATTATAGGATGATGATAATAATAATCATGCATGCCCAGAGTTCTGGGCATTATCTTCAAACGATCAGGATATTTTAGGTATATGTGTTTCTTTTTCATTCATAGTTCCTATATAAATGCATATCACTTTTATTATTATTATGCAACTTCTGTGTATGCCTCTGCCCTTACCTCTTTTTGTGTATGTATAATTTTTGATATGCATGGTTTATATAATAATTATATTTTTGGCTGACTAAAAAATAATAATAATTAACAACAACAATATACCCAAACAAGAAACACGATTGAAAACGTCTGCCTATATAAATATACAAAACCCGAATATTTGACAGCCAATCATAACAGAGTATATTAGATCCAGTCATTATAATTAAAAAAAAAATAGATTTTTTTATCCTTTTTCGTTAATTTACACAATTAAATCTCATGTGAACATAGTAAACTATTGTCAAGTACCATAATTCTTTAATATAAACGTAATAATTCTTTAAATATAAACTTAATAATTATTTAATATAAACTTAATAATTATTTAATATAAACTTAATAATTCTTTAAATATAAACGTAATAATTCTTTAAATATACGGAAACAGTGTAAATGTTATAATAAACCTCTCCTGATTATTTATAAATCTAGTTTAAATGTATCATTCCGATCACTGGAATTTCTCATATGACATTTTTTTTTAATATATAAATTAGAGAAGTGCTGATCCCTACAGATTATTAATCCCTGCTCCCCAATGTATTATTACACTAATAAAGTGACTGCCATTTGGGAATATGTGAAGGACTTTGCTCCTCTGTGGAAGCAATGTAATGAGAGGTTAGCACTAGGAGTGTGACCTAGAGGCTGACACTTACCTATGGCACAATGCAGGAGGTCGGGGCTGCTGTGGGCAGAATGGAGCATTAATAGAGCAGACTGTCAGATGCTCACATTCCAGCAGACACCTCACTACAACACAGACACACACTGTTTTCATAAGGCTCTCCACTTTTGTTATCACAGTCATCAGAGTTTTGTAGAAGAAGTTTACACATGTTGTACAACATTTGGAGTGCTCAATCCCTTAATTAACGAATTCAATTATTAAAGATGCAAACTTTCCCAGCCCCTTTCTGGAGTATTAGAATTTGGAACATAGTTCTAAAGTCCAGAGAAACCACAAAATAGAAAACAATTACATTTTTTTTAGAAATGATTTTTTCCTGACCTACTTGAGTAGTAAAGTCGACTGTACAATTGTAGGATCTATAGATAGTTATATGGTTTTGGGAGGGTTATTGGAAGCACATATGGAGGGCTTGGCTTTTGAACCCTTTGGGAAAGTTCCATGTGTGAAAATAATGAAATAATATTTATTATAAAAATCTACTACTTAGTACCTACTAATCACCCATCAGGTCAGATCTGACTGATGTGCACATACATACACAGATATAAGAGGTTGTTTACTAATGATCGCTAAAACTAGCCTGTATTCACTCCTAATATCCAATCTGCTTCAGAAAAATAAAATGATATTTCTATTTCTAAAAAATCAAATTAGGTGTTTGAAGGGTGCCAACGTCGCCTAGTCTAGGGAGAGAATTGCTAATTTTATGTCTACATGCCCCAATGTATAGATATGAAACTGTATTGTTTATAATGGCAATTCTATGAGAATATTGCACTAACCCTGTATTTACTTAGTATAAATATATAGACCCCTAGGCTAAATCGGTTATATATGTTATTAAAAGGTATGAAACAAAATAAAAATATAACATAATCTGTTATTTAAAGGTATAAAAAAAAAAATATATATATAACATAATCTGTTATTTAAAGGTATAAAAAAAATATAACATAATCTGTTATTTAAAGGTATAAAAAAAAATATATAACATAATCTGTTATTTAAAGGTATGAAACAAAATAAAATCATAACATTTAAGTACATTTTTTTTTTTTTTTTAGCTCATTAGCCACTTTTATTTTTTCTTCTTTCATATCCCTGAATGCGGAATCAACAAAGGTTGGAGAGCAGTGAACACACACCGGACGATTTGTAACAAATCATTTCTTTTCATAACATGGAGCACACAATTGTGTTATATGATTTTATACATCAATGTGTACATGACCATTTTATTGGAGTTTTCCCATATTCTGGGAAAATTGTTAACATCTTCCGGGCTTACCCACCATTCTCTCTAATACAGGATTTTTCTCTGACCACAGTCACATATCATCCTACAAAGAGAAGGGTACAGTGCAGCACCCAGACCCATTATTGTGGGATTATTATTGCCCAGGGGAGATATAGGAATATTTGGGTGCTCTCAGGCTAGCAGCAGCCCATGAAATATATGAATGCGGTTGCATCAACAACAAATGTATGTAGCAAATCCCCCTGCTTTACATGTCTGTGTGCCACCTCTGGGACATGCTTATCTCAGCAAGTCTAGAAGTGCTGAACCAGGGGAAATAGTGCCAGGTCAACGGATGCCTACAGAGCTGGGGGCAAATCAGACATCGGAGCACAATTACTCATTTGTACTCTTCATACTGCTTTTTATTTATTCCTGCTGTAGATATAATACTCTACTATCTATAGGTACCTGTCCATAGGGACTATGAAGTACACACTTTACACTAGTGGATTATTTCATTGACATAATAGTGCAAATGTAATGCAACAGGTCTGATCAACAACCCATAATAATTCTATTATATATTTTATGTAAATACACATGTGTGAATAATATAATATACCTAATAACTAAACATGTAGATATATGCAGATCTGTCTAACTGCCTCCAGTCTATCTATCTATCTATCTATCTATCTATCTATCTATCTATCTATCTATATATCTATCTATATATCTATTTATGTATCTGTCAATCTATTGCTAAGGATAACCCCACTTTGTATTAGTAACAGTTATAGAATCATTTATTTACTATCTATCTACTATCTATCTACTGTCGATTTATCTATCTATCTATCTATCTATCTATCTATCTATCTATCTATCTATCTATCTATCTATATGTGTATCTGTCAATCTATTGCTAAGGATAACCCCACTTTGCATTAGTAACATAGAATCATTTATTTACTATCTATCTACTATCTATCTACTATCTATTTATCTATCTATCTATCTATCTATCTATCTATCTATCTATCTATCTATCTATCTATCTATCTATATCCCTTTTCATCTATCATGTATTTTTGAATGTATAGCTATGAGTATGTTCTGTTTATGTGGATCTGTCAATAAATCTATCTATCTGTCTGTCTATCTATCTATCTATCTATCTATCTATCTATCTATCTATCTATCTATCTATCTATCTATCGATCTGTATATTTACATCCTTTGTCTATATGCATGTCCTTTTTTTTTTTTTTTGCATATACCATGTATTTTTGAATGTATAGCTATGAGTTTGTTCTGTTTATGTTTATCTATCTGTCTATCTATCTATCTATCTATCTATCTATCTATCTATCTATCTATCTATCTATCTATCCATCCATCCATCTATCTATCTGTCTGTCTATCTATCTGTCAATCTATCAATCTGTATATATCTATGCACGTCCTATTTTTTTTGTTTTATATTTGTTTGCATATATCATGTCTTTTTGAATGTATATCTATGGGCTGGCCATACATTATACAGTCTCGTACAATTTTCCTTTATATTTACCAAAACCATATACAGTAATATAAGGTCAGACCTAAACACTTTACATTTGTATGCAATCAGACAGGCCCTTGCACTACATAATAAAGGTAAATCTAAAGCAGATTGAACAAGAAAATTGTATAATGTATGTGTTGGATTTTTTATATGTAATATACATATGTGCATTATGTGTGTATATACATATAATGTGAAATAAAGATCAAGGCATCCAATGAATTCCTATGGGGTGTACTAGGGTTACAATGTGTCCCCACCTGTCACTATAGAGTGAGGCTCACATGTCTATAGAAGTGGCTGGAAATCCAGCAGCAGACAGCACAGTCTGTACACGTTGGCTTCCCCTGCCTGCAGCCCCATGGTAGCCCAGCAAGCTCTGCAAAGTGGGTGACATGGGTTGTGCCATGATCAGATCTCTGTTATGTAGTGCCTGTCTAGTACAGCCATTGCCTCTGGAGCAAGGTGCCGGAGATTTGCGCTCCTCGGAGGTCTGCTCAGCTCTGATCTCAGGTAGACATATGAAGAACACATCCCTCCCACTCGCTCTTCTCCCAGCCAGCTTACCAAACAGTCCTGACCGCAGCCAGCCAACTCTACTCATAGATCTCCTCCTCTGAGCATTTGGCAGCAACCAAGATGGGGGGAAAGACGTGGCAGAGAAGTGCTTCTAGATGGCAGACGTGTCTTAATGTTGACCATGGGATTCCATAGAGTCCAGGGTCTCCTCTTCATCCATCTCTGCTGTCACATTCTGTGAGCATGCATGGCTGAACCCATCAAGTTAGCAGCAGGCTGGGCTGGGCCACGCCCCTCTGTGCCACTTAGTAAACCTCGTCCCTGTCCCAGTTGGGTGCAGCCAGCCTGATGTGTGTGTGATATGTGTGATATGTGTGATGTGTGTTATATGTGTGTGATATGTGTGTGATGTGTGTTATCTGTGTAATGTGTGTGTGATGTGTGTGTGATATGTGTGATTTGTGTGATCTGTGTGTGTGGTGTGTGTGTGGGATATGTGTGTGATATGTGTGATGTGTGTTATCTGTGTGATGTGTGTTATGTGTGTGATCTGTGTTATCTGTGTGATGTGTGTTATGTGTGTGATGTGTGTGTGATATGTGTGATGTGTGTGATATGTGTGTGTGGTATGTGTGTGTGGGATATGTGTGTGATATGTGTGATGTGCATTATCTGTGTGTTGTGTGTTATGTGTGTGATGTGTGTTATCTGTGTGATGTGTGTGTGATATTTGTGATGTGTGTGATATGTGATATGTGTGTGTGATATGTGTGTGTGATGTGTGTGTGTGTGTGTGTGTGTGTGTGTGTGTGATATGTGTGTGTGATCTGTGTGATATGTGTGTGTGATATGTGTGATGTGTGTTATATGTGTTATGTGTGTGATGTGTGTTATCTGTATGATGTGTCTGATATGTGTGATGTGTGTCATCTGTGTGATGTGTGTTATCCTTGTGTGATCTGTGTGATGTGTATGATCTGTGTGTGATGTGTGTGATGTGTGTTATCTGTGTGATGTGTGTGTGATCTTTGTTATCTGTGTGTAATGTGTGTTATCTGTGTGATGTGTGTGTGTGATGTGTGTGTTGTGTGTTCTGTGTGATATATGTATGTGATCTTTGCGTGATCTATGTGATCTGTGTGATGTGTGTTGTGTGTTCTGTGTGATATGTGATCTGTGTGTTATCTGTGTGATGTGTGTGATCTGTGTGATGTGTGTGACCTGTGTGATGTGTGCGATCTGTGTGTGATCTGTGTGATCTATGTTCACATCACATCAACCCTCTATTCTCCCATTCATGGGAAATCAGCAGGCCATATAATTCCAGCCAGGTCTGGTGACACGTAATCCTTGCATCAACACATGATGGGGTGTAGTCTACACATGGCTGTATTATGGATGCTTTACTAATAAACTGTAAGTATTAAAGTGAAATCAGTGTAGAAGAATTGATGTGCTACAGGGCTGCCTTATGGTCGCCATACACGCTTTGATAAATGATTGTTTTCCTTTAAAAGTCAGTTTTGATCTATAGTTACAAGATACAGTTGTAAGTTATTAATCTCATCTGCATTTTCACCATGCAATCCCATATTCAGATCTATCAAATATACAATGGTATTCCTGAACAAAGCACACGATCAATGCAATAGAATCAATAATTTTACACCCTGCCCAATCGACTCAGTTTGATCAAACCATACCTGGCTTTGGTTCAAGGAGTAATTGGCAAACATTACTAAAGTTCAGGTGCTTAACCCCATTGGAGTCAAATGTTAAAGAGGAGCTCCAGTCTCCCCCCAAAAATTGTGTAGCTGCTGACTGCTATTATAAGGAAAATTACCTGTCCAGAGATCCAGCAATGTCTGCATCCAAGCCGATTCTTCGATCGGCTTCAGGTGCAGACGCTTGCACCTTAAATAAGGGAAACCAGCTGTAAAGCCTTCCGGCTTCACAGACAGTTTCCTACTGCGCATGTGTGAGCCAGAAGTGGGAGCAAGTACCTGTACAAACCAGGTACCCTTCCCCCCCCCAAAAAAGTGCCAAATGTGACAGTGGAGGGGGGGTGCAGACAAGCAGAGCTTACCCTTTTGGGTGGAGCTACCTTTTTAAAAAACAGTAATGGCCAGGAATTGCATGCGGGGCTGGACAACGCTGTATCCTGGCCTAGGCCGACAAGGCCCAGGCCTAGGACGGCTCTTTGCAGGGGGGGGGGGGGGGGCGTCCAACAATCTGCCCCCACACACAAAAAACATTCTCCTCGCAGGGTCCAGGAGGCAAATCGATCTGGCGCCCCCATAAAGTGGTCACACTGCTGCCAGTATGATAATACCGGCCGGCGGCCGGTGACTGACCTGACGGTCAGACAGACCGGCGGCCGCACTTAATACAACTGGCGGCCATCAATACTAGTAAGTGTGGCAGTGTCAGCAGGTCTTAGCAGCCTAATGCTCCGCCTACCCTCCTCTGCGGCATCCTTGGGAGGAAGTTACAAGATGTAATGTAGCTTGTCCCAGGACTGTCTGCGTCAATCGCATGGAGAAGAGAGGAGGGAAGCCCCCAGGTATAGTAGCAGAGGGTTTTTTTTCTTTGCATTCTCACTGATAAATCTGAAGAGGGCATTTAGGTGGTTTCCGTCCTGCTTAATGTCACATGACCACCATCAAATGGAATATTACTTGGGCAGATCCCCGTCACCAGTGTTCCTCCTGGGATAAGTGGCACAAACAGCCAAGAGTGGCACCTGAGTGATCAGATCAGCATATATGGATAACAAATATGGATTTAGCCCAACCCTATCTGCTGGCCAAATGTGATGTCATTTAGGGGTATTTTAGCAGGTGAATATGAGCATTGTCACCACTGGAAGTGCCTTTGTTATCACTTAGCACTGACATTTGTTCTGACATCAGTTTGAGGTGTTTCAGCGATTATTTAGAATTCATTGACAGGTGCACTTGACCTCCTTCTGACCTGTGTTTACCTTTGCTTCGTGCAGATTTTGCATTCCAATAGACTAGAAATGAAAAGTAGGCACTTGGTATCCACTTTTAATGTACAGAGAGAAAGAGGTGGAGCTCTAAGAGGAAAAGGTGCCTAAGCCTAAAGAGGAAGGAGTGTGGTTTACAGATGACAGGGTGGGTCTTAAACAGGCAGGGGTGTGGCCTTGACAGGAAGGGGTAGGTCATATTTAAATTAGGGGGTGCACGAGTTTAGTCAGGCCTAGGGCAGCACAAAACCCAAATACTTAAAAGTACTGCAGGGGGTAGTGGCTCTCCCGAATGATAAAGTAAATGATAAAATATATACCAATATATTGATCCAACACACAAAGTGAAAAATTATAAATTAATAACACCAGTCGGCCACCCACGTGGTAAGCCAAATGGTGCACAGTGTATACCGTGACTAGGCAGGTGATAACCTCACACTACAATACAAACGGTGTGCACCTACGGGGGAATAATGCAATCCTCCACGTGTAAACCAGTGTGATCCCAGAGCCGTATATGTGTATAAAGTACCAACTGGGTAATTACACACACAGTGACAGTCTGGTACAGTGTGATGTAGTATAGTATCATAAATCAGCCCTCAAATTTTCTGCTCGCCTACTCGCATTTTGCGAGTAGAAAATGAGGGCTGGCGAGGAGCTGGGCTGCCTAGGATTAGGGGGGGGCAAGCACCGCCGGTGGGGGGGGGGAGTTGACCGGGAGCTGTTCTCCCAGTGGAAGAGTGCCATGGAGTTAGAGGAGAGCCGCGGGATCGCAGAGCGGTAATACACGCCGTATCAGCTGACATTAAAACTGTCTCCGCTCACTCTCACACAGCCCCGCCTCCTCCTAACCCCGCGCCTGTAATAGACAGAACGCAGGTCCAATGTCTATCACAGGCGCGGGGTTAGGAGGAGGCAGGCTGTGTGAGACTGTGCGGAGAGAGTTTCAATGTCAGCTGTTACGGCGTGTATTACCGCTCGGCGATCCTGGCTCTCTTCTAACTCATCATGATCCGGCCGCCCTCTCACTTCCTCCGCCCTGGCATTTGGGGCACAGTGATGCTTCAAATGGAGGCACAGTGATGCTTCAAATGGGGGCACAGTGATGCTTCAAATGGGGGCACAGTGATGCTGCAAATGGGGGCACAGTGATGCTGCAAATGGGGGCACAGCGAGGCTGCAATTTGGGGTACAGTGATCCTGCAAATGGGGGCACAGTGATCCTGCAAATGGGGGCACAGTGAAGCTGCAAATGGGGGCACAGTGAGGCTGCAATTTAGGGTACAGTGATCCTGCAAATGGGGGCACAGTGAGGCTGCAATTTGGGGTACAGTGATCCTGCAAATGGGGGCACAGTGAGGCTGCAATTTGGGGGCACAGTGAGGCTGCAATTTGGGGTACAGTGATCCTGCAAACGGGGGCACAGTGATCCTGCAAACGGGGGCACAGTGATCCTGCAAATGGGGGCACAGTGATGCTGCTATTTGGGGCTCAGTGATCCTACAAATGGGGGCACAGTGATGCTGCTATTTGGGGCACGGTGTTCCTGCAAATGGGGGCACAGTGATCCTGCAATGTGGGGCACGGTGAGGCTGCAATGTGGGGCACGGTGAGGCTGCAATGTGGGGCACGGTGAGGCTGCAATGTGGGGCGCGGTGAAGCTGCAATGTTGGGCACAGTGAGGCTGCAATGTTGGGCACGGTGAGGCTGCAATGCACGGTGAGGCTGCAATGATGGGCACAGGTGAGCCTGCATTGATGGGCACTGGTGAGGCACTGCTGAGGGGAACTGATGAAGTTGTTGTTAATATTTATTTTTGTAACTTAACTGCATAAAACATTTAAGTGTCATTTCATGAGATAATTTTTTATGGCATGATTAGGGGCGGGGCAGGGTAAAGCCCCATACACACGGTCGGACTTTTTCATGGATTCAGTCCGATCGGACAATGTTGTTGAAAAATCAGACCGTGTGTATGCACCATCGGACAGTGTACGTCGGTTTGTCCGACGGACAAAGTCTTATCTCCTGCTGGAAAGATTTGCCGTCAACACGGTCCGATCACACCAAATCCGATCGTGTGTACGGTTGTCCGACGGACAAAGTGCTACGCATGCTCAGAAGAAATTCTGTGACGGAAGCGCTCGGTCAGGTAAAACTACCTTTCCTAATCGACACAGCACTTTCGTCACGCTGCAATGTTAAAATGTCTTTAATGCAGCGCATTCACTTTTTCTCAAGTTTTTCACCTCCCACCCCCCCCCCCACCCCCCCCCACCCCTTCTTTACCTTTAGTGCTAAGAACCCACAACCCACAGTGATATTGAACAAAAAAAAACACAAACCGGAAAAAAACCCAGCCCAGCAAAGCATAATCGTTTCTTAGTGTATTTCCCTTTACCCTCTTTTAATCCCCCCCCCCCTCTGGTGTAACTCTTTCTCGTTTAGCCGTAGGCTCCTCCGAGTCCAAGGATTCCCCCATTTGTTTATTACTTCTCTCTACCTCTATTTCTCTAGTTCCACTTCTTCCTATTCTGCCCTGTATCTAATTCTATTTTATTCTACTTACATAATTTATTTTCAGATCACCGCCCCCCCCCCCCCCCATATCATCCCCCATCTCTCCTCCCTGTCCTTTATACCTTCTCCTTCTTCCTATTCGTTCTTCCTATTCATTTCAATATCAACTCATATCAAGATTTTGTCACATTTTACATTTTTTTTGTCACATTTTATCACATTCTGAAACATCTAACACAGTATAGTAAATTTCTCTGTCTCTCTCCAGTTCCGGGGGGAGGGGTGAGGTTACGTCCCCCCTGGTCCCAGATTACCCAGAGAAAAAAAAAGAAAAAAGACACCTCCCAATAAGTCCCCAGGACCATAGGGGACCAATCTCACCGTTTGGAAAAAAAAAAAAAAAAAAGGGAGACGGGGGGAGACGGCCCCCCAAGGGATCAGGGCAGTGATGTATCCCTAGGGGAGGAATGAGCCCTATTGGGGTCCTCCAGCTCCTCTTAGTGTCTACTTAATGGAGAGTCCTGGGGGGGGGTATGTGTGGGAAGCGGCGGCGGGGGAGAAAAAAGGGAATACACAACCCCAAAAAAAAAAAAAAAAAAAACCAAAAAACCGCACGGATTGGGTGTCCTTCCCGGGGGCCAGGGGGTCCAAGTAAAATGTCAGCAAAAGTGTCAGCAGAATACGTATACAGCAAAGAAGCGCTAACCGGGAGGAGAGGGAGCTAAGCCGACTGGGGGGATATAAAGGTGGAAATGTATATACAGTCTTGTGAAGTCATTCAATTCAGCTTCATTATGCGGGATTGGACTGGTTACTTACAGTTCTAATTTCAACGTTCCATCTTCAGGATCAAACTTTCACTTTCACTTCCAGCAACTTCAGTCTACCGCGGTACTGTCTCCCAGTTGCTGCCGGCTACTCGCCTTTCGCTGCGACCTTGTTTCTAGTGGAGCAAGCCAGTCCGAGACCTCACACGGATCTACCTCCAGGAAGGCAAAGAGAGCTGGTAGGTCTGCCTGGGACCGGACGGGGAACGATTGTGCGCCCCTCTTTACCTTCAGGGAAAGCGGATACCCCCAACGGTATGAGGCGCCTGCCTTTTTAATCTGCTCCAATAATGGCCGTAGTTGTGCCCTTCTCTGGAGGGTGGCCCGGGAAAGGTCCGGCAGGATTTTAATCGTAGCCCCCTCCAAGTCGATCGGGCCTTGTTCCCAGGCCATCCTGCTGATCTGTTCCTTCTGGGAGAAACGGTGGAATCGTCCGATGACGTCTCTGGGTCTGTGGGGGTCTGTTGAACGTAAACCTTGGGCTCTATGCAGTCTCTCAAAATCGATTTCTCCCGGTGGTAAGCCCGTGGATAGTTTCTGACATATCCGACCCACTGTCTCCTCGAGCAGTTTTCCCTCAATCTCCTCCGGAATCCCTCTAAATCTCAGGTTACTCCTTCTGCTTCTATCCTCAATTTCCTCTAATTTCAGGTATATCGCAGACGCTTGTATCTGCTGGGAGGACTGGTCTTTCTCTATCTTACTGACCCGGGCATCCAGCTCAGCTGTCACTTTCTTCTCGTCTCGGAGGGCCTCCACTAAACTTTGCATCTCCATCCTGATAAGCTGTAGCTCGCTTCGGTTGCCCTCTTCCACCCGTGCCACCATCGCTTGCATCTCCCCTCTTGTCGGGAGCGCCTGCAATATCGCTCTTAGATCATCTAAGCTCGCTCCTCCATGCTCCTGAGACGCCATCTCCGCGCCTACCAGTAAATGCTCCACGGTATCTGCAGCTTGCGGGCTCGGCTCCTCCTGTGTAAACGCTGTCAGAGAAGGCGGCAGGCTCAAACGCGGGGCCGCCCGTGGTGTCTCCACGCACGCCGGCCCCCTGAGCTCGGATGCCGTCGCTCGTGCTATCGCCGCCCGGGTGAAATAGCTCTTGATCTCCTGCTGCGCCGGGGCTCTTTGTAAGTTCCTCTTCTTCTCAATACTCATCCCCTTATTGGCAGGGCGGCCAGTCTGAGACTTCTTCGTGGTTCGTGGTATCTCCAGCACCGGTGATTTCTGCTCAATTAGTCCATAGGGAAGTTAAAATGCAGCCTTCCTTCAGCTGGAGGGAGCGGTGGGTGCACGGCACGCTCTCACTCTCCCTCTACTCCGCCATTGCAGAGCCACACCCCCCCCCCGCCTGTCTCCCCCACCCTCCCCCCCCCTCTCCTCTCCTCTCTCTACGTATTCTATTCATACATAAGTTACCCCAGTCTTATTTACCCAGATGAATTACCTACTCAGTCCCTTGGGTGTGTTTGTGTGTAATTGTGTATTTGAATTTCTATGTGTTTGTGTTTTATATACTTATGATGTACTTATATACAGTTATATATTTATGTGCTTATCCAGTTATGTGCAATTGGGTGTACTCCAAGTGTGTTAATTTAGTGTCTTATTCCCCCCCCCCATCCCTCCTCCCCTCCTCCCCCCATTTTCCCTTTTTTTTTTTTTTTTTTTTTATCTATTTACCCCCCACCCCCCCCGCTGACCCCAAGAAACCTCACTTTTTCTTTACAATGCAACAAGAATGACATGTTTTAGCTGCTCCTATTCACCCGCACTTCTCACAAACTTAGTTCTTTCTTAGTTTTCAGCATTTATACACTACATGTTTATTTTTACTCAGATCGTAAAAGAATCTTTGTTATATTTTTAGCATGATTTGTCTTTTTTTTTTTTTTTTTTTGGGGAATACATATTTGAAGGAGATTTTTTTTTTTTTTTTTTGGAGGGGGGTTGTGTGTCTCAACTTAGCAAAACCACATTATTAACATTTGTATTTCTTGCTTAAATTTACTAGGAGTTTGTTGGTTGTTGGTGCCCCTTGTTAATTCTACTTTAGGATTAGTGAAATGTACCTGCCTACTCAAAGAAAAACTGTCATTGTAGAAAAGTAAAACACAATAGTCAATGATTATTTCAAATCCAAAAAAATTTTATTTAGGTCTCAGCAACAAACCAAAGAGGAACGCAGCCATGGTGAAACTTGGGTAATTTGCAAAGCCTTGGACACCCATGGCAACCATCATTTTTCACGCTTTAAAAATTGGGGGCCTGAAGAGTACCTATCTAAATAATAAGGGAGCGCAATCTGGTCCTGAAGTCCAAAACATCCGGAACTGCAGCAGATGCCATCTAGGTCCCCAGGCTCTGGTCCTACGAGAGGCTCCATCTTCTCTCAGACCAGACTGAATCAAGGTCATCACTCTCTTGTCTTCCTTGTACGCTTCCTTCCACGCCGTGGTGCTGGTGCTGGTGGGGTGGCAGAAGGAGGAGGAGGAGGCGGAGCAAGGTCACTCTCGCAAACATGTGTGAGTGGGGTCATCTCCCCAGCCATCCCCTCATTTAGTATTTTGAGGATGACATCCTCACACATGCTGCGTTGCCCCGCCTCCATACCCGTCATTTTACTGCCAACCAAGGAGGCAAAGGCCTCCTCGTAGGTGGGTGTGGCATATAGGGAGGCTGAGGCATCTCGTATCAGCTGGAGCGCTGACTCTCCCACCTCCCCCATGCTTTTCACCCTTCTGTAGGGAAGGCGGAGGGGAGGGACTTGGGAGACAGTCAGGCTCCTACGCCTACCCCCCTGTTGGCTGCCACTAACCCCTGCCTCCTCCTGACTGCCACCTTCCACAGCCACCTCCTGGCTGAGGTCTTCCTGTGTCTGAAAAAGGGACATAGTTTCAGTTATTTGTTCATCAAACACACACAATTCTCATCTAGTGACTGTTGCAAAATGTTTACAAATAGAAAACCATACAATTCTCAGCCCTGCAGTTTAGAGTCTTCCCAAAAATGTCTCCAACACCACTGTCTGTTGATATGTCAAACACGTTAGGAACTAAGCAATTGGGGATCCTGAATTAACTGAACATCATTCCTTATTCCCCAAAATGGTTACAAAACTACTATACCTGGAACAAGCTGGGCACCTGCACATATTCCAGACTGGAAGGCCCAGGTTGGTCCTCGGAAGCCTCATCAGGGGTGGTGTGCGTGGAAGGACGCGTGCAAGGAAGAGTCGAGAGTGACTTCCTGACAGTAGCCTGGTCTTTGAGAAAGTGGAGCCTCTCATAGTACCAGAGCGTGGGGACATGGACATCAGCTGCTGCAGCTCCAGATGCTAGGGACTTCCGGACCTTATTGCGCTCCCGGAAATAGGTACTCTTCATGTTGTTAATCTTCACTTTTAAGTTTGCCACGGTTGCCATGGGCAGGGTTGGCTTTACAAATGGCACAAGTTTCAGCATGGCTGCGTACCTCTTTGGTCTGTTGCTGTAGTCACGGTGCTTTGGTAGCCATAAAAGGGGAAATTCCCTGTATTTATCAATGAAGAGGGGGGAGAAAACTCACATCGTAGAAGGCCTCCATCACCTCTGCAAGACACAACACCACACAGAACAATATAAATAATGTCAGCCTAAACTCTCCTAATCTTCTCCATAAAGAAGCCTCAAGTTCTAATCAGTCTAGGCTAGTTATGTACCAACGTCAAATTGTACCTTCGTTTCTAGCGATCGTCTCGTGCGTGAGCTTTCTCTCCCCTCGTCTCCCAGATCGTGGCTACGACACAGGCGTGTGACGTTTTATATACAGTGCGCATGCGTCAAACTCCGCCCGCCCCTGACGATCTTTCTCGTCTATTCCCCACCCCTTCTCTTTACGGCGCAGTGGGGAGAGCACATGGCGGGGACACAGCAGGTGCGCCACAAATATCCCACCAACGAGGAGGACGAGGAAAGTCCGGAGGCAGAAACGTCCCGATCCCGGAGCCTGAAATTCAAGGCCTCCAATATGTCATTTGGAGAAATGTTGGAGATGGTGGACATATTAAAGAGGAGCGACTATGATGGGAAGTATGGGCCTTACCTCAACCCCAATGTCCGCAAGGCCAAGATCATGTCTAAAGTTGTGAGGAGGCTGTACAATAATTTTGGGGTACAACGATCCAAGGAGCAACTGAGGAAACGCTGGTCAGACCTGAAACTGAGGGAGGCCGATCAGTACAGAAAGATCAAGCGAATTCTTCAAAAAAGTAAGTAGTTGTGTTTTGTGTTTTATTTCTTGCTTGCATACTGCTCCATGTGGTTTGATTTTTACAAAGTTGTACATTCCAAAATGGCCACTTTCATGTTCGTCTGTGCATTCGATCTTACTCAGCCTCGATCTTTCTGCCACTGTCATGGTCGTGTGTGTCCATTCGATCGTACGCAACGATCGGCCACTTATAATACGATGTTTGGTGTTTTTTTTGTGGAAAGGAAGTTTGTTCTCACTAGAAATGTCATCAAGAATGTAAAGCCAATTTATTCAATGTAAAGGAGAGGTCACCCAGTAGCTGTTTACCCATCTGGACTCTAGAGCACTAGTGCTGGGACACCCAAACCCCCTTTTTATTAGGCTTTTCCACACATGTGCTCCAGTGGATACTAGAGGGGGGTCTCCATCACACAAACTTCTACCAAAAAGCTAGTCAGTTTAGCACCTTTACAAAGTGACTACATTCATGTAGTTGGCATTTGTAACTGGACAAACAAAAATTGTGTCCGTCACTTTCAAGCAATGTTTGTCATTTCCTATTTCTGCCCTCAATAGATTGTGTTGCTAAATCTTCCTTTTGTACATTCTCATAGGGGAGCGAAAACTTGGCCCGTCTGAGGAAACCCCAAAACCAACACCTCCCAAAAAAGGTGAAACAGCAGAAGCAGAGGAGGAGGAGGAGGAAGGAGAGATCATCGAACTTGGAGAAATTGTCACCACAACAGGTGAGTGTGGGAGAACACAGCTACTGGTAAGCTAATCAATGTATGGCTGCCTCATTTCCAACACCCGATTTTTGTTTGTTTGTGGTTTTTAGGTGACGTGGATGTTGTGGAAGAAAAATCGCACTTTACCACAGAGAGTGCCCACGTACTCATCGGGGAGATAATGGTCTGCAATAGAGATCTCGATTACATAAAGCAAAACATCAATGATGTTCAACAAAAATTGAAGAACATCATTAATGTTTTAGGAAAAATATGAAAACGCACCAAGTAATTAACACACATTTGTGCCAGCTTCTGAACACATTTGCAACTTAAGAACTGTGTGAAATTTGGATGTGCTAGCTCCCATCATGGTGGATGAATGCCAACGTTTTTTTGGGGGTGCAACCACTTTACGAACTACGAAAGTGGTTGTGGTGAAGGGGTTGCACCCCCAAAAAACGTCCATTCATCCCCATGATGGAAAATGGCACTTTTGAAGCTTCTAGGCATGTGTTTTACCATCTAATGACCATTTTCAGACCCAAATTGTGTGCATGTTCTAAATTTCCACTTTCCAGGGGTGACCCCCTCATGTGATGAAGGCAAGATCAAACACACTTTGAACATATAGTCATGTCTGATCTTGTCTTCACTTTACAAAGTTGAACTTTCCAAGTTCATAGGTTCTGTTTTGCTCCATGCCTGGTTTTACCAATTGCGGAATGTTTCTAAACAATGCTGTGAATAACCAAGATGTTGTCAGTTTGGGCGTGAAGATTGTAAACGCACTTGTGAATGTTTTCCAAGTAAACTTTTTTATTTGTGTGGCTTCCTTATTTAAAAAACACAATGGATTATGTATGTCAAATGGAAAGGATATGGGGGGCAATTGGTGTTATTTACTAAAGGCAAGTCCACTTTGCACTGCAAGTTTCTTTTCCAGGGCACTTTTTCACTGCACTTGTAGAGCATAGTGGATTTGACTTATGTAAATGACACCCACAGTGCTTTGTACGAAAACACGGAGCACAGCATTTTTGAGAATACACACATGTCTGACCTGGTGATGAAAAGGAGTATTTTGGGTGTCAGTTATGCAGTACAAACCTTATCTAGACCAAAGATTAGGTAGCAAACACACAACATGAGACTAATCTTTTTGGGAAGAAGAGACTGTTACCTCCTTTTGCCCAGAAAGTGCATTCCCACTGTCGAAGGCAAAGGGAAAAAATTTCAAGGTAAAATAAGCTAAAAAGAATAGTGAAATGACAAGAAATCATAGGTTGGTTGAAATATCAGATTTATTAAAAAATGCCTCTCACACATCGTCAGGCAGAGCAATGGCCCCCCTACCCACAAAGTACTCCATATATTGCTCGCGGACCGCGCGGGCATTTAGAGGGGGCCAGCCTGGACGTGCCACTTGAAGGGCTGTGAGGTCCGCATTTGGAGGGCCCTCCACATCTGGGCCAACGGGCACCACATAGTTCCTGTTATGTCTTTTGAGGAAGTTGTGCAATATGCAACAGGCAAGAACTATGTGGTTCAGTTTGTATTCCGCCAAGTTAATTGCCGTCAAGAACAGGCGGAAGCGGCTGGCCAGGATGCCAAAAGTGTTCTCCACAACTCTTCTGGCTCTGGACAGCCTGTAGTTGAAGACCCTCTGGTCTGGGGTGAGGGTCCTCATCGGGAACGGCCTCATCACATGGGGAGTCAACGCAAACGCTTCATCTGCGACAAAGACGAAGGGGAGTCCTTCAGCATTCTCCTCTGGAGGTGGCAAGCACAGACTGCCACTTTGGAGACGCCAGTAGAACTCCGTGTGCGTAATGGCACCACCATCCGAGATCCGGCCGTTCATCCCCACGTCCACATACATAAATTCATATGTTGCCGACACCACCGCCAACATCACTACACTATTAAACCCTTTATAATTATAATAGTGGGACCCCGAGTTGGGCGGTGGGACAATGCGGACGTGTTTCCCATCAATTGCCCCTCCGCAGTTAGGAAAATCCCAACGGCTGGCAAAGTGGGAGGCCACAGTCTGCCATTCCTGTGGCGTTGAAGGGAACTGTGGAGTGAAACAAGAAAAAAAAATTAGTCACTTTGCACATAAACATTGCAAGCAGATTAGACAATCAACATCTTGGAACAAGAGCATTGTATAAAATTGGAGGCTGGAAAGTATTTGCACAGAAAAGTAGAGGCTCCCCTTCACAGATTACTCACCCCCCATCAATCCCCACACTTCTGATGGGCCATTGGCAATAACTAGGGTTTTGGGGGGGGGGGGTTGTTGGACAGGTAACCCTCTGCACTTCATTGATTGGCAAATGGCTCAATAATGTGTGCTAGTTTGGCCAGACCCTCTGTACTTAACACTATTGGCAGCCCACAGGAAAGCTAAACTAACATTTCAACCCCCCCCCCCCCCCCCCCCCCAAAAAAAAAGGAAAGCACATTGTGACATTATGAAATTACCAAGCAAGCTAATAGGAGGGAAAGAACACAAAAAAATAGGAAATGGAAAGTATGGAGGCAGCCCCTTGCACTACATGCTTTGCAGAATTCATCCCTAAAGATGCCCACTATAAAGAGGTAGGTATATAGTGTATAATGACCTTGGGAAAGCCAGCAGATAGAGGATTGGTACCATCTGACAGAGCAGTTGGGGGAGGGGGTTCCTAATGAGTTTGCCCCCCCCCCCACCAAAAACAAGAAAAAAAAGGGGCTCTACATGAAGTAAACCACACAGCAAACATTTGTGCATATTTTAGGGGGTGTTTGGGGGCAAAAAATCCTATGCAGCAGACAAAATGCATTGCTTAAGTGACTAGGCCATAGGTGTCTATTGGGGCAGAAGAGCATGCTGGGGAGGTAAGTGAAGGGAAAAATGCATGAAGGAGAAAAGGGGCACAGCATATTAGAACATATTGCAATCATGGTAATTAGGGAAGGAGGTCAAAAATAGAAGACATTAGCAAAAAGAACATACATAGAAGGGAATAGTAAAGGAGAAATGTTACCTTAATATAGTCCTCCTGCAGTACCTCGATGATGGCAGAACAGGTCTCTGGAATAATGATTCCCAGGGCCTGGGGAGAGATACCTGAAGAGAACTTCAAATCCTGAAGACTTCTCCCTGTCGCCAAGTACCTCAACGTGGCAACAAGCCTCTGCTCCGGAGTAATGGCTTGTCTCATGCAGGTATCCTGCCGGCTGATAAAGGGGGTCAGCAAAGCCAAAAGACGGTGAAAATCGGGGTCCGTCATCCTGAGAAAGTTCCTGAAATCATCAGGATTATTCTCCTGGATCTCACGAAGCAAAGGCATGTGCGAGAATTGGTCACGCTGAAGCAACCAATTCTTGGTCCACATACTCCTCGTCACTCTGTTCATGGACGGGTCTTGGCTCAAAGCTAGCAGCCCGACACCAATTCCGCGTACAGCACGAACTCGGCGACGAGTACGCACGGGAAACATCGCTCACAAGGTCACAAAAGGTCGGCTGGTCAGAACGGACAAACAGAAAGCACCGATAAACAGCAAGGCCTGAAAGAACGAAATGAATACCAGAAACGAGCAGACAATAAGCAGTGCAAATCAAAGCGTCCTATATCAAGATATAGGCCGCAATGACCAACAAATGCGAACTGACTACACGCACTAATAAACAGATACACACGACAAGCACAAACTGAAGAGCAGTAACGATCTGAGTCAGAAAACTGAGAAGCGCGAATCTTAAGTCACCAAACTTCGACTAACTCGCGATAAACACGGGATCAGCAGAAGGAGCCCAACGGGTGCCTGACGTGGTGCTGAACTTCCCTTTTCTAATCTCGTGGACGACGACTTACGTCACAACGTTCTTGCAGACCGGATATTCCGACAACGTAGTCCGACCGTGTGTACGCAACACCAACATCGGACAAAGTACGACGGACAGAATCCGACCGACCTGGTCCGCGGATTGTCCGACCGTGTGTATGGGGCTTTAGGGTTGGGTGGGGCAATTGGTGGCGAGTAACCCTTGAGACCTGGCTAGTAGCTCAGGACTTGAAATTTTGAGCCCTGTCATAAATCATTAGCCAAAATATAAATACAAGTGATCATTCTCATGTGTTATATAGCTTAATTCATACACTCTTGCAAAAAGTCCAATAAATCCTCCAGGTAATTGTAAACAGAAAATGTGATGAAAACAGAAAAAATCAGAAAAAAAGAAAAAAACACAAAGTTCAGTGAACGGGGACTTTGGTGACTTTGCTGCTCTCTCTTGTAATCAGGTGACTTGGTGCTGCCCCTTAATCAGTAGCTGACCGCCGGCCATCTATTGACGGCCAGGCGGCGCAGCTCTCAGGGAGGGAGGACGTCACATGACGTCCTCCCCTTCGCGGCCCTCCAGGGAGCGCGCGCTCTCTAGAGGGCCGTGAAGGGGGGGACGTCATATGACGTCCTCCCGCCCTGAGAGCTGCACCACCTGGCCGTCAATAGACGGCCGGCGGTCAGCTACTGGTTAAGGGGTGTCACTGAGCACCCGATGCGCGTGCCCAGCGGCCGCGATGTCCGCCGGGCACCCGCAATTGCTCGGTAACACAGCGGGACCGTGGATCTGTGTGTGTAAACACACAGATCCACGGTCCTGTCAGAGGAGAGGAGCCGATGGTGTGTTCTCTGTACAGAGAAACACCGATTGGTCTCCTCCCCTTGTCAATCCCCTCCCCCCACAGTAAGAATCACTCCCAGGGAACATGTTAACCCCTCCCCGCCCCTAGTGGTTAACCCCTTCACTGTCAGTGTCATTTACACAGGAATCAATGCATTTAAATAGCACTGATTGCTGTATAAATGACAATGGTCCCAAAAATGTGTCAAAAATGTCCGATGTGTCCGCCATAATGTCGCAGTCACAATAAAAATCGCTGATCGCCGCCATTACTAGTAAAAAAAAAATTATTAATAAAAATGCTATAAAACCATACCCTATTTTGTAAACGCTATAACTTTTGCGCAAACCAATCAATAATCGCTTATTGCGATTTTTTTTACCAAAAATATGTAGAAGAATACGTATCGGCCTAAACTGAGGAAAAAAATAAATTATATATTTTTTGGGGATATTTAGTATAGCAAAAAGTAAAAAATATTGTTTTTTATTTAAACTTGTCCCTCTTCTTTTGTTTATAGTGCAAAAAATAAAAACCGCAGAGGTGATCAAATACCACCAAAAGAAAGCTCTATTTGTGGGGACAAAATTATAACAATTTAATTTGTGTACAGCGTTGTATGATCGCGCAATTGTCATTCAAATTGCGACAGCGCTGAAAGCTGAAAAATGGCTTGGTCAGGAAGGGGGTGAAAATGCACTGTACTGAGGTGGTTAAGGTCCCCCACTCACCAGACTGCACTACCCCTGCAAGGGTAACAGGCGTGTATAGAGACCCGTGGATGGTCCGTCAGGTGGCACTTTCCAGACTCCCCTCAGTGTCCACTCAGCTCCTAGGTCCTATCCAGCTCCTGGATCCTTTATGGGGGGTCACACTCAGTGCCCTAGTGGTCCGTATGCCTGGTGGTCAGCGCTGGCACTGCAACTAGTTTCAGCATTCAGGACAAATAGATCCTCGCAGGGGAGAAATATAAAGGGATCTCATAGCGTAGTAAGTTCAAAAAACTGATGCTTTTATTTAAGATAAACCAATAAAAACAAACACAAGTTTACCCTAAAAAGGTTTTAACCTGGTATAGATCCACTAGTACAAACAAGGAAGCCGGTCTGCAGCGTGCGCTCCAACTGCGTTCCACGCTTCCTGTACCATACCGGAAGTGACGTAAGCGCGCGACAAAACCCAAATACACCACATAGTTACATAATTGGTGAGGTTGAAAAAAGACACAAGTCCATCCAGTCCAACCTGTGTGTGTGCTTATATGTTAATAGTTCATTGTAAACCCCTGTATGTTGTGGTCGTTAAGGTTTTTTTAAATTATCGATGCTCTCTGCTGATACCACCGCTTGTGGAAGAGAATTCCACATCCTTACTGCTTTTAAAGAACCCTCTATGCAGTTTAACCACTTCAATACCAGGCACTTAGACACCTTCCTGCCCATACCAATTTTCAGCTTTCAGGGCTGTCGCCATCTGAATGACAATTGCGCGGTCATACAACACTGTACTCAAATTTTTTTTTAACATTTTGTTCCCACAAATAGAGCTTTCTTTTGATGGTATTTGATCACCTCTGTGATTTTTATTTTTTGCGCAACAAATAAAAGACCGGAAATTTTGAAAAAAAACAAGTTTTTCTTTGTTTCTGTTAAAAGTTTTTGTAAATAAGTTTTTATTCTTCAATGACGAGCACTGATAAGGCGGCACTGATGGGCACCGATAAGGTGGCACCAATGAGGTGGTACTGATGAGGTGGCACTGACGGGCACTGATGATGGGCACTGATAGGCTGCACTGATGGGCACTGATAGGTGGCACTGGTATGCAGCATTGATGGGCACTCATAGGTGCCACTCATAGGCGGCACTGATGGGTACTTATAGGTGGCACTGATGGGTACTTATGGGTGGCACTGATAGGTGGCATGGATAGGCACTGATGGGCACTGATAGGTGGGCACTGATGGGCACGGATGGGCACTGATAATTGGCACTGCTGGACACTGATGGGTGGCACTGATGACACTGATGGGTGGCATTGCTGGGCATCACTGATTTTATTTTGGTACCTGATGGTGCCAGTCAGTGCCCATTTGTGGGCACTGACTGGCACAGATTGGGCATAATTTGCACATGTGGATGGCTATGGGGTACATACCTGGCCATCCACATGTTGCCTACTTCCCTGGTGGTCCTGGGGGCTTCCCTGGTGGTCTAGTGTGGGCATCCGAGGGGGGGCTGCGCTGATAAACAATCAGCGCAGTCCCCCCTGACAGGAGAACCGCCGACCGGCTCTCCTCTACTCGCGTCTGTCAGACGCGAGTGAGAAAAAGCCATTCACTGGCTTTTCCTGTTTACATTGCCGGAGGCTCTTTACCGAGATCGGTGTAGCGGTGTGTCAGACTGACACACCGCTCCACCGATCGCCGCAATGCGCGCCCCCACGGGCACACAGCGGCATGTTATCCTGAAGGACGTCAAATGATGCCCAGTCAGGATAACAGAACCACTTCCCGGATGTCAATCTGCTATTGACCGGGAGGGAAGTGGTTAAGGTTAAACCGCTTCTCTTCTAATTTTAGTGAATGACCGCATTTTTTTTTTTTTTTAATTGCCTTTCACTAAAACGTTTTTGCCCTAGGCTAGGGTCACCAGTACAGTATTTGTACATCGATATCATATGTCCTCTCAAGCGTCTCCTCTCCAGAGAGAATAAGTTCAAGTGGTTGTAAACCCATTACAACCACTTTAACCTACCTAGATTAAGGCTTACCTGTAGGTGCAAGAAATATCTCCCAAAACTAAAAGGTTTAGGAGATATTTGCAGAAATAGCGGCACCGCTGTCTACGGCGCACTGAGCGTGCCATTGCTAATGGCGATCATGCCGTTAGTGGCGGGACCAGCGCGCATGTGCGGGAGTGACATCATCGTGGCTCCCGCCAGTCACAGCGCCGGAGCCGCGATACCTGGAAGTGACTCCGGGATAGATGGCTGCGTAGGAGGAGGGGAACGAGGGTCGCTTCGGGGGCTTCGATTCAGGTAAGTAATTCATAATTAGCTAGTATGCTATGCATACTAGCTCATTATGCCTTTGTCTTGCAGGGTTTATTTTTTTATTTTTCATTTATGAGGCTTTACTTCCTCTTTCAGTGTCTGTAATCTTTCCTCATAGCTGAGGTCCTCCAGTCCCTTTATTAGCTTTGTTGCCCTTCTCTGGACTCCCTCCAGTTCCAGCACATCCCTCCTGAGGACTGGTGCCCAGAACTGGATGGCATACTCCAGGAGCGGCTAGACCAGAGTGTCCACTGGGGCTGGATACTTCCCTGGGTACCAAAGCAAAAAACATTTTTAAAATGTTCAGTTTGGAGGGGTGCATCGACCCAGATACCACATGTGAATGAGTAAAAGGGACATTAGTATCATTCCCAAAAAAAGGTAAATAGTAAATAAAGAAACTTAACACCTTCAGGAAGGAGTGTAAAAGAAATCTTAAAGCGTTAGTAAACTGCAAACAACCCCCCCCCCCCCCCACAAAAATCTTCTCCCTGCAAAGTAAGACCATAATGTGCTAGTGTGCATCACATACTAGCACATTATGAAAGACTTACCTTAAAAAGAAGCCCTGCAGGTGTGCGCTTTCACTGCTGTCAGGGCTTCTACCTTCACCCAGTCTTTCTTTGGAGTTCGCAACCTCTGGCCATTTAAATGGCCAAGCCGTGATGACGTCACTCCTGCGCATGCGCTCGGGAGTCACGACAGCATGCCGTCCATTGAGAGCGATGTGATATCACCACCACTGCTAAAGTAAATATTTGCTTTAGGAGATATTTACTGAACCTACAGGTAAGCCTTATTATAGGCTTACCTTATAGGCCTACCTGTAGGTGTAAATCAGTAAAAGGACTTTACTACCACTTTTTTTTTTTTAACAGAAAAGACTTTACTACCACTTTAATGCCTTCACCTTTTTTCTTTTTCTTTTGCAACTACGACATGTGTTAGTAAAACTGTACATATCAACTGTACATCTGTAGAGAAAGGCTTGCCTATAGATGAGATTACTCCTCTTGACGGACTTCTGTGCACAGGCTAATACATGTTCCCTTTCGTGTTTGCATAAATTGGGCACTGGCTAATGCATATGCACATGGATATTCACATGCACATACGCCCTCACACATTGTAGTGCGCACCAACGCTCACGTGCACCTGTGACAGATGTTGGCATCAAATGGGCTATTTAAACTCGGCCAGTGCTCAGGACTAATGCCGCTTTGTCTTCAGCCTCCTGTGTATCCTGTGACCTGTGATTCTGTATCCAGATTCTAGTTGCTGATGCAGCTTATCTGACCACTCTCTGAACTCCACCTGCACCGACTTTGACTTTCTGCTTCTGTCTGCCCCATTGGCTCCTGCTTTACTGATCGCTTTCAGATCTGGCTTGTTTCCTGACCATGCTCCTGCCTGTGCCCGATCCATCCTGTCTGTGTATGACCCAGCCTGCTTGACTCTGCTACTCTGCCTGCTGTTGCCAGTACCAGCTGCCCACCTGCTCACCTTCTTGCTGGAGCCATCTGATGAGTTCTCCTGCCCAGCATGGACATCTGCCCTGCTGCTAGCAAGACTTGCAGGCACTGTGACAGGCACAGACCGGTGGGAAAAACGTCTCGGGTGAGCACATCGTTGGATTCTGGGACAGGTAAGTGTCTGTTTATATAAAGTAGTTACAGTTATTGTAGCTGCTGACTTTTAATTTTCAGAAATATGACTGGAGCTCCTCTTTGAAGGTGGCCATGCCATGATAGAAATTTGGCTGCTTCACCAGAGACCTGCAAAATTTTGATCAGTGTGAGGCTATTCCCAATCAAGAAAAGTCAATCAAATGTGTTGATTTTTTTTTCTCAGTCAGTGTATTGCTCTATCCACTGTGCTGGCTGAATGAAAACAGTTGTTACATACAGTATAAGTGTATATACGCTTTGTGTGATGTGTTGTACCTTATGCTGTATACGCTAAGCCATTCTAGCATGTAAAAAGCTGCACTCCACAAGTAAAAACAGTCTATGGCTAGCTTCAATGGAAGGATGACAAGGTGAAAATAAAGGAATAAAGCCTGATAAAGTAAATAAGTGCAGTCGCCACATCTAAAGATGGATCCTGTTGAACTGATCACATTCCGATCATGTGTGGCTGTTCCTATACTATTGATCTACTTTTTATGATCAGACTTATTAGAAAATGTTGTTTTGATTAGTGCGTGCAGCTCTGATCAGTGTATTCTGGCAGTAGAGTCGTCCTGCTGTCAAAATACAGTGACACAGCGGAAAGGATTCCCTCATCCACCTCATATGTGTGGATGGGGGAATCGGTTCAGTTTTTTCGTTCAACCATGGTAAATTGCAATATATTTGTTCAGTGCAGATGTGCTTTAAAGTGTAACTAAATGCGCTGCGCAAACTGTTGGCGCTATATAAATACTGTATAATAATAATAAAGGCAAAACTTTCTGGATGGAGTGGAGAGGAATTAGAACATCTATTAGATTTTTATTGCTGTCTGTGGCACCATTAAGGAGATTCACCTTCTCTATTTTTCTTGTTTATTATTATCATTGAAAGTGAAAGTAAAAGAAAATACACAAATTTTGATTGCCCCCCACAAAAGTAATAGAAAGGAAATCTTCCAATAGGAAGTTCTGTTCTGGTGCTGGGAGGGGGGGGCAAGGAACTCCCCCCCTCCGCTAGCCCCGTCTACCTGGAGTCACGTTCTAAATGAGCGCACTTTCCTCCGTGTGCGAGGCAAGTCCGTTCATTTCAAAAGTCCTGCAGACTAGCACACAGACCGCGGGATTGTCCGCCGGACTGACGAGTCCAGCGTACAATTTTAAGTCTGAACTTAAAACTTAGTCCGCCGGACTTTTGGAAGGAAAAAGTCCGCCGGCGCCCACACACGGGCGGAATGTCCGGCGGACTCTAGTCCGGTGGACATTCCCGCGGGAAAGTCCGCTCGTGTGTACGCGCCCTTACTTATATCTCTCAGATACCCTATTGATGAGTTTTCTGTGCTGAGTTCCTGGGTCTGCGCATTTGTTGTGGCCATTAGAAGGTCCTACTTTTCCTGTTGCACTTTGTATTTATTTCAAATTATGAAGTATGCAACAGGAAGTGCTAGAATACAGATAAGTGGGTATTAGTAGGGTTGGGAAATGTGATAGACTCAACAGGGACAGAGGCTTTTGGAGGGGACTGAATGCAAGCCTCTTACCCACTGACTATGGGCCCTGGTATTTAAGGGAATACTACTCTTTGGAAGGTGTATACCTAGGGGATTCGTGGAGTGGCCTAGTTGTTGAGGTAACTATAGCCAGATTCACTGGTCTCATGTTCCAGAGCTTGGGAAGCAGCTTCTTAGAGGAGATACCCAGTCCATTGTCCGTCACATTTGGTTGGCAGCGGTAGGATGCTTCCTGAAGTCTCTGACATCCAAACCTCCACCGGGATCCAAGATCGGGATAACAGACTTCTATAACCCCAGCCGAGATATGGACCTGGCATCAGAGTTCCTGGGGCTGCTGCGGATCATCCTTTTAGCATACTCCAGGACTGTCTGCAAATGAATACCTGGAGCTCAGGCAGCAGATTCAGGTAGGTCACGGGTATACATCAGGGCAAGTGCTTTCCAACCCCAGAGCAACGGGCCAGTGACCAACGGGAGTTGCAGACAGGGGCGGATCCAGGGGGGGGGCAACGGGGCAATTGCCCCCTCCGAGAATATCACTGAGTCCCGACCGAGTCTCTCTCTCTCTCTCTCACATCAGTATAATCAGCGGCGCTGAGAGAGAGAGACTCTGTGTGTAGTCATTACTCGGCGCTGTAGATACAGAAGCTGGAGGGAGGAGGCAGGGCCGGTACAAGGCAGGGGCGGATCGATTTGCTGGGGGGGGGGGGGGGGGGCGCAGGTGAAGTGCAGCAGTGTGCTTCACAACTGCATCCATCATCCTAGGCGGGTGCGGGTGCCACGAGCAAAGGGGGAGGGGCTCTGAAGCCCTGTTGCCGCGGACCCCCCTGCCGAATGCTCTCCCTGCCGCAAAATGATAGGAGCGGCGAGCAGGTGCGAGGAGGAGAAACTGTGCTGCCCCCCCCTCCCCCTCGAGCTGCCGCTGTACAAGAGAGGGCTCTGTTTCCTGCCCATTCCCCCTCCCTTCTTCGGTCAGCAGCGGGGAGAGCGGCTGTATCTCTGTTTAGAGAGAGCAGCATGCGGGATCGTCTTTCCCCCTTCTGTACTCTGTACTTTCCCCCTGCTGTACTCGGGAGCAGAAAGTGGCGCCCTTTACTTCCTATTGAGCAGAAGAAGGGGGAAAAAAAGCACAAAGGAGGATCATGGGACAGGTAGTCCCGAGGGAAACTGCGACCCCCAGCATGCCCAACTGAAGAGGAGGAAGAGAGGCAGGCTGTGGATGGCAAGTGATGTGGCATCTGGCAGGAGGTGATGTGGTAAGTGACATGTGGCATCTGGCAGCAGCCAGCAGGTGACGGTGGCGAATGACATGTGGCATCTGGCAGCAGGTGACTGTGGCAAGTGGCATCTGGCAGTTGGTGACGGTGGCAAGGGACCCATGGCATCTGGCAGCAGGTGATGGTGGCAAGTGGCAGTTGGTGATGGTGGCAAGGGACCCATGGCATCTGGCAGCAGATGATGGTGGCAAGTGACACGTGGCATCTGGCAGCAGATGACAGTGGCAAGTCACTTGTGGCATCAGGTGACGGTGGCAAGTGACACGTGGCATCTGGCAACAGGTGACCTCGGCAAGTGACTTGTGGCATCTGGCAGCAGGTGATGGTGGCAAGTAACATGTTGCATCTGGCAGCAGGTGACGGTGGCAAGTGACATGTGGCACCTGGGAGGAGGTGATGGTGGCAAGTGACACGTGGCATTTGGCAGCAGGTGACGGTGGTAAGTGACATGTGGCATCTGACAGCGGGGAATGATTGCTTTTTCACAGGAAACATAGTTGATTCCCACTGACTCTTTCTTTACACTGGGGAGGGGGCGCAGTTTGCCATCTTTGCCCTGGGCACCGAATTACCTTGTCCCGGCACTGGGAGGAGGTGTGTGGAGGCGGAGCTGCGCCGCTGGCTAGTGTTCCCTGCACTGGTTGCTAACGCCTGTGCCGCCTGGCGTGTAGCAACCAGTGACGTCAGTCACGTCGGAGGCTGGAGCCGCTGCTGAGGAGGAGGAGAACCCCAGCATTCATAGCGGAGCCTTCTTCGTTCTCCGCCCCTAAGTGAGAGTGTTGGCTCCACCCACCTCCTCCCTCCATCTTCTCCACAGCATGGCATGAACACGAGACGAAGCAGTGACCCCCGTGTGTCACTTATCTGATGCTGCCGGCTGAAACTGCAGTGCAATTAACGGATCCCGCTCATCTCCATTGCTCCTGCATGGGAGCCCCTCCCCCCCACCAGAGCACCAAAATATTGAGTGAGTAAAAGAATTAATAAATGTGTAAAATGATGCATTTTTAGTCTTGTTCAATCTAAACCCCTTCAGCTCCGGAAAGTTTTACCCCCCCCCATGAACAAGCCATTTTTTGCGATACTGCGTTGCGTTACTGTAACTGACTGACGATTGCACAGCCGTGCAACGCTGTACCCAAGTAAAATTGATGTCCATTTTTTCCACTAATAGCACTTTCTTTTGGTGATATTTTAATTTTTGCAATATAAACACATCGACAATTTTGAAAAAAAAGCTAAATTTTTAACTTTTTGCTATAAAAGAATGTCTTCCTCAATTTAGGCCAATATGTATTCTGCTACATATTTTTGGTAAAAAAAATCCCAATAAATATATATTGATTGTTTTGAACAAAAGTTATCGCATCTACAAAATAGTTAATAGGTTTATGGCATTTTTTTTTTCTAGTAATTGTGGCAATCAGTGATTTTTTAGTGGGACTACAACATTGTGGCGGACAGATCAGACACTTTTTAGGGACCAGTGACACTAATACAGTGATCAGTGCTAAAAATATGCACTGTCACTGTACTAATGACACTGGTTTTGAAGAGTTAGCATCAGGGGTGATCAAAGGGTTAACTGTGTCCCTAGGGGGTGCTTGCTAACTGTGTGGGGATGGACTCACTAGATGAACAGAGTGATCCATGTTCCTAGTTAGCAGGAACACAAGATCACTCTGACAGAACGGCGATCTGCCTTGTTTACATCAGCAGACCGCTGTTCCATTTCTGTGGGGAGTGATTGCAGGTGGCTGGCGGACATCACTTCCGCTGGACCCGCTGATTGGCTCCCCCTCTGGCCAATCAGCACGCGTGCCTTTGCTGGCTATTGCACAAAATGGCGTACAGGTACACCTTATTTTCTGGCAGTGCCCCTCCCGAGACTAGACTCTGGATCCGCCCCTGGTTGCAGATGGCATTCCTGGGAGAGCAGCTCCTGGAGCAATGGGTGACTGAGTTAGACAGGCTGATCCAGCAGGAGATAGAGCTGGACAATTGATATATGGCTCTGCAATGGCACACAGAACAGGAATATTTAGGAGAGACAACAGAATGCTCTCCAGAGGGATATGACTTTGGCGGCCCTGGATTGCCGTGGGAGAGCCTTACAAATGTTTTTGTGTTTGGCGATGAAGGGGAACCTACCCTTGAGGACCTGCAAGAATGCAGAAAGGCTATGCTCTGTCTTGTAGGGCTCTTAGAGCTTTAACCTGATCTGGAATATTTGCTAAGGGAAGAACAGCACCTGGAAAGAGCATACAGGGAACTGCTAAAACACGTTCAGCAGCATGCCCCAGAATCGGCAGCGGAAACTCCAGAGATTGCTGTCGTCCCCAAAGCTGAAGCACTGACAACTGGACAGAGGGTCCAAGACCTCTGCCTCACAATTGCGGCAGTTCCAGAGGCCCAGGGTGAGAAGCTGGCGGTCACTCCCCAGCAGCAGTTCAAAGACTCAGGAGAAGAGGTGGTCGTCCTCCCTCTCCAGCCACAGATTACAGAAAATATGGAGTTAATTGACTGTTCATTGAAGGATCTAACATTTACTGAAATGCCAACTGAAGTGCTAACAATAGGGAGGAATTCTGCTAGCCTCTGATCAGCACCGGTAACATCTGCTGGTTTTCAGGGACAGGAGATGGTGAACCCCAGACACCAGTTTCAGAAACTGGGAATTTAATAGCTGAGGAGGAACAACCCAGTGAGCCTACAGTGCGCATCCAGGCAAAACATAACTGAGTTCTGCCCAGCACCAACAACAGCTTCAGGCAGCTGGCCTTTCTCCCACACAACTGACAGCAACATGGGATTTCCTGCCAGCAGCATCTGTAGAGGTCCAAGACCTCTGCCCCACACACATGGCAAAAAAATCTTTTCCTTGGGCAGCAAACAGTATGCCACCCCAACCCCCCCCCCCCCCCCCCCCCCGTCGGACGGTTAGTCTGTAGCACTTACCCCATCACCGGCGACTTCCATTTTCTCCCATTCCATACGCCTCCCATTCTCCTGCTCTCCATCACCGGCGGCTTTTCCTGCTCGGCAGCCTCCCGTTCTCCTGCTCTCTGTGGCCGGGGCTGCTTCCTCCTGCTCACACCCACTTCTGATTGGCCAGATCGAGGATCAGTGTTTCAACAGCGAATATTCCTTCGCTGTTGTATCACACCTGGGTAAGCTCCAGGTCGAATGCTCTGTGACCCGAGCCCACCCTATTTGGAAGCCTATTGTGCCAGGTGCTTCAAATAAATCCCCAACCGCTGTAATTCATGCGCCCGGTGACCCGAAAAGGGCCGGAAGCATTAATAGGTGGTGGCCGCGGCAGCAATGGATAGATTCATGCTAAGCATGAATCTATCCATTATGCACATGGGGGGTGGCGTGAGAGGGGTGGTGGTGCCCGGGCAGCCACTGGTGGCGATCGCTCCCCAGCAGCAGATCAGGATCAAGAGGGAGAAGGTAGAGGAGGTTGTTGTCCTCCCCAACAGCCAGCCAGAGTGGAGGAAACTGTCTTCCCTCCCCAACAGTTACCCGGAGTGGTTTATATGGGGTCCCCAGCAGAAGTGCTGGCAACATGGCAGAGTGCTACCAACCTCTGCCCATCGCCAGCAAAAACTGCAGAGTTCCAGGGAGCTTGGCAGTCGACCCCTATGCCCAGCAATAGACCGAGCCATGGAATGGTAAAAACACCCAGCTGAAGTGCTGGCAGCCAGACAGAGAGTCAATGACGTCTGCCCCACACCTACTGATGACAACTATTCCTTGCAGCTAAGAATGGAGATCATATGGACTGGCTATGTGAGTTCACTCTGCCTGACTAATGCATGTCCAGACCAGGTGGAGGTCTGGGACCTTGTTAGGTGACTTTTGATGGGGGAGAAATGTGATAGACTCACCCAATGACAGAGGCTTTTGGAGGGGCCTGAATGCAAGCCTCTTACCCACTGACTATGGGCCCTGGTATTTAAGGAAACACTACTCTTTGGAAGGTGTATACCTAGGGGATCTGTGGAGTGCTCTTGTTACTTTGGATTCAAGTCCATGTCTCCCCAAAACACACATTCTCTGGGACTCTAGGTCCCTGTTTAAGGCCTAATTGCCTCATTAAAAATAGTGACTGCTTCACACTGTGGGACTCATAGCAAATGCTGATGTCATCAGCAGGCCACCTGTCTGGGTCCCCCTGCCATAATGTGTTTATTGTAAGTAGATCTCCTGCTATTGTCTGAAGGTGTTCTGTGTTTATACTTCTGATAATGTGTATCAGAAGCTCAGTGACAGCAAGTCTGACCTGTAGTGAGATCCTGATTAATCAAAGCATTGTCTAGGTGTAAATTCCCATTCACCTATTATTGTTTCTGTCTGGTGGCTAATTTGACAAAACTCTAAGGCCTGATTCACACCTATGCATTTTTAGTGCTTTTTGCATTTTGCAGATTTGCACTACAGAATGTGTTCCATAGGAAACCATGTTAAATGGACTGTAGTGCAAATCTGCAAAATCCAAAAAGCACTAAAAATGCGAATCAGGCCTGAAGGATCCTCTATGATGGGATTAGCCATGAGTCAGCTGTACCTCGTTAGCTAAACCATTGTGTGATGTTTTGGGTAAATATTTGTGTCATTATTAGAGAGGGACTGCACCTGAAATTTTTTTTTTTTTAAAGCCAGCAGCTACAAATACTGCAGCTGCTGATTTTTAATAAATGGACACTTACCTGTCACAGGTTCCAGCGATGTCGGCAGCAGAGGCCGATCAATCGCTCGGCTCTCTGCTGCTGCCGGTGCCATTCTCGGTGAGGGAATCAGGAAGTGAAGCAATGTGGCTTCACTTCCCGGTTCCCTACTGCGCATGTGCGAGTCACGCAGCACAATGAGAATCGTCCACGCTGTTTGCTGAGACCCGTGTGTGTCCTGGCAGACAGCGCGCCGGGACAGGAAGTGGCGTAAACTCCCGTGGGAGTTTATGCCCGGAAGTGGGTGTAAATACCTGTCTTAGACAGGTATCTGCACCCCCCTCCCCCCTGAAAGGTGCCAAATGTGACACCGGAGGGGGGGGGAGGGTTCCGATGAGCTTTAATGTGGTGAGTGACCTCCTTCTCAAGTGTATAAAAGCCTGTATTCTTGTTCAAATAAAGAGATCTTATTCTGGTTTACTCCAAAACTGGTGTTGCCTAGTTCTTGGGGTAACTGTAGCCAGATTCACTGGTCTTGTCTTCCAGAGCTTGGGAAGCAGCTTCTTGGCAGAGATAACCAGTCAGGGTGTCCGGAGTCCATCACAGAAACTATAGCAGGAGATCTTACTATTGGTGTATCCAATTCACATGTAGCGCTGGCTCCTGATGAGCAGGCGCTATTGTTTTTGAAAATGAAGTTGCCTGAAACCACAGTTGGGTTTCAGGATAATTATTTTAAATTTCTGGTCTCAGTACTAGTCCAGTTAGGTTGCACTGAGTTCACCTTTACCGTAGGTGTCGCTGTCACCGCCGGCAAGAGTAGAAAGCAGTCTAGCTGGATGCATTGAATGCCACTTACCTCTCGGAACCAGCCCAGTGTTCTCCTGCTGTGCGTTCTGGGGGGGGTATTTAAGGTACTGACGCCATGTTGGCGGGGAGCTCTTTCCTGTCTGCATGGTTCTGGTGGTCCTCCAGACCCAGCCTCATGGCCCTCCTGGCCTGGGGTGCGGAACTGTGCATCCTGTGTCTCAGGGCTTGCTGGCCCAAGGCAATGTAACTGCAGGGGTAGGCCCGAGTGACTTTCGGAGCCTACTGATCCAAGGAAGGTCGGTGCCATCTCATCGAAATGCAGAGGCCCAGCAACTGAAGAACCCCAAGGGAGAACCCTTTCAGGAGAAGGTCATGCACAAGGCTGGCTTCTCTGAAGGAGCCTGGAGGCTTAGTTGAAGGACGCGACCTAGATCATCTCTCATATGGTATCGCCGGATCGGCTGAGAGAAACCGGTACCGTGTGACAGTGCTTTAAAGTTCATCTAATATCTCAGTGATGCTAAAGTGTAACTTACAAGTCTGTGGCAGAGATTTTACCGAGCATCCTACCGGCTGCTAGGCCTAGTGAGAGAGACCTATCCGGGGGATTGCAGGAATCCAGATTGTGAAACAGTTAATTTCTTTGGATTCGTTCAATATCTTTCCTGCAATCTATATACCTGAACTCACCCCTAAACCCTCTTGCCTGGGACTTTGAACTTGCCTGGGACTTTGCTCATGGATACAGGAATTCGCCTGAGACCGCAGGGGCATTTTGTGCTGTATACGACAGGGGATGCCGAGGCTTTAGGAATGCTATGCAACAAATGCGAGGGGCTGGTCACAAGCCTCCGGCCATTTGCCCAATGCCTGCAATGTGGAGAATATTTGTTTGCAGTGGAGCAACCTACTATCAGAGACGTACTTACCGAGACCGAGATGCTGAGAGCGGTTCACCCTTGCGACCCGGCGCAATCTGCCCCCTGGTGATGAGACAGGGAACAAACGGCACCAGGAGGCACCTCCGACAGGTGGGCGGAACTGGTGAGAAGCCTGGAGGAGATGTGGACCTGGCCGGGGCAGACCGGCAGATGGCAGGAAGGAGAGGCAGGAGCCCAAACACCCGGCTGAGAGTCTAACACCGGTCACTGAGCAGTCAGCTGCTACGCAAGTCCAGGATGCAGGCCGAGGGTCAAATACAGGATCACTAGCAAAGTCCGTGGAAGCAAGCCGAGGGTCAAACACAGGATCAATAGCAAAGTCCGTAGAGGCAAGCCGAGGGTCAAACACAGGATCAAAATAGCAAAGTCCGTGGAGGCAAGCCGAGGGTCAAACACAGGATCAAAATAGCAAAGTCCGTGGAGGCAAGCCGAGGGTCAAACACAGGATCAGCAGCAAGTCCTTTTGAGCAGGCAGGGGTCAAACACAGGAGTGATAGCAAGTCCGTTAGCAAGCCAGGGGGTCAAACACAGGAGGAAGCAGCAGTCCGTTAGAGCAAGCCAGGGGGTCAAGACACAGGGAGCAGATCTGTTTTTTTTACACAGAGACGCACAGGCACTAAGCTGGAAAGACAGACCAGCAAAGTGCCTGTGTGTCAGGCAGCTTTTATAGGCGCCCAGAGGACGCTAATTGTGCGCCATAGCGCACAAGCGTGCGCTAGTGCGCATGCGCGAGCGCCGGACCGCCGAGCCGCGAGTGCGCATGCGCCGGAGCGCCGGGCCCCCGCGCATGCGCACTGGAGAGCGGGCCGCTCGTCCGGCGCCGGAGCCCTGACAGTGCCACCCCCCCGAGGGGTGGCCTCTGGACACCCAAACTGGCCATTAGCTCAGGGTGAGCCTGGTGGAATGCCTGGATCAAACGTGGGGCGTGTAGGTTCCTTGAGGGTTCCCATGAATTGTCCTCGGGAGGGTAACCCTTCCACCTAATCAGGTATTGGAGCTGCCTGCCCTTTTTCCTGCAACTCAGAATTTCTTCCACCTCAAACTCCTTCTCGCCCTCGACTAAAACAGGAGGAGGAGGTGATTTTTCCCTGCCCGGGAAAGGGCTGGGGGTGGTGGGTTTCAGAAGGGAAGCATGAAAAACAGGATGAATCCTATAACTTGGTGGTAGATCAAGTTCGAAGGCCACAGGGTTTACTATCCTTTTGACTTTGAATGGGCCGATGAACCTTGGCCCCAATTTTCGGGAGGGGACAGGTAATTTCAGGTTGGTGGAGGACAGCCAGACCTCTTCGTTGACCCCAAACGCCGGATTCTCTTTCCTCCCTTTATTAAAGTGCTTGCTGTACCCTTCTTGGGCCTCTTGCATACATTTTTGCAATTTTTGGAAATTGATTTGTAGAGACTCCACACGATCTTGAGCTGCAGGGACAGAGTTTTCCGGGGGAGATTCGGGAAGAAATGAGGGGTGGAAGCCAAAGTTGGCCCAGAAAGGTGTTTGCTTGGTGGCGGAGTGGATAGAGTTGTTATACGCAAACTCTGCGTATGGTAAGAGGGTAGACCAGTCATTTTGGGAATCTGAGCAGAAGCAACGGAGGTACTGTTCCAGTGTCTGGTTGGTCCTTTCCGTTTGACCGTTGCTCTGGGGATGGTAGGCGGAAGACAAGCAGATTTTTATTTCAAGAGACTTGCATAATTCTTTCCAAAATTTTGAAGTAAACTGGGTACCCCTGTCCGAAGTGATGCTTTTGGGTACCCCGTGAAGCCTTACGATTTCCTTAAAGAATACGTCAGCCGTGGTGGAGGCGGACGGGGTACCCACCAAGGGTAAAAAATGTGCCATCTTAGAGAGCCGGTCCACGATGACAAGAATAGTGGTGTATTCCCTAGAAGGGGGTAACTCCACGATAAAGTCCATGGAGACTTCTGCCCAAGGGCGTTCAGGGATGGGTAGTGGTCTTAGTAGCCCCCAGGATTTGGTCTTAGGTCCCTTGCTGCGCTGGCATGGAACGCAGGAGGCGACATAGTCCCTACAGTCCTGCCTCCAGCCTGGCCACCAAAAGGAATGAGAGATAAGCTCAGTGGTTTTCCTGGAACCAAAATGGCCTGCTAGCTTGTGGTCATGAAAGGTTTCAAGTACAAGGGGTCTTACTCCAAGGGGGACGAAGATCTTTTCCCCAGACCACAGGAGATCGTCGTGTTTGGCCAGAGAAAGGTTGGTAGGGGCCTGGTCATGTTCAGTAGCAGTTTTGATCGTAGTCATGAGAGTAAGCAGGCCGAAGTTTTGAGGGGACAAGATAGTGCTAGGTTCGGTTTCTTGGGTAGACTCTAGGAACATGCGGGAGAGTGCATCGGCCTTTCCGTTTTTGGAGCCTGGTCTATAGGCGATGAGAAAATTGAATCTCGAAAAGAAGAGGGCCCATCTAGCCTGCCTGGGTCTCAGTCGTTTGGCTGTCCTGAGATATTCGAGATTTTTATGGTCGGTCCAGACCATAACAGGGTGAGATGCCCCCTCCAAGAGGTACCGCCACTCTTCAAGAGCAAATTTAATGGCTAGCAGTTCCCTGTCCCCCACGTCATAATTCCTCTCTGGAGGACTCAGCTTTCGGGAGGCAAAGGCCACCGGGTGAAGGAGGGCCTTAGCGCCCTGGCTCTGGGAGAGGATGGCACCGAGAGCAGTTTCGGAAGCATCCACCTCTAGTACAAAGGGCAATGCGGGGTTTGGGTGCCGTAGGATTGGGGCGGAGGAGAACAGGGACTTCAACTGGGCGAAGGCCGCCTGGGCTTCTGGGGACCAACTGAACTGACTGTGTTGGTGGGTGAGTAGGGTGATTGGTGCCACAATGGAGGAGAAGCCAATGATAAATCTCCGATAAAAGTTGGCAAACCCGATAAACCTCTGGACTCCCTTCTTGTCTTTGGGGGCCGGCCAATCTTGGATAGCTTGGACTTTTTGTGGGTCCATGGCGACCCCATTGGTAGAGATAATAAACCCCAGGAATTGCACGGTGGACTTTTCAAATTCGCATTTTTCTGCCTTGAGGTAGAGTTTGTGTTGCCTGAGGATGGTGAGGACTATTTTGACGTGCGTTCGGTGGAGTTCAGGAGTGGCAGAGAAAATAAGGATATCACCCAGATAGACCACTAGGAAGTCATCCAGGTATCTCCGTAAGATATCGTTCACTAAGTGTTGGAACGTCGCCAGGGCGTTACAGAGCCCGAACGGCATTACAAGGTACTCGTAGTGCCCGAACCTTGATCTGAAAGCGGTCTTCCACTCATCACCCGCCCTGATCCGTATAAGATTGTAGGCCCCGCGGAGATCAAGTTTAGAGAAGATCTGTGCAGACTGAAATCGCTGGAATAATTCGGGGATGAGGGGAAGAGGATACCTGTTTTTAATGGTGATTTTATTGATTTCTCTGTAGTCAATACAGGGTCTCAGTGAGCCATCCTTCTTCTCAACGAAGAAGATGCCGGCTCCGGCTGGCGAAGAAGAAGGACGGATGAATCCTTTGGCCAGGTTCTCATCAATGTAGGTTTTGAGAGAAACTCGGTTTCGGATAGGGGAAAGATACGGCCGAAAGGGACCGCAGCACCGGGCAAGAGGTCTATGGGACAGTCGTAGGGTCGGTGAGGTGGTAGGCGGTCGGCCTGTTGTTTGTCGAAGACGTCCCTGAATTCCAGGTAGACAGGTGGGATGTGTTTCAGGCTGTCAGGCACTGGTACTAGAGTTGAGCAGGAAGCAGGGGTTGAGGAGGAGCAGTTTTGGGAACAGTATTGGGAAGGGAAGGAGACCTCCTTCGTCCATCAGTTAATCAGGGGTTCATGTGCCTGCAGCCAGGGGAGCCCCAAGATGATGGGGAACATGGGAGACGGAATGATATCCAAGCGGAGGAGCTCCTTATGGCCAGAATCGGTGGTGACAAGGATGGGGCTGGTTTCAAAGGTGATCAAGCCGGAGCGCGGAAGGGATCCATCGGCTAGATGAACCTGGAGGCACTTCTTCTTGGGGACAAGGGGAAGCTGGAGCCGGGCAGCGAGGGAGGAATCCAAGAAGCAGCTGCATGCCCCGGAATCAACTATGGCTGGGAGGCGGACCTCCTTTCCCGTTAACTGTAAAGAGATAAAGAGGATAATGTAAGTTTGAGACAGACCCGAAACCTGGTAGTTACAGTTAGGTTTGGAAAGGGACTTACTAGGCCTAATGGGGCAGGTGCGAAGGAAGTGCCCGGAACCTCCGCAATAAAGGCACAGATTGGCCTGTCGCCTGCGTAAGCGCTCTTCTGGGGTTAAAGGGGCACGGACCAGGCCCAACTGCATGGGTTCGATTCCGGGAGTGGCCACAGGTGGTGCATGGAAAGAAGACTCAGCAGTGTAGTCTTCGACCGGTCTCCGGCCTTGGGAGAGGTTGTGCAGGGTGGTTTCGGCGGTGGCCCCCTTCTGGGGATCGTCATAAAGCTGGCCCATGCTCTCAAAGAAGGTGTCTACAGAGTTCAGCACAGGGTCCCTTTGTTCCATTAGGCTATGGGCCCATGCCTGGGGTTCATCGGCCAGGAGAGAGATGATGAACCCTACTTTTACTACCTCAGAGAAGGTTCTGGGTTGCAGGGCCAAATACAGGGAGCAGGCATTCTTGAATGCCCTAAATCTCTTGCGGTCGCCAGAGAATCGTTCAGGTATAGGCACCCTAGGTTCGGGGGAGGCCACGACCACTGTGGGATTGGTAGGAGCTGCAGACGGGGGAACCCCGCTGATGGTGGCAGAGTTGCCAGCTATGGGGGCAGATGGCCCGGCCAGTTGTTGTAGACGGCTGTCAATTTGGGTGTATCCCATTTGTAGTTTTTGGACAGCCTCAGTAAGTGCTGCCATCTGCTGACACAGGATCTCAAGGGGAGAACACGCTCTGTCGGTCTCGGACATGGCTGGTCTGTACTATCAGAGACGTACTTACCGAGACCGAGATGCTGAGAGCGGTTCACCCTTGCGACCCGGCGCAATCTGCCCCCTGGTGATGAGACAGGGAACAAACGGCACCAGGAGGCACAGGTCACCTCCGACAGGTGGGCGGAACTGGTGAGAAGCCTGGAGGAGATGTGGACCTGGCCCGGGCAGACCGGCAGATGGCAGGAAGGAGAGGCAGGAGCCCAAACACCCGGCTGAGAGTCTAACACCGGTCACTGAGCAGTCAGCTGCTACGCAAGTCCAGGATGCAGGCCGAGGGTCAAATACAGGATCACTAGCAAAGTCCGTGGAAGCAAGCCGAGGGTCAAACACAGGATCAATAGCAAAGTCCGTGGAGGCAAGCCGAGGGTCAAACACAGGATCAAAATAGCAAAGTCCGTGGAGGTAAGCCGAGGGTCAAACACAGGATCAAAATAGCAAAGTCCGTGGAGGCAAGCCGAGGGTCAAACACAGGATCAGCAGCAAGTGCTTTTGAGCAGGCAGGGGTCAAACACAGGAGTGATAGCAAGTCCGTTAGAGCAAGCCAGGGGGTCAAGACACAGGGAGCAGATCTGTTTTTTTTACACAGAAAGGGAAACATGGAAAGACAGACCAGCAAAGTGGCTGTGCGTCAGGCAGCTTTTATAGGCGCCCAGAGGACGCTAATTGTGCGCCATAGCGCACAAGCGTGCGCTAGTGCGCATGCGCGAGCGCCGGACCGCCGAGCCGCGAGTGCGCATGCGCCGGAGCGCCGGGCCCCCGCGCATGCGCACTGGAGAGCGGGCCGCTCGTCCGGCGCCGGAGCCCTGACACCTACCGTGCCACCTCGTGCATACTGCATGGACTGGGCCACGGGCGTCGTTACCAAGGAGTCTGACGTATAAGCTCCTGTGGTGAGGCCTGCATCGTGTAGACTGACTACTACCACTACTACTATAGCCAGTGTTCCAGATGGAGATGGTGCTGCTGTTGCCCCCAGAGGAGCCATTCTGGATGTCATGGACACTGCTTCGTCCACCACTACAAAAATCCCTACACCGGCTCACAAAAAAGTAGGGTACGTGAAAGCCTCTTGCGGCCGTGGTCGAGGCCTACCCCAGAACTTACCTGGATCGGATCGGGGAAAAGTGATTGTTCCCAGGGAATCTGCTGTGAATACAGGTGAGAACTTTTTAAAATTTACTGGGGTAAATGTTATGAGCGGGACTGTTTGCAGATACTTGCCAGCAGAGGAGTTGCAGGACTCAGAGATAGATTCCCTGTCTGATCTGTCGGGGGATGATGACTTATTTGAGATTATGTACAAAGAGATGCTGCAGGCAAACTCAGATGATGTGGCTGCAACTTGCAATGTATCGGGCTGGCTAGCCCTAAATTCGGGGAGTGCATCGCCTCGGGCGGAAACCCCTACAACTGTAAATTAAACATTACCCAGAAATGTCAGTGTGTCCGGGTCTAAGAGACTGTCTGCTTTTACTATGGTATGGAAATCACCTGATTCCTGTGTGCCTACCGGGGATGGAAGTGCCCGAGCCCTGCCTAGGCTCGCACGGTCCCAGCGGCTGCTTAATAAGCGGATGGCTACAGAATACGGTCTGGAATTCCCCTACGTTTCCAGGGAAATTATGGACGAGATAGAGCAAAACAGAGAGCAATGGTATGCCAATGATGTGTGGGACTATCTGGAAGTGCCAAAGCCTTTTAGGCACCCGGTTTAAGCATGTATGAACGCTTTACCGGGTGTCTGCAGCATTGGAGCTTTGGGAGACACATTTACTCTGATGAAGTTGTTATTTGTCGGCCGGGAAGAGACAATGTCATATACTTCATCACCACTGTGGATGCCAAGGGGAACACATTGACCTTACCAGATCCCCGGTTCTATTGGTAAAAAAGTAATTATTGAGACTGGTGTGTTTTTTTGCTTCTTGAAAAGTTTTTTTGCAAAAGTACAGAGACTGTGGGGCTAGTTAGTTAGTGTCAGGTTCCTCAGAGGAAAGCTCAGTGTCAAGGTCGTCTACCGGCTACAGCACTTGTAAATAAGGATTTTATCGCTCTTGCCACTAGGTGGTAGGGGTTTGCACAAAAAAGTTGGACATTTGCACGTAGACACATAGGTTAAATGCACTGGAGAGAAAGTTTCAATCCCGGCTGGGAGTGGAATTTTGCCTCCTATAACTGTACATTTTAGTATGTTTGTTCTTGTTTTGTGTGTTTTGTTTCAGGAATCATCAAGATCGTCTATCAAGCCGCCTGAGAGTGGGTGGTGTAGATAGTCAGGTATTGGGGTTTATATGTGATGTGATTTGTTTATGTCAACTGTTCAACATATTGCATGTCAATTGTTTACCTTTTTTCCTTTCCATTCCCCATTCCAAATTTAAGGTTCAGGTACCCAACTTTAAGGACTGAAAGTCCCTTTTTGTTTTTTCATCCCAGACGATGAGGACATCGTCTAAATGGGAGGGGGAGTATGTTAATATGTTAGTTAATTTCTCTGGATTCGTTCAATATCTTCACCCTGCAATCTATATACCTGAACTCACCCCTAAACCCTCTACCCTTTATTGAGACACTGTGTTCTATTTTTCTGAATAAATAACCCAAAAGAGGATTCAGTGTCAGTCTCAAACATTTCTTTGGGTCACTTTCCACGGGATCCCCAAGACGGAGCTACAACAGGTGAGGTGAGGTAATGGTAAGCCCAAATAAAACCAGTAGCTCCTTCGGGGGTAAGTGCTACACACATATTTTGTAATCCTGGGGTTGTATCAGCCCAGTAGAACAAGCAATATCTCTTTTGGGTGGACTGACCCCTTTAAACCTGACAGAAGGCAGATGGTGGTTGGCTGCTTGCAAATGTTATGTGTGTGATGTGCTAAGATCACCGATAGGCAATGCTGGTGAGGTCTTGCTTAGCTCAGTTGGCAACAGGTTTACGCATTCAGCAAGGTTGCCCATAACTATTCTGCCCATGTCACAACTGTGGGTGCTTGTGATGCGGCGTACACACGTGCGGACTTTTGCCGGCGGACCCAGTCCAGCGGACAAACCGCAGGACTTTCCAGCGGGGCTTCGCCGGACTTTCCGAGCGTGTGACTTGACCACACACGCGCGGACTTCTCCGGCGGACTATCCGCTGGCCAAAGTCCGCGGGACTTTTGAAAATGAACGGACTTGCCCACACACGGAGCAGTCCGTTCATTTAGAACGTAACTTCAGGTTACGTAGCTAGCGTAGGCAGTAAATGCCGCCGCGCTAGCTCCGTAAGCTGGCATGGATTTAAAGGGACTCCCCACGCCGAAAAACGGCGTGGGGGTTCCCCCCAAATCCATGTCAGACCCTTATCCGAGCACGCAGCCTGGCAGGCCAGGAAAGGGGTGGGGACGAACGAGCGCCCCCCCTCCTGAGCCGTACCAGGCCGCGTGCCCTCAACATGGGGGGTGCCCTGGGGAAAGGGGGGCCGTGCGGCCCCCCCACCCCAAAGCACCTTGTCCCCATGTTGATGAGGACAAGGGCCTCTTCCCGACAACCCTGGCCGTTGGTTGTCGGGGTCTGCGGGCGGGGGCTTATCGGAATCTGGGAGCCCCCTTTAATAAGGGGGCCCCCAGATACCGGCCCCCCACCCTATGTGAATGAGTATGGGGTACGATGTACCCCTACCCATTCACCTAAGGTGTAAAATGTAAAGTACAAAAACACACACACTTTTGAAAAAATATTTTATTGCACTGCTCCGGGGGTCTTCTTCCGTCTTGGGGGTCTTCTCGCCGGACTCCTCCGCCATTTACCAAGCTCTTTTACCGAGCGGAGAAGTCCGGCTACCTTCTTCGTCGTCGCCGCCGTCGTCTGGGGGTCTCGATCCGCCTTCGGGGTCTTCCGGGGTCTCTTCTGTTCTTGCGGCGGTCGTCGTCTTCCGCGCCACCGGCGCCTTCTTCTTCTTGTTCTTCTTCTTGTTCTTCTTCTTCTTCCGATGTTGACCCGTCGCTGTCTCTGCCCGGAATGCCAGAGCCGCGCTGTGCTGGGACTTATATAGGGACAGGGTCACATGCTCATGTCACATGGTGACCCCGCCCCCCTGTGATGTCACAGTCCCGGAGGATGCTGGGACTGTGACATCACAAGGGGGTGGGGTCACCATGTGACATGAGCATGTGACCCTGTCCCCATGTCCCTATATAAGTCCCAGCACAGCGCGGCTCTGGCATTCCGGGCAGAGACAGCGACGGGTCAACATCGGAAGAAGAACAAGAAGAAGAACAAGAAGAAGAAGGCGCCGGCGGCATGGAAATAGAACAGAGAGACCCCGGAAGACCCCCGAAGGCAGATCGAGACCCCCAGACGACGGCGGCGACGACGAAGAAGGTAGCCGGACTTCTCCGCTCGGTAAAAGAGCTTGGTAAATGGCGGAGGAGTCCGGCGAGAAGACCCCCAAGACGGAAGAAGACCCCCGGAGCAGTGCAATAAAATATTTTTTCAAAAGTGTGTGTGTTTTTGTACTTTACATTTTACACCTTAGGTGAATGGGTAGGGGTACATCGTACCCCATACTCATTCACATAGGGTGGGGGGCCGGTATCTGGGGGCCCCCTTATTAAAGGGGGCTCCCAGATTCCGATAAGCCCCCGCCCGCAGACCCCGACAACCAACGGCCAGCGTTGTCGGGAAGAGGCCCTTGTCCTCATCAACATGGGGACAAGGTGCTTTGGGGTGGGGGGGCCGCACGGCCCCCCTTTCCCCAGGGCACCCCCCATGTTGAGGGCACACGGCCTGGTACGGCTCAGGAGGGGGGGGGCGCTCGTTCGTCCCCACCCCTTTCCTGGCCTGCCAGGCTGCGTGCTCGGATAAGGGTCCGACATGGATTTGGGGGAAACCCCCACGCCGTTTTTCGGCGTGGGGAGTCCCTTTAAATCCATGCCAGCTTACGGAGCTAGCGCGGCGGCATTTACTGCCTACGCTAGCTACGTAACTTGAAGTCACGTGCTAAATGAACGGACTTGCCGATGAGCGGCAAGTCCGTTCATTTTCAAAAGTCCCCACGGACTAGCCTACTAACTAATGTAATTTTAAAACCAAACTTAAAACTTTGGTCCGCCGGACTTTGGCGCCAAAAAGTCAGCCGGCGCCCACACACGAGGGGATTGTCCGCTGGCTTTGAGTCCAGAGGATAATCCCGCGGGATTGTCCCTTCGTGTGTACGCCGCATGAGGGTGATCAACTAAAGAAAAAAAAAAAGAGAAACTCATTTATTTAACAGATAGTCAAGCAAGGCAAAGCCATAATGTGCTAGTATGCATCGCATATTAGCACATTATGAAATACTCACCTTGGAATGAAGCCCTCCAGCACAGTAAAGTCACAGCTGAGAGGGCTGACATATTCTTCTGTCTCCGGCTATGTGATTGGCTAGAGCCACGATGACATCACTCTCGCGAATGTGCGCGAGAGCTGCGGTTTCTGGCATGGGCTCTGAAGGTCTGTCGATTACAGCAGATTGCCGGATAATGCCTCAGACAATCTGCACATGCGCAGTAGTGACATCACTTCAGCTGATCGTGATGTCAACACTGCACAGGCAGAATCTCATCATAAGATTGTACCACTCTCTCTCTGCGCATGCACGAGACTTCAACACAGCCAAAATCCACGACTTCCACCCAAAATCCACTGTCTTCCGCCTGTGACATCATCGGTGAAGTCTCACACAGGGAGAGCGTGGCAGATGTGATGATCAGATTCTGCCTCCACGCTTTGCTGATTGTAAGATAATGCCTCAGACGATCTGCGCATGTGCAGTAGTGACGTCATGCCAGCTGATCAGCAGATCAGCTGGAGTGTCGTCACTACTGCTCATGTGCAGATCGTTGGAGGCATTATCTGATGATCTTCAGTAATCAACAGAACACCGGCACTGTAACCTGGACCTTCAGAGCGCAAGCGCCGATGATGTCATTGTGCAAGTTTAGGAGATATTCACAGTACCTACAGGTAAGCCTTATTACAGGCTTACCTGTAGGCACAAGTGGTGGTACAGAGTTTACTACCACTTTAAGTAGTTAAATTAATAAATAAGGCATTGGGTTTAACCCTTCCCTTTTCAACCAAAAATAACAAAATGGCTTTGGATATACTTTAAAGGGTAATTCCACTTTTGGGTGGGGAAAAAAATAGCAAATAAAAAATATATAAAGTAGCATATACAATTGCAACTCAAGTCAGATTGTACTTGAATGTAATAAAAAAAAAAACTTTTCCTTTTCAATCTGCAGCTCTGTAATTTTCTGTAAAATGCAATGCAATATGGCTACCTGGAGGTGTTCCGTACACAGAATGTATACAGATCACCCCCCAAATATGTAATTTCTTGCTTGTGTGATTGGCTCATTGATTTTCCCAGAAGTCTGCCCTAAGATACAAATCAGATTTTTGGCATCCACTGCAACAAAAATTTTATTTTTGGTGAGATACTCACAATAGGAAATCCCATCTAAAGGGATGCAGACCCTGCAATTTCCCTGATTAGAGCCCTTCAGGTGCAGCAGCTGGTTGATAATTAGATTCACTCCCATTAGATCCGCTTACCACATGCACACAGACAAACACACAGGGATTTCTTAAAAATAACAAAAGGTTTGAATCTGCAAGAAAATGTGTTCAAATCCTTGCAATGTACATGGATCACCCAGAGGGGAATTTTTTTTTCTCAACAAAAGTGGAGTTACTCTTTAGGTTGTCTATTGTGCCCTATAAGTGTCACTGGAACCCAGTATCTAGAAAATATGTGTTCTGAATCTAGCGACAAAGGGTCTGATAATGTTACGCCGAGTAAATTGATACCCAACATGTGACGGTTCAAAATTGCGCCCGCTCGTGGAATGGCAACAAACTTTTACCCTTAAAAATCCCCATAGACGACGTTTAAAAAATTCTACAGGTTGCATGTTTTGAAATACAGAGGAGGTCTAGGGCTAGAATTATTGCTCTCGCTCTAACAATTGCGGCAATACCTCACATGTGTGGTTTGAACACCGTTTTCATATGCGGGCCCTGCTCGCTTCTGCGCGTGAGCTCGGCGGGACGGGGCGCGTTGAAAAAAACATTATTTTTTCTTATTTATTTTACCTTTTATTTTTTGTTTACACTTTTCTTTTAAAAAATAAATAAATAAATTGTGTCACTTTTATTCCTATTACAAGGAATGTAAACATCCCTTGTAATAAAAAAAAGCATGACAGGACCTCTTAAATATGAGACCTGGGGCCAAAAAGACCTCAGATCTCATATTTACACTAAAATACAATAAAAAATAAATAAAAATGAAATGTCATTTGAAAAAAAAAAGTCTCTTTAACCGCTTGCCGACAGCGCTATAGCCGAATGATGGCTGCAGCGCGGTCAGATAACTCTGGGAGGGCGTACATTGACATCATCCCTGGGGCGCGCACCCGGGAATATTCCTGACCGCCGGGTCTTGTGGAGGTGGTGAGACTGAAGTGGATTGCTTGATTAAGTCATGAGCTATACAATGTTTGATACAAGATGTTTAACATGTGGGTGGACTGGGTATTGTTTTTAGATTAAAGATTGAGCTTTACAATATTACACCAGTGGAGCCTTTCTTTTTCATGCACCCATGGATATACACCTTTTCTACAAGGAACTGTGGAGAAGTGGATTGGGTTATTAAGGAATCTTTGAACAACGGATTCTTATGGCTTACTAGAGTGGTAGGCAAATTAATTTGGCGAGTTTCCACCTGATGGGAGCTGTTTACCCGCTTGCCGGCCAGTCGTCATTATACTGCGGTAGGTCAGCATGGTCCCGCGAGTCGATGCAGCTATACGTCGGCTCCTTTAAGCAGAATAGTAGGCACGCGGGCCCACTGCACTGCGGGGCTGCCGATGCTCGTGGCCGACGGTCGCAATGACCGCCGTCCACGAGCGATCGCAGGCACAAGAGGCAGAACAGGGGCGTGTGCGTGTAAACACACAAATCCCTGTTCTGTTCTACGAGGAGAGACAGATCGTGAGTTCCTAATAGCCAGGAACCACGATCTGTTATCCCCTCTAATCAGTCCCCTCCCCCTACAGTTAGAACACAGTTTACCCCTTGATCACCCTCTAGTGTTAACCCCTTCTCTGCCAGTGACATTTATACAGTAATCAGTGCATTTTTATAGCACTGATCGCTGTATAATTGTCAATCGTCCCAAAAATGTGTCAAAAGTGTCCGATGTGTCCGCCATAGTGTCGCAGTCATGATAAAAATCGCAGATTGCCGCCCTTACTAGTAAAAAAAAAAAAATAATAATAATGCCATAAATCTATCCCCTGTTTTGTAGACGCTATAACTTTTGCACAAACCAATCAATATAGGCTTATTCTGATTTTTATTTCCAAAAATATGTAGAAGAATACATATCGGCCTAAACTGAGAAAAAATTGGGGATATTTATTATAGCAAAAAGTACAACATATTGTGTTTTTTTTCTAAATTGTCGCTCTTTTTTTGCTTATAGCAATAAAATAAAAAAATAAAAAAAAAACACAGGGATGATCAAATACCACCAGAAGAAAGCTCTATTTGTGGGAAAAAAAGGACGTCAATTTTGTTTGGGTACAGCTTTGCATGACCACGCATTTGTCAGTTAAAGCGACGCACTGCCGTATCGCAAAAAATGCTCTGGTCATTGAGCAGCCAAATCTTCTGCTTGCTGAAGTGGTTAAAGAGGACTGCTATTGGACTCTTGTTTGTTTTTCTTTTTATGACATTTTAAGTTTATTTTCTTTTATATGTTTTATATTTTCTTTGCACATGGAATAATTAATAATATATAAATATATATATTCGATCATTACATTTTTGTAGTGAACAGCTACTGTGAATTTTGCTATATATGCACTTTGGTATATTTCATTTTCACTGTTTTTGATATTTATGGTTGTAGTAGCAGCATTGCTTGTAATTTTTATTTAGTATTTATTATTTGGAGCACGGGAGATCACTATTATATACATGCAGCATTTTTGGTCATTTGAGATTTAGGTGTCCTTTTATTAAAGTGCGGTAAAATACCGCTATTCATTTCTCAGGCATTCTCAGGGGAGATCGCTCTCCTCTGAGTGCCTGTTTATGATGGTCTGTAGATCGCTTCTCATGCTGAGTTGAGAAGCGATCTACAAACGCCGGGAACGCCTCAGAACTTCTTCTCACACTGTAATCTAGCGAGATGTAGCGGGATTACAGTCTGAGGCGATTTAAAATACAAAAGTTAAACACTAATTAACACATTATTCCCCTACATATTAATAAAATAATAAAGTTAATAATAAAGTTAAATTCCCTCTACACAATATACATTAACCTAATTATTATAAAACATTGTTTTTTATCAATATTTAAATGTCATACATGTGCCTATTTAAATGTGAATGGTGTATAGTAAATTAATGTAATCCACATATGTAATGCAGCTATACACCATTCATATAAATGTAAAATACATTTATAATCATTAAAAAATAATTTTAATAAAGTATACAAGTATAAATATTTATTAATAAATTAAAATAAAATATATTTCATAATTGATAAATCCCTGTATAAGACCTCTTTCACACTGGGGCGGGAGTGGCGTCGGCGTCGGCGGTAAAGCAGCGCTTTATTTAGTGCTGCTTTACTGTCGTTTTAGCGGCGGTTTTCGGCCGCTAGCAGTGCAGTTTTAACCCCCGCTAACGGCAGAAAAAGGGGTAAAACCGCCCGCAAAGCGCTGCAGCAGCGGCGCTTTGCCGGCGGTATTGCCGCGCTGTCCCATTGATTTCAATTTGAATTATGAATACACTGCTCCTTCACCGCTCCAAAGATGCTGCTAGCAGGACTTTTTTGACCACTCCAGAGTGAAAGCAGAGTGAAAGGGGCCGGATTTTTTCAGGCGCTATTTTTAGCGCTGTAGCGCCTGGAAAAGGCCCAGTGTGAAAGGGGCCTTACTGTAAGGCCCCTTTCACACTGAGGCGCTTTGCAGGCACTAAGGCCCCTTTCACACTGGGGCGGGAGCCGCCGTGACGGTAAAGCAGCGCTATATTTACCGTCGTTTTGCCTGCGAGATTCAGCCGCTCGTGGTGCGGTTTTACCCCCCACAAACGGCCAAAAAAGGGTTAAAATCCCCCGCAGAGCGACGCCGTAGCGGCGCTTTGCGGCGGTATTGCCGCGGTATTACCGCGGTGTCCCATTCAAATCAATGGGAAGGAGCGGTATAGGAGCGGTGAATACACCGCTCCTATCCCGCTCCAAAGATGCTGCTAGCAGGACTTTTTTTGCCGTCCTGCTAGCGCACCGCTCCAGTGTGAAAGCCCGCCAGCTTTCACACTGGAGTGAATGGGGCCGGTTTTTTCAGGCGGTGTACAGGCGCTATTTTTAGTGCTGTACCGCCTGAAAACCGCCCCAGTGTGAAAGGGGCCTAAAGTTCTAAAAATAGCGCCTGCAGAGCGCCTTCAAACAGCCGCGGGCTTTCACACTGGAGCGCTTGCTTGCAGGATGCTGAAAAATGTCCAAAAATGTGCAAGCCGCATCTTTGGAGCGCTGTAGGAGCTGTGTATTTACCGCTTCTAAAGCGCCTCTTCCCATTGAAAACAATGGGGCAGCGCTCCAAACCCCCCTGCAAAGCGCCGCTGCAGTGGTGCTTTGCGGGCGGTTTTAACCCTATTTCAGTCATTAGCGGGGGTAAAACTGCCCCGCTAGTGTTCGAAAAGCGCTGCTATAATGACGGTAAAGTGCCGCTAAATATAGCGCCGCTTTACCGCCAGCACGCCCAGCGCCTCAGTGTGAAAGTAGCCTAATGGAACATGCCATGGGTAAAACCATATTTCAGGGTTTACAAAATTTTATTTACTAATAAATTAAAAATGATATAAAAATGACATTAATAATAGCATTTAAATGCAGGTAGAATAATATATATACATATATATATATATATATATATTTATATCTATCTATCTATCTATCTATCTATCTATCTATATATATATATATATATATATATATATATATATATATATATATATATATCATAGCATATAGCATATATATATATGTGTGTTTATTTCAATGTGTATGTGTATATCTATCTATCTATTTATATATATATATATATATATACATATATATATATATATAGATAGATAGATAGATAGATAGATAGATAGATAGATAGATAGATAGATAGATATAGATATAGAAATATATATATATATATATATATATATATATATATATATATATAGATACACACTTTAGATTGCTAACCTGCTTGTTTTGGGGTGTGTAATGGTGGGGAAGATGTGCTCTCACTGTATGGCTGCTCCTGAGTGAAAGAAGGAAGTCAAAAGACTTCCTGCTTTCTCCAGAATACTGAGGCAGCTTCCCGCTTCTCTCTCTGATTCTCCACCTCTGAGATGGTGAATCAGAAAGTGAGAATCCTGTCACAGATCGCCAGTGAGGTGCTGAGATCGCACCTTCATACACTGGCCGTTTCTGTGACAGTCAGTTACAGATTCTCACTGTGCTGTGATAATCAGTGGAGAACATGTTCTCATCTGATTACCTCAGTTTCATACACTGGTAATGACCTGAGATCAGCTGTGAGACTTGGGATCGCAGCTTATCTCAGTTTCATAAAAGGACACCATAGTGAGATATGTAGTGAGATATATAAATCACCTGTCACTCACAGCAAGGGGGCGTTTTTGACAAAGTTTTCAGCACTAAAAGTGTGTATCTATATATATATATATATATATATATAGATATTTCTATATCTATATCTATCTATCTATCTATCTATCTATCTATCTATCTATATATATATATATATATATATATATAGATAGATATACACATACACATTGAAATAAACACACACACACACACATATATATATATTTATGGTCTAGAGCCCTACGGACGACAAGAGTAACGATGACACATAGGACTAACACAAAACTCACCAACATGAAATAGACCTGAAAGTGTGCCTTGGTCTACCGTATGGTACACCAAAATAAGGGGGCATACCCTAGATAAGGAATGATAAGAAGTAGTTATGGAATAATGTGGAATGAGTATTCAGTCTGGGGTAAGAATACTTGGAAGAGGCTTTTAAAAGGGGAGGGTGGGTGGGTATCACGCACAGGAAACCGACAAAGACCGGCGGCCTTTGGGCTGCTTAAATACCCTCCGGGCTCCTCCCATAACTTCAGGCCGGTACCCGGCCTTCCAATTTATGGTCTAGAGCCCTACGGACGACAAGAGTAACGATGACACATAGGACTAACACAAAACTCACCAACATGAAATAGACCTGAAAGTGTGCCTTGGTCTACCGTATGGTACACCAAAATAAGGGGGCAAAACCTTCAGGTAGGGGATAATAATTTATTAAAGGTAAATGTGACTGAGTAGTTGGGCAAAGGCCTGAGCCCTCTCCAACTGTGGGTTAGGTATGTAGCGAGAAGCAGGCCGACTTCCACCGACCTAGTTTCTCGATCACATGGTCCGGAACCCCCTATCTTGGGGCCGACGTGGCCGCCCCGATCCGGAATGAATGCCCGGAGTATTGGCTGGGGTCCAATTGAAGATTGCCGAGAAGGTCCCGGACATGTACCACGAACTGCGACGAGTTTGAGGGGTTTAACTGGAAAGGGTAAAGCAGACTGGACCCTGGGCGGTCGGATAGCAGTGCCGTCGAGCGGTTAAACACGGCAACTGGGCACCAGTTGTTGTGGGTCCTGCACGGTGGATATCTATTCCGGAACCTCGCTGCTGAGACTTAGACGTCGCCAAGTGAAGAACGTAGAGATCCTGGTGGCGGCAGAGATTACTTCATGCAAGACTGGACCGGCTGGGTGGCTGCGAGTAAACTCGCTGGGCCGTAGGAACCCATAAACGCCATGTGTATCGCAGCCTGCAAGACGGTGCTGAGGAGGAGACCAAAGGGGGACCTATCCAGGACGTCAGACATCCCCTTAAGACCTCCACAGTGATAGGCAGCCGCTTCGGGCTGACTGGCGGCTGGAGCTTCTGAACTCCATGCAGTAGAGCCCTCACTGCATGGAAGGAGAACACTGAAGGCCTAGCGGGGTCTCGAAGAGACAAGTAGTGCTGCACCCCGGCCACGTACTGACGTTTCGCGCTGTGTGACAGTGCCAGGTGAGAATGGCAATAAGCGATAAACGCCAGAACCTGATCGACGCTGGAAGACTCACGGGCGTTGGGGCAAGAACTCATCAAACGCCCCCAGGCCGTCTGGCAGGCCCGACAGGTGTTGCGGGCGAGCGAAGCGTTGATGAAGTTAGTAGCTGACTGCAAACGTGGGCCTAGTCCAAGGTCAGTTGTGACCAATCCGGGATAGAGGCTGAGAGATGGTAGGCTCCTGGCATCTGTTCAAAGAAAGGAACAAGGTTAAACGGGAGAGTGCGTCCGCTGCTGAGTTGAACTTCCCTGGAACGAATGAGCAGTAAACATTGAACTGATGCTGTAGGGATAGCTGGAGCAGTCCGCGGAGGAAGGACATGACGGCCTGGATTTAGACCTGCCCTTGCTGATGATCTCGGCTGTGGCTTGATTGTCTGTCGTAAAGCCACCGTCTGTCCAGACCAATGGTGACCCCATAGGTGAGCGGCTGCTACGACGGGGAACAGCTAAAAGAGGGCTGACGTGGTAGTAAAGCCCGGTGTGGCTAGTGCCTGAGGAGGCCAAGGGGCGGCGAACCACAAATGGCCAAAAATGGCGGCGCATCCTGTGGATGCCGCCGCATCGGTCACCACTTGAGGTGACTGCGTGGACACGACTGGGATGAACAGGGACACAACGTTCCAATTACTAAGAAAGTGTTCCCACATGGCCAGATCTGCTCTGGCTGCTGAATCCAGCCTGACGACCTGGTTAGGGTCCTGAGTGTAGGACAGGAAGACCGGCAACCGGGACACGAAGGAGCGGCCCTGGGGGATGATCCTCGTAGCAAAATTCAACATCCCGAAGAGAGACTGAAGTTGCTTCTGAGTACATCCCCCACCCGGGTGAACACTCGCAGAACCGTCCTGAAACGGCCCAACTTATCTGCGGGAAGGCTGGCCTGCATGGCAGGCGTGTCAAGGTCGATGCCCAAGAACGTGATCTTGTGCGCCGGGCCGTCCACCTTGCGTTCCGCTATGGGGACGTTCAGATTGTCGAAAACCGTCCTCAACTTTCCAAGGTCCCCTGGGGGAGCCCCGGGTGGTTCTATCAGAAGGAAGTCATCCAAATAATGGACGACCTTGTGGCACTGTGCCTCGTAGAGAAGGATCCACGCCAGGGTCTCCGCGAACTTATCAAATAACCAAAGACTACTCTTAGACCCGAAGGTCAATTTGGTTGCGAAATAATATCGCTCCCTCCACTTGATGCCGTGCCAGCACCACAGGGAAGGATGTATGGGCAGTAGCTTGAAGGCGTCAGATATGTCCGCCTTCGAGAGCCAAGCACCTACCCCTGCCCTGAGTATGGCCTGGGTAGCCATATCTACCGAAGCGTACTTCAGTGAGAACTCCTCGGAGGGAATGAGCGAGTTGAGACTGGGAACGACGGAAGAATGAGGCGCTGACAGATCATACGCCAGACGTTTATTTATTTATTTATTTTTTTCGAAAATTTCCCTGTACAAGCCCGATAGGGCTAACCCTCCAGATACTAAAGGGAGACTGACTGAACGGGCCTGTCATAAAGTCCCGATCCAACTCCGTCTGAAGAAGGACGTCGATAGCTGGCTCATCTGTTGCTGCTGAGCGCAGGTTCGGACATTCGTGGGTGGTGTGGGGCGGGGTGATGAGCCCGGTATGAAACTGATCGGTGAGACCTCGGGTGAGGTAGCTGGCGAGTGACGGAGTGGGGTGTGAGGTCAAGTAAACATCGAGCCAAAGGACATTGACCTGGCTTAGTCACGGTTTGATCTGCTTGGGGGTGCGCCCTCTGGCATAGGGTGCAAACGTGCAAGAGCCGGCACTGGCTGAAATTGCAGGAGCCGTAGTTGAAGTTGTTGCAAATGGCGGCTCCCCCAACCATCTGCCCCGGACGACCCCACTTGTCCACCTTCTGCCCTTGCACCGGTGCCTGCTGAGCCTGACTCGAGCTGGCAGAGGCCGTGCTAGTTATCGGGTGGACAGGGCTATGTTGGCACACCAGACCGCGGTGTGGGATGCTGACTGACAGACAGCACATAGCGGGGACCGTAGACTCGCAAAGTGGCAGCAGAACAACTCGGCGTCCACTACACTCCAGTCCGTTGTCCAATGGAACTGTAAGAATCTGTCCGCGGCTTTGGCCGAGAAGGACCGATGATAATCGTAGAAGGCTGAGCCACCGTATTTGTGACCCAGGTCTATGATTAAATGGAGGTAGAGGTCCAGTTCCTCCCGCCTGCCCGGGGAGGCTGAGCACCGTACGTCCCTGAACATGCCGAAAGCGAGCGTGAACTCGGGCGCCGTGAGCTTTCTGTTGAGCCTGGCTCCTTCGCCTTCAAAACCACCGAGACGTCGCCCCAGGTGTAGGCCTTGTTCTCGGCCAAGTCATGGACCGAGATCGTGAGTGAGGCCAGGTTAACGTCTCTGCCCTCTAAAACGTCCTTCCTTACGCTGGGTGGCACGAGGTGGGAAGGATGAATGGTAGTCGTGGCAAGCTCACTACCTACGGCCGGTGCACTGATGGCTGGGACCACCGCAGGGTCCGGAACCGTGGCGGCCGGGCTGGCCTCTAGACGAGACACCCTGTCCTGGACCTCAACGATCGAGGAAGACAGGGAAGACACGAGGGTGTGTCGCTGAGCGACGGTGGCTGAAATAGATTCCAGGAACGCCGCCTGAACTGCTGTCGTCCAGAGCAATGGTACCCAACGTTGACGATAACGAGAGGCGATAGTGACTTAAGTCGACTGACGTGACAGCTGTGGAAACAAATGACAGACAACAACACGAATGACTGACATGACATGTTGCCTGGTACGCTGAGGCCGAACTGTGACATCCAGCTGCCACCGGGTCCGACTCCAAGCTTCCCTTTTTTTTTGTAGAAATGCGGCCGGCCTAGGGCACGCCGGCGCGAATTCGTACAGGCAGGTGACCAATTAACGCCGGGGCGTGGTAAGGTGACACAGAAATGATATAACATGACAAGGACAAGAATCAAAGTCTCTTTTTTTTTGCGATTCCGCCCCTGGCGCATGTATTGAAATGAGGCCGGGCCTAGGGCACGCCGACACGAATTAGTGCGGGAAAGTGACTGCATTCATGCCGGGCGTGGTAAGGTGACAGAAATGAGATACCATGACAGGGGCAAGAATCAGGAATGTACGCAAACCAGTGATGCGATTCCGCCCTTGGCGCATGTATTGAAATGAGGCCGGGCCTAGGGCACGCCGACACGAATTAGTGCGAGGAAGTGACTGCATTCATGCCGGGCGTGGTAAGGTGACAGAAATGAGATACCATGACAGGGGCAAGAATCAGGAATGTACGCAAACCAGTGATGCGATTCCGCCCTTGGCGCATGTATTGAAATGAGGCCGGGCCTAGGGCACGCCGACACGAATTAGTGCAGGGAAGTGACTGCATTCATGCCGGGCGTGGTAAGGTGACCGAAATGAGATACCATGACAGGGGCAAGAATCAAGAATGTACGCAACCAGTGATGCGATTCCGCCCTTGGCGCATGTATTGAAATGAGGCCGGCCTGGGGCACGCCGACCCGAATCAGTGCAGGGAAGTGACTGCATTCATGCCGGGCGTGGTAAGGTGACAGAAATGATATACCATGACAGGGGCAAGAATCAGGAATGTACGCAACCAGTGATGCGATTCCGCCCTTGGCGCATGTATCGAAATGAGGCCGGGTAGTCGTGCATCTGGATCGCCCCGATCGGAGCATGTATGGATGCGACCGGACCAGGATCGAAACGATGGCATGAACGCCCAGTTTAACTGATGTGAAATGATTTAGCATGACCGAATGGCCTGATACGTTAGCCATGTTTGAAATGATGAAATGATTTGTCATGCTAATACGTGAAATGTTTCGACACGGTCGAAGTGATTCGTACATTTAACATGCCAACAGCGATTCGGAATGCAAATAGCGATTCGGCACACTTGCTGGCGCAACTGATCTGAACAATGACAGGACATGAACGATGCGTGTGAGTGCGAACGGCACCCGTACGTGAGTCATGTTTGAACGATTCGAAGACTGCGTAGCATGACCGCGTAAGGGGAACCCTTGAGTGCCGGATGCGGCATCGGTCGGAGTGTAGTGGCGGGCGGCCCTGAATGTGCGTGCCGCTAGATGGCTCCCGATCGTGTACCACCAAAAACGTGCGAGTAAGTGTTTAGTTTTCGAAACAAGCAGCGCGTGGTTCGTGAGCTACGCAGACCACAGTTTAGTGACATGATAAGCAGTGCATGAGAACGTAAAACATGGGAGCCGAAGCCCTACCTGCGACAGCCGAACCAGACTCTCTGTACGAAACTGTGACTCGGCGACACGAGTGCGACACGAAGGGACAGCACAACTTACGAACGCGGGACGCAGGACTGCAACAAGAGGAGACGGACAGACGAAAACGGAGCTCACGAACCGGCACCAACAGCGCTTGTCTCGAACGAGTCGGTCCTAGATGACTGACGTATCACGCACAGGAAACCGACAAAGACCGGCGGCCTTTGGGCTGCTTAAATACCCTCCGGGCTCCTCCCATAACTTCAGGCCGGTACCCGGCCTTCCAATATATGCTATATGCTATGATAGATGAGGCGCTGGGCGTGCTGGCGGTAAAGCGCCGCTATATTTAGCGGCACTTTACCGTCGTTATATCGGCGCTTTTCGAACGCTAGCGGGGCAGTTTTACCCCCGTTAATGACTGAAAAAGGGTTAAAACCGCCCGCTTGCAGGACATTTTTCAGCATCCTGCAAGCGCACCGCTCCAGTGTGAAAGCCCGCGGCTGTTTGAAGGCGCTTTGCAGGCGCTATTTTTAGAACTTTAGTGCCTGCAAAGCGCCTCAGTGTGAAAGGGGCCTTACAGTAAGGCCCCTTTCACACTGGGCCTTTTTCAGGCGCTACAGTGCTAAAAATAGCGCCTGAAAAAATCTGGCCCCTTTCACTCTGCATTTACACTGGAGCGGTGCGCTAGCAGGACGGTCAAAAAAGTCCTGCTAGCAGCATCTTTGGAGTGGTGAAGGAGCGGTGTATTCATAATTCAAATTCAAATTGAAATCAATGGGACAGCGCGGCAATACTTCCGGCAAAGCGCCGCTGCAGCAGTGCTTTGCGGGCGGTTTTACCCCTTTTTCTGCCGTTAGCGGTGGTTAAAACTGCACTGCTAGCGGCCGAAAACCGCAGATAAAACGACAGTAAAGCAGCGCTAAATAAAGCGCTTCTTTACCGCCGACACCGCTCCCGCCCCAGTGTGAAAGGGGCCTTATACAGGGGTTTATCAGTTATAAAATATATTTTATTTTAATTTATTAATAAATATTTATACTTGTATACTTTATTAAAATTATTTTTGAATGATTATAAATGTATTTTACATTTATATGAATACATATGTGGATTACATTAATTTACTATACACCATTAACATTTAAATAGGCACATGTATAATATTTAAATATTGATAAAAACAATGTTTTTTAATAATTAGGTTAATGTATATTGTGTAGGGGGAATTTAACTTTATTATTTTATTAATATGTTGGGGAATAATGTGTGGTGATTAGTGTTCAACTTTTGTATTTTAAATCTCCTCACACTGTAATCCCGCTACATCTCGCGAGATTACAGTGTGAGGAGAAATTCTGAGGAGTTCCCGGCGTTTGTAGATCGCTTCTCAACTCAACATGAGAAGCGATCTACAGACCATCATAAACAGGCACTCAGGGGAGAGCGATCTCCTCTGAGAATGCCTGAGAAATGAATAGCGGTATTTTACCGCACTTTAATAAAAGGACACCCAAGTGTTTAAAACTGTGTGAAAATAAAAGCCTATACAAATTAGTCGTAGAGTTGTAGAAGAGGTAACTGAAGGATACTAATCATGCTAGATTTGCCCTGGGCATCCAAGCTTCAATAACCCCTGGTGAAAAAATAATTTTGGAAAGTATGCAAGAAATGAATGATGAGAAATATAAGTTCATGTATGCTATCCACCAATCTGCAATGAATTCTTCTGTTCTATATGTACGCCAAAATCTCTTTACCACTGTACTAACTTCCTTGAATAAATTAATTCTACCATTGGAAAAATATTTTTTTTTTATAATAGGGAGAGGAAGGCCTAGTGAATAAAAAAGTTATTATTATATTCAGCTCCTGGAATAGATCTTTTACTTGTTCATGTTAAAAATCACAATGAAGTCAGTCTGGTTAGACTTTAGAAAAGTTAAAGTGTTTGATACTTGTAATATTTTCAATGATTTTCAGTGAATAACAGAGAAAGAAAAAGTATTAAAAATATTTATTGAAACTAAAACAAACATACAAAAAAAACAAATGTAGTTTTATGTTTTGACATTTGCACTTGCAGTGCTCCCTCTAGTGACCTATTGCTGAAAAAACAGCTGATTGCATTTTCTAACTGGATTACAATTCAGAAGCACCTTTACAAAAAAAGAGATGTGAGAGTCCAAGCACTGTAGTGTGGTCATTGTTGTTTTAGAGTTCTTCCAACAAAAGAAATATTTAAACTGTGCAGGCCAACTCTAAGCATCCACGTCCCGCAGGCACAAATCCATGGTCTGTTGAGCACAGAATTGCAAAAGAAGCATAATCCCATAACTTCCTTCTCCCCTTTATACAAAATGAAATAAAAAATAAAGACATTTCACACTTTGGATGCAAAGTTTCACGTTCAGTCTTTGATAAAGAAGTATTATCTCCTTTACGGGTCAGTTTCCTTTATAGCAGCAAACATTTGCAAGGTTGCAAGGCAGCATTTTTAGTTCATGTCCGCTGCTACTCCTTAGAAACGTAATATTAGGCAACATTCATCTAATTCTCTTCATCCTGGCAATTTAAGATTAGTGCAAGTCATTTAAAATACACAAGAACATTTATAGACTAAATTACTGGTTTGTATAGGATATACAGAATACTAAGTCAATGAAAAAACTATTTCATGGTGAACACTGCTTTTTTTTCAGTCTGTCGCTTGTCTCGCATCATCGTGCGTCTACCTTTTTCATTTTTATTTAGTGGCAGTGCTTTTATTAGAAAACAAAAAAAATCCCCACCCTAAACACACATAGAAAACTGTGCTGGATGGAATTTAAAGAGTTAAAAGTATTTCAAGTTCATCAGCCTTCGGCTATTCATATACATGTGATTGCCACCCATTATGGATACATAATGGATTATGGAGACATCCCCTACCTGACCGATCATAGGAAGGATGAGAACAATTTTCCAAAATAAATTTTGATTCGAAGCGTTTTATTTTTTTCCTGAGCTTAAGCCAGCAACAGGGAATGTCGTAAAAAGTCAGCTGAGACAATTCAACGTACTTAAAAGACATGTATCACAAAAAATAATGTATTTTGAAAAGTTTAAGACATTAATGTTAGCATTTAATATATTAGTTCCTTTTTTTCATTTTCTATGTTTATTTGTGTCATTTTGGATAAAAACATGAAGAGACCAAGTTGTACCAACAAATGGGTCAGTGAGAGGGGTGGACACAGCGGTCGTGGGAGCGGCATGCTGCGCGCCCCCAGGGGGCGTTGAACTCGGAAGAGGCAGGATGACGTACATGCACGTGATCCTGCCTGCCCGTGCCGCCGCAGTAAATGGACTGTGGCTGGGCAGCAAGCGGTTAAACAGCTGCAGCAGCTTCTTCTTTATATACTAAGAGTATCTCTTTAACCACTTGCCGACCGCCGATGTACGTCGGCACAATGGCAGCGGTGGGCAAATGGGCATACCTGTATGTCCCCTTTAAGAGTCGGGGCTAGCAGGCATACAGCGTGACCGTGCCCACGGGACCGATGGACTCGATGTCCGCCGGTCTCCCGGCAATCGTGTCACGGAGCCTCAGAATGGGGAAGTGCCTATGTAAACAAGCCATTTTCTCGTTCTGCCTTGTGACATGACAGAGATCACTGCTCCATGTCATCGGGAGCAGTGATCACTGTCATGTGACTTGAAACCCATCCCCCTCACAGTTAGAATCACTCCCTAGGACACACTTAACCCCCTTCATCGCCACCTAGGGGTTAACCCCTTCACTGCCAGTGTCATTTACACAGTAATCAATGCATTTATATAGCACTGAATGCTGTATAAATGACAATGGTCCCAAAATAGTGTCAAAAATGTCCGATGCGTCTGCCATAATGTCGCAGTCCTGATAAAAAAAAAAAAAATCGCAGATCGCCGCCATCAATAATAAAAAATAATAATAATAAAAATGCCATAAAACTATCCCCTGTTTTGTAGACGCTATAACTTTTGCGCAAACCAATCAATATAAGCTTATTGTGATTTTTCTTTACCAAAAATATGTAAAAAGAATACATATTGGCCTAAACTGAGGAAAAAAATAGTTTTTTTTATATATATTTTTGGGGGATATTTATTATAGCAAAAAATAATGCGTTTTTCTCAAAATTGTCGCTCTTTTTTTTTTAATAGCGCAAAAAATAAAAACCGCATAGGTGATCAAATACCACCAAAAGAAAGCTCTATTTGTGGAGAAAAAGGACATCAGTTTTGTTTGGGTGAAAATCAAAGCGACGCAGTGCTGGAAAGCAAAAAGTGCTCTGGTCGGGAAGGGGGGGGGGGTAAAACCTTCCGGGGCTGAATAGGTTAATGATCAGGTCAAAAATTTAGCAGCATCAGCTAACTTGACATTAATTCTAAGGAATAAATCAGTAGTATTTATAAAGCAACAGATGCTACATTCTCCAAGCATTCACAGGTGTTTAACCATTCACTAATTAAAAACATATTCCCCAGGAAGATTCACTGGCGAGTGAATATTTGACTAATGTCAGATGTACTGCTTTATAAATATGCCCTATGATTATTTTACATACCTAAATATTTTTTTTAATTATTTAAGGGTATATAAGGATTCTATTTGGTATGCTGTTAAAAAAAAAAAACCCTGCACTGTTTTTTTAAATTATTATAATCTGAGAAATGTACAAAAAATTCATAAATTGTTCTTTTTTTTATATATATATATGTTTAAAAATATCCAATTCTTCATTAATATTTTTTTTTATGGCACTGCAAATTCTGCTGCAGCCTGAAGGTGGCAGTGTCAGTCATCTGCTTTTTAGAAGCTTTTGAGCCTGCATTTAATCATGGTCACATTATCGGAAACCAACCACTCCGATGGTTATTGGGGACCCGAGATGTCGGTGACAGCAAGGATTGATAGCCGGCAGATACACAATGTCTCAGCTGCTAGCCCTCAAAAGGCACTTTCCCTGGATACCCTGTTTCCCCGAAAATAAGACCTAGCGTGATTGTCGGTTATGGCTGCAATATAAGCCCTACCCCCCAAATAAGCTCTAGTTAAAGTCCTTGTAGGTCTTATTTTCAGGGTAGGGCTTATTTTCGGGGAAACAGGTTAGGGCTTATTTGGGGGGTAGGGCTTATAATGCAGCCATCACCGACAATCACGCTAGGTCTTATTTTCGGGGAAACAGGGTAGTTGGGATATTTATTCACAGATTTCGGGTGGGAAAGGATTATACTATGTTAATAAAAGGTGACTATTGTCAGCACTTTGGCAGTGTTGTAGTTTATAGTTTTGGACAGCTTTATAACAATATTATTACCAATCTGCATTTATCAGAATACAATATTTTTTGTGTTAGTGGTCATTTATGGAACATCTTTCCAACCATGATCTCATGTCTATGGAGAGTCTTAGACATTCCATATTGTAAGACAGGACAGAGGAAAACTTAAGTTTGTTAAAAAAAACAAAAAAAAAATACTACTGTGACTCTTTTGCTTGCACAGGCTCTTTGAAGACCTATTGCACCTAACACGTCATGTCCAAATGTTGGCACAGCATTTGTGTGGCCACACCAGGCCTTACAAGGAACCCGTGAGGACAGAAATGAGACCTGCCATTACTGACCTGTTTTTCTAAAGTTGTGGGCTCTGGGGCTGTTATTCCAATTCTGATTTCCCTACTTAGTGAAGTCTGAAAATCAGACTTTTTAGACCATATGGCTACATGTACGCTCCACATTTGTGAATCACTAAGGTGGTGTAACCGCAATCACAATGACACCCCCAAAATCTGCAACAGTAAAAATCAGTAAGTCAGTAATGACAGCTGCCTCATTTCCATGCTCATAGCCTTAATCAGGTTAAATGTTTACCTTTCTTCACAGAAGCATGAAGACTGCCATGGTTAAACTCCTTCTAAAATGCTAGTTGTCTGGCTGTTACGCTGACCTTTGGCTTCAGTATTTTCTAAGTCCCAGATTTGGAACAAGTATACAGCTCAGCAAATTCCAAACAAAGTCAGCTGTCCTTATCTGCATGCACATTCCAATTAAATGACTTGCAGCGTTGGAACCAGAGGGTCAGCTTGACAGCCAGGCAGCCAGCATTTTCAGAAGAAGTCAATAAAGGCAATATTCTCTCAGGAAAGGTCTCCTTTAATGTGATGGTTATGTCAAGCCAAGTAAAAAAAAATGAAATTTGGATTTCAAGTTAAAAGTGGAGTTATTCTTCCAAATACATTCAATAATTGTATAAAATCAGTCAGAATTTGGTTTCATTGTTAACACACAATGAAAAATCTTGTAACATAAATAGCAACAAAAAAAAATTATAACATAAAACAAAAACAAACACCAAAACATAAAGACATAAAATAAAACACTACTGAATTTTAGTCAAAGATTTGCTACTTTAAATTATTCAGAATTCCACCAATGTGTAAACCAATATTTCTAAATTTGCAAAGATACTTTGTAAATTTGCAAAAGCCATCCACCTTACACAGATATCTTAGGATGTTTCTGTGTTGAATTTCTGTCATTCCTAAATACTCAGATCTAGGATATAATTCAATGTATTGTATATAGTAATCCTTCTTCCTTAGTTTTCGAAAAAGGGCAGTTAAGGCTGAAGGGTAAACGAATCATTCATTCACTCGATTATTGTTCCTTCTGCTCATTTAGCATATTCTGCTTCTCTTCTTTGCCACTTATGTGGTTGGTGTGTTTCCTGGCATTCTTCCTGGCTCTTCTCATGGATGCCTGAATGATGAGATAGCACAACTCTGCCACATTTAGGACCATACAGATGCCAGACACGATGATCATGAAGATAGTAAATACAGTCTTTTCAGTAGGCCTCGAAATAAAACAATCGACCACATTCGGGCAAGGCCAGTTGTCACACTTGACAAGACGTGGCATATGGAAGCCAGTGTAGAGGAAGTAGAAGAGATACATGAAAGTAGCCTCAAACAGCACCCTAAACAGGATGCTGATGGTGTAGGTCCACCAAAGTGTACCCTCTATCCGAAATTTCTGCTCTCTTAAATCCTCCAAATCCTTCTCATCAGATTTATCAGCCTTGCCAGACTGCATCTTTTTTTGCAGTTTTCTTTTTTTCCCATGTCTCAAGTAAGCCACATGCATGGCAACCAACAGTGCTGGGGTAGCCACAAAGATGAGTTGGAGGCACCAGAGCCTGATGTGAGACACTGGAAAGTGGTGGTCATAGCACACATTTTTGCAACCAGGTTGTAATGTATTGCAGGTGAAATCTGACTGCTCGTCACCCCAGACACTCTCCGCAGCCACCACCAGAATCATAATTCGGAATATGAACAGGACGGAGAGCCATATCTTGCCAATGCTTGTAGAATGTTTGTTGACCCCTCCAATGACTTCATAAAGAGTTCCCCAATCCATGCTGTCTGATGAACGTTTCTGGAAGACACAATGCCAACATTTAAAAAAAGAAAACATAATGATATTGGACAAACTATCATAAAAAACAAACACTCTTCACCAATAATGAAGTAGAAAAGATAGCATGATTTCAAGAGAAGATCCATTTCCTAACAATCAAACTACAAACATATTTTGAAATCATACTAAAAAGACTAAAATATTTTGTTATTAAAAAAAAAAAAAGTTGAAACAGATAAAATCATATTACCAACTTTCAACTACCTAACAGGAAAACTGTATTTGGTGTATTGTAACAACTTGGGCGACTTACCAAGAAGTATACATATGTATATAATCCCTATTGATAGATGTAAAATTAAATATATAGAGTGCCCTCTAGTGGTGATATGATGTACATAAAAAAAAAAAATAGTGAATCCTACTGTTATCTATTTGAATGGTCACAGACAATAGTAGGATCGATTACTACTACTTATCATTTCTAGATTGATGATTTTATGAGGAAAGAAATTAACAATTAAAAACAGAGGGACTAGAAGCAAGTGGGGAAAATGGAAGGAATAACTGGTAATACATACATTACAATCGAGACAAAAAATAGCTTCTTTTTATTTTTTTATAATATATGTATACAAGAAAGTTCCTCTCATTTTGTTGTTCACAAAAAAAAAAAACAACTCAATGTTTTTATTAGCTCTTTTATTCTCTTAACATTTTTTGCAGATTTTTTTATTATTATTATGGATTCATTCAATGGACACATTTCTCCATCATAGGAGGTAAGTGTGCACTACATCTTCCACACTCACCTAATACTGAATAAAAGGAACTTTGGAGGTTTTTTTTCATACAAAATGATGTATCCTAACCTATGCCTCTTACACTAATTTCAACATGAAAGTGCCTTGTAAAAATTGAAGGTTGTGCTGACTTTTAATTGCAAATAAGGGGGAAAAAAATGTATAAGCATTCTAAAGCACTATAATCATTAATGTTAGGAAATGATTGGAAATGCGGGCAAAATCTGATCATAAAAACACCTTTCCAGTGAAAGATCATTACATTACACAAATGCTTCGATTGCTCAAGAGTGCACATTTAGGAGGAAGGACTGGAGTATTGAATAGTATAGTAACCTGATATATCTCAACATTCAGCTAAGAAAAGAACACTTGATTGCTGTTTGCCCTAAAGATCAGCTGGTTAGAGAGTGAAAAACTGCTTGTTCCCATGGGGGTCATCGCTTGACCTGACCTGAATTGTCTACACTAAAGCCAGCCCTAGACTGTTCGAATCCCAGCTAGTTCAGCAGGCCGAGATTGGAACCATGTATGGGCAGGCTGGATGTACCCAAGTTGATCAAGCGATCAACTTGGGTACAACCAGCCTGTCGTATTTACATGTGATTATTGTTAGCAACTATTGTAGCCGCTAGCAATAATCACTGTGTTCTCTCAGCGGGGATGGCTTCCCCCGTCATTAGAGCACAATGGCTCCACTGGAGGGATTCCCCCATCAACATTGACTGTGTTGATGGTGGAATTGAGCGATTTTCTTTCCTGCAACCCGTGGTTGCAGGAAAGAAAAACGACCCGTCTATGGTCGGCTTAAGAGAAGACCATTCTATGATACCCATACATAGCTTGAATTAGCCCTGTTACCACCACCAATCTCAACAAATATCGACTTGATAGTTGAAGAAGCCAAGTGGAAAATTTGACAGCCAAACAGGGAATGCATACTATCAGATACAGGCGATAGTTGAATATCCTAAGGCTGCCATACACTGTTTGAATCTCGGCCGGTTTAGCAAGAACCGGCCGAGATTTGAACCGTTAATGGGCAGGCTGAATGTACCAAGTTGATTGATCTATCAACTTGGGTACAACCAGCTTACCAGATTTTCTTGCAATTATCGCTATCGGCTGCTATATAATCACTGTCTACTCCCGGGGGGAATGGCTTCCCCTGCCCCCGTGCAGGGAGAACACATTGGCTCGGCAGGAAAGATTCCCATCAGCACTGTCTGTGTTAATGGGGGAATCGTGCAAATTTCATTCCTGCAATCCATGGTTGCAGGAAAGAAATTTGCACCATGTATGGCCAGCAGGGGAGATTCCTCCATCCACCCTATTTAGCATAGTGGAGGAATCTATTCCACTCATTACTATTCTCTCGTTCAGCCCACTGAGTACCTCAACAAACCCCTGGAACACAGATGTGTTATTTTCAAACCACTGGTGACATCCATCTGCCAAAGCTAATTTATACCATATCAAAAGGTTATCTTAGTGTTTTTCATTAACCAAAGTATACTTTGTAACTATTTTATCAGCAAAAAGGAATAGTGTTTATTTCTCTGGATGAATGCCAGATATTGATACAAGATAACAGAAATGACCTATCCTGAATCTCAGGAAAAATATCTTTGACTAAAAAAGTCTTTCATTTTGGGTAGTGAGGAACAATTAAAACTCCTATCTGTTCTTTCTCTGTGTTGCTATTGGAGAGTTTCCCTCACTTCCTGGTTGGTGAACCTGTTGTCAGCAGGACAGGAAGTGAGGGGAAAAATCACTCTATTTAAAGGATAAGTTCACGTGTGGGACATGTTACACCCATATTTAGCGTGTAGCATGTAACATGCTTCAGCACCTCCACCACCTCATTCCCCTCCCTGTGACAGCAAGCAGGGGACCTTCTCCCCCGCACCTGCTGTCCCATTTTAACATCCGTGAATGAAGAAACTACAAGTCCCATCTTCCACTGTGGCAGACAGCTTACAGCTTGTAGTTGTCAATAAACTACGAGAATGCTGATAAGCGTCTATATAGTTTGTTGATATTTCCTCCAGCTTTCTCATAGAAAACCCATACAGAGGTACAGGCAGAAAGCTGGAGAAAGTGCCTGCAGGAGCCTGATACTGTGCCTGCAGGAGCCTGACACTGTGCCTGCAATCCACCTATCACAGGTGCAATCCTGGGGGGGGGGGGGGGGGGGGGGATATTAAATGCACATTTTTTTAGTAGCTTGACATGATCTTCCCGAATCCATTAAAAGTGATTATGTATTTGTTTATGCCATTATAGAAATGGAAACATAAGTTGTGATAAAGCACTCTGTAAAATGAGGTTTTCAAGGATCCCTTTTATTTGTCTTGAATGGAAACAGGCAGAGAAGTAAATAAAGTTGTGCCATTCAGTACTGTTCTGAGTGTCCTGCAATGCAGCACTGTAATAGCAATGGGTCCAATGGCAAACAATGGATTCTCTTTTGTCCATGCTTGTTGCCTGCCTTAGAAGTTCTGCAAAATATGTCTGGTGTGAATGATCCTGAACTCGTGACAGAGCCATTATCCAAACCAATTGAAATGCAATACAGTTTCAGTTTTTCATTTAACTATTAAAAATGTAAATAACTAGCCACACCGAGCCTTTCATGCGGCATAGACAGAAAAGTCTGTCAATGAATGTCTGAGTATGGTGGGCACATAGTGCTGGGTTGGCAAGTCCAAGGGTCAGGTAAGAGCTTTCCTACACAAATAACTAGACGAGCTTCACATCTCCCAGGCTTACTATACTCTGCTGTGTGTACTTTTTATTCTCTTGTATAGACTGAAAAGTAAATTTATGAGTCAGTGGAGATAACACTCAATCTCTGTCACTCTTATCATCTTGAAAAACTTTCTTTTTTTTTACAAGGTAATGTTTGTGAATTTAAGTACGTCACTGAGTCAACATAGAGTACAAAAACAGTGCACTTAAAGCGGTGTTCCACCCAAAAATGGAACTTCCGCTTTAAGGAAAGACTCTCAATTCTTTGTTTCCAAAATATTAAGAGATACAAAACTTGGCCTATTGGGGTTGATTTACCAAAGGCAAGTAGGCTGTTTACTTTGCAAAGGAATTTTCCCCTTAGGTTGGTGAGTAAGGTGAAAATTCCCTTTGCATAGGATACCCAATTGTGTGCAAGGAAATGAAAAGAAAACAGCTGGGTTAAGTTAGGCTCCTTTTCAAACGGAGGTGCTTGAAAGCTGGCTATAAAAAGGCGAGCTCTTTTGCAGCACTTTTCAGATGCTTTTGAGGAGTTAGCTGTGCACTTTTTTGAAGATCACATGACTCAAAAAACTGCTGCAATAACCATTTTGGAGACGCTCTTGAAGAGCTTTTGTGGTGCTTTTCAGGCGCTTCCCATTAATTTCAATGGAAAGGGGTGCTTTTGAGGCTCTTTTTAGCTCTCCAAACATGCTCCAAAGATGCTGCTTGCAGGAGTTTTTTCACCTCCCCGCCAGCGCACCGCCCCAGTGGGAAAGCATCCATTGATTTTAATGGGAAGCAGTTTTCGTGAGATTTTCAGGCGCTTTTTTTTTAATGCAAAGCACTTGAAAAACTCCTCAGTGTGAAATGGGTCTTACTAAAACTTGAAAGTGCAAAATCTGGTGTAGCTGTGCATGGTAGTCAATCGGCTTCTAAATTCAGTTTGCTCAATTAGACCCCTTTCACACTGAAGGTGCTTTACAGGCGTTTTAGTGCTAACAAATAGCGCATGTAAAGCGCCTGTAAACTGCCCCCCCCCCCGTCTCCCCAGAGTGAAAGCCCGAGTGCTTTCACTTTGGGGCAGTGCGTTTGCAGGATGGAAGAAAAAGTCCTGCAAGCAGCATCTTTAGGGCAGTGCGGTAGCAGTGTATACACCACTTCTAAACCGTCCTTGCCGTTGAAACCAATGGACATCGCTCCCGCCCGCACAGGTGCTACATCGCTGTTAATCACAGCCAGTGAGCCAATGAGGAGAGGGGGGTGGTGGGCTGAGCCACAGCTCTGTGTGTGAATGGACACACAGAATCACTGGTCGGGGGTGAGCCAGCTTGGGGGCACTCGGCAGGAGTGAGGGACCAGGAGCACCGGCAGTGGACCTGAGAAGAAGAGGATCGGGCTGCTCTGTGCACAAGCTTCACAGCTTCACAAAGCAGGTGAGTATAATATGTTTGTTATTTAAAAAAAAAATGAAAACATTGACTTTAATATCATTGTCCTTTTAGCAAGCAGTTAGAGTGGGATTGGCTTCCGGCGTTCAGAAATTGGGGGAGATTTACTGGTGCACAAAGAATCTGGTGCAGCTATGCAAAGTAACCAATCAGCTTCTAGGTTTTATTATCAGAGCTTAATTGAACAAGCTAAGGTTAGAAGTTGATTGGTTACTCTGAACAACTGCACCAGATTTAGTAAATCTCCCCCATTGTGTCGTGGCATAGAACAGGGGTCTCCAAACTTTCTAAACAAAGGGTCAATTTACTGTCCTTCAGACTTTAACAGGGCTGGACTTTGGCCAATGGGAGTGGAAAATGCCCCGGCATCAGTGGAAGTAGACAGCGGTCAATGAGAATAAAAAAAAATTACATAGCGCTTGTGGTCAGTAGGAAGAGGAATAGTTCTCCATCATTGACATCAGTGGAGGTGCCCCATTGTTGATGTCAGTGGGAGGAATAGTGTTCATATTTTATATCCATGGGAGGAATTTTAACCCACTGCTGTTGTCAGTGGAAGGAATGGTGACTCATAGTTGGTGTCAGTGGGCGGTATAGTGTCTCATTTCAGTGGGAGCAATAGTGCCCAAAGGACTGGATAAAAGGCTGCATACAGCCCACGTGCCACATTTTAGAAGCCACTAGCATAGAACGATGTACGTCGCTGTACACTAAAATCTGTACCTCAATTGTGTATCATACAAGTCCAGGGTGATGTAAAGGGTGTGGACTACTTAACATACACTGTGCTTAGTTAAATATGCCTAAATATGTAACATATAAACACAAAGTCATACATTGGATGTAAAGGAAACAAAGAGTATAGTATGTAGTAAACAAAACTGTTATCGAAGCTTGAATATGTAACATATAAGTACTACAAGGTAATATGTAGGATGAAAAGGAAACAAAAAGTATAGTAAACAAAACTAACATAAGCCTGAATATGTGAAATATAAGTAACACAACGTAATATGTAGAATGCAAAGAATGCAAGAGAAACAGAAAGTACAGTAAACAAAGCTTTTTAAAAGCCTGAATATGTAACATATATCACAAAATAATACTGTATGTAGGACGCAAATGAAAAACATATTTTAAACAAAACTGTAAAATATGCCTGAATATGTAATATATAAGGTCTATAACACAAAGTAATATATAGGATGCAAAAGAAACAAAAAGTATAATATACAAAGCTTTAAAAAGCTTGAATATGGGAATCATATGACACAAAGTAACGTGTAGCATGCAAATGGAAAAGCGTATAGCAAACAGAAAACAAAAGTGTGATGTACTAATGCAGGTGATTGTGTCCTATGTTATATAACAGCACTCTGTAGAACATTACTAAACCTAATGTACTAGAGATCAAAACGTAATATGTAGTATACAAGAAAAGTCATCTATAAAATCTAAAACTCATAGATGCGTTTCATGTTTAATGCCGTTGACACCCGGTGAGTAACAGTGACCGGTCACAGCCAGGCAAGATTTAGAACCAGTTTCATCATACATAAAGAGGGTGTAATTAATGTCATACAGGAGACATCACTCTGTATTCCTTTGTAGGAATAGCGTAACACTTTTATATATATGAGGTGTGACGACAAACATCCAATAAACAATTTATCCAGGAAGTGGATATAAAGACTTGCTAATGAAGAGCTGGCTTTACTAGTTGTTTTATTAAAAGGTGTTTACAAAGCTGCATCCCCAAAACAGTGGGACACCTCACCTGCCATAGTGTGTCTGGTGTGAAACCATCAAAAAAAAGTTATGCGTGATGCCGAGGCTGGATTATGACAACAAGACAAATTAGCTTCCACCCATCAATCAGGATTTCATTTTTATTCCAGGAAATTGAGCCATGGACTATTTCTGGTTACTAAGGACAATGCCTCCACTTAAGCTGGCCATACACCTATAGATTATCTGCAGATTTTCTATGGTTAGATGGAAAAAGTGCAACAGATTTCTCCATGTTCGCTAAACTGTGTGGACGGAGGAATCTCCCACTTTTTCTATCTAACCATAGAAAATCTGCAGATAATCTATAGGTGTAGGGCCAGCTTTAGTTTGCCATACATTTCTTAAATAACCCTCCGACTGATCCTGCTTAAGTTCTTATTATTGCTTTAGCAAGGAATAAAGTTGTAAAGGTGATTTTAACATGGTTTTATAGCAACACTACAACATCCTTTGTGACTGCATTGGCGACTGCAGAAAAAGTCAATGGGAACAAGGTTTCTGAGAGTGACTTCAACCAGTGTCACAAGTCAAAAATCACCCATGTAGCTGGGGCATGAAGCAACATCACAACCTCAGGAGTCCAATGTTTTTTCACCAACTGCTGGGCAATTTTTGGCTCCCTGGGAACCTTTAGCTAGCCAAAGCTTGATACCATTGCTGGGTTCATAACTGCTTTGGCGGAGAGCACACTTTACTCTAGGACATTCTAGATCATTCTCTAAACCTTTTCAACACAGAGGAACCTTTAAAATAGCTTTCCAGTCTCAGGGAACCCCTGATAAAAGTTACTATATCTACATAATACATTAGTGTGATATTCAGTGGGAAGATTGCTTCTTACATTTGTCATCATTGGGAAGAATTGCCCCCTTACAGATAGCTAAAAAGATCAATGGTATCAGTGGGAACTTATCTGAGAGGCAGAAATTGGTTGTTGCTCAAGGAACCTCTTGATGAATCCTAGGGTTCCATTGAGCCCTGGTTGAAAAACCTGTTCTAGATGCGGTGTAGTTATAATACAATATTATGCTTTTGCTCAACTAAAGCTCAAATGTTTCTTTTCATTTTGGATAGAGTTGGGGAGGGTTAGAACCCCATAACTTTTTTGCCATGTTTGATTTATTGGGGAGATTTCCCTTCACTTCCTGTCCTATAGCCCCAACAGGCAGTAAGAAGAAATCGCTCCAAATTGTGGTAAATCTCTCATTGTCAACAGGGTCACCAGAACTAGTGTCTCCTTTGGAAGATTCAGTTCTGGTGACAACTCAAAATTCAGGATTTTCTATAGCTTTGATAATGGTCATCTGGAGAAAAAGAGAGGGTGAATCTCCCTAAAGGGGACACAGACATCTATTAAACCTAGAAGGAGTTCTGACTTCTCTCCACTTTATCCAAAACTAAAAATAAACTAAACAAAAAAAAAAGGCTTTGCCTTTAGTTAAACTTTAAATTAGAGTGTCTCTATAATTGTCAACCACATCATGTCCTATTTCTATGTGACTGCTCAGGGATTTGCATTGGGTGTGTAGAAATGCTACCTCCAAGACAGCTGGAAAGCTACACATTGTCTAACATCTACGCAGTTGGTGTAATGATGGTGACTACCAGTGATTTCACCAACACTCAGCCACACTGGCCGTACACGCAACAATAGCTGAACACAGACTTCATTCTTTCATTAAAAAGTGATCATTCATCTTAACAAAGGAAAAGATTGTTCTTTCTAAGCTGACTGTTTTCAGACTGGGCAGCAAGGATCACTACTCTATGACCGGCTTTGTGCCATCTACGTGAAGCAGTCTTCTTATTATTACTATATAAAATATACATGACAGAAATATGAAGGTGCCATTGCTGACCTTCTTCTGAAGATGCTTCTTTTCTAGCGGTTATTTCATTCGTCAATCAGCGCTGAGTCACTGACTTGGAACAACTATGCAGATCAGTAAAGTCAGAGAAAAGTGCTTACCTATATACTTGTTCTGGGGCATTAACACAGAAATGATTAATGTAAAGCTGGCCATACAATGAACAAATTTCAGTTGGTTCCTGATGAACCAGCAAATTTGGCTCAGTGAGTGGCCCTAATCATTTCGACAAAAGTCGATCATTCAATTGAAGTTAGTCAGAGGAGCCTGTGGGAAAAATATCATCCAAACAGCAGCTGCATCCAGTCAGATGCAGCTGCTGTGCAGGTATTCTGACAACTTCTATCAGAATACACTAGCCCAGCGGGGGCCTTCATCTACGCACACTGTTTAGTGTGAATGGGGGAATCTACGATTTCTTTTGTTCAGCCTATATATCTTTTTCCGCGTACATACATTTGGACTTTGCGATGGGAAATGTTTGATGTGAGCTTGTTGTTGGAAAGTCCGACCGTGTGTATGCTCCATCGAACATTTGCTGTCGGAATTTCCGGCCACAAATGTTTGAGACCAGTTTCTCAAATTCTCCGACAACTTCACTTGTTGTCGGAAAGTCCGATCGTATGTACACAAGTCCGTCGCACAAAAGCTCACGCATGCTCGGAATCAAGCAGAAGGAGCCGCACTGGCTATTGAACTTCCCTTTTCTCGGCTCGTCGTACGTCTTGTACGTCACCACGCTCTTGACGTTCGGAATTTCCGACAACATTTGTGTGACCGTGTGTATGCAAGACAAGTTTGAGCCAACATCCTTCGGAAAAAAATCCACGGTTTTGTTGTCGGAAAATCCGATCGTGTGTACGCGGCATAACAGTGTTGGGCCAGCTTTAGAAGGTCAATGTGATAACTGGCCTTTTCACTCAGGAGGGATAAACAGCCTCCATGTTTCCTCTTATGAGAGACTACCTGCTAATGCCAATACACGGAGTGTGCAAACTTTTGCACACTAACGTCTTTAAAGAATCACAGTCTCCACCATACATATAAAGCTTCTAATCCTAAAAATCCATTGAATGCTTTAAATCTCTTAATAAAGAATCAACTTCCATCACATAGCAACACACTTGCTACAATTCATCTGAATGTAACTAAAACATATTCTCATTCACCAGTCTTATACATTATGAATTTATATTTACACTATGTTCGAATTCTGTTCCCTGACAAAAAATAACAGTTTTGTACAATCAAACCTAAATGTAGTAATCTACTGTATATGAAGGAACCGTCGGATGGCCATGCAATGCACAAGACTGCCATACAGTGCAATAATAAGTATGGAATAATAATGATTACACTAGATGGCCTTGGAAGATGGGTCTCACAAGTGATGGGCACGCCATAAGTTTTTTTTTCGATCTCTGCTGATGAAGCAGAGATGAATATATGATAACCCATTTCTTCTCTGTGGGCACCAATAAGGAGCTTACACAACAAGAACCAGAAGAGTAGATGCAACATTTCCGCCTTGTCATGCATGTCCAACACAACAAAAAAAAGGTCCACAGAATATAGGCTATAGGTTTGAGATCCCCCCCCCCCAAGGAAAATAAAGGACCGATTGAAAAAATTAGATCTTACTATCCTGGAATCGGTAGATCCATGTGACCTGAATAAGCTGGCACATTATAATCAAGGCGTGTCGACATCCACCCTAATGAGAGCTATAGGTTTTTTAATGAGTGTTGCTGCTGTGTTGAAACATGTATTATGATCAGCACTGCAACAGAATCACGCTGTAGAGACATATGCTGTTTACGTCTATGGTCTTTATCTGCTATGCCATGGGTTTTTGGCTGTTGGTAAATTAAATCCCAGGCTGGCTTTCTCTATCTCAGAGTCAAGATATCCCCATTGGGAACCCCTTTGCTGCCCAAACATTTCTTATATTACAGAGCTAAATGGTGGTTCCATGTTCTCCAAAGGATTCTACATTACATAAAATAAATTTACTTGGCATCTGAGTGTCAGAGGGTATCATATTTGAAATATCAGTTTTGGGTGGACTTGGCCTTTAATGACACTCTAGCCCAGTCAAATAACCTAACTACGTATGGTCATCTTTACAAAAAACTTTAGATTTACGGGCAGATAATTGTTTCGATTGGGCAGAAAAACTTGGTTAGATTCATGAAAACGATCATCAGAATACCAGAACATTACTGTCATTAACAGTATATGATAGTGACGGCGAACATTGGCACCCCAGATGTTTTGGAACTACATTTCCCATAATGCTCATGCATACTGCAGTGTAGTTGAGCATCATGGGAAATGTAGTTCCAAAACATCTGGGGGTGCCAAGGTTCACCATCACTGGTATATGATATTGTTTGAATTGAAAAAAAAAAGGCCAAATGCAAGAGTAAATTGGTCAGTTCAGCAGGACTGGCTGACTTTTGGCCCATGTGTGCAGCGATCTGTTCGATAGAGGCCAGTCTCAGTCTCACGTCCGACTTCTGTTGAACAGGCATGCTGGAAAACCAGAATCCGACCTGCATCTGATCAGCACTTGTGTTCTGTCGGGGGGGGGGGGGTGTTCTCCCTGTCAGAATACAATAGTACAGCGTAGGAAATCACTGAACTAACATCGCTGGGTTAAATGAATAAGAAAGTTCTAGTATGTACCCAGCTTAAGCAATAAAAATCTCTTGAGCAAGGGTTGTGAGCAGCATAGTGGCCTAGTGGTTGGCACTATTGCTTTGCAGCACTGGGGTCATTGGTTTGAACCCTGGCCAGGACACTATCTGCATAGAGTTTGCATGTTCTCCCTTTGCTTGTGTGGGTTTTCTGTGAGTACTCCAGGTTCCTCCAAGACGCTGAAGACATTCTGGTAGGTAAATTGTCTCTAATGTATGTGAGATAAGAACCTTAGATTGTAAGATTGATCTGAATGTCTGGTATGTTATGCTCTGCATAATTTGTCACTATATAAATACCTTTGATAAATAAATAATTAAAAAATGTGTCTTTGGCCAGTTTCCAAAATCTGTACCAGAGTTTAAAGAGAGCCTGTTACTTTGCTTCATGTTATATTGATAGAGTCCCCTACTAACTCCTTATATTTAATCATACTTTTCCTGCACTTCCCACCATTCCATCAGAGGCATCACAAGTCACTTGGGCTTCTGGCAGCATATGATCTCCCTCCAAGATGCAATGTGCAAATCTAAACCACCTATTGCCTGTCACATGATAACTTAATTAACCCTGTGTAAGCTCCAAAAGCATCTGACACGGAGCTTACACGGGGATGGGACTCACAACTCTGATAGAGGGGCAGGTGGGAAAGGTGAAGGTGAGAATAAGTGGGTGAAGGGGTGGCCTTTCAAGACTTTCCAATATTTAGAGCCACTTGGGCAACCCCTGTGCAAAGTGACAATGCCTTTTTAACATACCCTTAATCATGACAATCTCCCTTCTGTAGATGACTGCAGACATGGCTAGCCAAAAATTATCAAGGCAACCAGATATTTGAAACGTTAGAGGTCCAATTATTATTTTCCCTCAAGTTTAACTACCCTAGTTCAGGTTCATAAACTTGTCAGCCACATATTAGTTCTAAAGCTGGATACACATTATACAATTGTTGCTGTTCAATTTCCTTTAGATTTACCTTCAACTACGTAGTGCAAGGGCCTGCCTAAATGCATACAATTTGAAAAATGTATACAGTGTGTAGCCAGCTTTAGGCAGGCCATGCATTATGCAAATTTATTTTCTTTCAACCCTCCTGCAGCGCTATTGTGTTCTGCTCACGGGAAGCTCAGAGAGCCTTCCCCACTGCAGAATACAATGATCACTGATGGCTGCTATATATGCATTGACTTCAGTGCAACCAGCCTGCCCATAGACAGATCAACGACTCTGCCGGTTCCTGCTGAACCAGCCAAATTTCGATCTGTCTATGGCCGGCTTAAGGGTGGTTGAAGTCGGTTCACATGTCCAACAGCCTTCTTACGTTTTTGGCCAACTTCAAAGTACCTATAAACATGCAAAATAGAGAGGAGAAACCACCATGGAGAAGCTATGTCTCCAATATATGTTGCCAACGTCCTTTAATTTAATGTATAAAGAAAAAAGTACCCCCCGAAGGTTGCTGTATGAGAAGCAACCTTCATGTCCTTCATTAGCTCTCCATGAGCTTGGTATCATAACTTGTATCATGTATTCTTATGGTAATGTTTGCACCAACATGTTTTTAATACTTTAATAAAATCTTTTTTTATGTTTTAACATAAATGTCTATTATAGTTTGCCCATAAAATCCAATGGTACTGGGGAGGGGGGGTACTTTTTTCTTTATACTATAAACATTCATTGATTGCCAGATGCTGCTGACCGCAGTCAGAATGGGCAAAGATCCTCATGTGTATGTTTTGTGTGCAGGAAACATCCACAGCTGACCATTTTTTGGAGATATGGCGGTTTGCTGTGTTGGATATTTTTGTCCAAACACTGTTGATTCCACCAAGATATGCCAACATAGGTAATTACAAATGCGTATTAAAAAAAAAAAATGGGGAGATTTACTAAACCTGGTGCACACAGAATCTTGTGCAGCTGTGCATAGTAACCAATCAGCTTCTAACTTCAGCTTTTCAATAAAGTTTTGACAATAAGGCCCCTTTCACACAAGTTGGAATACATGCTCAACGGGGGATCTCTCCGCTGATCCCTGCTGAGCAGGCTGATGATAGGTCCATGTCCGCTCCGCTATGCATGTCCGCTCCGCTGTTCTCTATGGGGTGGTCGGATGGAAACGGACTCCATGTCTGTGAACTTATCCCCATTGTCTGTTTTTAGCGGACTGGATCAAATAAGATACCGGATGGTGACAGCGGACGCATCTGCCGTCCACTCACATCCACCTCCCCATAGAGAAAAATGGGTGGTCCGAATGAACAGGCGGACCCGATCAGTCTGCTGGTGTGAAAGGGCCTAAGACCAAGAAGCTGATTGGTTTCTATGCACAGCTGCACCAGATTGGAGTGTTTTCGTAAAGCTCCGCCATTGTGCCTGCATATCTGACATTGCTTGGGTGATTAGGGTCAGTTTACTCTATATATAAAATGCTTTTATCTCACCAACTTGTTTTTCCAGATCAATTGCCCTTTCAAAGCACTATGGTTTGTTATTTATAGTGAATATTTCCATGTTAACATACAACCATTAGAACTACTTCAATAGATTGGTCAAATGAACTGTCCTGATGTAAAAATAAACAGGCTGTTCACACCCAGATAACCACCTTCACCAATTACCTGGGTGCAACACACACCAATTTGCTCTGCACGTGAGGTAAAACAACACGCTGTATAATGGTGCCTATAGAGAACTATAGGTGGTATAGACTATAGATTACATTTACGACCTAAACGTGGTTGGGCAACCATACAAGTTTGGCCAAAACACAAGGAAGACCCACTGCGGCCACCTCCATGTGATGGTTTACCAAGTGATAAACAATGATAACCAACATATCCAACCCTGAATGAGCCTCAGCCCATAGTGTCTACAAATGACTCAACGATATTAGATTCCACGTCTATATTTACTACAAAGATAAAACATCAATTCAAAAATTAAACATCTCTATCTGAAAGAAGAATCCAAATCCTATTTGATTACATTTATAAAAACATCTGCAATAATGTCCATCTGTGTTATATAACAGCTACAAATCAGAATCACACATGCACTAATGCCCCGTACACACGAGTGGATTTTCCGCCAGAAAAAACTTGGATGTTTTTGCCGATGGAATTCCACTCAAGCTTGGCTTGCATACACACGGTCACACAAAAGTGCTCGGAACTTTCGACCGTCAAGAACGCGGTGACGTACAACACTACGACGAGCCGAGAAAATTAGGTTCAATGCTTCAGAGCATGCGTCAAATTGTTTCCGAGCATGCGTAGGAATTTTGCGCGTCGGAATTGGTACAGACAATCGGAATTTCCGATCGCAACTTTTTCCCGACCGAAAAATTGAGAACCTGATCTCAAACTTTTGCTGGCGGGAATTCCGCCAGCAAAAGTCCGATGGAGCATACACACAGTCGGAATTTACGACCAAAACTCACATCGGACTTTTGCTGGCGGAATTTTCGATTGTGTGTACGGGGCATAAGAAGAGCGGTTGAGGGTGAGATTCACACTGTCTTTGTCCCAGACTGTAAATTAGGAGAAGTTTACATTTTTGAGTTCTCAATGAAATAGAAATTGAGGAGAAATCTTCCAATGGGGACACTTGTTCTAGTGACAACTATCTGAGAAAAGATTTCCTTCACTTTGTAGCAATTTCTCGCATTTCCTGTTTTGTCTCTAACACAGTAACTAAAGGAAACTCTCCCCAATATCACAGAGACAGGAAAAACTTAACGGCTTACCCCATACTCTATCCAAAATTAGAAAACAGTTTTGGCTTTAACTTCAAATATCCATTCAGGTTCAAAGGAATGTAAAAAAAATAAAAAAACAGAAATTTCTGATGAACCTGTTTGTGTATTTCACAAAAAAACACACTAGGACACATTTTCTCAACCTGTTTACACCGAAGGAACATTTAAAATAATTTCTCAAGGAAGCTTTCTAAAATGATTCCAGCAAAAACTCATGGCATAACAACATGATCAGAAATAAACTGCCCCCCTACATTGAATGCCAATGGCAAATCGCCTTGTTTCATTAGATGTCAATATAAACAGATCAGTCCACCAATACCCCCTTGTCAGGGAACGCCTTACAAGGTACCCTGGGGTCCTACAGAACCCTGGTTGAGAAAGGATGGACTAGGATGACATTCACTCCTTAAACTGCCGTAAAGACTAACAAAGCTGGGTACACATGGATCGAAATTCTTGTTAAACTCTCCGAATTTCATCTGTTAGTAACGCTTGGTTCACACTGCCGCGACTTAGGATTTGGGACTTGGGACTTGTGAGACCCCAAGTTGCACGACATGTGAAATTCCATGTTAGTAAATGAGTAAATGACTACTACAAATCCCTCTGACTTTAGAAAAGGTCCCTGTGCTACTTCAAGGCGATTTAGGATTTGGGACTTGTGAGACCCCAAGTTGCACGACATGTGAAATTCCATGTTAGTAAATGAGTAAATGACTACTACAAGTCCCTCTGACTTTAGAAAAGGTCCCTGTGCTACTTCAAGGCGACTTCTATCCAACATGTGCCTATAGACTTCAGTGGAAGTCGCCTTCAAGTCGGATCTGACATTAGAGGAAGATTACCCAGGCATTCCCTGAAAGTCGCATCAAAGTAGTACGCCTGGCAAAGTCGCACCTTAACTCGGGCGACTTTCAGATCCTTAGAATCTGGTTAGATACCCTACAGCAGTAAAGACAGAACTCATTCTAAACATCTACAAACAAGACCCAACCAGCATATGTGCTGCCAATGCGATAGTAATAATAATCTGTTACCTGTCTGGTCTCCATACCCTGTGGTAGAATCACGGCGAGTGACCACACATTATAGATTGGGTCCTTAGCCCTCTCTTTCTTTTAAATGAATCGGCACATGTGTAACATAATTATAAGCTTACATCATGTATTCATAAAAGGTTACATTCTGCTCACTTTGTTTTGAACATTGGATAATATTTTTCAGCTGAGGAAACATTGTTTGCTTCCATTCTTCAGTGATTCAATCCATTGATATGTACAGCAATGGATTATTCACTGACACCTGTACACAGGTACAGAACATTTTATATATGGCACTCATGTCATAAGACATCTACATACACTGCTATGGAATGAGGAAGACAGGAGGACACTTACCTGATCTCAAGAGCCTACAGGTGGGTGATGTGAGGTCCCCAGGGAAGTGGGCACCTCCAGTCCTGATTCTCCACCTGTGTGTCAGTGCAGATCCCAGATCACAGATCACAGATCACAGATCACACCTCCACCTCCTTCTCTCTATAGAACGTTCTGTACACTCAGCTATTTATCATTGCCTGGCTCCGCCCACAACCCCCTCCCGATCTCTGCCCTCCTATACACCCGACAATACTTTCTATTCTTTTCACCGGAGAAGGAAATGGAATCGAATGTTGTACACATTGTCCGAGGGAGAGACAATGTCAGAAGATCCGCATACCGGAGTCCTGGAGCCGGAGCGGCGCTATGGGCAGAGTGATAGGGGGGCGCCCGACTATAGGGGGCGCGATCTTATGGCCGCCTCTGGGGGGCGCACAGCGGATTAGGTCATTTCTCTATTGGAGTCATCAAATAGTAAATGAGCACAGACCCCCCCAGAATAAGGATTTTAAATATAAAGCTGATCTCTAACTCGAAGTAAAGCAATATAAAATGACGTGTCTGCTGAACAGCTATTTTATTCCGACCTGTTTTTGCTAAAAATCTAGAAATGGTATTTGATTTTATATTTTTTTATATAGAGAGAAATAAATAGCATACTGTATGCTGTGCCTATACCAGGAGATTGAAATATACAAGGCTCCCACATCACATCCCCATTATTAGTCCATTTTATCAGTCCAGTTTTATTTCTCACAAATTTCGGTAAAACATAATATCTCTATCTATAGATAGAGATATATGTGTGTATAGATCTATAGATATTTCGTAAAAAAAATAATTTATATATAATATATATATATATATATATATATAATATATATATTACACACACACACATATACATATACATATAAACACACACACATATATACATATACATACACACACACACACACACACAAATATATATATACACACACACACACACACACACACACACATATATATATATAACATATACACACACACACACACACATATATATATATACACACGCACACACACACATACATATCTATATCTATATATTATATCAGTGAGCTGATTTTGCACTGATCTTTATGCAGGTAGCTTGCGATTGCACATCATTCAATGATAACATAAAGATGGTGGTGATGTTGCACACTAACATTTGTTTTAGTTTCTTACCCCAGAAATATATTTTGTTGCTTTAGGACACAGCTTTTTCGCTATTTTAACAGTCAGGGGAGACCAGAACTCAGGTCCTGATCTAGGGGGGTGCTGGGGTGAGCTATGTCCCTCAGATTTTTGTTGTGCACCCCCAGGTCTCTAATGCCCTGTACACGCGGTCGGAAGTTCGACGGAAAATGTCCGATCGGACCATGTTGTCGGAAAATCCCACCGTGTGGGCTTCATCTGACTTTTTCCATCGGAATTTCCGACGGAAAAAAAAAATTGAGATCCTGCTCTCAAATTTTCCAACAACAAAATCCGATCAGACTTTTTCTGATCGTGTGTAGAGAATTCCGACGGACAAAGTGCCTCGCATGCTCAGATCAAATTAGGAGACCAAACCTATTGGCTACTAGCCTCTACATAGTTCTGTCGTACGCAAAGAACGTCACCACGTTCAGAATGATCAGATTTTCCGACAACTTTGTCCGACCGTGTGTATGCAACATCAGTGTCGGACAAAATCCGTCGGAAAAAATCTGACAGATTTTGTGGTCGGAATTTCCGACCGTGTGTACGGGGCATAAGAGTGCACACACTGATTCATGAGACATTCTGATGGGGAATTAATTGACATAAGCGGACATTCTGGTGGGGAAGATTGATGTAATGTAAGGGGGGATTCTAATGAGGTAAATTGGTGTCAAGGTGCACTCTGATGATGCATTTGATCTAAGGGGGCACTCTGATGAGGACAATTGATTTAAGGGGGCGCTCTGATGGGGATAGATGATACACAGGGGCATTTTGATAGGGACACCTAATGCAAGGTACTCTGATGAGGACAATGCAAAGGGGCACTCTGATGGGGACACCTGATGCAAAGGGGCACTCTGATGGGGACACCTGATGCAAAGGGGCACTCTGGTGGGGACACCTGATGAAAAGGGGCACTCTGATGGGGACAACTAAAGCAAAGGTGCACTTTGATGGAGACACCTGATTTAAAGGGGCACGATGGTGGGAACACCTGTTGCAAAGGGACACTCTGATGGGGACACCTGATGCAAACAGGGCACAATGGTGGGGACACCTGATGCAAACAGGGCACAATGGTGGGGACACCTGATGCAAACAGGGCACAATGGTGGGGACACCTGATGCAAACAGGGCACAATGGTGGGGACACCTGATGCAAGGAGCACTCTGATGGGGACACATGATGATAAGAGGGATTCTAACAAGGACCCATGATATAAGGGGTTACTCTGACGGGGACACTTTAAAAAACATGTTCTGTTTAATCATCCTAATCTAATAACAGCATAATACATACTAGCATTCCCTGTTAATCGCTGCACTGCCTCTGCACTACCTGTCAGATATTATGTCTGGGTTGTGACTTATGGTACAGAAGTACACTCAGTTAACAGGGAATACTGGTTCCCTGTATTTCTGTCACACTGTAACATTATACCCCCTGAGTTTTTTTAGACTGCACCCCCATAACAGATATAGCAGGGCCGGCCCTGCTATAACCCTGATTAGATTCTTGTTTCCGCCTGTGTCCCAGTTGCAGATTTTCCATCACTTCCTGTCTGATAAAACTGATGTCATCCTGACAGTAAGAGTACATTTACACTTGCAAATGCACCTACACTGCGATTATTATTATTATTATTATTATAATACAGGATTTATATAGCGCCAACAGTTTACGCAGAGCTTTACAACATTTGGGCAGACAGTACAATTACAATACAATTCAATACAGGGGGGGAATCAGCCCTGCTCGTTAGAGCTTACAATCTAGGAGGGAGGGTCAGGTTATACAAAAGGGTAATAGCTGTGGGGAATGAGCTAATGGAGAAAATAGTGCAGTTGTTAGATGGAGGCAGGGTAGGCTTCTCTGAAGAGGAAAGTTTTCAGGGATCGCCTAAAATTGGATACATTTGGAGACAGTCTGACAGATTAGGGTAGGGAATTCCAGAGGATGGGTGAGGCTCGGGAGAAGTCCTGGAGGCGGATATGGGAGGAGGTGATGAGGGAGCTAGAGAGCAGGAGGTTTTGGGAGGAACGAAGAGGGCGCATAGGTTGGTATTTTGAGACTAGGCTAGTGATTTAGCTGGGGGCAGAGTTGTGGATGGCTTTGTAACTTATTGTTAGTATTTTGAATTGAATTTGTTGAGCGAGTGGCAGCCAATGGAGGGATTTGCAGAGAGGGGTAGCAGACACTGAGCGGTTTGTAAGGTGGATGAGTCTGGCAGCAGCATTCATGATGGACTGAAGGGGGGATAGTCTATTTAAAGTTAAGCCAATGAGGAGGGAGTTGCAGTAGTCAAGGCGAGAGATAACCAGGGAGTGAATCAGGAGCTTTGTGGTTTCATTGTTTAGAAAGGGACGTAGTTTACAGATGTTGCGGAGGTTGAGGCGGCAAGCTTTGGAAAGCGATTGGATGTGGGGCCGAAAGGAGAGTTCAGAGTCCAGGATAACACCTAGCACGCTGACATGGGGAGATGGGTGGATGGTTGTGCCAATTGCTCTTGACAGATAAATCAGGGGAAGAGGCACATGGGGGAGAGGAAATATTATAAGCTCGGTTTTGGACAAGTTGAGTTTGAGGTGGTGTGACATCCATACAGATATGTCTGTTAGTAAGTTAGTGATGCGTGAGGAGACTGATGGAGTAAGTTGAGGGGTGGAGAGATAGATTTGTGTGTCGTCAGCGTAGAAATGATATTGAAAGCCGTGAGATCAGCTGACCCAGGGAAGAGGATGATTAGATTGTAGATTGAAAATAAAAGGAGGTCCAAGAACAGAACCTTGGGGAACCCCGATAGAGAAAGGAAGAGGAGTGGAGGAAGTAGAATTGTAAGCGACACTTAGGGTGCGTTGGGATAGGTAGGATGAGAGCGACTGAAGAGAACAGTCACAGGGACTGAGGGAGTAAAGTTTTGAGGAGGAGGGGGTGGTCAACCATGTCAAAGGCAGCCGAAAGGTCCAGAAGTAGGAGTACAGAATAGTGTCCGTGGGTTTTTGCAGTTAGTAGGTCATTTGTGAGTTTTAAAAGGAGCAGTTTCTGTGGAGTGTTGAGGGCAAAATCCATATTGAAGGGGATCAAGAAGGTTATTCTTAATGAGGTGGTCACTCAGTTGGTTGTAAACCAGGCGTTCAAGGAGTTTCGAGGAAAAGGGGAGCAAGGAGATAGGGCATTGGTTGTTAAGATTGGTAGGGTCCAAGGATGGCTTTTTAAGTATGGGGGTGACCAATGCATGTTTTAGAGCATTGGGGAAGATGCGAAAGGTGAGGTAGAGATTGAAGATGTGGGTTAGAGAGTGTAGGATAGAGTCAGAGGGCGACCGTAGTATTTGAGAAGGGAATAGGGTTCAGGGGACAGGTAGTTAGGTGAGTGTTAGAAAGGAGTTGAGCATATTTGTCTGTAGTAGCAGATTTGAAAAGGGGAGTGTCAATTGTACCTGTTGATATGGGGACTTAACTGGGGGAAGATACCTGTAGAGTGGAGATTTCATCACTGATTGTATCAGTCTTGTTTTTGAAGTGATTAGCAATCTCCTGGGCAGTGAGTGAGTCAGTGGGTGGAGCACGAAGTAGAGAGTTGAAGGTAGAGAAGAGTTTACGGGGACTGGATGAGAAGGTGTTAATAAGAGTTGTAAAATAGATCTGCTTGGCAGTGTGGAGGAAAGAATAGTATTTTTGGAGGGCAGATTTGTATTGGCTGAAGTCTTTTGCCTCGTACACACGTACGGACTTTTGCCGGCGGACCTAAGTCCAGCGGACAATCCGCTGGACTTTCCGGCTAGGTCCGCTGGACTTTCCGAGGGTGTGGACTTGCCCACACACGCACGGACTTCTCCAGCGGATAATCCGCCGGCCAAAAGTCCGCGGGACTTTTGAAAATGAACGGACTTGCCCACACACGGAGCAGTCCGTTCATTTCGAACGTAACTTCAGGTTACGTAGCTAGCGTAGGCAGTAAATGCCGCCGCGCTAGCTCCGCAAGCTGGCATGGATTTAAAGGGAATCCCCACGCCGAAAAAACGGCGTGGGGTTCCCCCCAAATCCATGTCAGACCCTCATCCGAGCACGCAGCCTGGCAGGCCAGGAAAGGGGTGGGGACGAACGAGCGCCCCCCCCCTCCTGAGCCGTACCAGGCCGCGTGCCCTCAACATGGGGGGTGCCCTGGGGAAAGGGGGGCCGTGCGGCCCCCCCACCCCAAAGCACCTTGTCCCCATGTTGATGAGGACAAGGGCCTCTTCCCGACAACCCTGGCCGTTGGTTGTCGGGGTCTGCGGGCGGGGGCTTATCGGAATCTGGGGAACCCCCTTTAATAAGGGGGCCCCCAGATACCGGCCCCCCACCCTATGTGAATGAGTATGGGGTACGATGTACCCCTACCCATTCACCTAAGGTGTAAAATGTAAAGTAAAAAAAAAAACACCCACACTTTTGAAAAAATAGTTTATTGCACTGCTCCGGGGGTCTTCTTCCGTCTTGGGGGTCTTCTCGCCGGACTCCCCCGCCATTTACCAAGCTCTTTTACCGAGCGAGGGGAGTCCGGCTACCTTCTTCGTCGTCGCCGCCGTCTGGGGGTCTCGATCCGCCTTCGGGGGTCTTCTTCCGTCTTGGGGGTCTTCTCGCCGGACTCCTCCCCTCTCTTCTGCTCTTTTACCTAGCTCTTTCACGAGGGGAGGTGTCCGGCTACCTTCTTCGTCGTCGCCGCCGTCGTCTGGGGGTCTCGATCCGCCTTCGGGGTCTTCCGGGGGTCTCTTCTGTTCTTGCGGCGGTCGTCGTCTTCCGCGCCGCCGGCGCCTTGTCCTTCTTCTTGTCCTTCTTGTTCTTCTTCTTCTTCCGATGTTGACCCGTCGCTGTCTCTGCCCGGAATGCCTGTGCCGATCTGCGCTCGGACTTATATAGGGACATGGGGGACAGGGTCACATGTTCATGTCACATGGTGACCCCGCCCCCTTGCGATGTCACAGTCCCAGCATCCTCCGGGACTGTGACAACACAAGGGGGCGGGGTCACCATGTGACATGTGCATGTGACCCTGTCGCCCATGTCCCTATATAAGTCCGAGCTCAGAGCGGCACAGGCATTCCGGGCAGAGAGAGCGTCGGGTCAACATCGGAAGAAGAAGAAGAACAAGAAGGACAAGAAGGAGGACAAGAAGAAGAAGAAGGCGCCGGCGGCGCGGAAGACGACGACCGCCGCAAGAACAGAAGAGACCCCCGGAAGACCCCCGAAGGCGGATCGAGACCCCCAGACGACGGCGGCGACGACGAAGAAGGTAGCCGGACACCTCCCCTCGTGAAAGAGCTAGGTAAAAGAGCAGAAGAGAGGGGAGGAGTCCGGCGAGAAGACCCCCAAGACGGAAGAAGACCCCCGAAGGCGGATCGAGACCCCCAGACGGCGGCGACGACGAAGAAGGTAGCCGGACTCCCCTCGCTCGGTAAAAGAGCTTGGTAAATGGCGGGGGAGTCCGGCGAGAAGACCCCCAAGACGGAAGAAGACCCCCGGAGCAGTGCAATAAACAATTTTTTCAAAAGTGTGGGTGTTTTTTTTTACTTTACATTTTACACCTTAGGTGAATGGGTAGGGGTACATCGTACCCCATACTCATTCACATAGGGTGGGGGGCCGGTATCTGGGGGCCCCCTTATTAAAGGGGGTTCCCAGATTCCGATAAGCCCCCGCCCGCAGACCCCGACAACCAACGGCCAGGGTTGTCGGGAAGAGGCCCTTGTCCTCATCAACATGGGGACAAGGTGCTTTGGGTGGGGGGGCCGCACGGCCCCCCTTTCCCCAGGGCACCCCCCATGTTGCGGGCACGCGGCCTGGTACGGCTCAGGAGGGGGGGGGGGCGCTCGTTCGTCCCCACCCCTTTCCTGGCCTGCCAGGCTGCGTGCTCGGATGAGGGTCTGACATGGATTTGGGGGGAACCCTCACGCCGTTTTTTCGGCGTGGGGATTCCCTTTAAATCCATGCCAGGTCACGGAGCTAGCGCAGCGGCAGTAACTGCCTACGCTAGCTACGTAACCTGAAGTCACGTGCTAAATGAACGGACTTGCCGATGAGCGGCAAGTCCGTTCATTTCAAAAGTCCCGCGGACTTGCCCACTAACGGCGGGATTGTCCGCTGGACTTCCAAGTCCAGCGGATAATTTGAAAACAAAACCTGAAACTTTAGTCCGCCGTACTTTGGCGCCAAAAAGTCCGCCGGCGCCCACACACGAGGGGATTATCCGCTGGACTTCAGTCCAGAGGATAATCCCGCGGGATTGTCCCTTCGTGTGTACGCGGCCTTAGAGAGACTTAGTCTTGTGCCACAGACACTCAAGAGCGTGACTAAGTTTTTTGAAAATTCTAGTGTCATCCGTTTGCCATGGTTGTAGGGGTCTAGGCCTGATTCTGCATGTAGTGAGGGGAGCGAGCTTGTCCATGGTGGAGGACAGGGATTAGATGTGAGAACCCCAGTTCTCACGAGTTCCTGCGATTTGCTGCAGCCAACAGAACTTAAAGCATTGTTACTTCAGCCTGTAAGCAACAATGTAAAAGTCAGCAGCTACAAATATTGCAGCTGCTTACTTTTAAGAAACAAACACTTGCCTGTCCCAGGAACCAGTGATGTCCTCACCCGACCCAGCTCTTTGCTGTTCTTTGGGTGCAGGTGCCAGCAGGGGTGGGCTAAACTTCCGCTCAGATCGCCACGTTGTTATGATCGAAAGTGGGAGTTGGTACCTGTCAAAATCGGGTACCTGCTCCCTTCCTCAAAAAAAAAAAACACACCATTCCAAATGTGATAGAGGGGGAGGAAGAGGAAAAACGGAATTTCCCCTTTAGGGTGAAGTTTCGCTTTAATGAAATGTCACTTTGAGACATTTCAAAAAAGTTTGTACATAAAAAAGAAAACAATGTGATGCATTGTGATGTTTTCAGTGCATTGGCACTACTGTCTTAGGGCCAGTTCACACCATAGAAACGCAATCTGGATGCGTTCCAGATGCTTTTCTGCATGCACGTTTTTGATGCATTTTTGGTGTGTTTTGCAGTCCAGTGCATTTTTCTCCCTCTTTTTTTTCTTAACCTTAAATAAGGACATGTGTGTTCCAGTGGATTTAGGTGTATCCCAGTATGTTTTTGATGTGTTTTACAGCTTTCCAGTACAGTCCAGTGCGGGAAGAATGCAGCATGTTCTACTTTTTTTCTGGAACTAGAAACGCACTAGAACTGCAAGCACTGGTGGGAACTATGCCATTGAAAACCATACAACATACTTTCCATGCATTTTTGATGCAGAAAAAAAAAACGCACTGGACTGCATGTGGTGTGAACTGGTCCTTATAGTGTATGTGAACCCTTTACCTTGTAAAACAACCCTTAACCATTTTTTGCCCAAGCCAATTCTGACACGTCTCACTTACATGTAATCTGCATTTTTTACTAGCTAATTATTTAGAACCACCCAAACATTATATATTGTCTGAAAGCCAAGGCCCTGGAGAAGAAGAAAAAATGGTTATTGTTGCAATTTTTATGTCACACTATTTTTGCATAGCGGTTTATCAAACACAAATTTTCCAGAAAAAATACTCTTTAATGAATTTTAGTTCACACAAGCCCAATATAATAGCCATGAAGATAGAAGTAGCGGCACTCCAATGTACAAAAGCTTGCTGAATGAATAAGCGCTGATGTGCAAAACGTGTTTACTGAACTACTATCTTCATTCATTATTGCAGTTGCAGGCTGAGCTGGAACCCAGTTACCCTCAGTGATTGTGGATCTCATGTGGTGTGTACCCTGTGTGCTCTTTTCCCGGACAATATAATACCCAATTGTTTTGTAAGATATAAAAGATGATGTTACATTGAGTAAGTAGATGCCAAACATGTCATGCTTTAAAATTGTGCATGCCTGTGGAATGGCAACAAACTACAGTACCTAAAAATCTTGATAGGCAATGCTTTTAAACTCTGTACAGGTTACCAGTTTAGGGTTAGGTCTAGCACTAGAATTATTGCAGCAATATTTCACATGTGCGAGACCGACATCTGTGTTTGCATTTGCTCGTGAGCATGGAAGGACAGGGACGCCTAAATATATATATATTTTCTTAAAAAAATAAAAAAAAATTTTCTTTTTTTTATTTAAAAAAAAAAAAAAAAATTTGATCAACTTATTTCTATCACAATGGTTGAATAACATCCCTTGTGATAGCATGGGCAGTGATAGGTACTCTTTACTATTAGACCCCAGATCTCTTCTCTGCCCTCAAAGGCATCTGATCCAATTGGGATTGATTTGATCAGATGCTTTACAAGATGGTAACAGCTTGTAAACAACAAACCAAAACAGTAAGTGACAAAATCTTCATTGCTTCCAGTTTCATAAACCATAGAGATGATCGGGGAACTGAAGTTCCTCCTTCATCTCTATAGTGTGTTGATCTGTGAGTTAGGGCCCTTCACATTGATCAGTTTTTTAACAGTTTTTGGGTTTAAAAAAAAAGCATAAAAATGCATCCCTTTAAATCCTATGAAACTCTTTACACCAGTCAGTTGCATTTTTTGACTGTTTCCACACTGCTTTTTTTTTAAGTGAAAAACGTATTTAAAGGGATGCATTATGCATTTTTACAACGGCGCAGTGAGAAAGCAGGCAAAAAGGCAACTGACCGGTGTAAAGAGTTACAAAGGATATAAAGGGATGTATTTTTCATGCATTTTTCTTCAGTCTTTTTTTTTTTTTTTTTTTTAACTGAAAAGTTGATCAAAAAATGAACACTGTGAAAGGGTCCTAAATATGGTTAGTCAGGCATGGACTTAATTGCTATCATAATTAAATATGTATATGAGTGCTGCCTAATTTTTAAGAGCCGTTATCAACTGTCAATGCCAAGACTTTCTTATGGGGGCAGAGTATGGTAAGGCGTATAACAATTTAACTTCTCTTGACTTTCCATGTGAAAGTGGCCTTAAAGCGGAACTTCACCCAAAGTTCCACTGTCCCCCCACAATATTTGGCACTTTATTTAGGGGGGGGGGGGGGTAACCAGTTTTGAGAGGTGCCCGCTCCCCCTTTCGTTTGGATCGCCTAGGCGATCCGAGTGGAAGTTCTCCTCCCTCCCTGCAGTCTTCTGGGATACGTCACAGGTCCCAGAAGACTGCGGGACCATTAACAAAGAGTAGCGTGACTCACACATGTGCAGTTTGCAGCCGGCTGTGAAGCCACAAGCTGTCACAGCTGGGTGCCCACAGTTAAGATGGCAGCACCGGGAACCGAAGACTGTGGGAAAAAGGGCTCAGGACAGCACAGCGCTGGATGGAGGGGCAGGTGAGTGTATGTTTATTAAAAGTCAGCAGCTACCAATTTTGTAGCTGCTGACTTAATTTTCAGCGATATGACCTGAGCTCCTCTTTAAAAGGCAGCATTTTTAATTGGTAAATGGAAAGGTACCTTTAACATTGTTGCATTAGTGAACTGATGCCCATCTTACCAAGAATTCAAAAGCTGCTGTATTATTGATGGAGAAAAGACAATCTGGTCCTGCAACAGGCTTAATACTTGTGCATAATAATTGGAACATTTCCCAGTCGGGCTACTGTGACAACTCCCACAGCTGGTGAGTATTGCAATGACTAAATTTATGGAGAAGATTTTATTACATCAGACTGTTACAACCAGCTTGTAAGTGGCAGAAAGGCTGCAGACAGCAGGCCTCATAACGCCCCTCTCATGCCATTATTTCTAGATGATTTTATAGTCATTAAAGCAATAAAACTTTCACATTACTTTTCACTTGCATATTTGTCCCATTATTTCGCCCAAGGCAATAGGAGACGTGAGAGGAGGAAGGCTGATCCACAATAACACATATACCTTTCTGCCTATCTCTGAAAACCTTTTGTTTTCTATCGAACATCATTTTTATTGAGCCTGAATAATACTGGGAAGCTCATCTAATGGACTCGCATCTAATGCACACATTATATGGTAAATCCTCACACTACGTGCAGACATCCAAGTATGCAACAGGACAATAGGATGTACTGGTGGAAGATAGCACGTTTCAGTTGCAAACCATGTCTCATGGGTGTATACCAACATTTCTTCAAAAGGAATTATAGTTTCTTTGTTTTTGGTTGGTTTAGTAAAAGTAACCTTTAAAACTGGATTGACTCCCTCTGAACTGCCACTGAAGGATTTTGAAAATCTTAAATACAGACTTTGACAGTTAGCTAGTTATAAACAGTGATGTAAGTAACTGAGTTACATAACGCAGTTACTTTAGAGGGTAACGAGTAATCTAACTGATTAATTTTCCCCTCATGGTAACTCAGTTCCCATTACTTTGGCTTAGTTACCCCAATTACATCTACCGCCACTAGATGGCAGTAGTGTAATTCCGGTGTCCTGCCAAAAAAGTTCCCCCGCCGGATAAGGACCCCCTGTACTGCACAGGCGCAGGGCTTGCGCAGTACGAAGGACTACGGAGCTTCCGAAAATTGCTGAACCTAAACAGCTCTGAATGAACTCTACATCGCGCAGGTGCAGTTAACATGTAATTGTATGAGGCGATGCTGCACGCTCCCGATGCTCGTGCTACTCTGCAAGGGGCGTCTATCGTGTAACTAAGGGGCGGGTCTAGTATTACTGTAACCAAGGGGCGCATTTATTATTATTATATATCGAGCTCTGCCCATTAATTTAACATTCGCCCTCGTCTGTAGAAATCCGCCCCTTGCTTACACCCTATAACAGATCTGCCCCTTGGTTAGAGTAATAATAGAGCAGCCCCTTGGTTACACGATATATAACAATAATAATAAATGCGCCCCTTGGTAACAGTAATACTAGACCCGCATAGAATATAAAAAAAAGTCACAGTTACTTTGCTGCGTAACTAATTACTTTTCCAATGTAGTAACTGAGTTACTAACGCAATTACTTTTTGGGAGAAGTAATTTGTAACTTAACTAATTACTTTTTTAAAGTAAGATGACCAACACTGGTTATAAAAACATATTTGAGAAGCACACCCTAATCCGTTTAGATTCAAGATGGTGCTGCCATAAGATCAACAAACAATAGCGAACATATTACAGCGCACACATTCAAGAATGACATTTCCTGCAGGGTTAGTTGAAAACACCTGAACATATTCAAAAAAATACGGGGGTTTGGTCACACTATATGGTTATATAGTGCTAAGCCCACTTACTGCGACAAAGTACCCCGAATTAGTGGGTCCTACCCTAGTAATACAATGAAAGATCCTGCGTCTCAACCATGGGAGCCAAACTCCTCTATGTGGGAGAACTGAAGGGATTCCTCCTATGCACTGGTGGCCACTAAATAAGAGGTAATGAAGAGGGGTATTACAACATACAAAAACATATTTGATGATTGAGACGCAGGATCTTTCATTCTATTACTAGGGTAGGACCCACTAATTCGGGGTACTTTGTCGCAGTAAGTGGGCTTAGCACTATATAACTATATAGTGTGACCAAACCCCCATATTTTTGAATATGTTCAGGTGTTTTTAACCAGCCCTGCAGGAAATGTTATTCTTGAATGTGTGCGATGTAATAAGTTAGCTAGTTATGCCGCCCCCTCCCCATGTGTCAGCTTTCAGGCCTAGTGACAAAGCCACTCGGTGAGTGGACACTGAATCATAAAAGGTAAGTTGAGTGTCATATGTACTCCATACTCAGAAGTAGCAGGTTTTCTGCTGGGCTGAAGAAATGTAGTGGGGCTGTGGGGGTCTCGGTTAACCACTTGACCACTGGGCACTCAAACCCCCTTCCTAACCAGACCAATTTTCAGCTTTCGGTGCTCTCACACTTTGAATGACAATTACTCAGTCATGCAATACTGTACCAAAATTGATTTTTTTCCCACAAATAGAGCTTTCTTTTGGTGGTATTTAATCACCACTGGGTTTTTTTATTTTTTGCAATATAAATCAAAAAATACTGAAAATTAGGTTAAAAAAAAAAAATAAATAAAAATTCTTTGTTTCTATTAAAATTGATTGCAGTGTATTGGCGAGTATTGGCAGAGTGTTGCAGAGTATTGTGGTTAAAGTCCAACACTGAGCAAATAAAAACAATTATCCCTTGCAGTGCAGCTGTGCCTGCACTTCAAGGCTTAACCACTTAAGGACCAAGCCTCTTTCTGAGATTTGTTGTTTACAAGTTAAAAACTGTTTTTTTTTTTTGCTAGAAAATTACTTAGAACCCCCAAACATTATACATTTTTTTTCTAACACCATAGAGAATAAAATGGTGGTCGTTGCAATACTTTCTGTCACACCATATTTGCGCAGCGGTCTTACAATCGCACATTTTTTGGAAAGAATACACGTTTTTGAATAAAAAAATAAGACAACAGTAAAGTTAGCCCAATTTTATTTAGATTGTGAAAGATAATGTTACGCCGAGTAAATTGATACCCAACATGTCACATTTCAAATTTGCGCCGCTTGTGGAATGGCGACAAACTTTTACCCTTAAAAATCTCCATAGGCGATGTTTAAAAAATTCTATAGGTTGCATGTTTTGAGTTACAGAGGAGGTCTAGGGCTAGAATTATTGCTCTCGCTCTACCGATCGTGTGGTTTGAACACCGTTTTCATATGCGGGCGCTACTCTTGTATGTGTTTTCGCTTCTGCATGCAAGCTTGTCTTATTTATTTTACAGTTTTTTTTTTTTTTTTTTTAAATGGTGTCACTTTTATTCTTATTACAAGGAATGTAAACCTCCCTTGTAATAGAAAAAAAGCATGACAGGACCTCTTAAATATGAGATCTGGGGTAAAAAAGACCTCAGATCTCATATTTACACTAAAATACAATACAATTAAAAAAAGTGTAATTTAAAAAAAATATTTAAAAAAAAATCACCCTTTAAGAGCTATGGGCAGAAGTGAAGTTTTGACGTTGCTTCCGCCCTGCATTGTTATGGAGACGGGTGGGGGCCATCTTCCCCTCACTTGTCTCCATCCTCAGCAAGGGTGAAGATCCGATCGCCTCTGCCGTTACCGGCGGCTCCGGTAAACAGCGGAGGGCACCGGAGCGCAGCGGGAGGGGGGGCCCTCTCCCGCCACCGATAAAAGTGATCTTGCGGCAAATCTTTTATCTGAAACCTTTATATGGCAGCATATCTCAGGCTAGTGCATGAGATATGTAAATCACCTGTCACTCACAGCAAGGGGGCGTTTTTGACAAAGTTTTCAAGACTTTGTCAAGATTTCTCTAAACTGAACAATAAAAGAGGATTGCTCAGGCCTCAAGTAAATCTGTGTGGCAAGACTGGGCTCAAATGAAAGGAAATATTATTCTCTACACTATGACATAAAAAAAAAAAAAACATTTTGGGTTTACATCCACTTTAAGGTAGGTGCTGATATTTTAGGCTGCCTGCCTCCAAGCTTAAAAGTTGCTTTACTAAACCTGGGGCGATCTGAACTGAATAATTCATGCACAATAAAATGGGTATATTTTAAAATATACTCATGCTGTGTATATAAATACAAAGCTTATCTCTGCTGAAGTCACAGTTCATTGCAAACAGGTTAATGCATCTCTCATTACCGCTTCCCGACCGCCTCCTGTACATATACGTCTGCAGAATAGCACGGCTAGGCAAAAGCACGGATATACGTCCCCTTTAATTGCCTAGCCGTGGGGTCGCGCTCGTGACCCGGTCGGGAGCTCCGTGACCACGGCCGCGGGACCAGCGGACCTGATCGCCGCTGGTGTCCCGCGATCGGGTCACAGAGCTGAAGAACGGGGAGAGGTCTTTGTAAACAAACCTCTCCCCGCGCTTCCTACACTGCCTGTCATTGATCGGCTGTTCCCTGTCATCGGGAAAGCTGATCAATGATGTCAGACGTACAGCCACGCCCCCTACTGTAAAAAAAAAACACAACACGTCACACTTAGCCCCTCCCCGCCCCCTAGTGGTTAACTCCTTCACTGCCAGTGTCATTTACATAGGAATCAGTGCATTTAAATAGCACTGATTTCTATATAAATGACAATGGTCCCAAAAATGTCCGATGTGTCCGCCATAATGTCGCAGTCACAATGAAAATCGCTGATCGCTGCCATTACTAGTAAAAAAAAAAATATTAATAAAAATGCTATAAAACTATCCCCTATTTTGTAAACGCTATAACTTTTGCGCAAACAAATCAATAATCGCTAATTGCGATTTTTTTTTTTTACCAAAAATATGTAGAAGAATACGTATCGGCCTAAACTGAGGAAAAAAAATGTTTTTTTATATATTTTTTGGGGATATTTATTATAGCAAAAAGTAAAAAATATTGCATTTTTTTCAAAATTGTCGCTCTATTTTTGTTTATAGCGCAAAAAATAAAAACCGCAGGGGCGATCAAATACCACCAAAAGAAAGCTCTATTTGTGGGAAAAAAAGGACGCCAATTTTGTTTGGGAGCCACGTCGCGCGACCGCGCAATTGTCAGTTAAATCGACGCAGTGCCGAATCGCAAAAAGGGGCCTGGTCTGTAATCTATTTTTCATGAAACTTTTTATTACTGTGATGCACAGTTCAGTTGTTTCCGCAGAATCCCTTACTTATGGCTTGCACACACTCATTCTCTATGTGCTAATTGCAAAAGTCAAATTCCTTACAGTTCGAAATGAAGGACAATTGCCCCTCACAGATCACTGATAATCAGGCTGCGGGCAGAAGTGTTCAACAGTGGCATCACAAGCACCAATATGTTTTAGTCTATATGTTGTCATTAAACCTAAAGTCACCGCTTTTACCTGCATGTTGTGGCTCTCACTCCTTTTCTTCCAATATTTTAATAAAGCGCATAGTACGGCACTACCCTAAAGCATGGATGCTGCAGGATAGACTATAACTGGTTTCTATTAATATAGTGAACATTGCCTTAAAATTAATCAGTGGCCAGGCTATGGACATTTAAATATTTACATATATATTATATATATTTAAAAAGTTAACAAGCAGTAAATAAGCTTAATAAATAATAATGTATTAAAGAGACCCGGTCACCTTTCCCACTCAGTGTAAAATAACAGTGTCTTTGCAAAGGCTCCCCCACCCCTAACCCACCAATACTCAGCTTGACAAGACTCCTCATTGCTCCTTCCTCCATCACAGTTTGAGTTGGCTGGTATAGGATGTTAAAATAAGAAACAACCTAAATCCCACAGCTTCTGACAATACTTGGGGCTAGCAATTGACTGCTAGACCCAAGCAATGTCACATGGAAGGAGGTTATATATACCCCCTATACGCAGGAGCACCATGTCTTATTGCCAGCTGCAACAGTATCTAAAGGGATAGAAGGTGGGCTTTGCAAAAACACTGTGACTTTGCCCCCTGCAGTATCTCTTTTAAAAAAGCCCTCACTGACCTCTGCAGCTTAAAGCATTATGAAGCAATTAATCCTCAAAATTTATAACAGAGGCATTGAAGATGGTTTCTAGCAATTTTTTCAGCTGCCTTATCTCACTCTGCTCAGACAGAAGCAGTCATTCAATGGGGTTGCATTACTAAAGGCAAATAGACTGTGCACTTTGCAAGTGCAGTTGCTCCAGAGCTTAGTAAATAAGGTAAAGCTTCACTTTACAATGAAAACCCAATCATATGCAGGGGAAAAAAAAATGAATTTTTGCTTACATATAATTGAATGATGGAAGTCAGTGGAGCTTAAGCCCTATGCTTGCCTTTATCCAGCACTCGGGGCACTATTCCTCCCACTGACACCAACAAGGGGGCATAATTCCTTCCACTGACACCAACAGCGAGGAACCATTCCTCTCATTGACACCAATAGGGCATTTTTCCTCCCTCTAAAACCAGCAATGGGGCATAATTCCTCCCACTGATATGAACAAATAGGCACTATACCTCCCAATAATACCAATGGTGGGGCACTATTCCTCCTTGTACTGACTACAGGCACCATGTATTTTTGTTATACTCCCACTGACTGTGGGGCATTTTTTCTTTCCACTGAACACTTCAACCCCCCCCCCCCCCCCCTAAAGTCTGAAGGACAGTAAACCGGTCCTTTGTTTAGTAAGTTTGGAGACTACACTTGCAAAGTGAGCAGTCTATATGCTTTTAGTAAATCAACCCCAATGTCTCTAGCTATGATGTTAGAAAGGAAGTGAGGGGAACCTTCCTCACAATCTCCCCAGGCTTCTTCTCCTTAGTCTTCTACACTCAGACCAGGCCAAGTTGAAAAGCTCCAATGATGCATCTGAATGGCATAGGCAACTGAGGACCAGGAACTGCTGGGGAACCAGTTACTTAATATTTATCTAAAATCTATCAAAATTATAGTTATTTTTTGCAATTTGTTGCATTTTTAGCTATGTTGTGAACCACCCATAGGACTGTGAATGTTTATTTTGAAGTTTTAACTTTTCGCTCAGCCCATCACATAAACTGCTTTGTCTGAATAAAACTTCATTGTTAGTGTTTACAAACACTTTCAATTAGAATATACTAATCGAAAAAGAAAAAAAATATAGCATCTAATGTAGTAATATTAGCAAAAAAAATATTTTCTTTATATGCAGTTTGAAAATGTGTGGTGTATCTAAGCCCTAACATAGAAAAGCAGTGTTTTGGTTAAGGACACAAAGCTGGTGCCTATATAGCCTACAATTACAGCACTATAATTGTATTCTGAGTAGAATATAAAGACCTGTCTGCTAGTGAGAACATTTTAACTCAGGTTGGCAGTGCCATCTTCTAATAGGTCTTATCCTGTTAAAACCCAACTCGTCTAAGTGGGTCTCTTGTCCCTTGCTGTGCAGTCCCACAACAGTGAAAGACTTTCCAGGTCATGTCCATCCATTCAATCCTTCGTTTGTCTTGTCTACAGAGAATCTCAGTAATCTGTTATGAAGCCAGGTGATCGAATGTCTCTTCCTGTGGTTCCTGGTTATTATACTGCAGCCAAAAACCTGTGATGCGGTCACAATTATCTGCTTGAACTGTTTCTCCCGCACCATTCACAAAGACCTCACTGTTTTACTGGCTCCCTTCTTACCTAGTTGAGCCAGGGACCTTTCATGTGAAGGATATTGGTTTGCTACTGTAAAAACGAAATATCGGTGAAGATGAAAACAACCTGTATAGTCATGACACCAGATAAATACAATGTAGTCAGCACACCATACTTTGGTTAATAACAATTATTTAGAGGATAATGGTCCATTAAGCTCTTTAAGTCTTGCTCAAAATACACTGAAGAGGGCATGAGCCAAGATATATACAATGCCCCATAAATGTAATGTGTTATTCCTCCAACAGCAGGCCATAGATGATGCATTTGTTCCATTCAACCAGCAGGTTAAAAAAAAAATGATTTGATTCCCCCATCAACACACTCAAGGGTTGATGGGGGAATCCCTTCTGTGGAGCTATTGTATTCTGCAGTGGAAAGCGTTCCCTGCCTTCAGAATACAATGAGCACTGCTGTCAGCTATAGCCAGCGGTGTGAGAAAAAAAAACGACAGGTTGGTGGTACAAAAGTCGATCAGAGACTAATTTCTGTACAACCAGCCTGCCCATAAATGGATTGAAATCCCACTGGTCCCTGCTGAACTGCTCAAATTTCGATCCATCTATGGCTGACTTTATAAGTATATTGCCATCATTTTTGATACACTGGTATCATTTACACTGGTAGGTTTTCATACAAACTTTCTTATGAAAAATCAGTACATTCAATAATGCCATCAGAGAAGTGATGAATGTCAATTAATTTGCTTTTAACATTTGATTTCTAGAATTAATGGAATTTATCGAAAAAATGTTCCAGCCTGATACTTTTTTTCGTCTTTATGGATGAAAACGATTGTCATTTTGACCCCATTAACTATTAAAAAAATCAAACAAATGTTCTGAAAAAGAAAATTTTTTAATGAAATTCTACTGGTGTATGGCAAACTTAGCTGCAATTATACTATCACCTTTCAGAAACTCTGAAACAGAACCAACAAGGTGAAGAAATAACAGCAGAGACAGCTACTGTATATGGTGTAGTATTGAGAGTAGATTATATTAAAGTGAATGTAAACCCCAAATTTTTTTATTTTTATTTTTTTTTTTATGTCATAATATAGAGAATAAGATTTCCTTTCATTTGAGCCCAGTCTTGCCACACAGATTTACTCGAGGCCTGAGAAATCCTATTTTATTGTTCAGTTAGAGAAATCTTGACAAAGTCTTGAAAACTTTGTCAAAAACGCCCCCTTGCTGTGAGTGACAGGTGATTTACATATCTCATGCACTAGCCTGAGACAGGTTATCATCAGCTCACTGGATGTTCTACTCTGCCCAGCTCTGACTACATACATGTCCCCTAAATCACTGGTCTGTCTATAGTCTGCTGACTGTTCACTGCATCCCATGATGAGAAACATCCAGTCAAAACACAGTGAGGGGAGGGGAATGTGGCCAACTTAACACTTACATTTATTACCTTACATAGAGATCACAGAACTCTTTTTTTAGCTAACGTTCTTTCCAGAAGGACAGCACCCTCTTTGTTCAGACAGAAACCAGGGTCAGCATTTACTTCCAGGCCTGAGATGCTGGATCAGAACTGACACAGTCATGTAAACCCTAGTGCTTGTGCAGTTCTTGGCTATGTTCCGCCCCCAAAAAAAAATAATTAAAAGCCAGCAGCTACACATACTGCAGCTCCTGGCTTTTAACAATAGGACACTTACACTTTCCTGGAGTCCCATAATGTTGGCACCGCAGCTGTTTCCATCAGCTGTCGGGTAAGGGAACCTGGCAGTGGGAACCCGGCTTCACGCCAGGAACCCTACTGCGCATGCGCAAGGCCCCGCTCCTCTCTCCTACTGGCCCAGCGACAGGGAGAGGAGGAGGGAGCCCCGGGGTCATGTCACGGGCCGCGGCCCGGACTTCTGGAAGTGGGAACAGGATACCTGTCAAAGGTAGGAGACAAATGAGCGGAAGTTCCACTTTTGGGTGGAACCCTGCTTTAAATTCCTGATACAGATCAACCCCTGCTTCAACCTGTCTCCTTGTGGCTTGCTACAAAGTTACAATGTTGTTGCAGTGTGATCACTATGGAAAAGGTGACTGAGAAAATGCTGTATCTTGCCTGAAGCAGGCTGATGACGTCATCTAAGCCTAGGCAATGTTATTTGGATGGAGCAAAGCTTTACAATGATAAAAGGTAGCTATTTTGTGAAAATAAAAAATGTATTTATTTATTTTTATTTTGTATTTAAATTAAAAAAAATACACTTCTACTGCATATTGTGATATGTCAGTATATTATTCATGCAGACATGTAAAATTACGGTAAGGTCTACATGATAACCAGGCTAATTATTATGAGCTACTGGGCCTTTTGAGGTCAGCAGATTTGTTTGAGGTTCAACTGGCAGAAGAGATCTTAGAGCTTTTTCAAGATTGCTTTGGTCTTTGTATGTGGACTAGGTATTGTGGTCAAATACATAATATATAGCCACCCTTATAGCGTAATGCCATCTATTTCATTGCTATATTTTAAGGCAGATAAATCAAAAGTTTGCAATTATTGTTACTTTATTATATTATTATTGTTACTTACCTATCTGCTTACAGCAAATTTGCATGAGCTGACAATTATTGAGTGATCAAAGATTTTGTAATGTTTCTACATGATTGCCATGTTGTCTATGTAGAGTAGTCTATAGATGCCCAAGGCTGAATGATACAAATCCCAATTTTTAACAATTTTTTGTAAAAACTATTAGGAAATGTTGGGTGTTAAAAACTCCCACTGTTTATCCATCCTATGGATTTTGAAATGTCCATAATAAAACCTATTCTGCCAAATTTCTACCCATTTCATCCAACCAGATCCCAAACTCCATAAAACAAAATCTATTTTCTTAGCATGTCCTAGTCAATATACATTTCTAAAATGCAGACTGAACCTACAGAATGAGACGTGTTCTGTATCTGTATTGCCAGATTAAAGCCGTTGAACTTCATTAGCCCTATCATTTCTTTATCGGTTTATGTACTGCACCTCTCAGTTACTACCCTGAACAGGAAATGTTACGTGTAGCATGTATTGATTAATGAGGCACAAAGAACGTGTTGCGCCTAGATCAGGTCATTGTGTGAATGTAGTGTGCTCGGTCATTAGGAGGAGAGGCTGCATATTATTACGCATAGTTCCTGGTCAGATACAGGCACTGGTCTATTTAGTATGAAAAATAGACAATGTATATTTTACATATAGTATGTCCTTATAATCAACACATAGCAATATTCATAAAGCCTATTTGTGATATAAAGTGATTTCAGTACGTGTTTCTCACTTCGGTAGGTTAGAATATTGATGCCAGTTCAGGCCTCCAAAGGGGGATAAAGGAGGACAAGGGCAGGTGTCAGGTCACACACTCACACACAGGTCCAAATGCAGTCCCTGCATGAAACCATTGCAATTCCATAGGAATTGCCAGCAATTCCCACCATAGAATTCAAATAGCTGTGATTACTGACATTTTAACAGATTCCATTATTCATGCTAAGGAGAGTGGATGGACGAATCCCCTGCTGGGGGGGTATTGTATTCTAACACCTAGTGCCAGTTGGTGTTCAGCCAGCAGTTGTCCACCCAGCTCCTTTGATTTTGTTTCAATGGTTTTTTATTTCAAGTTTTCAAAACATTACATTAACATAATAAAACATATTATCACTTGTTGTAACATTGTAATTTTCCTATAACTGGCTTCCTGCCGTATCACTCAATGCCAAACTTTAAAGATGTGGAGCCTGTTTATCGTTTTTTTGTACCTGTGAAGGTACTTAAGGAAGGAAAGAAGAGAATAAGGAAAAGAAGTCAAGTTTAGCTCCTTTGATTTTAAATTGCAGGATGTCAGGTGGGAGGGTGCCCACAGGGCCACTGACTAAGCGCATTTTGGCCAGTTTATCGGAACTGGACAAAATTCGTTCAGTGTATGACCAGCTTTAAAATCCAATAAAGTGAAGCACCTGTTGATGGTCCTTTTTGTGTTTATTAAGTTATCAACACATAGACAACTATAGTGCAGCAAACAAGTTACCCCACCCTCCTTTATTTATAAAGGGACAGAATAGCAGAAGATTCGGCTGTAAAATGAAACTCAACAAAATCCAATGTCTCTTCTATTTGAAGACCGTTGCACACCAGAATAGCTGATTAAAAAAAGCATTGTTATTTTTAAGGCCATCATGCAGTGAAAAGTAAAACTAGTTATCAAGTAACTCAGAGGAGTGATAATGGCTCCTTTCCACAATAGAACTTCATTAAACGTATACAGGAAAGCCTTGAAATTGGGTTTAAAGTATTTAAATGTGTTGACACTGAAATCTAAGGCAATAGATAAACAAGGTCAGAAGTTGATACCATAGAATGTTAAAAGGGTTTAAATATTCTGTGTATTTAAACGGTCGCTGAAACACAATGGAAGTCAACAGAAAACGTGACTGAGCAATAACAAAGGAGGTGTCCGACATAAGTAAGGTTGGATGGTAAAGTGACAAGTCTTCCTTGTGTAATGGCTTTAATAAACACTTCCTAATTAATTGTGAAAGTGTCTTCACAGGGGGGTGTCACTTGTGTTGTAAAGATTATTTTAAATACATTCTTTCACCTTTAGCTGAAAACTGGATAGCATCTGTCAACAGGAGACTATTCTCTAAGGCACGCAGACCCCTTAATCTGCAAATACTACATTTTTACACCCATGGTCGTGACTTAATCTTACCATTCCAAATACCTGGATACATTTCAGATAAATACATTCTGCAAGTCATCATATGAAGATGATATACCTGCCCCACATTTGAATATTCAACCAGATATGTGGTACTCTAAAAATACAGATTGCACAAATATGGCAATTTATTTGCACATGACATATCATTGTCATGTTGACCTGCTAATCAGACAGCATATGGACATTTTGGGAGTCCATTTCATATTGATCAGATATTCTTGGCAGGTTCAGGACCTATGGAGGACCACACTTGGGCAGATATGTTAAGACTGTTACAAGGCAGTGGCCCATATATAGAACATTCATCTCATAAACACACATGATCACAGTGGTGTGGCCCAAGGACTAGATTATAAGGTTGATCAGTCATTTGAGGAGGGCATAAGAGTGAAAAGTTGTTTTATAAAGAAGTGTGAGAATCGGAAGAAACTAATGTCATGGACCTGAACTCATCGGAGTTCAAATATATAATTCCGAGCAGCCATTTGTTTCTGAAAGCATTGATTGTGTCACAGTATGAGCTATAAGGTCTTCAATTCTCATCATTTGACAGGGGACAGAGTATTTTAAACTTTACGGACTGGATCAGGTTCAGAAGGATACATTTTACTTTGAAAAGAACATCCACCAATTAGTGTGCTTTCATATTAGTTTTCTAAGATGGTGTCCCTTCTGCTTTTGGACGGTCACTAATTTACATTCAATACTGGATGAGTGTAAGTAGATGGGTGTGAATCTGCACTTATATAGTCTGTTATGTGCAAACTAAAACTACAATGTCACAGGGAGTGTTCTTATCATAGAATACATTATGATAACACGGGACTATTGCCGTTACGGGAAATGGGACATTTTTCTTAGGTATTGCCACAATAATGTTTTCAATTTCATAAGAAAAGTATCTCAAGGGTTCAGATAATGCTAAAATCTGTGACAGTGATAAACAGAATTTGTTGACAATGTCAAGGGTTGGCTTTCTTCCCCTGCTTCAACTTCCTATGGTCGCGTACGCACAGGCTGAATATTGGCCGAAATCATCCGCCATAGCTGAAACCGGCCTACATTTGTGTGTACAGATGCCTGACAGAAACTATTTGTGAAAACTAGCATGCTAGGAAACCAGCATCCAACTAGCATCTGATCAGCAGTTACAGCCAATGGCTGTGAGTGCTGACAAGTGTGTTCTGGCGGAGCAGGAGTCAGAAAAAAATAGCACAGCAGGGAGATCGCCGCACTAACATCGCTTGTGTTAGTACAGTGATCTGTCAGTTTTTTTTTCATTCAGCCCACTAGGTTAAACAAAAAAAAATTACTTATAGCATGTACCAGGCTTAATGCTTGTTCCTGGGATGGGTCTTAAGCCCCATACACACGGTCGGAAAATCCGACCACCAAATCCATCGGATTTGGTCCGACGGATTTAGTCCGACACTGGTGTTGCATACACACGGTCAGACAAAGTTGTCGGAAAATCCGATCATTCTGAACGTGGTGACGTTTGTTGCGTACGACGGGACTACGTAGAGGCTAGTAGCCAATAGCTTTGGTCTTGTAATGTGATCTGAGCATGCGTAGCACTTTGTCCGTCGGAATTCGCTACACACGATCGGATTTGGTGTGATCGGACTTTGTTGTCAAAAAATCTATCCAGCAGGAGATAGGACTTGGTCCGTCGGACAATCCGATGGAAACTGTCTGATGGTGCCTACACACGGTCGGAATTTCCGACAACATTGTCCGATAGGACAGAATCCATCGGAAAATCCGACCGTGTGTATGGGGCTTTAGTGTCAATTATGGAGTTGCAGGAGGGGTAAAATTCTACCTTACACCTTAACACATGTTTTTAAAAAGGTGAACTTAAGCCGGCTATAGACGGTTCGAATCTCAAGCGGTTTAGCAGAAACCTACCAAGATTTGAACCATGTATGGGCAGGCTGTATGTACCCCAAAGTGGTTGATCGGTTTTACATTTGATTACCGCCAGTGTCTGTTCTAACTGCTAGCAATAATAACTATATTCTCCTGGCGGGGACAGCTTCCCCCCGCCTCCTCACTGCGGAAACCCAATGGCTCTTTGAGAGGGGTTCCCCCATCAACACTGTCTGTGCTTGCAGAAAAGAAGTTTGCGCCATCTATGGCCCTGTTTAAATAGCATACCTCGAAGAGCAATGCTTTACTGTAACTCGCTTAAAGCAGACTGATCACCGTGAGATAAGATAATTTCAGAAGTTTATGGTGTTGTTTTTTTTTTTAACCCATCAGTATGGTGACATGTAGAAGTTTGCCTTCCTTCACCAACACTGGGTCATCATTCCAGTCTGATCCTGAAACACCTGCTGAAGAAATATGACATGACAGAATATGTTATATGGCAGTGATGGCGAACCTTGGCACCCCAGATGTTTTGGAACTACATTTCCATGATGCTCATGCACTCTGCAGTGTACTAGAGCATCATGGGAAATGTAGTTCCAAAACATCTGGGGTGCCAAGGTTCGCCATCACTGTTATATGGTATGACAGAATCTCCAGCCAAGCAAGTAAAGTTCTATATACAGGTGCAGCTCATAAAATTAGAATATCATCAAAAAGTTAATTTATTTCAGTAATTTAATTCAAAAAGTGAAACTCACATTTTTTGTATAGATGCGTTACACACGGAGTGATATATATCAAGCATTTCTTTCTTTTAATTTTGATTATAATAGCTTACAGCTAGTGAAAACCCCAAATTCAGTCTCTTAGAAAATCAGAATATTACATAAGACCAATGAAAAAAAGGATTTGTAATACAGAAATTTCGGCTTACTGAAAAGCATGTCCATGTATAGTATAGTATGCACTCAATACTTGGTCGGGGCTCCCTTTGCATGAATTACTGCATCAATGCGGCATGGAATGCATTGTCTGTATTGTTGGATCTGGTGTCTCTCATCTTCCTCTTTACAATACCCCACAGATTCTCTATGGGGTCCAGGTCAGGCGAGTTTGCTGGCCAATCAAGCACAGTGATACCATAATCATTAAACCAGGTATTGGTAAGCTTGACCTAAACCCCATGGAGAATCTGTGGGGTATTGTCAAGAGGAAGATGAGAGACACCAGACCCAACAATACAGACAAGCTGAAGGCCGCTATCAAATCAACCTAGGGTTCTGTAACACCTCAGCAGTGCCACAGGCTGATCGCCTCCATGCCACGCTGCATTGATACATATAAACTCATGCAAAAGGAGCCCCGCCCAAGTATTGGGTGCATACTATACTGTACATGGACATACTTTTCAGTAAGCCAACATTTCTGTTTTAAAAATCCTTTTTTTTATTGGTCTTATGTAATATTTTAATTTTCTGAGATACTGAATTTTGGGTTTTCCCTAGCTGTAAGCCATATTCATCAAAATTACCAACTTCCCTCCCACCATATAGCAGAATGAAATTTATCCTGACTCATATGACATCCAGCAGGATAAACGCATCATGGCGATCGTTTGTGTGGTGTGTCAGTCTGACACACCGCATCACGATCTGGGTAAAGAGCCTCTGACGTAGGCTCTTTACCATGTGATCAGCTGTGTCCAATCACAGCTGATCACAGTGTAGACAGGAAGAGACGTTTATCGGCTTTTCCTCCACTTGCACTGACAGACGTGAGTAGAGGAGAGCCAATCGTCTGCTCTCCTGACAGGGGGGTCTGCACTGATTTAATATCAGTGCAGACCCACTGAGGATACCCACTCATGACCACCAGGGATGCCAATCAGTGCCCATTAGAGATGCCAACCAGTGCCCATTATAGATGCCAATCAGTGCCCATCAGTAATGCCTGCCAGTGCCTCCTCATCAGTGCTGCCTATCAGAGCCATCTATCAGTGTCTATCAGTGCCAGCCATCAGTGCCACCTATAAGTGCCCATCAATGCAGCCTTTCAGTGCCTATCAGTGCCCATCAGTGCCACCTATCAATGCCCATCAGTGCTGTATATCAGTGTCACTGCCACCTATCAGTGCCCATCAGTGCTGCATATTAGTGGCTCATCATCAGTGCCCATAAGTGTCACCTCATCAGGGCCACCTTATCAGCGCCCATCAGTGAAGGAGAAAACGTACTTATTTACAAAATGTTATTACAAAAACAAAAGAAAAACCTTTTTTGTTTTTCAAAATTGACGGTCTTTTTTTATTTGTTTAGCAAAAAATAAAAACCCCAGCGGGGATCAAATAGCACTAAAAGAAAGCTCTATTTGTGTGAACAAAATGATAAAAATTTTGTTTGGGTACAGAGCTGCATGATCACGCAATTGTCATTTAAAATGTGACAGTGCTGAAAGCTGAAAATTGGAAAAAGTGCCTGGTACTGAGGTGGTTAAAAGATAGAAATGCTTGAAATATGTCACTCTGTGTGTAGCGCTGCGCAGCTATATAAAATATATGAGTTTCACTTTTTGAATTGAATTACTGAAATAAGTTATGACGGATGACGTCAGATTGTACTGACGAAACCAGTAGGGTGTACTGAGTCACGTCACTTCCGCCGTTTGATACGCAGCTGGAGCGTCAGCAGCGTTTCCTTGTTCATGGATTTGTTTGTATAGCTGCTATGAACTTTTATTCGGTTTTACTTAGTTTTAAATACATTTTTTCGACATACTTCACTATGGGAGCCTTCTATCTTTTCCCAATCTATGGCATTGATGGTCTGTTATGACCAATCCCGCACTGAGGTCTTCAAAAACAAGTCCACCTAGTGTCCACATAGGTCACAGTACTCCTGATAATACAGCATTTGGATCAAGCCGCGGCCGTGAGAGTCCATCTGGCATCTTCCATTGAAGTGTTTTTGACTCCTGTAATAGGGGTCACTACATTCTGGTGAGTAGACTGTGTGGCCAGTGATGGTGGTGGAAGACAAAACTCTTTAATGATTGCCGAATATTAGGAAGATTTTATTCAGAATTTAATTAATTTAAACACTATTTTTCATTTTCATTTTGATATATTCTAATATTTTTTTGATTTTGTGTTTTTTTGAGCACATGGTAATAAACACCATTCTGGGTGCTTTTCTATTTGGACTTTTATGTTGAGAATTTACATATTATTGTATTTCAATATTAGCACTTTTTTGCACTTACCGTATGTATCAGCGTATAACACGCGCCGGCGTATAACACGCACCCCAAGTTTAGGAGGGAATATTAAGGAAAAAAACTTTTAGGAGGGAAGTTTAAGGAAAAAAACTTGCATATAAATGCCCATCATTGCAGCCTTGTCCAGTGTCCATCTGCAGCCTTGTCCATCATTGCAGCCTTGCCCAGTGCCTTTGCAGCCTTGCCCAGTGCAGCCTTGCCCAGTGCCTTTGCAGCCTTGCCCAGTGCAGCCTTGCCCAGTGCAGCCTTGCCCAGTGCAGCCTTGCCCAGTGCCTTTGCAGCCTTGCCCAGTGCAGCCTTGCCCAGATCTGTCTAGCTGCTAATTTAAAATTGGCGCAGAGTGGAGAGGACGAGCGCCTCGTGACAACATACCGAAAGCCGCGTGTATTTTCGGCTAGTCTCGGGCCGGCTCCTCTCGCAGTCGCGCCCACCTCCACTGATTGCGAGAGGAACCGAGCGCTGACAACATACAGAAATCCGAGTTTGGCTAGTCTCGGCTCTGCTCGCAGTCAGGGGCGGGACTTCTTTATGTTGTCGGCGCTCGGCTCCTCTGGCAATCAGTGGAGGTGGGTGGGACTGCGAGAGGAGCCGAGACTAGCCGAAAATACACGCGGCTTTCGGTATATCGGCTCCGCTCGCTCCCCTCTTAAAAATCAGCGGGGGATCGGCGTATAACACGCACCCATGATTTTCCCCTGATTTTAAGGGGAAAAAAGTGCGTGTTATACGCCGATAAATACGGTGTATATATATATATATATATATTTATTTTTTTTTGGTTGTAATATTTCTGCACTTGCACTTTATAGAGAGCACAGTTCTAATTAATTTATTAATTATTCTTTATTTACTTTCAAACAAACACAACGTGCTGCTCCTATCCAAGTTACACGTTAATTAATTATTATTGTTTTTTTTTTTTTTACAAACAAAGGTATCGTTGTCATGTAGGTTGAACAAGCAGTATAACCATAGGTACAGTACATAGCATTACATGGAGTACATTTGTGCACATACAAGTCTAAAAGGACAGTGGGCAGCTACAACATGCAGCAAGAGTTCATGATCAAATAAGCATGAATACACAGTAAGTACAATCTGAGCCGGTGTCCAATAGTATACCTTGAAAGTTACTTATATTAAGATGTACGGGTTAATTAATTAATAGGTTTTCTATCTGCGCGGGTTGGTGGTATTTTCCATTTTTATACAACTGAAATAAGTTAACTTTTTGATATTCTAATTTTATGAGATGCACCTGTATAAGGGAACAAAGGGAAGTGCACAACTAGTGCAGGGAAACACTTTATTAAAGCGGAGCTCCATCTCTGCTTGTTCGCACCCTCCCTCGTTTTGACAGGTACCTGCTCCCACTTCTGGGTAAGATTGCCGATTGGCGATCTACAACATTTCCGGCCCCTCCTCTTTACCCCCGCTGCTTACTGGGACACACACAGGTCCCAGAAGATGGTGGTCGACCATTCAGAAAGCATAGTGCGACTCGTGCATGCGCAGCAGGAAACCGACTGTGAAGCCTAAAGGCGTCACTGCCGGTTTCCTTTACTTACAATGCCGGTGTTCTGTCAATATGTGCCCTCCATCAAAAAGTGCCCACACATGCGCAGAATGGCTGGGCACTCCAGCTGATTTTCCAATCAGCTGGCGTGATGTGACCATAGCGCATGCGCACACCGTAGGAGGCTTTTTTTGATGGTAGATACCATCAAAAAAAACCTGAGTTCCAAACCCAAGCATAGCAAAAAGAAAGAAAAAAGAGAAGAAGAGAAAAAAAAAAAAAAAATTTTGCTATGCTTGGGTTTGGAACTCAGGTTTTGGTGATGAGAGGGCTCCTCTGTTTCTTTTGTTTTTTGGGGGGGGGGGCTCTGTCTTGTTCGCCCGTTGTGACCCAGAGTGTGCTCATCATTTGATTTCCCCCTTTGCGTAGGGGTGAAACAGCATATAATCTTTTGTTTATTTTCTGTATTGTCTGTTTATGCTTAAGTTGGAATTACAGTGGCCCAATCTCGGGGCACACTGGTCCTCTACTGTATCTGATGTTATAATTAAACTAATTGCTGTATTGGACATGTCTATATGTTACGCCGTTTTAACAATGGTTCATTGTACTTTTCTTTTTTCTTTTTTCTTTAAACTGTTTTGACAGATCTCCAGCATTTGCGATCCCCAAGGCTTAAATAACATCTACATCCCAGAGGGGACCCACTTGGCCGGGGCTCTGGGCTTGGGAGAACCGTATGGATTAGTCTGGATGCATGGCGGGGTTTTGCCCGCCTCCCTAATTTGGTGGCGGATCATTCCCCCTCATGCACCCAGACCGGGGATCGCCACATAGCGCCAGCCTAGCCCATAATTTGTGGCAAGTTACATCCCTTCCTCTGTGGACTCCCCCCTGACATGGGCTTATTGCCACTGTCAGCAGAGGATGTCCATAGGAGGCCTGCACAATCATGAACCGGAAGTGGTCCCTACTTCCGGTTCCAGGGCGTCTGACTGGCGCGGTCTCGTTTCCCGCCAAACGTCCGCGTGACGTCACACGCCATGCAATCGGCGCCACGGGGGGAGACTACTTAAGCCCAGTCTGACTGGATGTCAGACTGTGGTGAGGACTGGAGGCTCGGGAAACGCTGTGAAACTTAACAACAGGTAATTATACAGACTCTATTTTTGGATTGTGGAGGGATGATTATTTTCTCTCTACAAACACCTAGAGGACTCATTGTAACTCATACCTATATATAATCCATAGGAATTAGCCGGCACACTTTGTCCCCTATATGGGGCTATCTGCACCCGCAGGAAAAATTACCGGCACAACACACCCCGGTGATCTATGCACTCCACCATAAGGTAGGGGGACTTAAAATCACGGGGGTATAGAGTGAATACTATATAACCTTGTAACCTCATTGGGATTTTTATCATTTCCTTTGTTCACAGAAACCTGTTTGTCATTAATGACATCCGTAAAACAGCTCTTTCCTTTTTCCTTCACTGAAGGTAGACCCGAGCCTCCTCTAGATTTTTCTTCATTAAGGTGCCAAAGAGGTAGGTTTGGTTTGATACAATATTGGGCCTGATCAAGCCACCTCCCGGTATTTTGGCCATTCGTGCTACATTGCATTTAAACAGTTAATAAGTACTGTTTTGTACTCTACAGGCCTTGTTATAATCTAATAGGACCCTTCTCTCCCCCTACGGTTCTCCAGCCATCGATCTTGGCTCTGGCTGTCTGGTATAACCCTCTGTGGAGCCTTGTGGAGGACGCCCTGCTGCTGATCTGCCTTAACTTTTTCCCTTTTGGTACTCTGGGAGTATGCAGACCCTCTAATTTTGGAGGTAAGAGGTCGGGCATGCACCCGGGGACCCTGCTGGGCGTAATTTATTCTCATATGTTCATACAGTATCGGTGTAAAAATATATAATTTTGTCTTTTCTATATACTAAATCATATTTTATTTTTACATGCATACCTCAGAACAAGAAAATTTCTTCATAAATTCCTTTCCATTTCATCTGTACCTTATCCTTGTCTCCTGAGGAAGCCAATTTTGGCGAAACATGTCGAGAACATTTGGACAAGTACTTTGACTTATGTGTCTTTAGTATAATAATATGTTGAGTTCCATTAGGGATTGTATGCATAACCCCTGAACCTTGATATTTGTACTGCTGTACACGAAGTCTAAAAAATACACTTTTTATCTTCTATGTTAATAAAATAACTTTTTTATTATATGTGAATACCTTTGTGATTGTGTACCTTTGATAGTCCCGTATCTCCAACACTTCTTTTTCTTACACTAACCTGGGATGATGGTACAATGTATATGAGTAAACTCTCAGAAAACACTATAGCCTAACGAGCCTTTTAAATAGCCAGGATTTTAGTTGTGCGCTTCCCTTTTTTTACCTTATGTTTTGAAGCCTTGTGCATGACCCTAGGGAGAGCTGCAGATCAACTAGTTTGGGGAGAGGACATATTATATGGCAGTTTTCTGTGAAGCTGGTTATAATATATTTTAGTGCAATAAGTGAAAAAACAACACTTTTCGGTTTTCAATGATGTTCCATCTGCATGGTATATGTGTCAGATTTTACTGGTCAACTGAATGCAGGAAAAGCATATACAATTAAATTTAAAAAACATAAGCAAAAATGTTTCTATAATTCCTAATGACAGTGCCATTTAGATCTCTATTAACAATTTGGTATTAGATTCTTAAAACGGTAGTAAAGGGCCGTTTTTTTTTTTTTTTTAAACCTGCAATCCAAAGTTATAATGTGCTAGTATGCATCGCATACAAGCACATTATGTGAAACTTACCTTAAAACGAAACCCTTCAGCAGCACGCTGTCACCGCTGACAGGGCTACCATCTTCACCTGGTTTTCATGGACAGCGCGGGAGCTGCTGTTCATGGCACAGGACTCGCAAGTAAATATCTCCTAAACGGTGCACGTTTAGGCCTGGTTCACACCTATGCAGGTTGCAGTGGATGCATATTCCAGTTGCATTTAGCGTTTTTCAATAGAGGGATTTGATCCATTGAAGTCAATGGAACCAAAAACACAACCTGCTGGTCCCTGGCCCTTTCCATAAAATGCAGAGATGTGAATATGATCCATAGGAAACCATGTTAAATGGACTGTAGTTTGTTTCTGCAAAACCAAAAACGCACTAAAAAATGCATAGGTGTGAACCAGGCCTTAGGAGATATTTACTGTGCTTATAGGTAAGCCTGTATTAAGGTAAAAATCAACCAAGGGAGTTTACTCCCACTTTAGGCTGAACTCCAGGCAAACTGCTAAACACACAGGTGAATTACATGAAAGTTGTTTTACCTGCCAAAGCATATGCATTTCTTTTTATCCAGTTTTTAAATTTACACAGCTCCGCCACAAAGAACAGTCTTGTCTGGTAGGGCGATAGAGCTGATTTTTCGCTCCTGAAGTTAGGCAATATTTACAGGACTTGTCCCTTAAGCAGGCCATAGTTGATGCAATTTTTCTTTCGTTCAACCAGTGTATTCTGACAGCGTGGGAGAGTTCCTGCACTGTCAGAATATAATGATCAAAGTTGTCGGCTGTAGCTGGCAGCACTGATCAAGTGAAAAAACTTGAAAGGCTGGTTGTACAGAAGTTGATTGAGAGATTGACTTTTGTACAACCAGCATGCCCATCGATGGATCACAATTCAGCCGATCCCTGCTGAACCGGCAAAATTTCAATCCCTCTATGGCCGGCTTTACCGAGCGTGTGAATGCAAAGTGATTGGAGCAGCAGAAGACTAATGCCCCGTACACACGGTCGGAATTTCCGACGGAAAATGTCCTATCGGACCATGTTGTAGGAAAATCCGACCGTGTGTGGGCTCCATCGGACTTTTTCCATCGGAAATTCCGACGGAAAAAATTTGAGATCCTGCTCTCAAATTTTCCGACAACAAAGTCCGATCTGACTTTTTCCGATCGTGTGTAGCGAATTCCGACAGACAAAGTGCTACGCATACTCAGATCACATTAGAAGACCAAAGCTATTGGCTACTAGCCTCTACGTAGTTCCGTCGTAGGCAACAAACGTCACCGCGTTCAGAATGATCGGATTTTCCGACAACTTTGTCCGACTGTGTGTATGCAACACCAGTGTCGGACAAAATGCGTCGGAAAAAATCCGACGGATTTTGTGGTCGGAATTTCCGACCGTGTGTACGGGGCATTACAGCGTATCTTTCTGTCACTCCACTCTCTCCTGCTATTAGAATGTTCCCTGTTAGCACATTCAGAATAACTGACTGGCTTTTTCTTATTATTTTCACTCTCCCAATCTAAGTTCTGCTTTTCACACCAGAAGGACAGCTCCATGTTTGTTCAGGTGTTTTCCAAGGTCAGCACCTGTTCCCTGTATTAAAATGCTGGCTGAGATGACACATTTATTTAATTCTTGGTGCCTGTGGTGAATCTGATTATTGCAGGGCAGGAGACTGAGGAACATGTTCCTCTTGCATGCAGCAGACTGATGACAGCATCTCACCCTAGACTTTGAACTGGACTGGAAGTCATGGACTGCTTTTTAAAAATAAAAGGTAAAGGCCTGAATGCACTGGTTGACAATCTCCATACTGTTGGTGCAAGCTCTGGATTGCACTACCTCACCTCCACTTTGTCTCAGAAGGCTTTTTACTCCCACTAGGGCTTGTTCAGGCTGATTTTATGAAGCTTCTCAGCTTTAGGTGAGGGCCTTCTTTGCTGGAATAGGATGTTCAGTATGTTCAGAATGGAAATCGGAACATCAACAGAGTTTTACTCAATGTGTTGCACCTTATATATGTAGCAATGTGGACTACAATTGCAAAATACGGCGATCCCCTGTCATTTATATGGATCGTATTGTCCCTCTAGTGCCCAGTGCCACCAATTGACATCATATTTGTGGGCCAAACCAAAGGGATTGTGGGATTAGTAGTTCCTCAGAATGGCTATTCCTCCGCAAGACTAAACACCTGGATTACATATCCCAGGAATGTTTGCTACCATTGTAGAGATTGCTGGGAAGAGCATAAAAGAGGCCGGAGACCTGCCCCGCACTCTCTTCTTCCTGGGTCTTGTGTGTGACGGACCTCTCTGTTAAGGGAGAGCAAGGTCGTGGCCTACCACGCGGTGCACAGTATTCCAGCCAAGCAGAGAAGAGCCTTCAGACATCCATCTAGCATCACGCGAAGTTTCAAACACCCTTTATGTTTCCCACATTGATACATTTACAGTCATCGTAGAGTTAGAGTTGGCACGACTAAGGTTCTTTATTGATACTGTTTATATATACAGTGGGGGACAAAAGTATTTGATCCCCTGCTGATTTTGTATGTTTGCCCACTGACAAAAAAATGATTAGTCTATAATTTTAATGATAGGTTTATTATAAACAGTGAGACAGAATAACAACAAAAATATCCAGAAAAACACACTTCAAAAAAGTTATAAATTGATTTGCAGTTTAAAGTGGGTGCCCCTTAAAAAAAAAAAAATTTAAAAGTCAACAGCTACAAATACTGCAGCTGCTGACTTTTAATAATCGGACACTTACCTGTCCCAGGGTCCAGCGATGCGGAGGATCGAAGCCCTGCTCGTTCTCCGCTCCGCTCGGCGGCATTCTTAATAAGGGCACCCGGCTGTGGCTTCACAGCCGGGCACCCACTGCGCATGCACGAGCGGCACCGCATGCCGTGATACGCTGCGCAGTCATCTGGGACCTGTCACGTGTCCCAGATGACTGACTGCGCCGAGAAGGAAGTGATGTCACCAGCCCGGGCACTGAAGGAGGCAGACTACGAGGGACTCCCTAGCAACAGGCATTTAGAGGTGAGTAAAAAAATTTTTTTTTTACAATTATTTTATTTTTTATTTTTTTAGGAATTTTAAGATATTTTTTTAGACATTCGTGGGGGTGGCTGGTGTCGGTCCACCACACTGTAATGTGCAGGGACACTGTGATATAAATGGAACTCCACTATAAAGGGGCACTGCAATGATTACAGTGCAGTCCCCTTTATATTACAGTGTCCCAGTCCTATTGTGGCCATACAATGCCAGTACTGCCTGTCTCCTATTCTGCCCACACGGCCCAGTGACACTGACCTGCTCTCTTTTTGGTGGTGCGGTACAGCGCGTCTCTCTCTCTCTGGTGGTGCGGGTACAGAAAGTGTGGCTCTCTCTCTGGTGGTGCGGGTACAGCGTGGCTCTATCTGGTGGCAGGGGTACAGTGTGGCTCTATCTGGTGGCGTGGGTACAGCGTGGTTCCCTCTGGTGGTGCGGGTACAGCGTGGCTCTCTCTGGTGGTGCGGGTACAGCGTGGCTCTCTCTGGTGGTGCGGGTACAGCGTGGCTCCCTCTGGTGGTGCGGGTACAGCGTGGCTCCCTCTGGTGGTGCGGGTACAGCGTGGCTCCCTCTGGTGGTGCGAGTACAGCGTGGCTCCCTCTGGTGGTGCTTGTACGGCGTGGCTCCCGCTGGTGGTGCTTGTACAGCGTGGCTCCCTCTGGTGGTGCTTGTACAGCGTGGCTCCCTCTGGTGGTGCGGGTACAGCGTGGCTCCATCTGGTGGTTCAAATAAACCTACAAATAAAATTATACACTGATCATTTCTTTGACAGTGGACAAATGTACAAAATCAGCAGGGGATCAAATACTTTTTTCCTTCATTGTACAGTAATATATATAAAGAATTCTGTAAATTAAGAATGCTTTCAGAAATAGAATTGTTAATATTTTATTTTTATCAATTAACAAAATGGAAAGTAAATCAACAGAAGAGAAATCCAAATCAAATCAGCATCAAATCAACAGCATACATTCTTCTAGGTACACTTGCACACAGTTTTTGAAGGAACTTGGCAGGTAGGTTGTTCCAAACATCTAGGAAAACTAGCCACAAATCATCTGTGGATGTAGGATGCCTCATATCCTAGACAGACTCGATAATGATGAGATCAGAACTCTGTTCGGGCAAAACCATCCCTTCCAAGACTCCTTGTTCTTTAAGCTAAAGATAGTTCTTAAAGTCAGCAGCTAAAAAAAAAGTAGCTGCTGACTTTTAATAAGTACACTTACCCTCCCAGGGTGCCTGCGATGTCGGTCGTGGAGGCCGAGATGTCCCTCGGCGATCCGGTTCCAGCGCCGCCATCCTCAGTAAGGGAAACGAGCAGCGAGCGCTGCCAGTTTCCTACTGCGCATGCGCGAGTCGGCGCGCGGCCTACTGCACATGCGCGAGTCGAATTTGTGAATGGGGAACGCGATGTGTTGTGGGACATAGTTCCCATAACACACCGCGCCCCATTCACTAGAAGGAGGCGCTAGGAGCAGAAGACAGAAGATCACCGCGGAGCAAGAAGAGGCAGATTAGGACGATCTGCCTAGCAACAGCCATTTCTGGTAAGTAAAAAAAAAATTTTTTTTTATTTTTTTATTTTAAATTTGTACTAACATTTTTATCTAGTTTTGTTTTTCAGGGTGGCCCACCACTTTAATGACATTGGCTATATGTTTGGGGTTGTTTTCCTGCTGCAGAATACATTTAGGGCCAATCACATGCCTCCCTGAGGCTGCATTCACACCTGAGCATTTTGTCGCCTGAAGCCTGAAGCTACAAAACGCTAGAGGGGAAAAAATACATTATTCTCTATGGAGATGGTTCACATCTCCACTGCAAAACGCCTGAAGCCCTACGCCTGAAGCTCAAACAAGTTCCGGACCCTTTTTTGTTGCTCGAATCGGGCAGATTTTTACATTGGTGAACTTTTGCTCTGCACAAAATCACGGCAAAACGCGGTAAAAAACGCAGCGAACCGCGGTAAAAACCGCTGCAATTCGCGTGATTTTCTGCCTGAAAAGCTACGCTCAGGTGTGAATGCAGCTTGATGGTATGGCATTATAGATATGTATCTGCATGTATTTCGCAGCATTTAGGACACCATTGATCCTGACCAAATCTTCAGAAATGCAGCCCTAAACTTGCAAGGAACCTCCGCCTTGCTTTACTGTTGCTTGCAAACACTCATTAATGTACTTCAGATATTGACTCATCAGTCCAGAGCACCTGCTGCCATTTTTCTGCACCCCAGTTGCTATGTTTTCATGCATAGTTGAGTCCCTTAGCCTTATTTCCATGTCAAAGGTATGGCTTATTGGGGGGGGGGGGGGGGCGTGTCCGGATGTGCAAGCCGGCAGACGTGTATCTGGGGAGCTCCGGGGCATCCTTATAGCATCCTTTGCCATCCGTGCATTTATCTGCTGCAAATTGAGCCAAAACACTGCCAACCCGTTCCTCTGAGTCCCCTGCCTCATCTGAGATCTAAATTGCAGATCTCCTCTGTCTGGGCTCACTTGTAGAAGATGGCCTCCATGATTCTGCAGCCGCCGTCATCTTGCCGGCCTGTGCCACTCTGAGGAGATCCGTTCCCTGCTGGACTAGAGGTAAGGGAATACCCTCTGTCCACTTCTGCCTGCCCATCCACCTGCCTGGCGCTGTCCGGAGGCCTGTTCGGCTGCTGGAGACATCCGTGGTGGCCGCGGCCTAGTGAGGCCTGTGAAGCACCGGACTTTCCTGAGCCACCATTCCGCCGGAGGAGCGTCGCGGCCGGCCTACCCGAACTCGGATGCCCGGATAGTCTGTCTCCTCCTGCCCTATCGCCTCCACACCCTCACCAAGGCCTAGTGTGCTGCCCTATCTCCTCCACACCCTCACCAAGGCCTAGTGTGCTGCCCAGCTCAGTAGAGACTGCCTAACAGAGATCCTGGGACCCAGTGCCTCCTGACATCTGCCACCCTCCTGCTCCAGCCATACTGCTCTGGGCCTCTCCCCCATAGATGTCTCCAGCATCACATCCTCACCACCTTGTCTTTGCAGGGGCTGCTGACTAACACTGACAGCCTATTCAGCTTGTACTCCCCTGGGGTTTGGAACCTGCTAACAGCTTGGCCGCACGCTGTCTCCTGAACGCTCACCTGGGCATGAACTACCACCCCATCCCTGAACTGCCAGATGTCCTCCTCCTCCAAAAAGGGGAAAGGGTCCTCCAAACCGCAAAGACCAACACACCGCTCCGGCCACCACCGCATCCTCCCCGCAAACAGACCCGTTACTCGTAGGGCAGCTAAGGGCCTTACTAGCGGACTTGGAAATGGGTCCTGGTGAGGCTGCAATGGCGGAGGAGCCAGCCTCATTGCCTCAGGATGGCACGGCCATGATCCTTGCTGCGATCGTGCAAAGCCGGACCTCGCTGCTGGTGCGAATCGACCACCTCACAGAGGAGTTCAACCTCATACGGAACGACCTCGACAAAATAAGGGGGAGAATGACCGAAACGGAGTCCAGAATATCAGCTATCAAAGATCTTACAGCCACCCATGCCACCTCCATTGCTGAGCTGCAGTGCACAGTACAGTCCCTTGTCGCAAAATCGGACGATGCTGAAAATAGACTGAGACGCAACAATGTCAGAGTCCTGGGACTGCCTGAGGGAGAAGAGGGAGACCACCCTGCTGTTTTTGCAGAAGAGTTCTTTAAAAACGTACTGGGCCTCACGGACGTTCCCCCTACATACGTGGTTGAGAGGGCCCACCGGGTGCCCACGGGCTGAGCCATCCCAGGGAATCCCCCCAGGCCTTTTTTGGTCCGCTTCCTTAACTATCGGGACAGGATTCTCTCGGAAGCCCGCAAGCATTCCACACTCAAACTTGGCAACTCCTCTATTCTTCTTTTCCCTGACTTTTCGGCTGATCTGCAGAGAAAGAGGAAAACCTTCAATGATGTCCGCAGACGACTGAAAGAGCGGAATATTAAATATGGCATGCTCTACCCAAGCCGCTTAGGAGTCCAACACAACGGAGCGACACGCTTCTTTGACAACCCAGCGGATGCTGACGACTGGCTGACCAGCTTACAGTAAAAGCTCTTTCTCATCAACTCATCTGATGCACGGATCTTCCACATCCTTGTTTACTTTATCCTACTAAACTACCTGTAAACGCCGGAGCTAGCCCAAATATACCTTACACGTGAACCCTTCACCAGGTTTTTGATTCTTGTGTGTGTGTTTTTTTTTTTATCTCCTCTTTATGTTCTAAGAAGCGGAGGACCTTCGCTCAGCACTCAACGAGACACACGCCACTACAAGCAAGCTACCACAGCGGCCTGTGATTGCCGTACCCCCCCCCCCCCCCTTCTTTTTTCTGCTCTTATTGTTTCTTTTTTTTCTTTTGGCTTCCTAGCCAGGCCCAATACCACATACCCCTCTCCCCCGCTCCCTGGTCCTCCAACGCTAGATACTAGTGACCAGTGGTGTGTATGTGGTGCCCGCTGGCTGTGTAGCACCCTCAGTTTAGGGTTACCTACACCTCTTTAGGTATAATTACTCTTCTTTTTTGGGGACAAACTATTCCCAGATCTCCCCCCTGTTTTTAGGAGGAGAGATGGGACATAGTAGGATAGGCACACCGTGCCTGGGAAGTTTGAGACCAGTTTTTGTCTCCAAATTTTTTTTTCTATGTGTTTGTATTGGTTTATGTTTAAGTGCTGACAGTATTGAATGCAGTGTAATAGTGATCTTGTTGTCTATAGGGTGCACCTGGTTGTGCCCCCCACCTACCGGCCCCTTCATACCCTCTCTACCTAATGGTTAACCAAATTTCTGACTCATTTACCATCCTTTCATGGAATGTCAGGGGCCTCAACTCTAAGTTTAAAAGAGCTCTTTTATTTCAAAATTTAAAAAACCCACTCCCCCCAGCTCATTCTCTTACAGGAAACTCACCTTATGGGCAGCAAGGTCCTAACTCTTAAAAAGCCTTGGATACAACGAACTGTTCGTGCTACGTACTCTACTTACGCCAGGGGTGTTTCGATCCTTATTCACAGAAACTTCCCTTGTGTAATTGAGGAAATTTGCACTGATCCACTAGGCAAATTTGCAATCATTGTGTTCACTCTATGGTCATAAAGGTATATTATCATCAACCTATATATACCCCCCCCCCCCTGTTTTCATATGCTGTTTTAGAAAAGATTGCACCTTTCCGCCTGGGCTCAGGCGGTGGGTCTGGTTGAGGTATGGAGGTGGAAGCACCCCGACACAAGGGCATATTCATGTTTCTCAGCCTCCCACAAAACTGCGTCACGGATTGATTTGGCTTTCTCCAACCCCGCACTGTTAGCGGATGTGTTGGAGGCATCCTATCTTTCCAGTGGGCTGTCTGATCACAGCCCTCTGGCGGTGGTGCTCCGCTCCCCAGCCTCTCGAAATGCGGCACTTTGGCGGCTGGGCACGCAGTGGGTCTCTCACCCAAATCTCTCCGACAAATTGCCATCCCACCTAGCTGAGTTCTGGGAACAGAATGTAGGATCCTCCTCCCCTGATATTGTCTGGGATGCCTTCAAGGCCTTCACCAGGGGACAATACATTTCCTGCATTGCTGACATTAAAAAGAAGCAAACGGCTATGCCCCATTCACTGCAACAGGCAATTGCTGACTGTAAAGACACATACGCTACAGACCCTACTCCCGCCCACTTTGATCTACTGATAGCAGCACAGAGGGACCTGCAGTTACATCTGACGGAGGTCACACGACTTGACATGTATAAAGGGAAACAAAGGGCCTTCGAACAGGGTGACAGGGGCCTGTTAGCTATAATGGCGCAGCATGACCAACCCCTCACTCTAGTATCCACCTTACAGACCCCAAACGGTGGAACCATGTCTTCCCCCTCAGCCATACTACAGACCTTTAATACCTTCTATGAAACACTGTACTCCTCGGGCCTGCCCTCAGATTTCCAACCTGAGTCACTGAGCGACCTTCTTGATCCGCTGGCACTCGGGTGGCTGTCTGACTCGGAACGGGAGACCCTGGTCCAGCCTTTCACGACCGTAGAGGTCCTTAAGGCCATCAGATCCTTCCCTTCTGGTAAGGCCCCAGGACCCGACGGGCTTCCACTAGACTTTTATAAGGCTCATGAAGACCTCCTGGTGCCTTTGCTAGCTCAACTCTACTCCACCTGCTTGACAGATGGAGGTTTACCTGCTTCCATGTACCACGCCTACCTGACTCTGATCCATAAGGCCCCCAAAGACCCCACCTCCTGTGCATCATATAGACCCATAGCTTTATTAAACTCTGACTTTAAAATCCTGACCAAACTCCTGGCCCTTAGACTTTACCCCATGCTACCCTCGGTAATAGACCCCGACCAGACAGGCTTTATGCCCTGTAGATCCACAGATGTAAATCTCAGAAGGCTTTTCACAAACATACATGCTCAACATCTGAACACGGGAACTAGAGCAGTGGCTTCATTAGTTGTCGAAAAAGCCTTTGATACGGTTGAATGGCCCTTCCTGTGGGAAACGTTACGCAAGATGGGTTTCCCCCTATTGTTTATCAAATGGCTTCAGGTAATTTACAGAAGTCCTACCTCTTCGGTACGCTTGGGGGATGGTCTGTCTGCTCCCTTTAGGCTTTTCAGGGTGACCAGGCAGGGCTGCCCTCTCTCTCCAGCTCTATTTGCCCTCGCTATTGAACTGGTAGCGGAAGCACTCTGCACTTCACCGCATATCAGAGGTCTGCACATTGGGCTGCTGGAAGAGAGGGTAGCCCTGTACGCGGATGACATGCTGCTCTTCCTTAACGATGCAGGTTCGTCGCTGCGGGGGGTGCTGACTGTCCTGGACACCTTCGCTAGAGTCACGGGTCTCAAAGTGGATTGGTCCAAGTCCCTTCTGTTCCCAATCGACCAGGAAGCAAAGGCCACATCCCTCCCGGACAACCCTCTTCTCTGGGTTGACTCCTTCAAATACCTAGGGGTCCACATATCTAACTTGGCCTCAGACTATTTAACATTGAACCTTACCCCGGTACTCTTAGAAGCCCAGTCAAAACTTAAATCATAGGGAAATCTGCCACTATCACTGGGGACAAATAAATCTCCTTAAAATTAAGATTATCCCCAAGCTGACTTATCTTTTCCGCCATTCCCCACAGTGGCTGCCCAAATCGTTTTTCAAAAAACTCAACCAGATATTTTCTTCCTTTCTATGGGGCCCCCTACCACCCAGATACCGTCTGACAACCTTAATGAGACCTTGAACGCAGGGAGGCATGGCATTTCCAGATTGCTACAAATACTACCTGGCCGCACAGCTGGTAACTGCAGCTTGGTGGCTACAACCTGACAAAACAAATTCATCAACCGTGCTGGAGGCTTCGGTCGTCGGCTCACTGGAAGCCCTCTAATTCCTTATTTATCGAGGCCCTAAGGCCCCGTACCTTTTAACCCCCTCCATGCTCACTACCTTGGGAGCATGGAAGGCAGGACTGGCCATTGAAAAATGCAAGCCAACTGAAATCTCTCCGATTACCCCGTTATGGCTGAACCCCAGTTTACCTCACATTTATATGATCCCTGACCCACACGCATGGACTAGACACGGAATCAAGCTTATGTCACAAAGCTTCCTACTACCCTTCTCTAATCTGTCTTCCCTCTATAATCTTCCAAATTACTACCTATTCAGGTTTAATCAATTGTCGCACGCATTCGCTGCCCAATTTCCGAGCTCCTCCTGTATAATGGCACAGTCAGAACTAGAGCGAACACTCAGATTCAATTGTGATAGGAAACCTGCCTCTCACCTATATGCACACCTCATCTTCGTGTCACTACCGACTCTTGACAAACTCTGGACTAGCTGGCAGACTGACATTCCAACATTGGACAATGATGACTGGGACAATGTTTGGGACCTCCACTTTACACTCCCTGGTTTCCATCCGAGACCGTCTGGTTCAATTTAAAATTGTTCACAGGGCCTACTACACCCCATACAGGCTCCACAAGATGAACCCTTCTCATTCTCCAGAGTGTTGGCGTTGTGGTGCATCGCCTGGAGATTTCTCCCATATTTTCTGGCGTTGCGCTAAGGCCCAACAATACTGGGAAATAGTACTGGAACTGATTGGCAAAGTTACCTCGACCACTGTGCCTTTGGCTATGGAAGTTTGCATACTGGGACTTATTGAACCCATTGTGCCGTCCGCCACTAAATGCACAGTGATTAGTATATTGCTGTTTTATGCACGGAAGAATATTGCTATACAGTGGAAAAAGCCTGAACCCCCTTCCATAGTACAGTGGAAACGTCTAGTGAACAACAGCCTTCCCTTATACAAAGATACTTATCTGCACAGGGGCTGCCCACAAAAATACGATAAGGTCTGGCACAATTGGCTGGCAGAACCGGAAACAGATTAAGTGGATGTGGTGGGGCCTGTTCCATTAATGGAGCTCTGCTTCCCCTCCCCTCCCCCTTGGGGATCCCAAACATACCTTTTTTCAGTGGGCTCCAACTTGGGACCACGACCTATCACACCTATCCATCTGGGGCCACCAGAAATGTACCCTTACAGAGATATAGTACTGATGTACCAAGTTTGCACTGCATATGATTATTTCTTCCAATGACCCTTTGTATATACTGTGATCACTTTTGTTTTATATATTTGTATGTTGTTAAAACTTTAATAAAAATATTTTGAAAAAAGAAAAAAAAAGGATGGCTTATTGGCTGCAATTCTTCTCTGAAGACTACTTCTGGCCAGACTGTACCTGGGTCCCACTGGTTTCTGCAAGTTCTGTACTGACAGCACTGATGGATATTTTCCAATGTTGAAGGGAAGTAAGCATGATGTGTCTATCATCTACTGCATTAAGTTATCTTGGCTGACCACTGCGTCTATGGCCCTAAACGTTGCCCCTTATTTTGTGCTTCTTCAAAAGAGCTTGAACAGCACATCTTGAAACCTCAGTGTATTTTGAAATCTTTTCCTGGGAGAGACCTTGCTGATGTAGTATAACTACCTTGTGTCTTGTTGTTGTGCTCGGTATTGTCATGGTGTATGTCCTGTGACATGAAACGGTCTTCCACAACCTCACCTTAGTAGCAGAGCTTGGCTGTTCCTCACTCAGTTTTAAGCCTTCCACACAGCTGTTTCTGTGTCACCCTACATATGAAATGGATGATCATTAGAGCCCGCTTGGTTTAATTGGTTAATCATACACATGACTCTAATCCTATAAAATGTACAAAGTGTTCAAGTGCAAGAATTGATGCTGGTTTGAAGCCAAAGGATACTCACACCAAATATTGATTTGATTTAGATTCTTTTTTCTGTTCATTCACTTTGCATTTTGCAAATTGATAATAATAAATAATTCAAATATATATTTTTGAAAGCATTCTTACATTACAGCCTGTCTTCACACTACCTAAAACTTATTTTGGAATACTAGAATAACCGACAAGTAGAGATGAAGAATTTTCTGAAAAGTTGATTAGTTGTAGTTTGGCCAAACTTTTTAAAATTTAGCAATTTTTACATTCTGTATTTCTGAAATGGAGTTCACCTCTAAGTCAATGGAAATCTGAACCAGGCTCCAAATAAGTTACTAAGCAACAAATGATGTAGAATTATGCAGAATGGTTTGGGAAGCACCTGGTAAGCCCTGCCTAAAATATGATGGGGCTAACAACAGACTGAACCTTTTTTTTTAACAATTCTACTACTGGTAGCCAAGCCAATAAAGACAGCAGCAGAAGCAGATATAGGCAGATCTCCCAGAGAATTTTTGGAACCCAAATGACAAAATAACACTAAAGCACAGGAAATTTAGTCCAGATCGAATGACATCCAAATTTTAGGATCAACTGTACTGACAAGCTATTTGGTGGTTATGTTTCATGTACTGTATGTAATAAGCCAAAAGACCCTCCCTTTTAGATTATAAGCTCCAAAAAGCAGGGCCATCTCATTCCTCCTGCATTGAATTGAAATGTAACTGTACTGTCTGCCCTAATGTTGTAAAGCGCTGTGCAAACTGTTGGTGCTATATAAATCGTGTATAATAATGTAAATAATAATAATAATTACCTTCAAGGAAGCACGGATAGTTGTGAGCACAGAACTCTAGCCAGAGAGTGTGAAACCCCCACACATAATGCCATCCTGGTTTTTAAAGCAAGCCCTCCCTGTAACCTTTGCCCTAACACCAGCTCTCTCTTAAAGCGCTTCTGCACTGACCTTTTTTTTAATTTTTTATTAACCAGTTAACAACCGGCCCATAGCCGAAAAACGGCTACAGGGCGGTTGCTTATCTCTGGGAGGCCGTTAATTAACGGCCTCACAGAATTCTGCTCTTGCGCGCCCCCTGGTGCGCGCACTCGAGAGCATCCATGATCGCCGGGTCCAGAGGACCCGGCGGATCATGGATCACGGTAAACGGCCGCTCATCGCGGCCGTTTACCACGTGATCGCTCCGTCAAATGACGGAGTGATCACATGTAAGCAAACCGGCGTCATTTGATGACGCCGGTTCCTCTCTCCTCCTCTCTCTGTACCGATCGGTACAGTATGAGAGGAGAGGGGGAGGGATCGGTGGCAGCAGTGCTGTGGGCGGGATCTGTAGTGCCCACAGCCTGCTCTGCCACCACTGATCCATCCATCCATGCTCAGCCATCCCTCCATACCCTGCAATACCCAGCAATAGCCTGCAATGTATTGCTGGGTATTGCAGGGTATGGAGGGATGGCTGAGCATGGATGGATGGATTCTCTGCCATCCCCCCCAATACTGTGCCATACCCCCCTATACTGTGCCATACCCCCCAATACTGTGCCATACCCCGCAATACTCTGCCATACCCCGCAATACTCTGCCATACCCCGCAATACCCTGCAATACTCTGCCATACCCTGCGATACTCTGCCATACCCTGCGATGCCCTGCCATACCCTGCGATGCTCTGCCATACCCTGCGATGCTCTGCCATACCCTGCCATACCCTGCGATACTCTGCCATACCCTGCGATACTCTGCCATACCCTGCGATGCTCTGCCATACCCTACGATGCTCTGCCATACCCTGCGATACCCTGCCATACCCTGCGATACTCTGCCATACCCTGCGATACTCTGCCATACCCTGCGATACTCTGCCATACCCTGCAATACCCTGCGATACTCTGCGATGCTCTGCCATACCCTGCAATACCCGGCGATACCCGGCGATACTCTGCGATACTCTACCATACCCTGCGATACTCTGCAATACCCGGCGATACTCTGCGATACTCTACCATACCCTGCGATACCCTGCAATACCCGGCGATACTCTGCAATACCCTGCGATACTCTGCCATACCCTGCAATACCCAACAATACCCTGCGATACTCGCTACGATCAAAGCCAGGATCGTTTTTTTTTTTATTTCAGGCTTTCCAGCCTAGAGGTGAGATGTGGGGTCTTATTGACCCCATATCTCACTGTAAAGAGGACCTGTAATGCCATATTCCTATTACAAGGGATGTTTACATTCCTTGTAATAGGAATAAAAGTGATCAAAAAAATTTTTGGGGGGAAAAAAAGGGTCAAACTAAAATAAATAAAGTAAAATGAACAATAAAATATATATATATTTCTTTAAAGCGTCCCTGTCCCCGTGTGCTCGCACGCAGAAGCGAACCCATACGTAAGTCCCGCCCACATATGAAAACGGTGTTCAAACCACACATGTGAGGTATCGCTGCGAACGTTAGAGCGAGAACAATAATTTTGGTCCTAGACCTCCTCTGTAACTCAAAACATGTAACCAGTAAAAAAAATTAAAGCCTATGGGGATTTTTAAGTAGCGAAGTTTGGCGCCATTTCACGAGTGTGTGCAATTTTGAAGCGTGACATGTTGGGTATCTATTTACTCGGCGTAACTTCATCTTTCACATTATGCAAAAACATTGGGCTAAATTTACAGTTTTTTTTTTTGTAAAGCACAAAACATTTTTTTTCCAAATAAAACACGTTCGAAAAATTGCTGCGCAAGTACCGTGCTAGATAAAAAGTTGCAACGACCGCCATTGTATTCTCTAGGGTCTTTGCTAAAAAAACATATATAATATTTTGGGGTTCTATGTAATTTTCTAGCAAATAAATGATGATTTTTACATGTAGGAGAGAAATGTCAGAATTGTCCTGGGTGCTCCAGAACACCTGATGGTGCTCCCTGCATGTTGGGCCTCTGTATGTGGCCACACTGTGTAAAAGTCTCACACATGTGGTATCGCCGTACTCAGGAGTAATAGCAGAATGTGTTTTGGGGTGTAATTTGTGGTATGCATATGCTGTGTGTGAGAAATAACCAGCTAATATGACAATTTTGTGAAAAAAAAAAAAAATTAAAAAAAAATCTTGATATTGCAAAGAATTGTGGGAAAAAATGACAACTTCAAAAAACTCACCATGCCTCTTTCTAAATACCTTGGAATGTCTTCTTTCCAAAAAGGGGTCATTTGGGGGGTATTTGTACTTTTATGGCATGTTAGGGTCTCAAGAAATGAGATAGGCCGTCAGTACTTCAGGTGTGATCAATTTTCAGATATTGGCACCATAGCTTGTGGACTCTATAACTTTCACAAAGACCAAATAATATACCCCAATTTGTACTTATTTTTACCAAAGATATGTAGCAGTATAAATTTTGGCCAAAATTTATCAAGAAAAATTACAAATTTGCTAAATTTTATAACAAAAACGAAGAAAAATTCATTTTCAGTCATTTTTCTTTTATAGCGCAAAAAATAAAAAACCCAGAGGTGATTAAATACCACCAAAAGAAAGCTCTATTTGTGTGAAAAAAAGGACAAAAATTTCATATGGGTACAGTGTTGTATGAATGAGTAATTGTCATTCAAAGTGTGAGAGCACCGAAAGCTGAAAATTGGTCTGGTTATTAAGGGTGTTTAAGTGCCCAGTGGTCAAGTGGTTAATGTATAAAATCATGTCTTGGTAACATCATACTCACTTGCAGTAATGATGCCCGTTATCCAGGTCCATTTTTCCATCTAATCGATAGTTTAAAAATTCCCAGCTGATGTCATCTTGCTTGTGGGCATTTGAAGCCCATAAGCAATCACTTCCTCCTTCCCTCGATTTGGAGGAACCAGCATGCCTTGCTGGGTCCCGCACATGCTCAGTGGCTACGGCTATGAGCAGCGTAATCATAAATCGCTGAAATATCGCAAGATTTGGCATCGGGCCTCCGCACTGACTCCTGGGATTAATTACACGAGATCCCAGGAGACAGTGCGGCAGTCATTGGATATGATGCGGATCCCCGCATAAACACCGCCCACCGCCGCAGGGACAGAAAAAAAATAAACAAAATGCAGAATAGGTACATTAGAAAAAAAGAAATTTAAACGTCAATTGTGAACTCGTCAACTGCACCTGGAGCATGCTGTCTAGTTCTGGGCACCAGTCCTCAGGAAGGATGTACTGGAAATAGAGCGATTACAAAGAAGGGCATTAAAGCTAATAAAGGGTCTGGAAGATATTAGTTATGAGGAAAGGTTGCGAGCACTGAACTCTGGAGAAGAGAGGCTTGAGAGGGGATATGATTTCAATTTACAAATACCATACTGGTGACCTCACAATAGGGATAAAACTTTTTTGCGGAAGGGAGTTTAACAAGACACGTGGCCACTCATTAAAATTAGAAGAAAAGAGGTTTAACCTTAAACTACGTAGAGGGTTCTTTACTGTAAGAGCGGCAAGGATGTGGAATTCCCTTCCACAGGTGGTGGTATCAGCGGAGAGCATCGATAGTTTCAAAAAACGATTAGATAAGCACTTGAATGACCACAACATACAGGGATATACAATGTAATACTGACATATAAGCACACACATAGGTTGGACTTGTGTCTTTTTTCAACCTCACCTACTACGTAACTATATGTAACGATAAATGACTGATCAAGTAATGAACTAGGATTAGGAGGATATCATGGAAATTTCACCTTCAGAAACAAGTCAGCAATTGCACCTCCCACATGTTTAGCTTGATGGTTCCTTTTAAAGAAAAGCCGTAGATTGCGGGAAGGGAGGGAGGGAAATGGGATGCTTGGAAACAAGAAAGCAAGATGGTAGAAAAAAAAGTCTTGGTTAAGGTGAAAGGAAGAAACCATTTCAAGAAGAAAAAGGGCCCTGGGCCTCAAAACAAACTTGTCCTTGTGTAGCACAAGAAAGGGTTATTTACAGGATAAAGGCCACCAACTCAGAAACTTGCCTCTCAGAATTGATGGCAACAAGAAAGGCAGCCTTGCAATAGATCCAAGTGAAAAAGATAAACAGGGCGCTGGGGTTAAAAAGATAAAACAGACACCAATTTATTGAACGTAGCACATAAACTCTTTAAAAACAGCCTGGATTGGTGTCCGTTTTATCTTATCAACTCCAGCCCCCTGTTTATCTCTTTCACTTGCTGCACAAGGGGATCCTTCCCAGGTCCACCACTGGAACTGCAGGGGTTAATGGTCCCTCATCCATCCTCTGTCCCATCATCTCTTGGATATGCTCTATCTATGGACTTAAGAACTATTGTATACTTTGCGAGGAGCGCTGTGTAGCAGTGTAAATTTTTGTGGTTATTGTAACAGAACCAGACTGGGATCCCATGGAGTCACAGGGGAACGTACAGGAGGAACAATGAGCAACACAATGTTCGAAGGTCTTCTCAGCAGTAAGTGGCAAGTGGTCTCTAAAGAAGAACCACTAAAGCCGAGATTTGACCCCAAACACTGATCAAAACAAGACTGGAGAAAAGAACGGATTCATCCTACAGAGACTTTCCTGGGATGGAATTTTCTTGGCTTGCACTAAGAGAAATACGTTATCGACTGCGATAGTAAACTTTGCGAGAAGTAAATTTCCTAGCTTTTAAGAGCAAAGGGATGAAAGAATCTAATAGGCACCTATCTTTTAGGACCTGAGCTTCACTAGCCAAGCCATTAAAGACAATGATTGGGAAGCTTGTGGCAACCTGATCCTTTGGACAGAAGATCCAGATAATCTGGAAGGGCCCTCGGAGAATCTGCCAGGAGCCTAATACAGTTCATGTACCGTGTCCACCTGTGCTAGTTCTCTGTTAAGAGAATCACTGGGTTGCACTCCATCTTCAACCTGTGGAATAGGAGAGGAACAAGCTTCAGAGAAGGAAAAGTGCTGATCAGGTTGAACTAGAGCATCCTCTTTGAAGGCTAGAGGATTCCTGGAACTACAGTTGATCACAGAAGGAAGGAAGTCCATGTTTGGAATGCCCACCTATGACAGCAGTCTTCAAACACGTCTGGAAAAATATATCATTCTCCTGAAGATAGTTGGCAACTATGGTAGTCCATTTGCCAACTTTCAACTCATTGGATGTGCACAGCCATCAGGGCCAAGCCAGAATCAGGTCTGTTTTTCTTTGGGCTGCATTACTTATGGTTCCTCCCTGATGGTTGATGTAAACCACTATCATGGCATTGTCTGACTGAATCTTGGTCAGATGACTTTGAATATGAGAAAGTAAGAGTTAAAGAGTACCGAGTTCCATAATTTAGTTCAGGAGACGAGTTTCTTACAATTCCCTAGTAGGGTTCCTAGGACTCTTTCCCGGATCGAAAGGCTGGCATCTGTTGTGAGTAGCAAACTCAAGACAAGATTTTTCTAGTCTTCATTCCATTGCCCTGTCAATTCTCCTAGAGCACCCTCACAAAATGATGCATGCTGGTAAGGGTTATACTGGGCTGTCCTCTGTTTTGCCACTTTCCAGTCTCCCAAAGGCAGCAGCATAATCCAACGTACCTGAATACTCATCCTGTGTCCCATATTGCAAGATTCAGATAAATTGCACATGACCAGAGACAACCAGACACCTGTGGTGCATGCCAGATTTGCTAGTATATTCTAGATTAACACCTTTATGATTACAGGTAAGAAAATGAAGTAAAGGAACTATACAGCTGTAACACAGAACCTGATTAATACCTTTTCAGACAGGTTTAACGTGTTATTGTGTATAACTAAATGATTCCTTGCAAAACTACAGTTTTTATGCATTTTTTGATGCATTTTTCCTGCACTCCCACTGACCTATGGGGTTCAACATGTGCGCTGTATCAAAAAATTCACCTGTACTTTTTCCCAAGATGCTCAGAAAAGAAATGCTCAGGTGTGAATGGGCCCCACAGAAAATTTTGGTAATCCATTATCCTACCAACGTCTGTAAAATTGAAAATGTTTAGACAGAATGAAAGTGCCTCAGCAGATTTTTTTGTTATAAGAACTACAATAAATCCATGTCCAGATGTAGACTTACTGTATCTGTGCATAAAAGCTGGCAGCTTCCATGTGATTAATGTGGCTGAACAAGGTTGAATATTTATTTAGCAATAAACTTGTATTGAGGTACAAGACGTGTATCACAATTCTAGTACAACATTAACTGAAGGATTATATTCCTGTGAATATTATTCTAGTGTAAACATATTGTTTGGCCAAAGAGTTCCTGTAAATATACTGTGTCTAAAGCCTAGCACACACTAGTTATTTTTTTTCATTCAACCCAGCAGGGCTGAACAAAAAAAGCTGACAGCTCAGGAGGAGCCGGTGTACTAACCTCCCCACACCGCCTGAACACTGTGGGCAGTGCTCTCAGCCATTGGCAGCCAGAATCGGGAGGCAATTGACAGACCTTTTTCGGTCACGCCCCTTCGACAGAAGCCAGCTTCTGTTGGACCGACTGCAGTACACACGGGCCGAATGTCGGCCAGTTTCTATTGAACCGGCTGATGTCTTCCGGACATTCAGGCCAAGTGTATTAGGCTTTAGGCTGACCATACATGGTTCAAACCTTGGCCAGTTCAGCAGGAACCAGCCGAGATTCGAACTGTTAATGGCCAGGCTGAATGTACCAAGTTGATCAATTGATCAACTTGGGTACAACCAGCCTGTCGTATTCAGTTGCAATTATTGCTAGTGCCTGCTATAGCTGCTAGCAATAATCACTGTCTTCTCCCAGTGGGGATGGCTTCCCCCACCGGGAGAAGACAATTCCTCGGCAGAAGGGATTCCCCTGTCAACACTGTCTGCGTTGATGGAGGAATCATGCGAATTTCTGGTTTTGTTGTTCCAGGAAAAAAATTGCATCCTGTATGGCCAGCCAAAAATGTGAACTTGGGAACACCCACAAATTACAAGCCTTTACATATTCCTCTGCATACCTAAATATTATGACTATAAAAAATTGAGGCTGCTGTCTTTCTCCCCCAATATAAATATAATAATGCTCTTTTGCCACGTACAGACTTTCCGACAACAAAATCCTTGATTTATTTCCAACGGATGTTGGCTTAAACTTGTCTTGCAAACACACGGTCGCACAAATGTTGTCGAAAATGCCGAATGTCAAGATTGCGGTGACGTAGAACACATACGCAGAGCCGAGAAAAATGAAGTTCAACAGCCAGAGAGGCTCTTCTGCTGGATTCCGAGCATGCGTGGAATTTTGTGCGTCGGAATTGTGTACACACGATCGAAATTTACAACGGAATTTGTTGGTCGGAAAATTTGAGAACCAGCTTTCAAATTTTGTTTGCCGAAAATTCCGACAAAAAATGTCTGATGGAGCCTACACACGGTCGGAATTTCCGACAACAAGCTTACATCGAACATTTTTTGTCAGAAATTCCAACTGTGTGTACGCAGAATTATTGTGTTTTTCTGATTGTCTCTACCGAGACCACCACTTTTTCTTACTCTACTTCTTCTCTCGCCTCTTTTTTTCTTTGCTCTTTTTTCTCCTTTTTTTTTTTTTATAATTACTGTATCCCCCTTTTTTTTTTCTTTTGATGATTAATGTACAGGTTATTTAAGCTTCGTATGGCTGTGTACTGTTTACCCATGGAGGATGGACTTCGGTTCACCCTCTTTGATTTTGTGGTCAACATTGCCTTGGCTATATTTTTGATGCTCACTTACTTGTTGGGTATGTGGTCTTTGTAAACTGCTTTTTTTTCCTGCTTTTTTTTCCAATAAAAACATATTAAATAAAAAAATTTAAAAAATCTGCAAAAAGCTGCAGATTGAAAGGGAAAGGTCATTTTTAATAATATTCAATTACAATATGACTTGTGCTGCAATTGTATACACTATATTATTTTATTTGCTTTTTTCCCCCCACAAAAGTGGAGTTACCCTTTAAACAGTAAATCCAAAATAAACACAAAATAAGTGTAATAAATAAAGTACATGCATTTTTTGGCCTTCTTTTAAGGCCAACTTCACACTCTTCGGTAACCTGCCTGGCAAAGCAATCTGACCCCTCTTGTTGCTTCCCCACATTATTTGGGTCTTTGCCTTCTAGTCATTTGTTCTAGAGGTACTGGGGCAGAATAGGAAAACTGTCTCCTTCAATCCTTCCACCACCAGCCTTGACATGTCTATTGCGGGTATAACATTTCATCTCAAGTGTGATTCTAAGGCCCTGTGTTGATGGATTTTGTGTTGATGGCATCAGTTTGAGATGCTTTTGAGATCAGAATTAATCGACAGGTGCATTTGACCTGAACCTGACCTCCTGACCTTCTTCAAGCAGGTTTTACACCCCAGTAGACTTGTATTGTAAGGCAAAACCCATCCAAAGTGAATAAAAGCCCTTCAACACAGACCCTAAGACTATGGTAGGAAGGAGGCAGCATAAGACAGATGGCTGGGGGGTGCCATTGTAATCAATAGGTCCTACAACGTCAAGGCAACACCAAATGAACAATGCACTTCAAAGAATTGCACAGATGTGAGGTAGCACCATTTAAATCAAAGGCTAGACTGTGTGCATATGTTGGCACATGGTAAAATTTACTCTTGAGCATATCTAAACCCAATAGTCAACATTTATTGCAGCATTTTTGCTGGTCCTGCCAGTAACACTTTTCCATTCCTAGGATGACAATGCCTTCTCCAATGAAGAAAAAAAAGAGGCGCTGGGACTTTAATGTGAGGTCAGATAAGGTAGCGAGAGGACAGAAACATGCAGGGAACTCACTGGCTCAGGTTAGGCTGTTCGCAAAAGACAGGGCTACGCTCCTGTGGGTACCCAGCAAGTTACCAGAAAAAAGTATATACAGCAATGGAAAAAGCACCATAAGAAATGATAAAAGAGTCCAAATTGATTTATTGCCTTACAATAAAAAAAAAACAGCCAATGCGCTTCGTGGGCAAATTGAAATGCTTACTAACTCTTCTATATCAGAACAACAGAAACATGTCAGTACTACAGAACCTAGCCCCTCTTTTATTCTGAATAACAGAGTGTCTTGGTTTTGTACTACTCAGCTGGGAATGTAATTGATAACTTTCTAATCTCTTTACCTGTGCTGACATATCAGAACAAGGGATTTGTAGCAAGATTAACAGATATATTTTTAACTTATCAAACAGATATAACAAAACCCTTCCAACGGTTTATTTAAAGCAGAACTCCAGGGAAAATTCCAAACGAAATGTCTATTTTTTTTTATTCTGTTACCCTGTCCCTTGTTTCCACAGGCTTCCTCCTCTACATGCAATTGGTCACCGAGGTCGGTTCTCATCAGCGCTCCAACAGTACTCTAACCTCATCATGTACAATGCAGAACCAGCAGTCTTGCATTGTAAGGCCTCATGTACTAATAGAAAGGGGTAACTAATGCGCTCAACCTCACTTAAGCAAAATAATGGGAAGCTGCCAACATACAAGTGATCTCACACAGTATGGGTAAAATTTGTTAAAATGGTATGTGGCGCTAACCACTAAGGGAAAAAAAGGTTCCCTGAATAAATATACAAATAATAATCAATTGAATGGTGCTTAGGGGATATAAATATCTTAAATAATAAAAGACTTCCTGATAAACAACTTCTTAAATGATAAAAAAACTTCCTGATCTGTTAAATGACCGTAAATGACAGATATAGCCGTGAAAAATATCCTTATGTGAAACACATATAGCTGTGCAATAATATATCTGTGTAATAATAATAATATGATAAATATTCCTTCCAACATATATTACAACAAAATCTTCTAATAGATAATATAAAGTGCAAAATAGGAAATAATAATCTCAATAGAGAGTGCAGAAATCTCAGGATAATGTGCAAATAATCCAGGCAGTATGCATACACCACCTGAATATGCTGGAAATTTGTTGAAAGTGCTGTCTGTCAATAAAAAGGGGGGGGGGGGGGGGGTCCGTGAAATATGTAATGGATGATATCCAAAAAAAAAAAAAAAGATAAAAATAAATAAAATAGAAAAAATAAAAAATACAAAAATTGGTGAACAACAAGTCCCAGCAATTTGTGTAAAAAACAATGTGTAAAACAAACACACAGTGTACACTCAAATTCTTTTCAATAGTTCTTCCTATGAGTGAAAAAACGATTCATGCAATCAGTGTTCCAAAACAGGGTGTTGATCCATGCATCCAATGTGCTCCGTGCTGTTCGGGGTGCACCCCACTGTTTCCCCCAGCCTCTCACCTCAAATGTAGGCCCCTACAGGCCTAGATTGATCTCCAGCAAATTCACCACTATGCTTTCCAGCAAAACCTCACAGCAATGCTCCGATCACAGGGTCACAGGGTTACCAATGCTCCAATCACAGGGTTACCATTTCAGGCAGATAGAGGCATGTAAGGATAAGGGGGCTCCAATGTGTAGTAATTCATATACAATACTTTATTAAATAAAATATCCACTTACATTTAAAAATCAAAATGAACAGTGTAGCTTGGGGATGCTTCCGGTCTCAGCTGCGACCGGAAGTAAACGGTGACACCTGGCTCCTCCCCGACGCGTTGTGTCACTGATCACGTGACTTTCTCAAAGGGTCCCCAAGCTACACTCTTCGTTTTGATTTATAAATGTAAGTGAATCAGGTCACGTGCATGCTTTGGCCAATCATCATACAGCAATGCACTGCGATCTCATTCCGCAGCGCTCTAATTTGCCGTGAACGCCCCATAAAATTTTCTGTTCGGTGAACGGGCGAACACCCGATGTTCCATGGGCTCATTCCTAGTCAGCAACAGTGGGGGGAATAATCCCCCCAAGGGTCGGATAAAGTTTGGAGGCCACTGGTTTAAACAGGTCTCTATGAACAGGAATTTATTGAGCTAGAAATGTTTGCTAAATAAACCTACCCCAATATTAATACCCAATAAGCATTTTTACTGTTGATTGCAGCTATTGTTAAAGCCCAAACTAAAACAAAAGTTTTATACGTTTTAAACAGAATGCGAGAGAGACGGAAACAGTTTTTATTGCGGTCTGTGCTCTTCATCAGGAAATTTCCCTCACTTTCTTTTCTGAACAGGAAGTGCTGGGAAATCTCTCCAGTGGGGACACAGACTTTTTTCTGTAAATGGGGAAAGCTTAAATTCTCTGTTACGTTATTATTCTGGTCTCTGTCTTCCTGTCCTAGTTATGTCACAGGAACAGAATTTGTTGTGGTGTTGTGAATTCTCCCCAATGAGTGATTAGAATACACTTGCAAATCACACTTGAATTGATCTCACTTTAAAAGCAGTGTAATCCTATGTACTAAGCTACCACTAGAGAGCCTAGATTAGTTGTGTATGACATTGACAGCACAGTGCTGCACAGCCTTAGTATTTTCAAAGCAGCTTTAAATCAACAAACAAAAAAAAAAAAAATCAATTCATAATGAATAATTCATATCAAAAATTTATTATTTTCAGAATGATTAAATGCTGGAGCTGAAAAATGCATCTTTACCCATATATTCAGTGCACAGTTCCTAACACAGTACACTGCAAAACTCTGGCAAATGCACTGTAGGTCGATGCCAACAAACTGGGATTAGCATGAGGTGCACCGAATGACACTCTGAATCTGATGCAAACACTTTATTCATTTTTTTATTTCTTTCTTCAGCTTAGCCAGGTGACTCAGACATGCGTCTCTCCATTCCCTCCGTGCCTTCAGCTGATCACTTTGATCAGGTTGGTCGTCCCACAACGCCTGCAAAGAGACAAAAATGGTTTGCATCATAGTTTCAGATGGATATGATCCAAGCCATTATCTGCTAGTCATGACGAACCGATGCTGTCTGTGTTACAACACATCCCAACAGCAATGATGCAAGAAGAAGGTCAGTAAAGCTACTGTTCTCTTACAACATACCCACTAAATGCATACAATCCAGAGGCAGCCATTTTGTTTGCTGACCCAATGCTTCTTCAAAAGAAGCCTATATTATTCTTGTTACTTTACAAATCAGTAATACTTTATTCCTGTGTGAACCTAAAAAAAAGGTCAGTCACCTAAACACCTGTCCTTATCCAACCCATTTTTCCACAGTAAACTTGGCACCCTCTGGTGTCTTCTCTCACTATGTCTATGCATGTCTATTTAGAGAATAGAAATGAATACCTGGTCAATTTTTTCTGCAACATCGCCAGAAAAATTTGGTACTGGTCCAAAAGTTCCCAGTACCCGCTGGATGCCTTCTCCATAGCGCTCACAGTAACTCTTGAACCCTGAAGCAACAATAAAGGTATAAAAACAAAAGGATCAGAAACCATTATATGAAAAAAAAAAACCTTTTTTGAGGGGTAAATAAATAACTAACTATATTTAGGAACAGAAAAATGTGGATATGTGGTCCACCATGTTTCAGGCCTAAAGAAGCATATTAAAGTGTATCTAAACCAAAAAACTAAATGTATTCTATTTCAGCTTACTGGACCTTTTTTTTAAACTTTTTATTTCTATTATTTTCACCTGGTGGTCATGCCTGTATTGCCCCTTACACACGGTCGGATATTCCGATGGAAAAAGTCCGATCAGATTAGGTTGTCGGAAAATCCGATCGTGTGTGGGCTCCAGCGGACTTTTTCCGCCAGAAAAAATTTGAGAGCAGGATCTAAAATTTTTCGACAACAAAATCCGATCTGACTTTTTACGATCGTGTGTAGAGAATTCTGACGCACAAAGTGCCACGCATGCTCAGAAGAAATTTGGAGACGAAAGCTATTGGCTACTGGCCTTTTCGTAGTCCCGTCGTACATGTTTTCCGACAACTTTGTGCAACCGTGTGTATGCAAGACAAGTTTCGGGCAAAATTCGTTGGAAGAAATACGACGAATTTTGTGGTCGGAATGTCCGACCGTGTGTACAAGGCGTAACACATTTCCTATCCTTGGGTGACAATATTCACTTACCGTAGAATATTAGGACAACAGAAAAAGGAAAGTCTGTGCCACCCCCTCCTTTTCTAACCCTTTTTGTTTTTTCATAATTTTTTCATAATTTATTGTGATTTCTTCAGAAAACTTTGATGACAATATGAGTATGCTGGAGAAATGAGAATTATACCTCATTCAAGTGAAGGGTCGCTATGCTAAAACTGACACACAACTGCACACAACCAATGCGGTTATGGTGTGGTAGTTCAGCATTTAAGGGGCTAAAACAGGCAGTGATACAACATATCCTCACCACCAGTCAAATATCTGATCACTGTCTGATCGCTTATCAGGGAGCAAAGCAAGTGTAAACCAGATGATTACTGAGATGATAAATAACTTAAAAAACGTAAAAATCCGAACTCCATCTTGCTTTGCATTAGTGTTTCTAAAGCCTCATACACACGATCGGACTTCAAACAAACTTTTCCATGGATTTCTGTCCAAAGGGCGTTGGCCGTGAACTTGGTATGCATACACATGGCAGGACTTTTTCAGCCAACTTTCACCAAATCACGTGTTTTTTTCAGCTCTTTCCCGCCACCCTTTGGTCAACTTCTGTATTGTTGTCTGATCTTTTGCATTGGTTCTGAGCATGAGTGTTTGTACTTTGGACTAAAGTCCGATGGACTTGTGTACACACAATAGGATTTTGCATCATAGGACTTTTGTTGCCGGAAAGTTTGTCTGTTTGCACAGCGAACATTTGTCCGATGAAAACCGAAAAAGTTTGTCCGATGGATCGTACACACGGTCAGATTTTTCCTTAAAACAGGTAATTTGCATGTTTTTTGTCAAAAAGTCAGATCGTGTGTAAGGGCCTTAAGTTGATCTAAACTAAAGAACACCAATTGTATACATTGCAGTGTACCAATCCTTTAGATGTGGTGGCTTCATACATTTTCTTATGTTTAGGCTATTTTCCTTTAATTTTGCCTGCTAATCCTGTAAATATCTAATTTTCTATCCTAGGGAGATACTATACTGTATCTATGAAGAAGCAACATTGTCACCCTAGGATACCTTTAGGACAGGAAGTGTATCAGGTCTAAAGAATACCTACCCTTCTCCTCAACATAGGGAGGGGGTGTTGTGTAGTCCAACAAATCTTTGCATGAAAAGTCTCCAACTGCCTACAAGAGCATCCTCTATTGTGCAGCGACAGCCGGGTGCACAGGTTTGATTAATTGCTGTCACCCTGGTTTACTGCAGGCAAATGAAGGTTTAAGTTGGGCCTCCGGGACATCCACTAGGCCCAAGGCGTCTGCTTAGTTGCCTTATGGATTGTACAACACTGACCTAGACACATTTTTGGACACCTGTACATCAAAGCATTTGCAGCTGCTGACAGGAGTAAAGACATTTGGAGGGAGACTATCAAATACCTGGAAGGGAGAAAAGAGACCACAGTTCACTCTTTTCATAAAGAATACTTGTTCCCAAAAGGGTTATTGCATTGTTTATAACCACTGCAGCCTCTATTTCAGAGTTTAACCAATTAGGTTCATTTAAGCTGTATCCTACTGAGGGGATTCAGAGGGCATCCCCTAATCTCAAAGGCAAGTTTAGGAAGTTCTGGCAGAAAAATAAAGCCTAAATGTGTAGGCCATCTGCATCAATTTCCATAGGACTCAGAAGTTCTGGGAGGATTGCAGGAGACATCAGCTGTGGAATCTGTTCACAATGCTATCAGGTGAAACTATTAGATGTTATTGTACAACTGTCCTTGTTACAATAAAGAACAGATTCTTCTTTCCTTGGGCTGCAGCCTTTACGGTCTATTCATTTCTCAGGTTTCTTTCTCATCGTTTCGCTGCTCTCAATGTCCCCTTTAGTTTGTCTTTAGGATTTAGTCCAATTCACCTTTTAACCAGGTCTCTAAGGATATGCAGGAGTTTCCTATTGTGCTATGTTCTGAACTGAAGGCAAAGCCAGCTAGAGAAAACCACGTGAGAGGGAAGAAGCTAAAAAACACCCTGGAACAGGAGGTGACGGTGGCCATCTTAGACGAGGATGACTTCCAAGTTTATTATAGGCTGGTGACAGTTTATTTTAAAGTGATTGTAAACCCTCTCCTATACCCACTGAAGTGAACAGCCTCAGATGATACACAGAGATTAACCATTTTCACGACCACCGCACCGTACATTTACGTCGGCAGAATGGCACGGCTGGGCAAATGGGCGTACAGGTACGCCCCTTTGAATTTGCCCACCACGTGACTCTGCCATGAGCTCCGTGAGTAGGATCGAGTCCGAGGGGATACCCGTGATCGTCTCATGGAGCTGAAGAATGGGGAGATGCTAATGTAAACAAGCATCTCCCCGTTCTGCCTAGTGACATGTCACTGATCATAGCTCCCTGTGATCGGGAGCTATAATCAGTGATGTGTCACATGTAGCCACACCTCCTAACAGTTAAAATCACTCGCTAGGACACACGTAACCCCTTCCTAACCAGCTAGTGGTTAACCCCTTCACTGCCAGTGTCATTTTTTACAGTAATCAGTGAAATTTTATAGCACTGATCACTGTAAAAATGACATTTTGTTGTTTGTTTTATTGCACATTTGCATCGCTTCATCTGTTTTTTTGGTTGTGTATACTATTGCACATTTATTGCACTGAATTGTACATTTGCACTTTATTGACACATGTTATTCATACATAGGGTCATTTTTTGCATAACCTAGCGCTGCACTTTATTATTTGTATTGTTGTTTGGTGCCCAATATGTGGGTTATAGTGTTCAGCTGCAGGTCACATTTCATTATTTAATATCATTTATCTTTTACTCACCAAGCGCAGATATTACTTTACATATAAACTTTAAAGTGGAGCTCCACCCAAAAGGGGGAAGCTTCGCTTGTGTCCCTCCCAACCCCCTCCGCTACCACATTTGGCACTATTCGGGAGGGGGTACCTGGTTTTGACAGGTAACCACTCCCACTTCCGGCTGATCTCACCACGGCAAAGTCAGACCGAAGTGTGGCCCCTCCTCCTCCTTCCCCAGCCACCGGGCCACTCACAAAGCACAGCCCGCTTCGCACATGCGCAGTAGGGAACTGGCTGTGAAGCTGCAAAGCTTCACTGCCGGTTTCCCTCAGTGGAGATGAGGGACACTCTTAGTTTAGTGTTAGGACCACAGATATCAGGGTGCCTTGACGAGGCTCTGTGGCTTACGCATGCGTTTGCAAATGCGTGCGGACTAAACCCCTGTTTTTAATGCATACTGTTAGACAGGTTAATTTGGTTGTCTGCAAGCTGGTGGTAAGTAGGCTTGTTTTTTTTCCTGGGCATTCCCCAGGCCTCTTTGTTGTGATTGAAAAATCGGCTGGGGTGAACACACTGCTGGTTTCCTGGACAGGTAAGTGTCCTAATATTAAAAGTCAGCAGCTACAGTATTTGTACCTTTTTTTTTTTTTTCTGAAGGAGCCTGGAGCTCTGCTTTAAGGTGTCTATGCTCTACTTCAAGTTCACTAAAAACAGCTCGCAATGAACAAAACTGAATCCCAGAAAAATGGCACAGAGACCGAAACGTTTTAGGGCCTGATTAAAAAAAAAAAAGGAGTACAATATGCAAAAATATATCTTTGAAGGCCACCAAGCCACTATAACCAATCACAATTAATTTTTACAAAATTTAGTTCAGTACAAAATGAATCTGATTGGTTGCCAGGAGTACTGCACTTTTATACTGGACCCTCATCTAACAGGTAAAAAAAATCACAAACATAATATTATTTGCTATAGACCATGCTTTATGAATTGTGAATTCTGTATGCATATCCTGCTTGTCAGGACAACTTTTGTAGCTTTAGGAGAGATACACACTTTTATACATGCTACCAAAACATGTTTTACTCATACATTATAAAAGAGGCAGACTCCCACTTCTAAAAAAATATACAAGCATATAAAATACAACACTAAGATAAGTTATGGTGTGATTAAATACTATGCATTTTTACAGAGGGTGGAGGGAAGCAAGGCGAATGCTGATTTTTGGAGATTATGACTTAATAATGCACTTGCATTAAATTACTTTAATTACTCTACTGTAGGAGTAAGCCGTAAAGAACGTATTTTAGTATAACTAACAAAACAGACTCCACCCACCCAGTTTGGGGACAGTGGTATTTGGGGAAGCAGAACTGTAAACCTGGCCCATTTCTTTAGTAGCTAAAATGTGCCATTCTTGCATCCCATTACCCAGGGCTATGTCACAGTGCTTCCAGATAAAATCTATGTTGACAACTCCTGGCACACAGCACATGCATGCTGAGCAAAATAGAAATTAATCTGGAATTGCTTGGAGTGTCAGTCGTGTACTGCTAGAGCAGAAGCACTGGGTCATGTTAGACCCTGCGATTGACACATAAGGATTCTTCTTTAACCACTTGCTTACTGGGCACATAAACCCCCTTCTGGCCCAGGCCAATTTTCAGCATTCAGCGCTGTCGCACTTTGAATGACAATTGTGCGGTCATGCAACACTGTACCCAAACAAAATTATTATCATTATTTTTAAACAAATAGCGCTTTCTTTTGGTAGTATTTAATGGGGCATGCTAAACTGCATATTGGGATGATGGGATGATTGGATAATTGGTTGCAATGCTCAGAACTCTAACTAGATGTCAGTGTAATTTTTACACACATATATGGTAATGACTCTGTTACTCAAAATATGCTATTCTTTCCTGCAGTGCTTGATACAATGTTGCAAGAAGTAGTTGCTAATGTTTAACTGTTCACTTGCTGATTTATATACATGCAGCTGTAAAATAATAGTCATTATTTTTATACATGGAGTTTATAGGTGGAATATCATGGATACACATTCCAAGTAGCATATATAACCTATTTTTGATAAAAATTTGTGTACAATTATTTTTCTACATGGGGATTATGGGTGGAATATTATGGCTAAACATGCCTAGGAACATATTTAATCTATTTCTGATAAAAAAATATGTATAATTTTGTGGAATATCATTGCTAAACATGCATAGAAACACTGTTGACCTTTTTCTAGGGATATGGGTATAATAATTTTTCTACATGGGGATTATTGGTGGAATATCATGGCTACGCATTCCAAGGAACATATTTAACCTATTTCTGATAGCAATATGCATATAATTATTTTTCCACATAGAAATTATGGGTGGAATATCATGACTACACAAGCCTAAGAACACATTTGACTTGTTTCTGATAGGAACATGTGTATAATTATTTTTCTACATGTGAATTATGGGGAAATATCATGGTTACACATTCCAAGGAACAGGAACATATTTAACCAATGTCTGATAAAAAAAAATATGCATATAATAATATTTCTACATGGGGATTATGGGTGGAATATTATGGCTACACATTCCAAAGGAGCATATTTAACTTATTTCTGATAAAAATATGTGTATAATTATTTTTCTACATGGGGATTATGGGTGGAATATCATGTTCATACATCCTTTGTAATGCCTTTGACCTGTTTATGATAGGAATACGGGTATAATTATTTTTCCATATGGGGATTATGGGTGGAATATAATGGCTAAGCATGCCTAGGAAAGCGAGTTTGCCGAACAGTTCGAGCCGAGCTGATATTTGACGAACACCCACATTTTTGCCCCCCCCCCCCAGCACCCCACAATGCACTGCATGCTGCATAGTTCATAGCTGATTGCTAAGGAGTGTGTGGAGTTAAGTGTAACCATGATATTCCTCCTATAACCCCATGTAGAAAAATAATTATACCCATGTTCTTATCAGAAACAGGTCAACTGTGTTCCTAGGATGGTTAAGCAATAATATTCCACCCATAATCACCATGTAGAAAAATAATTATACATATATTTTTTTATCAGAAATAAGTTAAATATGCACCTTGGAATGTATAGCCATGATATTCCACACATAATCCCCATGTAGAAAAAATATTATAGCCATGTTCTTATCAGGAACGGGTCAACTGTGTTCCTAGGCATATTTAGCCATGATATTCCACCCATAATCCCGATTAAAAAAATAAATGATTACATGTATATTTTTATCAGAAAAAGGTTAAATATGTTTATTGGAATGTGTCAACATTTGAGTAACAGAGTCATTACCATATATGTGTGTAAAAAATATACTGACATCTAGTGAGAGTTCTAAGCATTGCAGCCAATAATCCAATCATCCCAATATGCAGTTTAGTACATCCTTATTTAATCACCATTGTTTTTTTTTTATTCTTTGCTAAGGAAACAAAAAAAGACTGCACATTTAAAAAAAATAAAAATGTCATAGTTTGTTATAAAATTTAGCAAACCGGTAATTATTCTCCTTCACTGATGTGCGCTGATGAGGCTGCACTGATGGGCGGCACTAATAAGGCTGCACTGATGAGGCAGCATGGATAGGCACTAGTGAGGAGGCACTGCCAAGGCTGCACTGATAGGCGGCACTGAGAGGGAGCACTGATACTGATCATGAGGCACTGATTGGCAGCAATGATGGGCACTGATAGGTGGCGCTGATTAGCAGCACTGATGGGCACTGTTTGGACCGATGTCCCTGTAACAGAAGTTTGTTGTTGTCTTTCTTCTTTTCTCCTCACGCTGAAAGCGTGAGGAGAAAAAAGGCGCATAACTGGCTTGTGTTTACTTTCCTGATCAGCTGTAACAGACAGTAATGGTCCTCTTACAGCAAAAGACAAGCTGTGTTGCTCATAGCCACTAGTTATATTCTCCTAAAGGCAGACACATGTCTGTCAAACACTATTTGAATAGAAACACAGAGTGAAAATGCAGATGCAAGAACCTGGTCATTGAATATAATGGTATAGATCTCATTAACTACTATTTTTTGCACTTACTGTACCAAAAAGTGTGAAGCAGACCTTACTAAGAGTATATCCTACTTGGTGCTCACATGACATGGGGGAAAATTTGATCATTTTAAAGTCAGATTTTTTCAGATCTTTAGCATAAGGCTTTAGTAATAGCTAACCTTTCCTATATGGTATTATTAGCATTTAAGCCAGTGGAGTGGGGGGTCGGGGACAGTCTGTGATCTCACCTTCCGCATTAAGGTGGGCAGTTTCCAAAGGTCCAAGAAAAGCATATCTCATCCCAAGACCCTCAGACATGACGATGTCCACATCCCTTGGTGTTATCACTCCATCCTGTGGATGAAAAAATCAGCAAGATCTAAGAAAAGGCCCATTAACAGTCTACATAAACCATTCCAGGTCAAATATTTATTTTTCACATGTTTTTCCAAGTATTAGGAAATTAAAAAATTGTTACGCAGATATCCTCTCAATATTCCATGTACAGTAGCAGTTTTCAATCATATAACGCATATAATAAGTAGAAATACAACAAAGTAGAAGTGAAGAGAATAGGAATGTTACAATTAGGTAGGGGGCAAGAAAGGGAGAAAAGGCTCAGAGGGAGAAAAATATGGTGTAAATGCAGGCGAGAGCCTGAGAATAAATACAATGTTCATTATTTAGGTTATGCTTTGGGAAAAAATATACAGTATAACCCTTTTCTACTTGTTTACACCACAGACACATTTACATATACAGATACAGCAAGGTCTACAAAGCTGTTTTACCTATAGCTATTTCCCAGCAAGGTCCCCTAAAAAGCTAAATCAGAGCCATATGTTAAACTACAGCTAAGACCTGTCCAGATCATGATTATCACATGCATGTCCAATCAGCTTGGGGGGGGGGGGGGGTATTCTATTGCCAGATTGTAAAATTCTGCACAGGCAAGCTGCATATACTGCTTTTTGCCTGGCTGGTGATTATCCAGGTAGTAGGTTATTCCCAGGTGCAAACTAAGGTGCATTAGTTTTGCACGCAAGTTGCTTTCATTTTTAAGGTATATCTGTAGTGCCAATGTTCAAATTTTAAGAGCATTCTTTTTTTTTAAAGCTGAATTCCAGACACAAAAACTTTAATTTATACAGTAAATACTGATAAGTTCTTCTATTTTTTCTATACAGTTTATTCTTCTGAACCATTCTATTTTTGTAGGGACTGTGTTCGTGCGCCAGTGACAGGGGATGCAGTGTCTTGCTGCGTTCGTCATGATCATGGATAATGATTTCAGATACCTTTGTTTGGGTAAAGAATTGTGGTGTAGCAGGTATTGCGCAGGGGAATACTCCAGGTTCTCTGAAGTGATTGATATTATGGTGTCATGCACCGCCCTCCAAAAAACCTGGATTGCAGAACAGGACCACCATATGTGTATCATCGAGCCTTCCCCATCCCCGCATCTCCAACATCTATCAGATATCTGGGGGTAAAATTTATGTAGGAGTGAGGGGGTTCTATACCACCTTGTGATTATTTTAAAGCCACATTCTTGAGTGGTTACATTTAACGATCCTTTGTGTGCAAAATTGTGTATTTTTTCCCAATCTTCTTCTGATATGTTTGTTTCAAGATCTTTTTCTCACGCCTGACACGACACACTGGAGAACTCTTTAATTTATACAGTATTTCTTAAGACCCACTAAGGAAATTCACTTTGTGTGTACAAAATACCCTGTAAACCCAGACTTTGTTAAAGTAGCAATGATATCCTACCCACCACAGACTGCCTGCAAAAAACTATAGGGGGGTGGATACAAGGCCAGTCACCCTGTACCAGGAAACAGAACAGCAGTGGTTGGTCTTTATTACAGGAAACTCCTGCACAGAGACGAAGTGAAGCAGTTGTCCTTCTGGATTACTGCATAGATGTGTAAGAAAAGCACAAGGGAGACCATGATTTGAATAAAAATACTTATGCCTCTTGTATTTAGACAGTATTTTCTCAGCCCAGATTCAGCTTTAAGAATATTCCCTAATAGGCAATGAAAGAAGATGTCTAGATATTCTCTATGACCACCATTCAGGGTCCTATAATCATTTTCCTAGTAAGGGTTATGTCTATTTCTCTTTATATTTAAATCTTTTTATTCAGGTTTTACAGTAAACGTATACAAAAGCTCAAATGAGAAACAAAAGAGAGGAGGTTTGGATGATGGACTTTATAGGCACCACAATGACAACATAGTAAAATGAAATACATTTTTATTACAACATAATTACAGTTGAACAATGCTAAAACCGTTGACTATCCATTGTGCAACAATGTTGCCTTTATACACTTAACACACCACCCATTGAACCAATGACATTAGGCTACTTATTGTCAAAAGAACCAAGGATCAATTTCCATTGGTATTCCATCAGATGTAGCGTAGAATAATAGGAGGTGTGCTGTAGATCAGCTAAGCTCTACTGTACATGTTGCTCCTATTGAACGCTTCTACAGGAGCTTAGGCACATTCTATATGGCCAGAGAATAAAAAATAATTTTTACAGACATTAGTATCTAAAAAGTACCAAAACGAATATTCATACAGTTAAATATGATAAAGTATAATATAATAGTAAGTAACATATGCTTGCCGTACCCCACCCCTAATGTACCAGGCCAAAGGACGTGGGCCCAGGTGTAGAGAGCACACCATAGCTATGGGGACACGTATAACATTGGTGTGCTAATGCCAGTTTTAACAACTATATAGGCAGACAATGTTGACCCAACAGGGAATATAAATTATATAGGTATGTATAGATAACCATCTATATGTATACAAACAATATACCGTATACCCAACAGGAAACCGTATGGATTGAGCGATTCAATGCCCACGCCCTCCCAGGTTTAAATGAGATGCTTACATACAAGCCGTTTCTGTAGCTTCCCTTGCCCTCCTCCTTTCTCTCCCCCCCCCCCTTTCCCTTTACACTTGCTTTCTTCCCATTCATTCTGTGCCGAACTGGCAGCGCCAGTGGGCTGTGATTCGTCTATTCACTTTTTATATATAAAGACGGATAGGTTTATTGAATGTTCTTTAATGCGGTGTGAATATATGATCTTTATGTTTTGTTACCAAATCTATATACACTTTTATCTGGATGATGGCTGCAATGTATATGCAATGCATCGTTGTCAGCATCCACTGCATAATCAATTCCCTCATTGCTTCTTATCTTTCCTGTCCTGCATTGCACCTTGATTTTCTTATGGATGTATGTCCAGCTTGAGGTAAAATTTTTCCCCAGTGACAGGCACGCACCTCTCCAGGGAGGAGAGTATCCCCGTCTTGATGGAGAGCTCAGCCCACTGCTACCTGGATGACGGCCAATTCACTAGGCTGCATCCCCATATGGTCAGACGCAGGCGTGAATCCCACACGTGCACAGTGTGGAGAGATGGACCTGGCGACGTCACACACTGGCGCAAGCCGGCCGGTGGGTGTGGGAGAGACATATAAGAATGCACAGAGCAGCTTCTAGTAAGGTGGCTGCTCCCTGGGGGTACATGCCGTTTGAGGCAACACATGGTGAGTCATCCCTGCCTTAGGAGTACTCCTGCCAATGCAACATATATACGATGTATTAACTTTGAATGCCCGATACCTCTTATGAGGCGTATTGGACATAGAACCTCAACTATTGTTGCCACTGTAACTGTAGACTCTATATATTTGCATATGTAACTCTGGATAGGCACATATGTTTGTGTATGCCCCCCTCTCTTTATATACATACATATTTTTCAGGGGCCCTGATCCCGCTGAGATAGGTTTCCTTTGGAAATGTCTACAGCATAATCTTTATCTGCAAGCAACACCTTGAAAATCTTTTAACACCAGCGAGGTGACTCTGCCTCCAGCCTCTGACCCCCGGGTTATTATATTGGATACCTAGACATATTAGATTGGTTCTTGATACATAGATAACTATGTAATTTTATTCCTATTCTTAATTTTCCCTTTCCATTCCCTCCCCCCTCCATTTTTATTTTATCCCTTTCCTTTCTTTTTTTAACTTTTTCTTTTCACTTTTATTTTATTATCTTTCCCCTTTACCCTCTGGCTCTGCAGGGGAGATCGCTGTGCTAACATCGGATTGTTAGTACAGTGGCTCCGACCTGAGCTGTTTTTTTTTTTTTTTCATTCAACCCAGTGCGTATGAGGCTTTAGCCACTGTTTTCCGACTACTAGTCTTATGAGCTTTGGACTGTAATGTCACTACGCTGCTGCTTACACGAACATGCATAGCAAACTTCTCCCCATTTTTGCTTCATTCACTTTGTGGATACCTCTTCCTTAAAGTGGATGTCATAATGTAGAGAGTAAGATTTCCTTTCATTTGAGCCCAGTCTTGCCACACAGATTTACTCCAGCCCTGAGAAATCCTCTTTTATTGTTCAGTTAGAAAAATCTTGACAAAGTGCTGAAAACTTTGTCAAAAACGCCCCCTTGCTGTGAGTGACAGGTGATTTACATATCTCATGCACTAGCCTAAGACAGGCACAGACCACAGATCCACAGACCAGAGTGAAATAAAATGTATTCTTGAGTGAACAGCAAGAAGAATATAGGGGAGATGTATGTAGTCAGAGTTGGGCAGAGTAGAACATCCAGTGATCTGATGATTGTTATAGTGCAGTGTGTGTCTGAGGTCACCTGATCAAAGATAACAAATTCTGGTGATGGAAAGGAATGTTATGTGGGGGAGGGGTGGATTTCTCACTTTTTATAATTACACAGGATGTGCCTGTCTCAGGCTAGTGCATGAGATATGTAAATCAATTGTCACTCACAGCAAGGGGGTGTTTTTGACAAAGTTTTCAGCACTTTGTCAAGATCTTTCTAACTGAACAAAAGAGGATTTCTCAGGGCTGGAGTAAATCTGTGTAACAAGACTGGGCTCAAATGAAAGGAAATCTTATTCTCTACATTATGACATAAAACAAATAATGGGTTTACATCTACTTTAACTTCTCCTGCTGCTCCTTTATAATTATTCCACCAAATATTCATAAACAAAAAATCCAAATGACATCTTAATTATTTCACCATTCTTAGGGTTCATAAATTCCCTAACCCCCGGGATATGTGTGCATGCTTTGCAGTGGCCACACTTAAAACTACCCTGAGGTCTTTCAGGTTAGAGTCACCAGTGGCTGAGATTTTCTTTCAAACTAGCTACGTACCAACCGATCCTTCAGATTTCTACCTCTTATATAGGTAATCAAGGGGTTCTTGGGGAGTATACTAGATAAATCCTTATCATCCAAGAGGACATGCCAGTATCTCCTGATAAAATTATAAATCTAACCAGATTTTCTGGCGTAGGATGCCTATTATGTGTGTACCTCTTTCTTCATCATCTCATTTCTTTTTGGGAACAAAGAGGGATTCTCTTGGGGTGTCAATCACTTTATCAAAGGATCCTTTGAGATCACTCCATTTGTAGCCTCTCCGCTTAAATCTCTCAAATAACAGTGCCGTTTCTGTCCTGAAAGCATCATCTGTAGAACAGTTTCTCCTTGCTCTCATGAATTGACCTGTTGGTATGCCTTTTTGAGAAAAGTTGGATGGTGACTATCACAGTGGAGTAGGGTTTACAATATAGATACTACCATCAGTACCCCCTGTGATTTTCAGATGGAAGAAGTTAATACACTCTCTCTGTATTTTACTTGTGAAAAATATCCCTATGTCGTTCATATTTAGATGTTACACAAACCCCTCAAATTTTTCCTTGGGTCCCTGCCATAAGATGAAGAGGTCATCTATAAAGCGTGCTCATATTAGGATGTGAGATGTAGAGGACTCCAGGCTTTTCGTCAATACGTCTCTGCTCCCTCCACCCCAAAAAAAGATTGCTGTATGTGTGAGCACATGCTGTTCCCATCACTGTCCCTCTCTTTTGCATATAGAGTAGATTTTGCCATCAAAGAGAAAATAATTCAGTTCAAGTTTAAATCCACCAGTCTTCAGATCACCAGTTTTCAGGGGGCAGCTCGAGCATGAGAAAGCAAAAAGTTCTGCCTTTTTGAAGATAGCCTCCACACAGAGATAGTGCAGAACAAGGCATGGTAAGTCAGTATTGCTTCAGTTCAGGTACTCTTTAGGAGTATTGCACAGAGCCCACTTTACTGCTGCTCTCTCCCACTGCAAGCTTCAGGTCTGTCTGGGGAAAAAAAAGTTGCTCTATACAAAACTAACTAAGCATACCTTAGCAGTCATTAAGCAGGGATGATAGTCATTATCCCTGATACACAGGGATTATTAAAAGGTGGCAAATGCAAACCTGTATATGTAAAAAGAAAGATACAGAACAGTAAAACAGTTTATGTCAGAAGTCCTTCATGGGAATGCCAACAGCAATAACGTCCTACTATATTCCTTCCTCACTCTACTAAAAAATAAAAATTTTCATTGACCCCTGCACTGTCTCCATAAGGCTAAATTGGTACATGGGGAGGCTGCATTCATGGCTATGGGGAGGCTGCATTCCTCCCTGACCCCTCCAAGGCTGCAGAGGGGCATGGATCAGGCTGCACTGATGGCAATGGCGAGGCTGCATTCATGACAATGGGGAGGCTGCATTCAAGGCACTTGTGAGGCTGCATTTCTCCCTGCCCCCTCCAAGGCTGCAGATGGGCATGGATCAGGCTGCACTGATTGCAATGGTGAGGCTGCCTTCATGGCACTTGTGAGGCTGCCTTCATGGCAATGGTGAGGCTGCATTCATGGCAATGAGGAGGCTGCATTCATGGTAATGAGGAGGCTGCATTCATGGTAATGAGGAGGCTGCATTCATGGCAATGGGGAGGCTGCATTCATGGCAATGGGGAGGCTGCATTCATGGCAATGGGGAGGCTGCATTCATGGCAATGGGGAGGCTGCATTCATGGCAATGGGGAGGCTGCATTCATGGCAATGGGGAGACTGCTATCATGGCAATGGGGAGACTGCAGATTGGCAATGGGGAGGCTGCATTGATGGGCACTGACCCTTATTTTGCTTCACAGTTCTTCATTTAAAATTTAGTTTTTTTCCTGAAACTTCCTTCTTAAAGTGAAGGTGTGTTTTTACACCTGTGCGTTTTTATGCGCCGATAAATACGGTACTTTGTGTCTTTGTAAATAGTGCTGCACAGTCTCAAGTTAGCTAGGAGATGCTCAGCTCCGACATTGTCCTGCACTATCCAGCTGCTGCTGTTGATCTTCCAGCTTCATGCTGAGCCTGGGTTTTAATACCATGCTATCTGTCTGACCTGATCTTAACGGGTTATCTATCACATTGGTTGTCCTGAGTCCTGTCCAACAAGGCTATTGCTATACCTAGGTGATTATACTGGCTTTTATGAAAGGCTAGAATAATGAGCCACACAAGGTCAAAGTGATCCTAGTTAATTCATTATATACATAACGTGATCATAATCAAAAGTATTTACCAACGTGCAACTCAGACCAGGTGACAAAAAGTTAGGCAAGAAAATTACTGAAGAAAACTAATTAAAAAAAACGGTGTTAACAAATCCTACGAGTCTCTAGGGTATAAAAAAAAAGGAAAGATACAATCATTGAAGTTTTTAGCAGTTCATTCCAAGTTACAGATTGTTTTCTCTTTCACAATGGCAGTTTAAATGGTGTGTGTCAGAGTTTCTTATACAAATGAGTTAACTGATGATGACAATAGGGTTGTGCTTACAATAGAGGCTTGCTAACAAAAGTCTATCAGGACTCAAAATAGGATCTCACAGTAAATATTTAGACACATGGATTATCATGAATTGAATTTGATACAGATCTATTAAAGTCTAGTACACACGGGCCGAATGCCAGACGACATCGGCTAATTTAATAAAAACCCGCTGACATTCGGCCTGTGTGTATGGAAGCTGGTCCAACAGAAGTCGGATGAGCATGCAGGAAAACCAGCAGCTAACCGGCTCCCGATTAGTCCTGTCAGCCAATGGCTAGGCTTAAGAAACACATATTTAGTTCAAAAACAATGCCAAATAAGCTTGAGTTACAGAAAATTATACACTACATAACACGGGTCAACTGCATCCAGAGTAACACACTCAGTTTACCCTTTTGCTTTGTTTTTTTAAATTGACTTTTTGCTGGGAGAATAAAAAGTACATAGCTCAGGAGGTTGGAGTTCAGAAAGTTCCCGATTCTCTGCTGAGTGCTACCTGCATTACCCAGAAGGCTTAGCTTAGCATGCATAGGCCAAGGAAGTGAGAAGCGACTGCAGTCTGGTCTAAACTAACACACATTTTTTCCCAGGAAGACAGTTACATATTGTTACATAGTAGGTGAGGTTGAAAAAAGACACAAATCCAACCTATGTGTGTGATTATATGTCAGTATTACATTGTATATCCCTGTATTTTGTGGTAGTTTAGGTGCTTATCTAATAGTTTTTTGAAACTATCATGGTGCCTTGCTGAGACCACCGCCTGTGGAAGTGAATTTCACATCCATTCTCTGTATTCGCTCCATTTCCAGTACATCCTTCCTGAGGACTGGTGCCCAGAACTGGATAGCATACTCCAGGTGAGGCCGGACCAGAGTCTTGTAGAGTGGGAGCATTATCGCTTTATCTCTCGAGTTAATCCCCTTTTAAATGCATGCCAATATTCTGTTTGCTTTGTTGCATGCCATTGCTGAGCCTATCATCTCCTAGGACCCCCAGATCCTTTTCTATTCTTGATTCCCCCAGAGGTTCTCCCCCCAGTGAGTAGATTGCATTCATATTTTTGCCACCCAAATGCATTTTATTTACATTTTTCCACATTAAACCTCATTTGCCATGTTGTTGCCCACCCCATACATTTTTTGAGATCTTCTTGCAAGGTTTCCACATCTTGTGGAGAAGAAGTTATTGCCCTGCTTAGCTTGGTATCGTCCGCAAATACAGAGATTGAACTGTTTACCCCATCCTTCCTTTATCTAGATGGCAGCTCACCTCTTCATAGAATGTTAATAGATTGGTTTGGCAAGAACGATTCTTCATGAATCCATGCTGATTACTGATAACGATACAGTTTTCATTACTAAAATCATGAATATAGTCCCTTATCATCCCCTCCAAGAGCTTGCATACTATTGATGTTAGGCTAACTGGTCTGTAATTCCCAGGGAGTATTTTAGCCCTTTTTTTAAATATCGGAGCTACATTGGCTTTTCTCTAATCAGCTGGTACCATTCCAGTCAGTAGACTGTCAGTAAAAATTAGGAACAATGGTCTAGCAATTACTTGACTGAGTTCCCCCAGGACCCTCGGTGCAAGCCATCTGGTCCCGTGGACTTATTAATGTTAAGTTTTCCAAGTCTATTTCTGTCTTCTGTTAGCCATTCGGGTGCTTCCTGTAATGTGTCATGAGGATTAACACTGCAGTTTTGGTTACTCAAGCCCCCCCCCCCTGATTCCCTCGTGAAGACTGAGGAGAAGAATAAATTCAATACCTTCCACATCTCCCCATCCTTTATAACCAGATTTCCTTCCTCATTCTTTATGGCGCCAATATGGTCTGTCCTCCCTTTTTTACTATTTATATACATAAAGAATTTCTTGGTATTTTTTTTAGCTCTCCTAGCTGCCATAATTGCACCCTTACATTTCTTGTTGCATTCTTTGTAAAGTCTGACTGCTGATGACGATCCCTCAGCCATTTTTTGAAGGCCTTGCTTTTATATGCATTTTTACATTGGAGTTAAGCCATCCTTTTGTTCGCCCTTTAAATTTATTTCCCATATGCACTGGCTAATGCCCTTATTTAAAGCTGTGTTCCGGACGCGTTTTTTTTTTTTTTTTTTAAAGTCGGCAGCTACAAACACTGTAGCTGCTGACTTTTAATAAGGACACTTACGTCCAACGATGTCGGCCGTCCGAGGCTGATCCATCCATCGGATCGGCTGCCGGCGCCTCCATCTTAACGAAGGGAAACAGGCAGTGGAGCCTTGCAGCTTCACTGCCCGTTTCCTACTGCGCATGCGCGAGTCGCGCAGTGCTTTGTGAATGGCTCCGTTGTTTCCTGGGACACACATATGTCCCAGAAGGCAACGGGGCCGCTCGCCGAAGAGGAGGAAGCGCCGCGGAATAGGAAGAGGCAGATTAGGAAGACTGCCTAGCAACAGCGGTTTCAGGTAAGTTAAAAAAAATAAAAATTTTAATTTGAATTTTTTTAACAATAGTAATGCATTTTTTTATTTTAGGGTGGCCCTCCACTTTAATATGCTCTTAAAGCAAACCCATTTTTCCTCTGTGGTCTTTGTTCCTAATATTTTATCCCAATTCATATCTTCTAGCAAGGTTCGTAGTTTGGGGAAGTTTGCTCTTTTGAAATTCAATATCTTTGTATTCTGTTTCTAGTTGGTGCGTTTACCATCTGACCCATGAAATTGTCCTGCAAGACATCTAGGAACTGGAGAGCCTTAGACGAATACGCGGTTACGCCCAGTCTAGGTTTGGATAATTAAAAGCCCCAATTATGATGACACTTCCCATCCTTGCTGCTAATCCAAATTGTGATAGGAGGCCTGTCCCCCCCTCCTCCCTCAGGTTAGGGGGCTTATAGCATACTCCCAGTATTATTTTCCCCCTTAGTTTCATCCCTTTGGAGCTTTACCCATAAGGATTCCACCTCCTCCCTAGCTCCCTTAGTGATGTAATTTCTCACATTCACTTGTACATTATTCTTGATATACAGGCATACCCCTCCCCTTTTTTACCCTCTTTATCCCTGCGATAAAGGGAATACCCTTGAATGGTTGCCAGACAATCATGAGAGCTGTTGAACCAAGTCCCTGAAATTCCCACAAAATCGAAATCCTCCTCGTACAACAGTATCTCTAGTTCTCCCATCTTACCCGCCAGGCTCCTGGCATTGTGAACATGCCACGCAGTTTAGACCGGTCGCATACTGTCCTCTTATTGGGTGTTCGCAAATAGGACTTGTTACTATACTTACCTCGGGTTTATGTGCTTTAGTCAACCTACCGCTAATGCCCCCAATACTACCCTCTGGAATATTCTCCACGCTGATCATCTCTACCTCTGGACCCTCCCCCCTGTCGCCTAGTTTAAAAGCCCCTCTAACTTTTCGGACATCTTCACTACCAGCAGATCTGCACCCTCCTCATTTTTGTGCAGTCTGTCCCATCTATAGAACTGGTGACCGACTGAGAAGTCGGCCCAGTTCTCCAGGAACCCAAACCCCTCCATACTACACCAGCTCCTCAGCCACTTTTTCACTTCCCTAATCTCCTTCTGCCTTTCTGATGTGGCTCGAGGTACCGGTAGTATTGCTGAGAATACTACCTTGGAGGTCCTTTTTCCTCAATTTATCTCCTAAGTCCTTAAAATCGTTCTTCAGGACACTCCATCTGCCTCTGATTTGTCATTGGTGCCAACGTGCACCATGACAGCCGTGCCGTATGCAGTGCCTACTAGCTCATTATGCCTTTTCCCTTACAGGTGTAGAAAGGAAAAAAAGGCAGCGGCTTTACTACTGCTTTAATCTAACATATTCAACCATATTCATTGACTTTTTTTTTATTGTTCTGTGGATTGCATTTTGCTTGTCCTGCAATAATACACTTACTTTATTTATCATCAAGCTGCCTTTGGCCTATTTCCTGTGTGCCAATAAAGTGTGGTAGCATACTAAAGTTATACAGCTGTGTGCAGCCTTTAATTTATATAACCAGGGGCGCCATGAGTTTACACAGTCATGGCAGAACAGAAACCCATCATATCAAGCAGCTCCTGTGGGGGTAAATGCTACAATAATAATAATGAACTTTTAGTAGTTTATGTGTATTGTTTTATGAAAGATGGTGCATTATAACTGGCGCCAAGATTTATGAAGATTTTTTCCAAGTCTGTGCTATACTATAAAAAACAAAAAAGTTAGTGTTAATGCATGGCCACATGATTACTACTGCAAAATCAGTGGTGTAAAACCTAAATGCATTTTACTGGGTTGGATTTACACTATTGTGGTGCATTGACACTCGATGCATTCACTGTTTTAAGTAATGCAGGGCACCACAAAGCACAAAGTGTGAATCCAGCCCAGAGATAAAGAGAAAGAATAACATGAGTAAAAAAAAAAAAAAAATGATTCACTGAAAAATGCTCAAAATTATTTTTGCTGTAAATACATTTTTTGCTGTAAATAAATGCTCTGCTGTATTTACAGTAAAATTCCACCCATACAACAGCAGGCAACATGGCACTGACTTCACCTGCAGACATAAAGTTGTGCTCATAGGTTTACATACCCTGGCAGAATTTATGATTTCTTGGCCATTTTTCAGAGAATATGAATGAGAACACAAAAATGTTTCTTTCACTCATGGTTAGTGTTTGGCTGAAGCCATTTATTATCAATCAACTGTGTTTACACTTTTTAAATCATAATGGCAACAGAAACGACTCAAATTACCCTGATCAAAAGTTTAACAGTTCTTAATACCATGTATTGCCCCATTTAACATCAATGACAGCTTGAAGTCTTTTGTGGATGAGGCTCTTTATCGTCTCAGATGGTAAAGCTGCCCATTCCTCTTAGCAAAAAGCCTCCAGTTCCTGTAAATTCTTGGGCTGTCTTGCATGAACTGCACGTTTGAGATCTCCCCAGAGTGGCTCAATGATATTGAGGTCAGGAGACTGAATGGCCACTCCAGAACTTTCACTTTATTCTGCTGTAGCTAATGACAGGTCAACTTGGCCTTGTGTTTTGGATCATTGTCATGTTGGAATGTCCAAGTACGTCCCATGTGCAGCTTCCTGGCTGATGAATGTTCCTTCAGTATTTTTTGATAACATACTGCATTCATCTTGCCAACAATTTTGACCAAATTTCCTGTGCGTTTGTAGCTCACACATCCTCAAAACATCAGCGATCCACCTCCGTACCTTTAATCTTAAGCCTTGTTGACTCCTCTCCAAATGTAGCATTTATGGTTGTGGCCCAAAAGCTCAATTTTGGTCTCATCACCCCAAATGACTTTGTGCCAGAAGGTTTGAGGCTTGTCTCTGTGCAGTTTGGCGTATTGTAAGCGGGATACTTTTTGGCATTTGCGTAGTAATGGCTTTCTTCTGGTGACACGACCATGCAGCCCATCTTTCTTCAAGTGCCTCCTTATTGTGCATCTTGAAACAGCCACACCACATGTTTTCAGCAAGTCCTGTATTTCACCTGAAGTTATTTGTGGGTTTTTCTTAGCATCCCGAACAATTTTTCTGGCAGTTGTGGCTGAATTTCTAGTTGGTTTGGTTTCAACAGAACCCCTTATTTTCCACTTCTTGATTAAAGTCTGAACACTGCTGATTGGTATTCTCAATTCCTTGGATATCTTTTTATATCCCTTTCCTTTTTTTTTTTTTACAGTTCAACTACCTTTTCCCGCAGATCCTTTGACAATTCTTTTGCTTTCCCCATGACTCAGAATCCAGAAACGTCAGTGCAGCACTGGATGAAAGATGCAAGGGTCTGTATTGACCTTTTATACACATACTAATTACAAGAATACAGATCACAGGCGAGGATGGTTTAATAGCCATTCAAACCCCTTTGTGTCAACTTGTGTGCATGTTATTAGGCCAAAATCACCAGAGTATGTAAACTTTTGATCAGGGTCATTTGGGTAGTTTCTGTTGCCATTATTATTTTGGACAAGAAATCTAATTCTGCCAGGTAAACTTATGAGCACAACTGTATAACACCAACACAAGTCTTCTTACATCATGTTACACGAATAAGTTAAAAAATGAAAAAAACAGATGACAGTGCACTTAATGTACCTCAACAAGTCTCCATGCCTCGCTAATCACTGCATACTGGAGCCGATTCAACACAAACCCGTCCGTTTCTTTTATTAATTTCACAGGAGACTGACCAATTTTCTTCATCAGATGATATGTCTTCTCCACTGTGGCAGGATCCGTCTGTGGGTGGGGAACCAATTCAACCAAGGGAACGTAATAAGGTGGATTTACCTGTTTCAGGAAACAAGATGAAAGCTTGTTTGTGACTTTATCAGTGTTCCAACTATAGAAGCTGGACATTGAGAACTGTCTTCATGGATATTTCTTATACAGAATAACCACCAAGTAAAGGAACCCCCATCAAATCAAACAATGCAATAAAAATTGAAGTGTGTTTTTTTTTTTTTATAATTTGTTAAAGGCTTAGTCTATGCAAAACTGATTTCTCTGTATTAATTGGACACTGGTAGGCTAAAGCTGTCCATAGTTGGTTCAAATCTCGGCCAGTTCAGCAGGGACCAGCCAATATTCGAATCATGTATGGGCAGGCTGATCATACCCAAGTTGATCTATCAGGTCTGGCGAGGTGAAGGAAACTCGTTGACGTCACATCCAGTCTGTGTGTTCCAGCATGGTTCCGGAAGTCAGGTGGCCATCTTGCCTCCTTGCTTCCCTCCTCTTTCTACAGCTGCTGGCTGGCTCTTTTCCCCTGGAGGCAATAGAGCAAGAATCCATAATTTTACTGACATGCCTGTATAACTCAGGATCTTGTAAGTGTTTTTAACCATTGTATACCATTAAAACTGTTAAATACTGCACTTAGAAGCACCCTTTTGTCTTTTTTCTTTCCTGACATCTTTGCTTGCAGGAAAGAGAATCACACCGTCTATGGCAGGCTTTAGTCATCAAATTTCTATATCTCCATGAGAATGCCAATAGCACAACTTACTCAAACTAGACGCTATGCTCTACTCATCTGCATCTAATGCCACTGCAGCTTGCTATTTTGATATGAAAGAAGAAAGATGAGTGTGGCCCCAAAAATTTAACTTTAAGGCTTGGGTCCAACCTAACAAAATGACTGACCTAAGTATGTACAAGCTAGTGCTGTACAATTATATAGTAAACACAAAGATTGGTGAGCTGCAATATAAAACATTTTTGGTTTTGGGTTTGGATTTAACCACTTGATCTCTGAAAGATTTACCCCCCTTCAAGACCAGGCCATTTTTTGCAAAACTGCACTGTTACTTTAACTGACAACTGCGTGGTCTTTTTATTTGATCACCTCTGCATTTTTGGGGGTTTTATTTGCGCTATAAACAATTTTGAAAAAAAAAAAAAAAAAGTACTTTCTCCTTTAAAACATATCCAATAAATCACATTTCTTCATCAATTTAGGCCAATTGGTATTCTGCTACATATTTTTGGTAAAAAAAATCCCAATAAGCATATATTGATTGGTTTTCGCAACAGTTATAGTGTCTACAAACTATGGGATATATTTATGTATTTTTTATTTATTACTAGTAATGGCGTTGATCAGTGACTTATAGCGGGACTAGGATATTGCGGCAGACAAATTGGACACTGACTGACACTTTTTGAGGACCATTGACACTAATATAGTGATCAGTGCTAAAAATATGTCACTGAACTAATGACACTGGCTGTGAAAGGGTTAGCATCAGGGGCAATCAAAGTGTTAACTGTGTGCTTAGCCAGTGCTTGTGTACTGTGTGGCAGGTGCTTTTACTAGGGGAGCGCATTGATCCATGTTTCTTCTATGTAGGAACACAGGAACAATGGCTTCCCTACTGACAGACTGATGATCTGCCTTGTTTACATAGGCAGGTCGCAGTTCTGGCTCTCTGACTAATGATTGGCGAGTGACGGTGAACATCGAGTCCACGGTACCTGCAGATCAGCTCCGGCTGTGTATAATCACAGCGGGAAAAGGGTCACCGGTGGTGCACGTGTGCCCCAGACCCAGGAGTGCAGATACGTGATCCTACTTAGGAGAGCCCCCTTGCCGCCATATATGCAAGTTATATGGTCAGCAAGCGTATCCATACTGCTTTATAATGGAAGATAAGGCTCTTAAAAATGATGCCTCCTCCCTCCTCCTACTTATGGTGCAAAGCCTGTATAAAAGAGATGTGTGTAAATACCTTTTTTTTTACCAGCTCTGGTCCAATCACATGATCCAGAAGCTCCCACACCCCTGTGTTACAAGTCCGCTGCTGGAAAGGGAAAGGGGAGCCTCAGCTGCTGGATCCTGTGACTGCACTGGAATGGATTCAAAAAAGGTATTTACACACATATTTTAAAGCCCCTTTGCACATTGCAGCTTGAAAAAGCTCAGTACAGATTTTTTTTTTTTTTTTTACTGAGCTAAAATACAGCCCATTAATTGTAATGTGCCTATGCACAATATGTGCCAGGAACTTTTCTTGCATACAAATGGTACACAATTGTCGGCCAACAAACACGAACGTAGTGACATACTATGAGGAATTTCAGCTCTTGACCGCCACCCTTTGGGCTCCTTCTAATAATGTCATGTTTGGTGAGCATTGATTCCGAGCATGCGTGATCGTACTTTGGACTTTTGTACACACGATACGAAAATCCGACAATAGGCTGCTGTCCGCTGAAAATTTACTAGCCTGCTAACTAACATTTGTTGGCCGAAAGTTAGACAACAATTGTCTAAAGAACGGTTGGATTTTAGTCAAATAGTATGCATCACACAATTCCCAGCTGAAAATAAGATCATGTGTACGAAGCTTAAAGCCTCATACACACAATCGGACTGTGGACTAACTTTCCGTGGATTTTTGTCCAAAGGGCGTTGGCCCCAAGTTGGTATTGCATACACACGGCAGGACTTTTTTCAGCCAACTTTCACCAAATCACTTGTTTTTTCTGCTCTTTACCGCCACCTTTGGTCAACTTCTGTATTGTTGTCTGATCTTTTGCATTGGTTCTGCATTGGTTTGTACAAAAGTCCATTGGTTTTGTGTACACACGGTCGGACTTTGGTCCATCGGACTTTTGTTGGCAGAAAGTTGGTCCGTTCGCACAGCCAACAAAAGTCAGATGAAACCTGGAAAAAGTTGGTTCGATGGAGCGTACACACGGTCGGATGTTGGTCCAAAACAGCTAATTTGCATGTTGGTTGTCAAAAAGTCCGATCGTGTGTATGGGCCTTTTTTTTCTTCAACATTTTTGGTCTTTTTTCATTTGTTTGGCAAAAAAAATAAACAAAAAACTCAGTGGTGATTAAATACCACCAAAATAAAGCTCTATCTGTCTCAAAAAAAAAAAAAAGATAAAAATGTCTGCGCAATTGTCATTCAAAGTGCAACAGCGCTAAAAGATGAATATTGGCCCGGGCAGGAAGGGTGTGAAAGTGCCTGGTATTGAAGTGGTTAAACTTCAAACATCCAGGCCTATCACAAAAAAAAAAAAAAAAGATAAAAATGTCTGCGCAATTGTCATTCAAAGTGCAACAGCGCTAAAAGATGAATATTGGCCCGGGCAGGAAGGGTGTGAAAGTGCCTGGTATTGAAGTGGTTAAACTTCAAACATCCAGGCCTATCACAAAAATACTTCAAAGTGCTACTACGTGTTTTAACAGCAGCCAAATAGACGAGTGCAAAAGCCTGGAAAACACCTACTATTTATTTGATTGAAAACAAGTCAAGAATAAATTCAGTCATGCTACATGAAACGATTGAAGCTAAACTCGCTGACAAAGTGGATAAATACCTGTCCATCCCCTGACCTCCTGATTTCTCCGCCTGGGGTTGACGAAGATCTCCTGGACTTTACTTACCCATGGACCTCTTGATTTTCCATTACCTACCTACAGAATATCATAAAATTCCCAACTAGGCTTCTCTCAGATATTCCGTTACAATTACAGCCTTTATCGTATTCACTATATTATATGCTACCAAGATTGTATCTTATTCACCAATGTAAATTTAAAGATATCTGTCACAGCTGAAATGTCAATCTGCAATAAGTTTTGTGTCTCAAACCCTTTTTTTTCACTGTTTTCTTATAAAATTGTTTTATTTAACAATCTTAAATGTAAACTCAATAAACAGATTGAATAAGAAAAAAATATTACAGTGTTATCTTAACACCATACCAAATAGCCAAATTTACTTCTCATATATGTATAGGTATAGGGGTAACTAATGCGCACTACCTTACTAAACAGAATGGTGGAAAGCTGCCAACATATGCAGTGATCTCACACAGTAAATAAAATGTTTGTTTAAGTAGTATGTGGCGCTAACCACCCTGATAAGAAATATAAATTACCGTATATACTCGAGTATAAGCCGAGTTTTTCAGCACATTTTATTGTGCTGAAAGTGCCCCCCTCGGCTTATACTCAAGTCAATCACTTTTCTGCAGCAGAAAATGACATTTTCCGACCCGACTTTGGGGCCCGTATCTCGGGGCCTCTTAGGGCTAGGAACCCCAATTTGGTGTGTAAACCCAGTGGAACCAACACTACAACATATCCGAGATACGGGGCCCCAAATTTGGTTCAGAAAATGTCATTCTCTGCTGCAGAAAAGTGCTTGAGATTTTCTGAACCGACTTGGTAATAGGAACCCCATCTTTTGATATGTTGTAGTGCCATATGTTGTGAGTTTGAATACCAAATTTGGGGTTCCTAGCACCAAGTGGCCCAAAGATACGGGGCCCCAAAGTCGGTCAACTGTGTCCATCTGCAGCAATGTTATTTCAGGACCCTTCGGGTCCAGAGACCCCAAATTTTGTCTGCAGATAGGGGGCATCTAGGAACCCTTAACTTCCAAGTTTGAAGTTTGGGGGACCTATGGCTGTAAATGGGCACAGTGAGGCATGCAAATTGGCACAGTGAGGCTGCAAATGGGCATTGTTGACCCTCTTTTCCACTTACAGTAGCTGCGCATTTCTCACCCTAGGCTTATACTCAAGTCAATACGTTTTTCCATTTTTTTGTGGTAAAATTAGGTGCATCGGCTTATATTTGGGTCGGCCTATACTCGAGTATATACGGTATATATATAAAAATCTATGATTAATCTTCCAGATATTTATCAATAAATAATAAAATAATAAAATATTAAATCTAAAGTGCTGAATACGATATCCTCATGTGCAATGTGCACATCTATGGACCATTGCACATGAGGATATCGTATTCAGCACTTTAGATGTAATATTTTATTATTTATTGATAAATATCTGGAAGATTAATTATAGATTTTTATATATAATTTATATTTCTTATCAGGGTGGTTAGCGCCACATACTACTTAAACTTCTCATATATTGCCATATTGTTGGAGAATGCATGGACATGTAGGCAGCCTTTAGCACATCCTCTGGCCCTGTATGAGTCTGATTAGTGTTTGGTGTATAATTATCTGGATGATTTCTGAGTGATTAGGAGCACTAAACATTCCCATGCCAAGCTTAGCCATACTAAATTTGAGTTTTGACACTTCCTCTCTCATTAAGTACAGTAAAGCTGTGTATACATGTTCACATTCTGATATTGTTAGCTTTCTCTGTTCTTCTCCCTTCTGTATAACAAATATTTTGTGAGAATTAGATGTAAATAGACCTTAGTGCATAAAATAATTTTCTTTAAACAAACTTTAGCTGAATGCGATAATTTAAATATAAGTAATTATTACAGTATATACTCGAGTATAAGCCGACCCGCATATAAGCCAAGGCACCTAATTTTACCACAAAAAACTGGGAAAACTTATTGACTCGAGTATAAGCCTAGGGTGAGAAATGCGCAGCTACTGTAAGTGTAAAAGAGGGTCAACAATGCCCATTTGCAGCCTCACTGTGCCCATTTGCATGCCTCACTGTGCCCATTTGCAGCCATAGGTCCCACAAACTTCAAACTTGGTAGTTAAGGGTTCCTAGATGCCCCCTAGCTGCAGCCAAAGGGTCCCGAAATGACATTGCTGCAGATGGACACAGTTGACCGACTTTGGGGCCCTGTATCTCGGGCCACTTGGTGCTAGGAACCCCAAATTTGGATATGTTGTATTGTCACTGGGTTTGCACACCAAATTTGGGGTTCCTAGCACCAAGTGGCCCCGAGATGCGGGGCCCCAAAGTCGTGTCGGAAAATGTCAAGCCCTTTTCTGCAGCAGAGAATGACATTTTCCGAACCGACTTTGGGGCCCCGTATCTTGGGGCCACTTGGTGCTAGAAACTGGATATGTTGTAGTGCTGATTACACTAGGTTGGCATACCAAATTTGGGGTTCCTAGCACCAAGTGGCCCCGAGATGCGGGGCCCCAAATTCGGGTCAGAAAATGTAATTTTCTGCTGCAGAAAAATGCTTGACTCGATTATAAGCTGAGGGGGGCCCTTTCAGCACAAAAAAATGTGCTGAAAAACTCGGCTTATACTCGAGTATATACGGTACGTACTATCCATATATATTATGCGGGATATGGGGACTCGCTAAAAATATTTTGTTAACTTGCACATCTGAAAATATGATTGTCTTTTTTAAAAAAAAGCATTTAAAAAAATACTGCATAGAAAAGTGGAGCACAAGCATACAATAGGCACAACTTAATATATTTCCACAATATTCCTAGCAATGACTATAGCCTGTTTTATAGGCAGACATGCTTAGATATGCAGTGATTAAACCATGTCTAGCCATGCAAGATGATACATTATATATGTGTTAATGCAGTTCATTTAGTTGCACAACATTCTTAAATTTTTATTTTGGATCATGCAGGTAAAAATCTAGCTTGTCACTCTGCAATGTGTCAATGGGAAAGCTGCTCATAATGCAGACTGGGGTGCCGCACTATTCCTTATGACCTTTTTCAAACAGCCTTCAGCTTACAGTGTTGAAAATAATTACTGGTATCTGATCCCCTGCAGATTTTGTAAGTTTGCCCACTTATAAAGTATTATAGGGTCTATAATTGTTATCATAGGTTTATTTTAAATGATAGAGACAGTATATCAACCAAACATCCAGAAAAACACATGATACAAATGAGTTATAACTTGAGTTGTAGTTCAGTGAGTAAAAAGAGTATTTGATCCCCCACCAACCAACAATTCTGTCTCTCGCAGACTGACTACAGTATGTGCTCATGTGGTACACAGTTTAATCCTGTAAATTTAAAGCGGAGCTCCACCCTAAAGTGAAACTTCCGCTCATCGGAACCCTCCCCCCCTCCAGTACCACAATTGGCACCTTTCAGGAGGGAGGGGGGTACAGATACCTGTATAATACAGGTATCTGCACCCACTTCCGGGCATAGATAGCCGCAGATTCTGCGGCTATTACGCCACTTCCTGCGAGGCCCCCGCTGTCTGCTGGGAAACACAAGGATCCCGGAGACAGCATGGACCATCCTTATTGCACAGCGCGACTCGCGCATGCGCAGTAGGGAACCGGGAAGTGAAGTCGCAAGGCTTCACTTCCTGATTCCCATACCGAAGATGGCGGCGGCAGCACCCGAGAGCTGATCGGCAGATCGGGCTTCGGGTTCCGACATCGCAGGCGCGCTGGACAGGTGAGTGTCCATATTTTAAAAGTCAGCAGCTGCAGTATTTGTAGCTGCTGACTTTTAAAAAAAAAATTTGCCGGACTCCCTCTTTAAGAAGGTGCTCCTAACAACAACTTGTGTGTATAAAAGACACCTGTAAAAAAGACACCTGTCCACAGAATCTTTCTTCCATTCAAACCTCACCATTATGGGCAAGACCAAAGAGCTGTCAAAGGACATCAGGGAGAAGATTGTAGACCTGCATAAGGCTGGAATGGGCTACAAGACCCTCAGCAAGAAGCTTGGTGAGAAGGCAGGGCCAGAATGGGAATAAAAACCAGCCCTGGAAATAATTTCATACCAGCCCCATAGCATTATTATACCAGCCCAACCGCATAATGTCATTACTTTCTTGTTCATAAAAAGGGAAAACCATACATTTTAAAGCACATTTGAAGAGCAGATTATATATAGATAAGACAGATATGAAAGCACATAGGGCTAGGGATATAAATAAAACAGCAAATTTCAGTTAAAAGTAGTAAAAGTGGAGCAATCATCAAGGGGGACACCTGGGACTCTGGTGACCAGAGACCACCTTCCACAGAAAGAATACACAGGTGGGTGTAAGGGGGGTGAGTTACTGATATGGGGGGAAACCTTTATATCAGTGCCCCCTTACATTATTGTATTTACTCCCCCTTACATCAATGACCCCCTTCAGACTGGCCTGGCGGCGCTGTCACTGACCTCCTCTCAGGTGCACCACACGTCTGACTTTTCTCATGACCCCCATCCCGGCGGTGCTCCCATTCTTGACTCCTCTCCAGACTCCCTCAGAGACTGCAGACATGATATAAGACAAGAGATGGTCAGAGGTTGCGGACATGGTACAAGAGATGGTTAGAGGCTGCGGGCATATTACAGGAGATGGTCAGCGGCTGTGGGCATATTACAGGAGATCGTCAGAGGCTGTGGGCATGGTACAGGAGATGGTCAGAGGCTGCGGGCATGGTACAGGAGATGGTCAGAGGCTGCGGGCATGGTACAGGAGATGGTCAGAGGCTGCGGGCACGGTACAGGAGATGTCAGAGGCTGCGGGTATGGTACAGGAGATGTCAGAGGCTGCCGGCATGGTACAGGAGATGTCAGAGGCTGCGGGCATGGTACAGGAGATGTCAGAGGCTGCAGGGCATGGTACAGGAGATGTCAGAGGCTGCGGGCATGGTACAGGAGATGGTCAGAGACTGAGGACATGATACAAGAGATGGTCAGAGACTGCGGACATGATACAAGAGATCAATGTAGCCTCACCAGTGCCCATCAAATTCAGCCTCACTGTGCCCATCATTGCCGCCTCACTGTGCCCATCATTGCCGCTTCACTGTGCCCATCATTGCCGCCTTACCGTGCCATCATTGCAGCCTCACCATGCCCTCATTGCAGCCTCACTATCATTGCAGCCTTACTGTGGCCATCATTGCCGCCTTACTTTGCCCATCATTGTTGCCTCACTGTGCCCATCATTGCAGCCTCACCGTGCCCACCATTGCAGCCTCACATGCCCATCATTGCAGCCTCACCGTGCCCATCATTGCCGCCTCACCGTGCCCATCATTGCCGCCTCACCGTGCCCATCATTGCCGCCTCACCGTGCCCATCATTGCCGCCTCACCGTGCCCATCATTGCCGCCTCACCGTGCCCATCATTGCCGCCTCACCGTGCCCATCATTGCCGCCTCACCGTACCCATCATTGCAGCCTCACCGTGCCCTCATTGCAGCCTTACCGTGCCCTAATTGCAGCCTCACCATCATTTCCGCCTTACTGTGCCCTCATTGCAGCCTCCCTTATCATCTTTACCGCTTTACTGTGCCCTCATTGCAGCCTCCCTCACCATCATTGCCGCTTTACTGTGCTAAACAATGTAGCCTCACCAGTCAGTTTTTTGCATTACACACAGCGGGCATCTCTTGCTCCTGCTGTGTCACGGAGCTCAGTGATAATTGTGCGGCCGCGCTATGACAAAAGTCCCGCTCTTCTACTATACCAGTTTATGTGATAAACAGAACACTGCATCTATCATACGAGCTGCTCTAGGAGGAGGACAGGACTTTTGTCATAGCGCGGCCGCACATTTATCACTGAGCTCCGTGACACAGCGGCCGGTCTCCTGCTGTGTGGTACAAGTAGGCAGGAGAACTGCTGCAGCCACAACATAGATTAAAGTGGCCCCGGGGCAGGCAGCCTATCGGGAAATGTCCCGGTATCCCGGTAGGCCAGTCCGGCCCTGTAAGAAGGAGACAAATGTTGGAGCGATTATTCGCAAATGGAAGAAATACAAAATAATCATGAATCGCCCTCGGTCTGGAGCTCCATGCAAGATTTCCACTCATGGGGTAAGGATGATCAGGAGAAAAGTGAGGGATCAGCCCACAACTACACAGGAGGAGCTTGTGAATGACCTCAAGGCAGTTGGGATTACAATCACCAAATAAACCAATGGTAACACAACACGCCGCCATGGATTGAAATCTTGAGTGCTCGCATTGTCCCCCTACTCAAAAAGGCACATGTACAGGCCCGTCTGAAGTTTGCCAATGAACATCTAAATGATTCAGAGAGGGATTGGGAGAAAGTGCTGTGGTCAGATGAGACCTAAATTGAGCACTTTGGCTTTAACTTGACTCGACTGTAGGTATGGTGTTCTTCCGCCAAACATGACAAGCACAGAGGTGGAAACATTATGCTTTGGGGCTGCTTCTCTGCTAAAAGTACAGACCAACTTTGCCACATTCAGGGACCAATGGACAGGGCCATGTATTGTAAAATCTTGGATGAGAACCTTCTTCCCTCAGCCAGAACACTGAAGATGGGTTGTGGATGAGTCTTCCAGCATGACAATGACCAAAAACATAAGGCCAAGGCAACAAAGGAGTGGCTCAAGTGACTCACATTAAGGTCATGGAGTGGCCTAGCCAGTCTCCAGACCTTAATTCTCTAAAAAAAAAAAAATTATGGAGGAAACAGGTTATTTCCTTTGCGGAAGTTCATTGTCTCGTAGACTTTATTTCATCAACGAAAAATGTATTAATATTCTCCTAAATATGCACAAAAATTTTCAAAAAATGTGGGCCCCTTGGATACAATACACCCACCCCTTCACGTCCCCTGAAAGCTATGCACTGTTCTAGGCACTGAATGTCCTGGGTTTCTGGCTGAAGTGTCCCTGACGTCCCTTTGTTCTCCTCTTCTTCCTTCTATTCTGTTATATTTCGCTCTGCCTTTCCTTTTCTTCTCTCGGCCCCCTGTTCTGGGAGGCCTTGACAACTACGTCTCTTGATTATTCTCTGTGCAAGACTTGACCCCCATATCTACTCCGATAGTTACTCCTGCTTTGCGGTTATTACACTTTTGACCCCCTTCCCCTACACCTCTTCTTTCTTACCTAACCCTGTAGCTCATAATAAGTGTATTGTTACTGTAAACCTAACTCATATTGCGCCATACTTATTGATCTGTATCATCACTGACGTTACTGCTTTCTAGGGTTTATAGTCGCACTTGGTACTTTTTACAATGTTGATTACATTTGAACACATGTACCATGTATCTTCCAAAACTTTAAAAAAGACTTATTGAAAGTGAAAATTTATGGAGGGAGTTGAAGCTTCAAGTTGCCAAGCGAAAGCCAAAAAAACATTAAGGATTTAGAGAAGATCTGTAAAGAAGAGTGGACCAAATCCCTCCTGAGATGTGTGCAAACCTGGTCACCAACTACTAAACGACTTACCTCTGTAATTGCCGAAAAGGGTTTCTCCACCAAGTCATGTTTTGCTTGGGGATCAAATACTTTTTTACTCACTGAAATGCAACTCAATTTATAACATTTATTTCATGTGTTTTTTCTGGATTTTTGGTTCATTTTCTGTCGCTATCATTTAAAATACACCTATGGTAAAAGTTGTAGACCTTTAATTCCTTTGTAAGTGGGAAAACTTACAAAATCTGTAGGTGATCAAATAACATTTTTCCTCACTGTATATAAGGCCAATTTCACACTGAGGCTTTTTACAGGCATTGTTGCGCAAAAGATATAGAGCCCGAAAAGCGTCTGTAAACTACCTCTTCTGCAGCCCCAGTGTGAAAAGCCTGAGTGCTTTCACACTGGGGCAGTGCACTTGCAGGACGGGAAAAAAAGTCCTGCAAGTATCTTTGAGGCGGTGCGGAAGTGCTGTACACACCGCTCCTAAACCACCGCTGCCATTGAAATCAATAGCCAGCACTGCCAAATCGCCTGCAAAGCCCTTTGGCGCTTTTAACCCGTTTTCGTCCGCTAGCGGGGGTTAAAAGCACCCCACTAGCAGATAAAAAGCACTGCTAAGATGACAGTAAAGTCAACGCGGCCAGTGCCTCAGTGTGAAAGTGGCCTAAGAGCAGTGTGCACAGAAAGCTTTTATGAAACTTTCAGCAAGCTTTTGGCAAGCTACGAGCAGCTTTCTCCAAGTCTTGAAAGCGTCCTTCAGTTCCTATTTGAAAATGTTATACATAGTACTTAATGGGAGTGCTGATTGTCACTTTAAATAAGCTGATAGCAGGCTTCAGCTGCTTTTCAACAAGTAGTGCTAGCTGCTAGCAGCTTGTTTGAAGAGGCAATAAGCACTACAATTAAGATTGGTGTTTAACACTTACAAATTAGAGCTGAAGGGCGCTTGAAAAGCCTCAACCAAGCTTACAGAAAGCTCTGTAAAAGCTTTGTAAAAGCTTGCTGTTCTCACTGTTTTACACAAGTTGAAGCCCACGTGAAACAAACCTATGTGAACTAACGTAAAGTAGTTCTCTTTTATTCAGCTACAATGACAGCCAAATGTGAGATCATTCAGTTCAGCAGGGTATGAAAACACCCATGTTGTGGGTATAGGCATACAGCTACACTGATAGTCTGCAGGAGCCTGAGATTGCACCCACGATATGCAGATGCTGATCACCGATGCAATGTTTTACAGGCTCCTAATTAAAAAAAAATAATAATAAATGTACTTTTTTGTACCTGTAAAAAGATGTGCATGGATTTTTTTTACAAAGGTGAACTTAACCTCTAATGTCAGCTTTCCTTCATGTATTGAAACACTAGGCTGTGCCAGTAATACTTGAGGTGCCCTTTTAAATATTCTTGCTTTAAGAAAAAATTATAGTCAACATCTGTTTATTGTGCATTCTCAGGCTCCCAGACAGGCAAAACATTGTCATTAAAATACATAACATCACAGGGATTATCCTTCAATTTATCCAAAATGTTTGGGACTTACAGGATGGGCCACAATGCAGTTCTTGACATGCCGAAGTCCATTAAACATCTTTGTAGGAGACAGGCAGGACGTTGAGCTGCTTATAATGGCTGTATTGTTGACATGAGCATCTAGGTCAGAAAAAATCTTCAGCTTTAATTCCAAATTCTCAGGAACGCATTCCTAAAAAACACAATAAAAAAATAATCACCCAAAGCTCAATTATCTTTACTAGCTCCAGTGTCAAGCTGTGGCACGATTTTTTTGCCCCATATACTGTATAAAATAATAAAAAAAAAGTTTCCTAAACTGAATAAAAAAAAATAGAACAATGAAATTACATTATTGTCAAATTGAACACATTTGAGACAGGGTTAATTTAGTATAAATTGGCGAGCATTTTGTTTCCTCTGTCATAGCGTCTGCTCCACAGTGGTGCAAAACTGGGGGATAAATAGAAACTTTGCTCCTTTTATCCATTGTACATTTTACTCCTATGCAAAGATGAAATAACGCTTCCCTATAATGAAACAAAAGAAAACATTTTAACAGGGGACAGTGCAGTCTCCAGCCAGCATGTTAGGGCCTTGCCATCTTAGCCTAGGCTATGGGGCTGTGTGTTTCTATTGATGCAAAAAGTGTAGGGAGACACAACACTAGTCCCTGCATGCGCAGGTACAAGAGAAAGGAGCCAGCCTGAAAGAGGAAACCTGTGGCAGCGGTCATAGCACCAGTTTAAATTGGAACACAGGCAAGGGATAAAAGTTAAAGAAGCTGTATATTTTTGGGCATGTAAATTGGTGAGCGTAGTTGATTGGCAATCTCCACTCCTCCCATGAAGCCACATTAAACCCCGAAACGAAAATCATTGCAGATTATCAATCATTAGATGTGATGGCTGCATTAGTGTTCTTTTTTGAGGGGGCTTTTTTCCCCCTTCTGTTTTTACTTGGTGATCTAGCCAGTAACAAACCTCCTGTATTTGGGTGCCCACATTCTGGGTGAAGGAGCCCAGGGGCACCTTTGGACAGCAGCATTGTCAGTCCGGGGGAAGAAGAGTGTTAGATGAACTAACAGATTTCAATACACTTATACATTGCAGGAAAAGCACCAGCAGTTACAACAGTTTTATTTTCCTTTGGAGATAAAAGTTTTACATAAATAAATAAAACGGTTAATTTTACTCCAGACTATATTCCTCCAAAATAGGCTACTCCAATGACGAGTTGTTTAGATTCCTTGATGAAGTGACGTTCCCAACTTTGACCCCGGCTGCTAGAGAAACCATAGATGGCCCAATCACGATAGAGGTACAAATAGCATTAGGCTCCCTTCAATCGGGTAAGACTCCGGGCACGGACGGGTTTCCACCTGACTTTTACAAACAGTATGTAGAAGATATGGAACCTAGACTACACAACATGTTTATAAAGACACTAAAAGAAGGCACACTTCCCCCATCTATGGCACAAGCCATAATTGTGGTCCTGGGAAGGACCCCCAATTCTGCTCATCCTACAGGCCTGTTTCCCTTCTCAATTCTGATGCCAAAATATTAACCAAAATTCTTGCTAGACGCCTTAATGAGGTAATACTCACCTTAATTCATGAAGATCAATCGGGCTTCATGCTGGGCAAGGGAACAGATATAAATCTTCGGAGACTGTATGCGGTCTTGTCCTCGGGGCATGGAGACGTTGATGAAGCAGTAGTGGCCTCCCTGGATGCAGAAAAGGCTTTCGATTCTGTGGAATGGATCTATCTATGGGAGGTCCTCCGCAGATTCGGCTTTGGTCCCGTCTTCATCTCCTGGGTTGAGGCCGGGTACAGATCTCCGACTGCTAGAGTACATACAAGAACTGTTCTCTCCCTACCCTTCCTCCTGAAAAGGGGGACGAGACAGGGCTGTTCCCTGTCGCCGGGGCTTTTTGCACTGGCCATAGAGCCCATGGCTATCCTTATCAGATCCACCCCCAAAATACGAGGCATAGGAATAGGTCCCCGTCAAGAATAAGTGTCACTATATGCAGACGACACTCTATTGTACCTCAGGGACAACGGAACCTCCCTACAGCAGGCACTTGGAGTCATAGACAAGTATGGGCGAGTATGTATAAATTGGGGAAAATCCGTCTCATTTCCACTTCATTCGGGAACTGACCCACTAAATTTAGATGTGCAGTTTAGATACCTGGGAGTGGAGATACATAGGGATCTCCACCAGTTTATCGCCCTCAATCTCGCCCCAGTGGTGTCTCAGATAACACATCAATGCACAACATGGAGGTCTCTCCCCCTTTCTCCTGTAGAACGAGTGAATTTAATTACCTCTTTAGACAGACTCCTGTCGCAATAACCCATTTCTTTCTTTAAAAAATTAGACAGTATCATTATCTCCTTTATTTGGAATGGGAAGGTCCCCAGGATAGCGAAAACAACTCTACAACTCCCGGTCACGCTAGGAGGTCTGGCTCTTCCGCGTTTCTTGAAATACTACTGGGCCGCGGACTTAGTGACACTTAAGTGGTGGCTGGAGGAGGAACCTGCCAACCTGGCATTCAGACTTGGAAAAGGAGCTCTGATCCCCTGAACGTAGTAAAACGCTTTCAACTCTCTATAACATGCTAGCTTTACTGGACACGTCTAAGATTTCCCAATTATTTACGTGTTGGAAGCAGGACATTCCTGAATTGGCTGACGACGACTGGGAGGAAGGGATTCAGCAATACCTGACCTTAACTATCTCATCCAGGGACAGATTTGCCCAACTAAAATTTTTACATCGTGCTTATTATTCCCTGGTGCGTTTAACCAAAATATATCCTGATAGATCAGCAGCATGTCCCAGATGCGGGTCAGATAACGCAGATTTCGTTCACATAGTGTGGTCATGTCCAATTATAGAGAGTTTCTGGAAAGTGGTCCTGGATGACATTAACTCCATAGGGAAGCTGAGTGTTCCGAACAGCCCTATCCCCCTTCTGCTGGGCATATGGGTCTTCCTTGAAGCCCCCCAGAGGAAAAAACTATTTGTCTTTTACACTACATTGTATGCTAGGAAGGCAATCCTCCTTAACTGGAATCAGGCTCAACCCCCCACCAAACAACTCTGGCTGACACTTATCAACACGGCACTACCTCTCTACAAACTAACATATTTAGGAAAGAACTGTCCGAAGAAATTTGATAAATTAGATAAAAACTGTCCGCCGGACTTTTTCCTGCCAAAAGTCCGGCGGACTAAGTTTTAAGTTCAGACTTAAAATTGTCCACTGGACTTGCGAGTCCGGCGGACAATCCCACGGTCTGTGTGCTAGTCCGCGGGACTTTTGAAATGAACAGACTTGCCGACACAAGATCGGAAAGTCCATTCATTTAGAACGTGACTGCAAGTAGACGGGACTAGCGAAGGCCGTGAATGCCGCCGTGCTAGCCCCGTCACCTGGCATGGATTTAAAGGGGAATCCCTATGCCGAAAAAACGGTGTGGGGGTCCCCCCCAAATCCATCTCAGACCCTTATCCGAACACGCAGCCCGGCCAGCCAGGAAAGGGGGTGGGGACGAGCGAGCGTACCAGGCCGCATGCCCTCAACATGGAGGGTGCCCTGGGGAAAGGGGGGCCGTGCGGCCCCCCCACCCCAAAGCACCTTGCCCCCATGTTGATGAGGACAAGGGCCTCTTCCTGACAACCCTGGCCGTTGGTTGTCGGGGTCTGTCCTTTAATAGGGGGCCCCCCAGATCCTGGCCCCCCACCCTATGTGAATGAGTATGGGGTACGATGTACCCCTACCCATTCACCTAAGGTGTAAAAGTGTAAATAAAAAACACTAAATACATTTTTTTAAATATTTTATTGTACTGCTCCGGGGGTCTTCTTCCGTCTTGGGGGGTCTTCTCGCCGGACTCCTCCGCTCTCTTCTGCTCTTTTACCTAGCTCTTTCACGAGCGGAGGAGCCCGGCTTTATTCTTCGTCGCCGCCATCGTCTGGGGGTCTCATTCCGCCTTCGGGGGTCTTCGGCGGTCTCTTCTGTTCTTGCCGCTGTCGCCGTCTTCTTCTTCTTCCTCTTCTTCTTCTTTTTCCGATGTTGACTCGTCGCTCTCTCTGGCCGGAATTTGAGAGACACGCTGTGATGTGACTTATATAGGGACAAGTCACATGCTCATGTCACATGGTGACCCCGCCCCCCCTATGATGTCACAGTCCCGGAGGATGCTGGGACCCATACACATAAATGTGGCCACTACCAAAAAAGGCCTTCTGCCTGAACAGTAATTCTCCATCAGGCTGGGTTCACATCTATGCAAATTGGATGCAGGTTTTCTCCGCATCCAATTCACATAGCAGGAGAATGTGATTGGCTCTCTATGGAGCGGTTCACACATCTCCGGGGCGGCAGCGGAGCGCACTGCACAGAAACACTGTGCATCTTTGGCTCCGTTTCAGGGAGAATTCAGGAAAAGATTCGGCCCTGCTTTGTCCCTAAAAAGGAGAATGGGGATGCACAGCGTTCCTGTGAAATCGCAGCCGGTTCCAGTGCCTAGCGACACTGTCACTGATCATAGCACCCTGTGATCGGGAGCTATGATCAGTGAAGTGTCTTTCGTAGCCCATCCCCCTAACAGTTAGAAACACTCCCCAGGACACACTTAACCCTTTCCTAGCCCCCTAGTGGTTAACCCCTTCACTCCCAGTGTCATTTTTACATTAATCAATGCAATTTTATAGCACTGATCGCTGTAAAAATGACAATCGTCCCAAAAATTTGTCAAAATTGTCCGATGTGTCCGCCATAATGTCGCAGTCACGATAAAAATCGCAGATCACCGCCATTACTAGTAAAAAAAAAAATTAATAAAAATGCCATAAAATTAACCCCTATTTTGTAGACGCTATAAAAAAAACTTTTGCTCAAACCAAAATTATGTAGAAGAATAGGTATCGGCCTAAACTGAGGAAAAGGAAAAAAAAAATTTTTTTATATATATTTTTTTGGGGATAATTATAGCAAAAAGTAAAAAATAATGATTTTTTTCAAAATTGTCGCTCTATTTTTGTTTATAGCGCAAAAAATAAAAAACCACAGAGGTGATCAAATACCACCAAAAGATTTGTGGGACAAAAAGGATGTCAATTTTGTTTGGGAGTTACGTCACATGTCCGCGCAATTATTTAAAGCGACGCAGTGCCGAATCGCAAAAAGTGCTCTGGTCTTTGGCCAGCAAAATGGCCCGGGGCTTAAGTGGTTAAAGCCTCAATTTCCATTGAATGGTAAAGTGGAGATTCATTGTAAAAAAAAGAGAATCCCTAGTTGTTTAGGTTAAGATAAATGTAAGAGAACTTGTCGCATAGCAAAAAAACTACAACAGAAGCCTAAAATATAAGCTGCCATTCTCTGACTGCCAACAATGGGTTTCAATTCCTCCCCCTAGATCTAGTTTGCAATCCATAAGTCTGACTGACAGCTTTACTGCTCTGTGTTTGTGAAACCCAGCTATATGACACACTTTGAATTGCTGCAAATTTCTTGTGAATTGCAGCAAATCTTAAGATTGTTATAAGCCAGTGTAAACATATTTGTTCAGGGCAGCAAGAAAACCATCAAAGGTTTAGGTTTCTGTGCAAAGCCATAAAAAGGAGTATAAAGAATGGAGCCATTGTGTGAATGGACAGTGAAAGGCAATGCCTTGCAATTCGGATCATATGATAACTAGAAGTAAAAAAAAAAAAAAAAAAAAACTCAAGGTTGCAAGAAACCCAAACCTGGCCTAATTATACAGAAGCATGAAGGCATGAATGCCCTATTTGCTGAAAGACTCATTTAGACAGCTATAATTGTAGTTTGCTTTTGGACCACTCCAATGAAGTTTTTGTCAATGCACAATCCACCAACCCAGACAGGGGCACCGTGGCCCTACTCAAAGAACAGACTTTTAACTTTGCAGAGAACGTCACAATCTAATAGTCTACTTCAGAAGGAGTAGACAAGCCTGCGACTACTTTCTGTGCTTTGAGATATCTGGATAGACTGTTAAATAGAAGAGAGAGAAAAAAAACACTCCTAATGCCATGAAAGATGATGTTGCTTTCACACAGATAAATAACACACACTTCCATGTAATACTATCAGAAATGTCAATATCTGTTACAATTCTGAAATGTTTAGAACCCAATGAGAAAGAACAACTCCAATTTAAAAAAAAAAATTCTCAAACAGGTCTTTGCTCATCTTTGTTTGGAAAACGATGCATCTAGACATAAGATGGCAGTCGTAAGAGCCAACCACCAAATAAGTACTGCATAAACATACGTGGCTGTATTGGCCATAAATTCAGGCTCCAAACCAGGGTTTCTCAACTAAAGCTCCATAGAACCCTGGGGTCCTCCAGCAAGTGAGCAATGAGCAATTTCTGTGAAAAAAAAATATATCTAAATATATAACTCGCGCCAAGGAAAAACAAAATCAGACGTGAATGAAGCTGCTATACACAAAGTGCTACATACTTGAACATAATAAAAGAAATGATACAGCACTCAACATACATGTGCCCATATAAGTGAAAACAATATTTGTTAAAGTGGAAGTAAACCCCCCTATCGTTTTCAGCCAAGGAAGCTGCCATCTTTGCCTCTGCTTAACCTTCAACTGCCACGGTGCTGCACATGTGATCCGTTATAACACCAGCCATTGGATGGTTTGACTGTTTGGTTGAGAGCACAGCCAATGTGCAGTTAGCATTCCCAGCATACCTTTTTTTTTAAAACTGTTAAATCGAAGGGTTTACTTCCGCTTTAAGCACTGTATCATTTCTTTTATAATGAGCAATTTCTGCCTTGCAGATAAGTTTCCACTGACACCACTGATCTTTTTTAGCTATCTGTAAGACCCCTGTCACACTGGGGGCGTTGTGCAGGCGCTATAGCGTTAAAAATAGCACCTGCAAACCGCCCTAAAACAGCTGCTTTATTCACTCCAGTGTGAAAGTCCGAGGGCTTTCACACTGGAGCGGTGCGCTGGCAGGGCGTCAGAAAAACTCACCGTGAACTCACCGCTCCTCCCCATTGATTTAACCCCCTTTCAGCCGCTAGCGGGGGTTAAAGCCGCCTCGCTATCGGCCGAATAGCACAGCTAAAACGACAGTAAAGCGGCGCTAAAATGGCGCCGATTTACCGCTGACACTGGTGGTGGCACAGTGTGAAAGGGGTCTGAGGGGGAAATCCTTCCAATGTCCACAAGTGCAAGGAGCAATCTTCCCAGTGACCATGACACTAATGTGTTGTAGATATAGTATTTTTTAGCAGGGTTCCCTGAGGCCGGAAAGTTATTTCAGGGGTTCCTCCAAGTTGAGAAAGGCTGCTCTAAACAGATTCCTGTTGCCCTTGATTTATGAACATGTCATAAGCAGCGACATGTGAACATAAGTGATGGGCTGGGAAAATTCAAGTTGGCCAATCTGCCATGAGACTGGTTAGCCAATGGGTGGCTGCAAAGACCACACTCTGCTCATCGACATACAAACCAAACTGTGCTCATCTGGATTGTGAAAATTAACTCTAGCCATAGATGGGCAGTTCTATGGCTTAATGTTTAAATCGGTGTGACATTTGTCCAGTTTCAAATTTTTTTTTTCAACTAACTTTCAGATAATATCCATACTTTTCAATATGCAATTATTTCTTTAAAATCACATTCATTATGCCTTCTTATTCCTGTTACAGTTACCAGGACTGTCTCTTCAAAGCCAGGACAGCAAACAGGTTTGATATTGGTGAGCACAGCATTTACGGGATTGAGGTACTGTACTTGTGGTCTGCAATAGCAATATGGGTATATATATATATATATATATATATATATATATTACAGATGATCTTTGTGACTTAACATTTCCATATACCTCAAAAAAAAAGATAGTATTCAGAACATTCTCTTTCTAATGTTTTATTTTTTGAAGATTAAATAATCAAGGTATAGTAAACCATCATGTGAAAACATTATTTTGCCCTATGCATGGCTGCCAGAATCACAGATCAGGGGGTTACCATTGACTTCAATGGAATTCTGTTAATGACTGCGTAGTGCCAGTGTAGGACCGGCTTTGCGTTGCGTTTTTTTGGACGCAGCATTTCTTATACTGATGTGTTTGAACTGCAAGCAAAGCAGGTCAAATGCATCCTTTTTCCTACCATATTCTATGTATTGCATTCAAACCCAAGCATTGCATTTGCATGGGAAAGTTTGCATTGGACATGAACACCAGTATACATGAGCCATTAAGTAATTTCAAGGGATGCTGTCCTGCTGAGCCATAGTTTCTTGTAATCTTTAAACTGGAATTCCAGCTTAATCCTTGTTTTTCAGTATTGGATAGAGTGAGCAAGGGCTCAAACTTCTAGCAGGTTATCACTGCTGATTTTATCCCCACACTGGGGAGACCTCCTCTGTGCCTTTTCCACGGTCAGGTGTCATCAGGATAGGAAGTTAACCACTTGCCTACAGTGCACTTTCACCCCCTTCCTGACCAGACCAATTTTCAGCTTTCAGCGCTCTCACACTTTGAATGACAATTACCCAGTCATGCAACACTGTACCCAAATGAAATTTGCGTCCTTTTTTTCACACAAATAGAGCTTTCTTTTGGTGGTATTTAATCACTAGTGGGTTTTTTATTTTTTGTGCTATAAATTAAAAAAGACAGAAAATTTGGTGAAAAAATGCCTTTTTCTTTGTTTCTGTCATAAAATTTTACAAATTAGTAATATTTCTTCATAAATTTTGGCCAAAATGTATATGGCTACATATCTTTGGTAAAAATAACCCTAATTAGTGTATATTATTTAGTTTTTGTGAAAGTTATAGAGTCTACAAGCTATGGTGCAAATCATTGAAAATTGATCACACCTGATCACACCTGATGTACTGAAGACCTCTCTCAGTTCTTGAGACACTAACAAGCCAGGAAAGTACAAATACCCACAAAATGACCCCATTTTGGAAAGCAGACACCCCAACGTATAATCTATGAGGCATTATGAGTCTTTTGAACTGTTCATTTTTTTCCAGAAGTTTTTGGAATATGTGGAAAAAAAATGAAACCGCAATTTTTTTCAACAAAGTTGTCCATTTTTAAGATATTTCCAACACATAGCATGTGCATAGCAAAAATGACACCCCAAAATACATTCTGCTACTCCTCCTGAGTATGGCGATACCACATGTATGAGACTTTTACACAGCCTGGCCACTTACAGAGGCCCGCCAGTGAAGTAGCACCTTCAGGCGTTCTACAAGCATAAATTACACATCTCATTTCTCAATCACCTATTACAGTTTTGAAGGCCCTGGAGCCCCAGGACAATGGAAACGCCCATAAAATGACCCCATTTTGGAAAGCTAACACCCCAACGTATAATCTATGAGGCATTGTGAGTCTTTTGAACTGTTCATTTTTTTCCAGAAGTTTTTGGAATATGTGGAAAAAAAATGAAAACGCATTTTTTTTTCCACAAAGTTGTCCATTTTTAAGATATTTCCAACACATAGCATGTACATAGCAAAAATGACACCCCAAAATACATTCTGCTACTCCTCCTGAGTATGGCGATACCACATGTGTGAGACTTTTACACAGCCTGGCCATATACAGAGGCCCACCATTGAAGTAGCACCTTCAGGCGTTCTACAAGCATAAATTGCACTTCTAATTTCCTGACAACCTATTATTTTTGAAGGCCCTTATATTTCTAACACATAGCATTTACATACCAAAAAATACACTCCAAAATAAATTCTATTGAGCAAAGGGTAAAAAAAAAGTATTACCTGTGGTTTTTGTAGTGTCCCCAGAGGAGGGATTTGGTCCAGGCAGCAGGCAGCAGGCAGCAGGCAGCAGACAGCAGGCAGCAGACAGCAGACAGCAGGCAGCAGACAGCAGACAGCAGGCAGCAGACAGCAGGCAGCAGGCCGCAGGCAGCAGGCAGGGATGTGCTTAGCAACAATAGTAATTATCCAGGCAGCAGGTAGGAATATTGTCTATAGTCAGCACCAGGATATCGTCGGCACAGCCAAAGCATTTGTCCATAGAAAATGTGTCCAGGTGTGGTCAGTTTATGCTGCAGGCAGGGAGATAGTGGCAGTAAGTCAGCAGCAGGCTGAGGGCCGCAATCAGGTAAGACCTGTGCACAGGGCCACAGGGGTAGAGGCTTCGACCCACCCAAATCTCTATGAAGCCTCCGGACTCCAGACCCTAATCCGGAAATTAAGAAACCCGGAGACAACAAAAATATTGTTTTCTCCATCCGGAAAAACATTTCTGGAGCCCCTCACATGTGAGACCCCTGTGTACTACAGTAGCAGGGCAACAGATCAGTCCAAGCGGTAGGCAAAAGCATAGTCCATAAAACAGGCCAGGGTCAGTTCACGTTCAAGCAGTCCAAGCGGTAGGCAGAAGCGTAGTTGATAAAACAGGCCAGGGTCAGTTCACATGTAAGCAGTCCAAGCAGTAGGCAGAAGCGTAGTTGATAAAACAGGCCAGGGTCATTTCACATGGAAGCAGTCCAAACGGTTGGCAGAGGCATAGTCAAAAAAAACAGGCCAGGGTCAGTTCACGTGGAAGGCAGTGGATATTTGAGGAAGCATGGGGAATGGTCAGCACAGATGTTGAAAATGGGGAAATGGTTAGGAATATGAGCTAATAATTTAGGGATGTGTGATATTGTCTGAAGCATATACCAATGCAAAGGCCGGGTTCGGAGGGACAGTCGACACAATGGTAGCTGGTATCTTTTCTAAATCCATTTTTGGTGCATACTCGACATCTTTTTTGGCGTCTTCGGCCTGCTTCAGTTGGTGGAATGTGGTCTGGGAAGTGGCGTTCGTGAAGTCGGCTAACGGCATCGGAGCGAAGGTTTTCTGGGGGGGGTCTTTGACCGTAGATGAGGGACCGGACAACATTTTCTATAAATTTTAGGAAGTGGGAAGGGCTTTCTGTGGACTTGGTGTGAACTATGTAGGCATTATAAATGGCAAAATGAATTAAATAGAGTGCTACCTTCTTGTACCAAAAACGGGACCTCCTTATTGCTAAATAGGGCTGAAGCATTTGGTCGTTGAAATCCACCCCCCCCCCATGTACAGATTGTAATCGTGTACACATTTTGGCTTTACGATGGGACCTTGTCGTCTCTGAATTTCCACCGTAGTGTCATCATGGATGGTGGACATCATGAACACATTCCTGGTATCCTTCCACCTCAAAGCCAGCACTTCGTCGCATCGCAAGGTTGCTCTTTCTCCCCTTCGCAATTTCTTGTTAACTATGGATTGTGGGAAGCCCTTCCTATTCTTTCTGGAGGTTCCACAGGCCAGGGTTTCTGCGAGGTATAGGTGTCTGAAAAGGGGCAGGCTGGTGTAGAAGTTATCCAGGTAAATGTGGTAACCTTTCCTCAGCAGTGGGTATGCCAGGTCCCATACAATTTTACCAGTTGTGCCCATGTAGGCCGGGCACTCAGGGGGCTGGAGCTGGGAATCTCTTCCTTCGTATATGCGGAACGCATACAGATATCCCGTGGCTCTCTCGCAAAGCTTATAAAACTTCACTCCGTATTTGGCCCTTTTGCTAGGAATGTATTGTCTTATTCCTAGCCGGCCTGAAAAGGGTACCAGGGACTCGTCTACACATATGTGCTTTTCGGGGACATAGAGTTCTGCAAATCGTTGGGAAAAGAAATCAATGAGTGGGCGAATTTTATATAATTTGTCATGATCTGGATGATTGCGGGGAGGGCACTGGCTGTTGTCCCTGAAATTGAAAAAACGCATTATCATCCTGTATCGGGACCGGGACATAACGAAAGAATAAATGGGCATGTGGTGGATGGGGTCGGTGGACCAATAGGCATGTCCTTCATTTTTTTTGGTAAGCCCCATGTTTATGGTGAGGCCCATAAACACTTTGAACTCCTCCAGAGTCAAGCTTCTCCACTCAAATGGACGGGCGTAAGATGATTGGGGGTTGTTGGCAATATACTGCTGGGCATATAAATTGGTCTGGTCCACGATGACTTGTAGAAAAGTGTCGGGAAAAAATAAATGAAAACAATCAATTGGGGAAAAATTTTGGGTATTGGCCTGCACACCTGGCTGTGCGGTGAAAGGGGGGATTCTTGCTGATCCTGAGTTGGAAGTCAGCCATGTTGGATTGGCAAGACCATCTGGGAGGTATGTAGCGGCCCTGGCTCTTGGGGGACGTGGCACTCCAGTGCTGGTAGTTGGGGGATTTGTTCCTGTGCTGGCATTTGGGCGTGATGATGCGGCAGTGCTGGTACTGGGGCTGGGCATTTCTTGTGGCCTTTCGCTGGCGGCAGCGCTGGTACTGGGCCTGGGAATTTGATCCTGGGATGTATTGCTGGTGGCTGCCTGGTTTCCAGAACGCCGTGCTCGTTTAGGAGGGATCCATTCTTCCTCCGATTCATTTGCCGATATACTGCTTTCGATCGGTTCAAATGCTGAATTTGAACGATTGGAATTGGCATTTGAATCTGATGAGAACTCCCCGCTGCTCTCATCAGTCATGGCGAGGATCTGGAACGCCTCCTCACTTGAATATAATCTTTTGGACATTCTTTCTGATGGGCTGTGCGACTGGTGACAAATGACGGTCAGTGATGGGCGACAGGTGACAGGTGACGAATGGTGTCACTGGTGGGTGACGGTCAGTGATGGGCGACAGGTGACGAATGGTGTCACTGGTGGGTGACGGTCACTGGTGGGTGACGGGTGACGGTCACTGGTGGGTGACGGTCACTGGTGGGTGACGTGTGACGGTCACTGATGGCAGTCTCTGATGGTGACTGATAGGTGACAGATGAGGGTCACGGATGGGTCACTGGCGATGGGTAACAGGTGAACCACTGACGGCAGTCTCTGACAGTGACAGGTGAGTGACAGGTGCACTTTTTGGGCACTGATAGGTGACAGATCTGGGTCACTGATGGCGGTCACTTATGACGGTCACAGATGGCGGTCACTTATGACGGTCACAGATGGCGGTCACAGATGGCGGTCACTGGCGATGGTCACTGATGGGTGACAGGTGCACTTTTGGACACTGATGGGTGACAGGTGCACTTTTGGACACTGATGGGTGACAGGTGCACTTTTGGACACTGATGTGGTGACTGTTGGGTGACAGCTGTAATTGGGGGGGGGGGGGGGGGGCGATGTGACAGGTTCTCTTTAGGTGTTTGGTGCAGTACAATACAGAACAGACAAAGATCGGTAACTCACTGGTCCTGGCTGTTCTCTCCTCACACTGGTAACGGTGTGTGAGGAGAGAATAGCCGGTAACAGCTAGTAACCGGTCTTTGTTTACATTTAGTGGTCGGCTGTGAATGGATCACAGCCGATCACGTGGTAAACAGCCGACAGGCATTGGCTGTTTACCCTTGTCGGTGACGAGCAGTGTTCCTGGGAACACGCCGCCACCGACATGACCGCGCTGCGCGCTCCCGATCGCGCGCATGCGCGGTCTAAAGCCGGGATTTCACAATGTGATCAGCCGTGACGTAATCGCGGCTTATCACATGGTGAACAGCCATGCCCAATGGCTGTTCACCCCTGTCGGTGACGCGGCGTGTCTCCGGGACACGCCGACACCGACAGAGCACGGCTGCGCGCCCGCGATCGCGCGCGCGGCCGTGTTTTCTTAGAGGACGTCATATGACGGCGTCCCGCCAGGAGAGCCGCACCGCCCCACCGTCAATAGACAGTGGGCGGTCGGCAACTGGTTAAGGAAAATCAGAAAACAATAATAATAAAAAAACTGACAGTGATTTTAAAGGAAACCTGTAGTAAGGGTAATATTCCACTCCTAATGTCCTTCTAAAAATGCTAGCTGTCTGGCCATCATTCTGATCATCTGAGTCACTTACCCAGAAGAAGGAGGCAGCAAGGGAAGAGCAACTGCATACGTGCTTATGTGCGGGAGTGACATCGCAGCTCCAGCCACTAACAACGCTGGAGTCGCGATACCCGGAAGACACGCTGAGGCAACATATCAGCTACCTCGGCGTGGACCAGGTGAGTTACCGACGCCTCGTTCTAAGGTAAGTATTTCATAATGAGCTAGTATGCCTTTTCCCTTACAGGTGTATATAAAAAAAAAGTGTCAGCGGGTTTACTCCCGCTTTAATCTTGAGGATTGCATAAATATGAAATTATTTATAAAGGCTAACCTGTACAACAAGTTCCACCCCTCAGTATCACAATTTACTTTGCCAAGATAGCAATTACTTGCATGCCAATGACCAAGCTAAATCTATAATGCAATCAGTGATGTATGATAAAAGTGGTATGTTTCTGGACCCAAAAGTCCAATTTAAATAGCAGACTGCCTTTCTTCATTTCCTTATTTTAGTGAAAAAATAATGCCAGCTAACAAGTGAGATTAATCAGTGAACTGCCAGTGCCAACATTATACAGAAAACGTTGATAATGTGCTAATGTTGGGAAGTTCATTCACTTTACTGCAGTCTGAGTTCTATGTCATCGTCTGCAGCAAGACTACATGGATCCTCCAAAGTAGTAGGGTAGGCAGCTTCCTGTACTTTGCGCAACCTCTTCTTTTTACATTCCATGTTCCAAGTGAATTTAAATTCCCACGGTTGGTTTAAATTTGATTTATTGTCTGTGTTAAAGTGGAAGTAAACTCCCCTGGTTTGTTTGTACCTATAGGTAAGCCTATAATAAGGCTTACCTATAGATACTGTAAATATCTCCTAAACTTGCACCATTTAGGAGATATTTACTGTATACCCGCTCTGTATATATGCGATCTGAAAGAACGGCCGCCGGTGCCGTTTCTTCAGAGCCGTGTGCCGTGATCGGCGGCTCCCGTGCGCATGCGCAGGAGTGACGTCATCGAGGCTTTGGCCCCTCACAGCACCGGAGCCCACGAACCCAGAAGAAATACTGGGGAAGATGTCAGCTGTCTCAGCATGGGCACCGCTGCGGGGGCTTCGTTTTAAGGTAAGTATTTCATAATAAAGCTAATGTTAGTGCAAATAAAAAAAGTATCACGGACAGTACTCAATTTTCTCTGTCACAATTGCACTAATACGGCTACAATCACTTCAAGTATAATAAAGCTAGTATGCAATGTCCAGCATTCTCCCCCACTGAGCTGTTGTGTTCCGCCAGAACACTCCGATCAGTGTTTCCTGCCATTGGCTGAGAGAACTGTCCAGGAGTCGGCCGGCTGCTGGTTTCACAGCATGCACGTTCGACAGAAGCAGGCCGAATGGACAGACTGACATACACAGGCAGAATGTCAGCTGGTATTTTTTGTACCATTTGAAAATGTAGTATTATATTGTGCTTGTGTTCACTAAAATTCATTAATCTATATTTTTTCCAAAAAAAATGCATTTGAAAAACTGCTGCGCAAATACCATGTTACATATAAAATTGCAACACCCACCATCTTCTAGCAAAGAAAAAAAAGTAGATTTTCACATGTATGTGAGAAGTGTCAGAATTGGCCCGGTATCGAGGTGGTTAAGCACATATCAAATAAATTTGCAATGGAAATAATTTCTACCATGATGCCCTGTTAGGACATGTCATGGCTAGATATTATTGCAACCGTGCCAGTCTTCAAAACCTAGAACAGGGAAGGGCCTGCTTAAATTATCTTTAGATTTTAATTGTAGAATTCCAAACAGATCCTATCCTATGGAATGTAACTGTGCATTACAATCTGGACAGCATTCTTTTGTAAAGGTATATGCTGCAAATCTTTACATACACATTTCATAAACAAACGGAACATTCATTTTCACAGATTTAGAAGAGAAACTGTACAGTGTCAAGAAGACAGACCAGGCTGTGCAAGTTTACTAAAACTGGAGAGTGCAAAATCTGCATAGAAACCAATCGCCTTCCAGGTTTTTTTTGGTCAAAGCTTAATTGAACAAGCTGAAGTTGAAGCTGATTGGCTGATGCACAGCTGCAACAGATTTTGTACTCTCCAGTTTTAGTAAATCAACTCCTGTTTGAGTGTCAATTGCTCCATTTACTAAGAAGAAGAAGCTAACATCTCAACATACGTTGACTTAAAGTGGTTGGAAAAACCTTTACAACCACTTTTTACTACAGGTAAACCTATAATAAAGCTTACCTGTAGTTACCATGGATATCTCCTAAACCTGCATGGTTTAGGAGATATCCGCTGTATCAGCATGTGAAGCAAGGGCTCCTTCGTACCGTTGCTTCAGCTGATGTGCCGTTACCGGCGTGGGAGTGACATCATCGCAGCTCCGGCCAATCACATCGATACCCGGAAATAACCCCCGGGAGACATGTCGCCGGGCAGAGCAGTGTGCTGGGACCGCTGTGGGGGCTTTGATCTAAGGTGAGTATTTCATAATGAGCTAGTATGCTATGCAGAACAGAATATTATCATTAGCCCCTCAAAAAAACCTGCCTTTTTTAGCCTTTCTCCATGAAACCCTAGGGTTCCTCCAGAGGTTTTTATTGATTCCTCCAGCAATGATCATTTTTGGCCTCTACAATAAGTAGCCACTGACATAACAATCCATCTGTAAAATTGACATTTTTCCCATTGACCACCTAGTCTGTTCTCTTATGACCAACAATGTAAGGGAACAAATAACTACCTATGTAAGTGGGCATTTTTCCACTGCCTGTCACTATAAAAAAAAGTATTTCTCCACTGATCACCCATTAATGCTACTGTCATTGACTCCCTCTCTTCCTTTTTTCTTGGTCCCAGCATCCTTTTGCCCTACCTTCTTCCCCCTCTTGTTCTCTCCTTTTTTCTGTCCTTCTTCATTAGTAAATAGTAAAAAAAGTAAATGCAGAGTCCTATCCTGTTCAGGCCTCAGGCCCTTTTCACGACCTGGTGAATGAAACCTTGTTTTCTGCAGTTCAGTCTTAAGTCGGGTACACACTATAAAGAAAATCGGGCGAATGTTCGTCCGATTTTTCTGGATGTTTCACAGCAAATCAGAACCGATAAACGGATATTCTTATGAATATTCTCGTACGACAAAAGCTTTTTTTGTTCTTTATTGCTTCTGATCCTGCGCAGTCTCTCTTTTCTGATCTTTCTTATATGAAAATCGTACGAAAACGGTACACATTAAAATGAAAATCGCTCATTCTGTTCCCGTATGAGAAAAATTTTGGAGTTTGTCCCTTCGGGAATTTTCGTACGAAAATTCGGAATCGGCTCTTGAAAGTCTTTGGACAAAAATGTTCGTCCGATATTCTGTGTGTACGAGCCTTTAGTCTATGTTCTTATTCTCATATAGTGTCTCGACCACTCTACTGCTGAGGCAAATACCCCTGGCATTATTATTATACAGGATTTATATAGCACCAACAGTTTACGCAGCGCTTTACACTATAAAAAGGGAGACAATACAGTTATAATACAATAAAATACAAGAGGATTAGGAGGGTTCTGCTCAGAAGAGCTTACAATCTAATAAGGTGGGGCAGGTGGTACAAAAGGTTGTAACTGTGGGGAATGAGCTGATGGAAGTGGTAAAAGATTAGTTGGAGACGTGATAGGCTTTCCTGAAGAGATGAGTTTTCAGGGATCGCCTGAAGGTAGCAAGAGTAGGGGATAGCCGGAAAGGTTGAGGTAGCAAGTTCCAGAGGAAGGGAGAGGCTCTGGAGAAATCCTGGAGATGAGCATGGGAGGAGGAGACGAGAAAGTTTGAGAGTAGGAGGTCTTGAGAAGAGCGGAGAGGACGATTTGGGTGATATTTGGAGACAAGATTGGTGATGTAGCTCAGGGCAGAGTTGTCAATGGCTTTGTATGTTGTGGTTAGTATTTTGAATTCAATACACTGGGTGATTGGGAGCCAGTGTAGGGATTGGAGGAGAGGGTTGGCAGACATTGTTCTTTCTTATGTCGAGTGGGTTCTATTACTGCCTAACAGTGGTCTGCATGTGTCTGATTATATGGTGTATGCTGCTGTCGTTTGTACAGCTTGTTGGACACTGCATTTCTTAGAAGAATAAATAAAGAATTTGAAAGAACATTATATGTTTCACAAGATTTTACTATTGTTTAATTTCATTATTAACCACTTCCCGCCCGGTCAATAGCAAATTGACGTCCGGGAAGTGGTTTCGTTATCCTGACTGGGCGTCATATGACGTCCTTCAGGATAACAGCCGCCGCGCGCCCGTGGGGGCGCGCATCGCGGCGATCGGTGGAGCGGTGTGTCAGTCTGACACACCGCTACACTGATCTCGGTAAAGAGCCTCCGGCGGAGGCTCTTTACCACGTGATCAGCCGTGTCCAATCACGGCTGATCACGATGTACACAGGAAGAGCCGTTGATCGGCTTTTCCTCACTCGCGTCTGATAGACGCGAGTAGAGGAGAGCCGATCGGCGGCTCTCCTGACAGGGGGGGTATGCGCTGATTGTTTATCAGCGCAGCCCCCCCTCAGATGCCCACACTAGACCATCAGGGAAGCCCCCAGGACCACCAGGGAAGCCCCCAATACCACCAGGGAAGCCCCCAGCATGTGGATGGCCAGGTACATCCCCCATGGCCATCCACATGTTAAAAAAAAAAAAATATGCCAATCAGTGCCCACAGATGGGCACTGATTGGCACATCATATTTAATAAAAAAAAAAGTAAAAAAAAGGGATGCAAAAAGGGATGCCCAGCAATGCCACCCATCAGTGTCATCAGTGCCACTCATCAGCATCCATCAGTGCCACCTATCAGTGCCCATCCGTGCCCACCCATGCCCACCTATCAGTGCCCATCCATGCCACCTATCAGTGCCACCTATATGTGTGCATGAGTGCCCGTCAGTGCCGCCTATGAGTGCCCGTCAGTGCCGCCTATGAGTGCCCGTCAGTGCCGCCTATGAGTGCCCATCAGTGCCGCATACCAGTGCCACCTATCAATGCCCATCAGTGCCACCTATCAGTGCCCATCAGTGCCGCCTATCAGTGCCCATCATCAGTGCCAACTCATCGGTGCCCCCTAATTGGTGCCACCTCATCGGTGCCCATCAGTGCCGCCTTATCAGTGCCCATTAGTGCCGCCTTATCAGTGCCCGTCATTGAAGAAGAAAACGCACTTATTTACAAAAAAAAATAACAGTGACAAAGAAAAACTTGTTTTTTTGCAAAATTTTCGGTCTTTTTTTGTTTGTTGCGCAAAAAATAAAAATCGCAGAGGTGATCAAATACCACCAAAAGAAAGCTCTATTTGTTGGAACAAAATGATAAAAAATTTGTTTGGGTACAGAGTAGCATGACCGCGCAATTGTCATTCAAATTGCGACATCGCTGAAAGCTGAAAATTGGCTTGGGCGGGAAGGTGTCTAAAGCCCCATACACACGGTCGGACTTTTTCATCAATTTGGTCCGATCGGACAAGGTTGTTGAAAAATCAGACCGTGTGTATGCACCATCGGACAGTGTTCGTCGGTTTGTCCGTCGGACAAAGTCTTATCTCCTGCTGGAAAGATTTGCCGTCAACCCGGTCCGATCACACCAAATCCGATCGTGTGTACGGTTGTCCGACCGGACAAAGTGCTACGCATGCTCAGATCACATTACAAGACCAAAGCTATTGGCTACTAGCCTCTACGTAGTCCCGTCGTAGGCAACAAACGTCACCACGTTCAGAATGATCGGATTTTCCGACAACTTTGTCCGACCGTGTGTACGCAAAACCAACATCGGACAAAGTATGACGGACATGGTCCGACGGACCTGGTCCGCGGATTGTCCGACCGTGTGTATGGGGCTTTTGTGTCTGGTATTGAAGTGGTTAATAAAGATTTTGGTGCATTGAGCAGTCCTGGGTGTCAAAAATGGCAAGTGTATCGTAGTCCTAATTTATTAATTTATTCTTATATCTACAACTTGCTGTTTATGCTAATGTATCGTGAGCTGTAGATGAAGTATTCATTACCAAGGGTTCCTTAGATCTGATATTTTTTAAGGGTTCCTCTACCCATGATAAAAGGGATGAAAAAGGCAGGCCTATACCATGTGCAGATGAATGATGTTCTAAAAGTGTTCTGACCGAAAGATTAACAGTACTAAACTCTTGTCAGGGCAGGAACTTTACCAAAGGTGAAAATTGGGGCTTAGGTTTTAATAGATTAGATGAAGGAGTATCTTTGTGATTCTAAGTCTTAGGATTTCAGCCACTAGGATTAGCACCGGTATGGAAAGATTGGATTTTCACAGAGGATTTATTATATTATGACAGTAAAGTTGGCTGTGTTATCACCAAGACTCACTAATATTTACTAGAGATAGAAGAAAACAAATATTTGAAGAGACCATGGAAGCTTTTCTTTTCTGATTTACAGAAACTGATTAAAGATATTTGTTCATTGGGTGAAGGTTCATCAGCAATTTCCTAATTCTTAATATGCGTTAAAGAATTTAAGGTATTAGTAAACGCTCAGACCTATATTTTTGAATTATGTTCAACTTTGTTAGCTATGTAGGTTTTTCTTTAACCTACTATGTCACAAGTTTCTGGTGTGTGTGCACAAGTATGCGAGTGCAAAGATGTGGAGTTTATCTGTCATGTTCTTCTACTGCCCTTTCCTGAATGCTTTTAAATAGGAGCTGAATCTAAAACTTATTTTGCAGTCCACACCAGGAGCATGCAGCAAAGGGTGACAACGCTGCTCCTGCATGCAGACCCTGAAAGGCAGTGTTGTCACCCTATGATAGGAAGTGGCAGTGAACACTCTTTCAGCCAGGAACAACAGATGCATTTACAAAGAATGCAAGTGTCTACATAAAAAAAAAACACAGTGCAGAGTATATTAAACAGAAGGTGTGATAACATAAGATATAGTGATTTTTACAAGTCAGGTTTTACATGCACTTTTAAGCTGAATTTTAAGCCATTTTATAAGATGTTTTGAAACTTTTTAAAATCAACTTTTTCACTAAAAGAACACCTGGTGATCGTGCCATAAAGATCCTTGTTCAGGCACTTTCTGTTATGAAGTGACAACTGTCCCCCAATTGTTCTCTTGCACTGTGCCATGAATCGCTGATGGGGTCTACAAGCAGCTGTGCCGACATGCATTGTCCCATGTCGTCACCATCAGGAAGCTGGTTCAGAGCATGTGCAGACAATGCCAGACAGGAAGTGGCTAAAAGAAGCTGAAGGAGATCAGTGCTGAGATCCCCCAAAAAAAGTGAAAACGGTATTTTATAAAAAAAACAAAACAAAACATGGTAATTGTTAATCATACAAAGTGCTTTAGAAAACTAAATGTAATCATGTCATCCATGAAGGGCTTAAAGCTAATTTTAAAAAGATTTTGAATGTAATTTTTAGATTTTAAATTATATTTTTGTTTACTTTGCTATATGTTAAATCAAATGTCATATACAAATATGTAGCTGCCCCTTAGTACATCTGTATGTTGGACAGTGCAATTAGCATACATGCAAGAATCATGCATCCGTGACTGTACATACAGTATATGTATGTATAGCCAAAAACGATTAGCTAAATGAAATGTTATTAGTTAAAAATGAACACAGTGACAAGCAAGTGTTCACCAAAATGTATTAATTTGTAACAAGATTTACGTATGGTATAATGCTTTAGCACAACAGAAAAATATTATTTACAAGCATTAAATGAACGTTAAAAAAAAAAACGTCATTGAACTCTGTAGGTGCAGGAGTCAAAGTTCACGTAACAAGCACTATAGCTCTTCAAAGCGCAGATTACTTAAATGCCATTAAAATGTAATTTTATATATATATATATATATATATATATATATATATATATATATATATATATATATATATATATATATACACACACACACAAAAGTATTGGGCACCTGCCTTTACACGCACATAAACTTTAATGGCATTCCAGTCTTAGTCCGTAGGATTCAGTATTGAGTTGGCCCACCCTTTGCAGTTATAACAGCTTGAACTCTTATGGGAAGGCTGTCCACAAGATTTAGGAGAGTGTCTATGGGATTGTTTGACCATTCTTCCAGAAGCGCATTTGTGAGGTCAGGCACTGATGTGGACGAAATAAATATAAAGAAAGAAATTGCGCTAGGTGAAAAAAATCTTATAAAGATAATTAGTGACAAAATATGTTGATGAAAAAAATGAATCAAAAAACCGTGAAGGTGAGTCCTGCAGCTGAACACTAATAACCCAGGTATAGGGCACAAAATGAATACATATAAACAGAAAGTGCAGCGCTGGATGGTGAAAAACTGTAAATTACCAGTTGATAAAAAATAACCCAAAATAATTAGTGAAAATAATGAGTACTCAAACAAAGTTCATGTGTAAACTCAAAGTTCATAAAGTCCAAAAATTCAAGTGAAGTGAAACAAATAAATTCATAAACTTCTGTGAAATTAATCCAAGGTGCATATGTTGATAGCAGTGTAGCCCATCACCACAGAGGTCAAAGATGAACAAAAGGAGGGGGGGGGAGGCTTACCAGAAAGCCAGTGACAGCCCTTATTCAGGGGGGTCGAACTCAGCTTTGGACGAACAGCCTTGGTGCTGTTGGGGATTACCAGCGTCCCGATGGATGTCCAGCAGCAACGAATCTCCAGCAGCAACGAATCCTCCAATGTAGCAGCTTCTCCCAGATGGTCCTCATATATCACTGTAAAGTAGAGCTGCACTCTTAATAGTTAAGAATCGTTATCGCGATTCCTTGCGATCTTGACAAAGTCTTTCTATGCAGAGAATTCTCTCTGCTCTGCTGAAGCCGACTGCAACAAATTGAACGTGAGTGACGTCAGCAGGCGGCGGACCGGATCAGCGTGTTTTCCTTGGCAGGGAAGTGGAGAGAGAGGGAGGGGCTTAGCTTCATCCACTGATGTGGACGAGAAGGCCTGGCTATCGGGTTGAGGTCAGGACTCTCTGCATTCCAGTCAAGTTCCTCCACCCCAAACTCGCTCATCCATGACTTTATAGACCTTGCTTTGTGCACTGGTGAACCTCAACCTGATGGAACACCTTTGGGATGAATTAGAGCAGAGAATGCGAGCCAGGACTTCTCTACAACACCAGTGCCTGACCTCACAAATGCGCTTCTAGAAGAATGGTCGAACATTCCCATAGAGACACTCCTAAACCTTGTGGACAGCCTTCCTAGAAGAGTTGAAGCTGTTCTAGTTGCAAAGAGTAGGCCAACTCAATATTGAACCTTACAGACAAAGACTAGGATGCCATTTAAGTTCATGTGCATATAAATGCAGGCGCCCCAATACTTTTGTTAATATAGTGTGTGTGTATGGGTTAGAAGAGGGGAGATTTTTCCTGTAGTACCCTGTAACACTATGACAAAGAAACAGGAAGTGAGGGGAAATCTTCCCATAAGAGGTGCACACAGGAATACAAACCTGATGGAGGTTCTACCTTCCACTTTCTATTCAAAACGCAAAAAATATTTTTGCTTATGTTTGGCTTTAAAAAGATGCGTGCCCTAAGCAGAACAGAAGCTGTGCCATCAATTAATTTCTATGTTGGCAAATGAAGTATGTGAATAAGATTTCTTGTGAAATGGCTAAATGGGTCATTTAAAAACAAGTCAAAAACCTTTGTCAAGCAAATCAATGAACATCAATCAGTGCCAGAAGAACAGTGAATCAGATCTGATGCAACCACAAATTATGTATTTGGAAAGGAGCAGTCAGCATCTTTTACATCTTATAAATTTAATTCATGTCATGTGTGTGCCTGCCAGGGCTGCAGTTACTGCTTGGGAGCCTAACTGCAAAGAAAAACTGGCACCTTAAAGCGGAGTTCCACCCAAAAGTGGAACTTCCACTCATTTGTCTCCTTTCCCCCTCTGGTGCCACAATTGGCACACTCACTGTCAAAATTAACCCTCTGTATTGTGTAAAAAGGCTCTTTGATCCTCTATGCACAAATCCTCCCTCTCTTGCTGGGTCTCTCTTGGCAAGGCCAGATAAGACACAGTGATGGTAGTAAAGCTGCACATGCTCTATTGCTGGAGAGAACAGTTCCTTGTTGAGCTGAGCTTTCAAAGGTCACATGATATTGACATCACAAATTTGGGGGTGTATACAGATCCTAATGACAGCCCAGTCCCTCCCTCCTCCCTCATGCCCAGTAACTAAAAAAGAACACAGTGGGTGCGATGTCACATCTTGATTGATGGATGATCCGCCTCCCATAAGAGCATGAGGACACAGGCTGTAGTGGAAATCTCCTAACTGAACACTCAGCACTCGGACCCTGCAGTTCATCACATGACTATGGTATACAGATCAGTCAAAAAGGTATAAAGTGGCAGTATTTTAATGTAAAAAGAAGATTATTACTTGGTTTAGTAACACTTAAAGCACCACCTATAAAAGAAAAAATCCACACTCTAGCCATGCCCGTTGTCCTGGTTTTCAATCCATTTTCTTCTCAATTACCACCAAATAGTATGCAGGAAACTGCATTTGAATGTAATGCCGCGTACACACGATCGGAATTCTCGTCGGAAAAAACGCTGATGGTTTTCCACGTACAACACTATGATGAGCCGAGAAAAAATGAAGTTCAATGCTTCCGAGCATGCGTCTAATTGTTTCCGAGCATGCGTAGGAATTTTGCACGTCGGAATTGCTACAGACGCTCGGAATTTCCAATAGAAACCTTTTCCGTCTGAAAAATTGAGAACATTCTCTCAATTTTTTCCTGGCGGGAATTCAGCCAGCAAAATTCCGATGGGGTGTAGCTACACACGGTCGCATTTTCCGATGAAAAGCTCTCATGGGTCTTTTGCTGGCCGAAATTCCGATCGTGTGTACGCGGCATAACAATTGGTCCTGAGATATAAGGGACTGGATTGGCAGGCAGATTTAACCCCTTCAGCTGTTGTACCTACATAGTTATATTGAATCAAACCAATGTTTCCATTTTAGTTAGGAGCCTACTAGTTTGGTGAAAGTGTTAAAAAAAAAAAACTGTAATACATTTTTAAAATTTTTATATTTTATTAACAAAAAAGGTAAGCATGGTGGAGATGCCCAGAATTTTTTCAGAATTACATATAAAATAGTTGCCTGTGGGTGTGCTCCTCCACTGATGTAAGGCTTGAGCTCTACACATCCACTTTGTCCCCATTGGTGTCATGTTCTTCTCCACTTTTTTGGGGTTTGCTGTCTTCTTGCTTCGCCCATGGGGCAAGCACTGATAGTGTACTTCCCACGCATGTGTGCTGTAGTTACATTATCTTGGCACCCAGATCTATTCCCAGCATCTTTAATATGCCAGAACAATACACTGTAGTGCGCATGTATCGAAGTCTGGGTACAAGTTTTTAAAAAAAATTGCTAGCAGGTAAGAGTTCTGGTCTGATGGTACTATATGTATCCTCCCGCTAAAATATCGTACCTCCACTGTGCCAATCTTTCCAAAAAAAATGAATTGTGTCTAGATTATACCCAAACGTGTAATGTGATCAAGTGTTTAGAAGCAATAATCAAGTGGCGCTAAATAAAGAAAATACAATAAAATAATGCTTAGGGATTGAAGAAGAAGTCAACTGACGAAACATGTCGGGGGCGTGGCCACACGGACACTGAAATCCTTTTGAAAGTTTGGCGTTCCTGCAATATAGTGATCTACACCGCTCTTGGAACAGCGTCTGATAAGTGGGTGAGGTCTGATGCGGCATATTTTGGGATCCTATGTGACCATTTGTGCGTATCGCCAAGCTATCCTTCATTGCAGTTTGCTGTGGAACATTTGCTGTGTTTTGCTGATTTTCCCTTTTTAACATGTGAGTTTAACCATTGAAGTGTGGGTGTGTGATATGTTTGAATAAACCGTTTTATAAAACAGAATCACGCTATGTGGAGCACTGTTCACTTCTTGTTTTTACATATGGAGGTATATGCTTTGGAGTGATCGTATCTTTGACCCAGGTGTGGTTAAACAGCTTTTTTGCCAACCACGAGAGTGGGAGGCAACATCATCTGGTGAGTTGGATATATTTTGATATATATATTTTGTGAAGATTGATTTTACCACAGATATCAAAGGACTTTTCATTTTTATTTTTGTTTCATTATAACATTATTTCACGTGGTGTTATTTATTTATGTTTTTTATGTTCAAAACACATTTTTTTATATATTGCATTATTTTATTGTATTTTCTTTATTTAGCGCCACTTGATTATTGCTTGTAATATTGGGGGTTCCTTAGCATCTGTGTAGAGCACACCAGTGAGCAGAGTCTACGCCAGCCATGCTGTTTAAGGGCTTGTTGGCCCACTTTTATTAAAAGAAAGAAAAAAAGTAAACAAAGTTCCATAAATGAAAACAAAAGATGGTTTCCCTCGCAGGGGGTTTTAACTGCCAGCAACAAACAAAAGGATATTCAGCCTCCTGGCTTACACATGCAGCATTGCAAAAATACTGAGCCACCTGGCTCTCTTCAGCAGCGGATGCACCACTGCTCAGGCTCCCACATGGAGCTCTCCTGACTACTGTCAGCAACCTCAGACTTAGGTCTCTGGTTTACACAGTGCAGCCTGCACTCTCTGGGTTCTCCCTTGCAAGCCTGGACTCCTCGGGAGGGTGGGGCCCAGAACCATGGTCAGGTGTCTACAAATAGCCCAGCACACACCTGACCAGTCAGTGTGCTGGTGGATCTCAAAAAACCTGGATCAAGGATTGGGGATTTCATCCCACCCGGATCGCTAAGAAATCCCCGGGCTACAGGTCCCAAAGTGGATTTTAATAAACAATGAGGAAACTGAAAAGCCAGTTTCCTCCCAAATAAACAACTCCCCTGGAGCCCCTCAACCTGCCTGGTTGAGAACCCTGCATCATTCTGCTGGTGGGGTACCACACTACCACATGCTTCTAAACACTTGAAAGTATTTGAGACGTCAACCGAATGAATAGATAGCATACTACTAAAATTTGATTTCTATAGCAGTATGGAATTTGGTTTAAATATCATTTCCAAACCATAATTTTGGTGTTTTATTTAATGGTTGGGAGACAGCATTGATGTTAGCAACTATGAATTATTAATAACTATGAATTTCTGAAAGTACACAACAGGAGCGGGAGGAATTAACTTCTCAAGACTTTAACCACTTAACGACCGTGAGTCCGACTGCAGGTCCCGCGGACTCGATGTCCGCGGGGATACCCGCAATCGTCTCACGGAGAGGAAGAATGGGGAGATGCCAATGTAAACAAGCATCTCCCCTTTCTGTCTAGTGACGCTGTCACAGCTCCCTGCGATCGGGAGCTATGATCAGTGATGTGTCACACACAGCCCTCCCCCCCAGTTAGAATCACTCCCCAGGACACACTTAACCCATCACTAACCCCCTAGTAGTTAACCCCTTCACTGCCAGTGTAATTTTTACAGTAATCAGTGCGATTTAATCGCACTGATCGCTGTAAAAATGACAATGGTCCCAAAAATGTGTCAAAATTGTTTGATGTGTCCCCCATAATGTCGCAGTCACAATAAAAATCGCAGATCGCCGCCATTACTAGTAAAAAAAAAAAATTATTAATAAAAATGCCATAAAAAACTTTTTTTTTTACCAAAAATATGTAGAAGAATATGTATCGACCTAAACTGGGGAAAAAAAATATTTTTTTTTTATATATTTTTGGGGGATAATTATTATAGTAAAAAGTAAAAAATATTGCTTTTTTTTCAAAATTGTCACTCTTTTTGTTTATAGCGCAAAAAATTAAAACCTGTTGTGAATATGGTGACTTTACTGACTTTATGTATCTTTTTTCTTTATGTACACCCATTTTTTCACGGATTAAAATAATTTTTTTTTTTTATGGGAAAAAAAAATAAATAAATAAAAACCGCAGAGGTGATCAAATACCACCAAAAGAAAGCTCTATTTGTGGGGGAAAAAGGACGTAAATTTTGTTTGGAAGCCACGTCGCACGACCGCGCAATTGTCAGTTAAAGCGACGCAGTGCGAATCGCAAAAAGTGCTCTGGTCTATTGCCAGCCAAATGGTCCAGGGCTTCAGTGGTTAAAGTGCCCCTGTCACTGTAGGGTCACTTTAACATAAAGAACACCTTGTAAAAGCTAGAGAAAGAAAAAATCAGGCTCTGTGATTACCTTTCTGGCAGCCTGTTAATTCAAATGCCTCTGCTTCTCTACTCCCTCAGCCACAGCAAGTATTCTCATTTTTGGTAATTAGTCAAATATCTGCTGTGTCCAGGGGAGAAGTGAAGCCGTTTCTTCAAATGGGCTGCCAGAAAGGTAATTATTGAGACATCTTCTACAAGGGGTTCTTTGAGTAAAAAGGATCTTTGGTGACAGCAAAGCAACTGGTTCACTTACATGTTCTTTCTCCAGCTGCACAAATGTACCTTTCCATTGCTCCTCCATCTCTCCTTTTAGCAATATTAAGCAGAGAACACTGTTACCCAAGGATGGAGAGAGATTCCCTAGTTCTGGGTATCCCCAAGTCAAAGCTGCAAAATGTTTTAATGTATTAAGTTTTTCCTTTTTTAAATACATGTTTTCACACTGAGAGCCACATTAAGCAGTGAAACAGACAGACTTATGATCACCGATTGCCTGTCACGGTGACCAAATTATCAGGAACCACCCTGGTTTACAACTATTAGGGAGAGACCAGAGAAGGCAGTGATAATGGGGGAACACAGTGGCAACTGACAGCCTGAATCGCACAACACCCTTGTAGGTAAGGTACTATAATGTGCAAGTATGCTGTGCAGACTGTAGTTCCTCTTTAACCATTTTGTAGTTACATTTTTCATGCAAGTTAAAATCCACATTTTAGAAAATGACTTGGAATGTACTTGGAACTCTAAAAGGCCCTGTACAATAAAAGGGTGTCAGTTGCAAGTTATTATGCTGCACAATATTTGCGCAAACTGTTTATTAAATACCCATTTTTGGGTAAATAAATTAAATAAATACTGGTGTGTGTGTGTATATATATATATATATATATATATATATATATATATATATATATATAAAATAAAATGGGGTTGCTTTAACTAAATAGCCACCAAACATCTCCAAGCTCAAAATTTTACATGGCCATGAAATGGTGAAAAAATACAGTACTCTAAATTGTAGCATAGTTTTTTTATATTAGAATTTAATTTTTATTTTAGCAGATGACAGGTTCTCTCTATGGAGACATTGGGGTCAATTGGACCCCCAATGTCTCCCCTGCAGCTAATTAACCATAGATTGTACTACAGGAGCCAGGGAATGAATGAACTGAAGCAGTGATGACATGCTCATTTCTTCCAGGCTAATTCATCACAAATGTTCCCTGAAGCCCTCCTGTTCTTGATAGTAAATGCATTTACTGCAGTCCTAGGCTTGCCAGGAGAGCCCAGGAACCACCGCAGGCAGGGCCGGTGCTACCACTAGGCAAACTAGGCGGCCGTCTAGGGTGCACTGCTGCCTAGGACGCCTGGAGGCTGGTTTCCCTACTCTCCGTCTCCATGCTATGTAAGTTTTCGGTGCTGTATTATAAATACCTCTGCAATAAATGTTATAACCTCTAGTGGGCGCTGATGGGATAAAGCATGTACATCCAGGGGAATGCGAGGGATGCCTCTGCTGCATGTTACTCAGGCAGCCGCTCTGTAGTGTCATTATAGAGTCGCAGCACTGGAGGACATGTCCTGATGGAACGGAAGCAAACATACAAACATACATCTACTGCAGCCGCATGCTTCCTCTAGCGCCAGCTCCCGCCACACTGATGCTCGGGCAAAGGGGGTGGATTCAGAGGCAGAGCCAGGAGGCGGCAAAATTAGGTTTTGCCTGGGGTGTCAAAAAACCTTGCACCAGCCCTGAGCGCAGTTGGTGATAATAGGGGCCCTTCTCAATACTGTAAAAGTAAATGAGTGGCTGCAGAGCCTCCCAGATTACTTTTAGTGAACAGAATATCACAGCCTGAAAAAATAAAACCAAGTTCACAGCTGCAATCTTTTTTTAACCACATGATGCCCAGGCCATTTAGAAACTGCCTTATTACCTTAACTGGTTAAATTAGTAATTGTACTGTTAGGTTGGATTTTTAACATATTTTTAAATGCCATTCCAAATAGTTTTCCCCTTTCAATAGCTATACTAACTCTATTAACTTGAACTGTAACAATAAACTTCAAGTTGAAACGTGACTTTAATGGCTTTTATTCAATCTGGAAGAAAGCTAATTACATGCAATGCTTCCTTATGATGAAATGACGTGCTGCTATTACATAGTCAAAATATTGTTGATCTAAAAATTTCCTACATTTTTGTGTTTTATTAGAAGACTTCTGGATTAATGGTTAGAACCATACACAACTTTTGTTTTCTGCAAACAGACATTGCATAAGAAAGAGATAAAAAACAGGAAAACAGTAGGGTTGGCCATGAACCAAATTGAGAAATTATTCTCAAAAACTATTAACGATTAATGCAAATAATCACACAACCAGGTGAGCAGGGGAGTCATCAGGGTTGATTTACAAAAGTATTTGAGAAATTGTAGCTATGTTCACTTTGAATATCAAATTATGTGCAGATGAAACAAACAGGAATGTGCATTTCACACAGTTGGATAACTGAAGTAAATCTTCAGTTAATTTATTGAGTAAAGATTTTAAACTACTTTTAATTTACTTTTTAATCAGCCTCATTGCCTCATGTGTTTGGGAATAGGATTTTTGTACATTACAGGACACAGGATAGTACAGCCACCCCCACGCCCCGCAAACCTTATTTTAACCACTTTACATCCAGGCCAATTCTGACACTTCTCTCCTACATGTAAAATTCATAATTTTTTTGCTAGAAAATTACATAGAACCCCCAAACATTATATATGTTTTTTTTAGCAAAGACCCTAGAGAATACAATGACGGTCGTTGCAATTTTTTATCTCGCACGGTATTTGCGCAGCAATTTTTCGAACACGTTTTTTTTCAGAAAAAAAACAATTTCATGCTTAAAAAAAAAAAACAAGTTAGCCCAATTTTTTTTGCATAATGTGAAAGATAAAGATACGCCGAGTAAATAGATACCCAACATGTCACGCTTCAAAATTGCACGCGCTCGTGGAATGGCGCCAAACTTTGGTATTTAAAAATCCCCATAGGCGACGCTTTCAAATTTTTTACTGGTTACATGTTTTGAGTTACAGAGGAGGTCTAGGGCTAGAATTATTGCTCTCACTCTAACGTTCGCGGCGATACCTCACATGTGTGGTTTGAACACCGTTTTCATATGTGGGCGGGGCTTACGTATGTGTTCACTTCTGCGTACGAGCTCACGTGGACAGGGGCGCTTTAAAAAAAAAATATTTTTTTATTTGACACTTTAAAAAAAAAAAAAAATTGATTACTTTTATTCCTATTACAAGGAATGTAAACATCCCTTGTAATAGGAATATTACATGATCGGACCTATTTACAGTGAGATATGGGGTCAATAAGACCCCACATCTCACCTCTAGGCTGGGAAGCCTAAAATAAAAAAAAATAAAAAACAATCACCGCTTCCCAGCCGAGGCGGCTCCGTTATTTGAATGCAGAGGCCGGGCGTGACGTCATAACATCGCGCCCGGCCTCAGAGCGATCATAGAGACTCCGGCGACCATCTGGTCCGCCGGAAATCTCTATGGTCATCATCCGGGGGCCGGCGGATCCTGTGTCCGACTCACTGATGGAAGCGGTGAGTCGGTAGAAGCACCGGAGGGCAGCGGGAGGGGGGGGACGTCCCCTCCCGCCGCCCGTAAGAACGATCAAGCGGCGGAACAGCCGCTATGATCGTACTTATGGTGCAGGGAATCGCCGGCTGAAAACGGCAATATCTGAATGATGTCTTTCAGATATATGTAAAAAAAGAAAGTGCAGCGCAAAACATATAAAAAATGGAATATAAAAGTTCATATCCAATTAGCAATGTGTAGAGTGATGTGGATGAGAACACCCAGTGACTGTAGACTTTCAGTAAGTTTCACAGTGACAATCCTCCACCAAACGGAAAAGGTACTCTTACCAAATGTGATAATCAAAAACGCATGGACCCATTCGTGGGATGATGGTGCGATAACGATCCAACCAGGAGAAAATCCAAAGGTGTGTGATGACCAGGACACCAGAACTATCCTGAGGATGCGGCTCCAACCAAGATGATCCACCATGAGATGATTATGCAGGTTTAATGCCCAAGAAAAAATAAAAGATGCAATCTCAGTGCAGACTGTATAAAAATCTTGTTTTATTTAAAAAGGGGGGATAACACTGAAGCTCCAATGGATATAAAGGACTGCACAGACAGTTGAAGCATGCAAGCCTCTGCATAAAAAACAGCACAGCAGTGGAGCCCAGTAACTCAATTAGAGCTCTGATGAGTATAGGCTGTACAAGCAATTAGGGCAAGCAGGCATCTGCACTGAATACAGCACATACATAGAGCACAATGAAAACAAATAACTAAAAAACATCAGCGGTGTAAAGCCACTGTGTATAGCGTGATGGAGCGCGGGTGACTGGCATAAGCGATAGCTCCTCCCCCGTACGCACGTTACGTCCTGTGGACTTCGTCAGCGGTGGGATATACCCTGGGGAAGTCAAGCCGTCATATATTGGAGATTATGGATCGTAAGAACAAAGGTGAGGGACCTGTGCTGTGTAAAGTATACCAAGGAAAGGGGTAAAATCCTATTTACTTAGTCGTACATTGCGGGACATAGAATAGTAGAATAGTACAGTGATACCTCGGTTTGCAAGTAACACAGTATACGAGCGTTTGGCAAGACAAGCTATATATTTTTTTAAATCCTGACTTGATTTGCGTGCACTGTCTCGCAAGACGAGCAGGACTCAAGCCGCTGGTTTATGTATTACCGTATGTGGCCAGAGGTCCGGGGGCGCTGGAGAACTTGGAGACACTCCCAGCTAAGACAATTAAAACCAAAGAGCTGGAGGAAGAGTTTGCAGGAGCCTGACATTGCACTTGTGATCCACAAATTTTTTTTCTGAAAAAATAATTTTTTTCCTTTGACACTTCCAAAGCTAAAAAACCTATGAAGCACTAACTGATCTTGTGAACTGCACTTCGAATGGGAAAAGGAGGAACCTTACCTCTGAATGCATTAACTTGAATGATAAGCTGGCAAGTCCACCTAGCAACAGTGGCATGAAAAGCAGGCTGTCCCCCGCGGGGACCTTCGGGACTGACAAACATAGGGAAATCATCTTGGGATGTTTAGAAGCAGGAGAGAGAGATGGTAAAAAATGTCCCGGTTAAGATGAAGATAAGAAACGGTGTAGGAAAAAAAAGCCTTGCAGAAGTGGTGGTGATAAGAAAGGCAACCTACTAGTACAGGAAGTGTGTTGGTACTACTGGAAAGGTGTTCTGTAGTCCACAGAACAAAACTGGGCAGGGCTGGCAACATTGTTTGGGATTTCAGTGGCGCACAAGACGTTACAAGCTTACAGAATTTCTTGCAAAATGAACAGGTGTTTTTCTGTACTTGCGAGGTTTGCAAAGGTGACAAAATATGTGGAAATGTGCATGTATTGGAAAAATGTACTGAATACTGTATGTTTTTACATACACTTTATTTCAGCATACCGCAAGTAGAATTGGTTAAAACCTTTATTAGGCCAAGTTCACACTAGAACGGGTATGAGAATGCGTGTAAATCACATGCCTTCCCACAATTGCAGCAAAAACACGCTACTGTTTTTGGGAAAGTTGCAGGGACCTTTTTTCTGAATTTTCTGTAGGTGCAGCAGTCCATTTAAATGGTCACTGGGAAACTAGCATAGTGTGACCCAAGGCTTAAGCCGGCCATAGATTATGCGATTTTCTTTCCTGCGACCTATGGAAATCTCTTGATTCCCCCATCAACACAGTCAGTGTTGATGGGGGGAATCCCTCTAACAGATCTATTGTGTTCTTCTGGTGGGGTGGGAGCCGTCCCTGCCAGGAGAACAGAAAAGTGGTTATTGCTAGCGGCTATAGCCGCTGGCAATAAATTACATGAAAAGTACAGCAGGCTGCTTATACTGAAGTTGATTGATCAACTTGGGTACAATCAGCCTGCCCATACATGGTTCGAATCTCATCCAGTCCCTGCTGAGCCAGCCGAAATTCCAACCGTCTATGGCAGAGGTCTTCAAACTATGGGCCTCCAATTGTTCAGGAACTACAATTCCCATCATGCCTAGTCATGTCTGTGAAGGTCAGAGTTTTACAATGCCTCATGGGATGTGTAGTTCCGCAACAGCTGGAGGGCCGTAGTTTGAGGATCCCTGGTCTATGGCCAGCTTTAGGGTGCCCTCACTTTCAGTAGTATTCCTGTGAAGATGAATGCACAGAGTAGCACACTAGATGCAGCGTCATCAAAGCTCCAGCTGAGCTTCCTGGATGGAAATGTAAAAAAATCTATAGATAAGTTTCCTTAAGCCGACCATAGACAGTTTAAATCAGCAGGAACCGGCCGAGATTCGAACCATGTATGGGCAGGCTGAATCAATCGATCAACTTGGGTACAACCAGCCTTGCAGGTTTTACATGCGATTATTGCTAGTGGTTGTTATAGCCGCTAGTAACTGTCCTGGCAGGGATGGCTTCCCCCACCTCCCTGCTGGGAGAACACAATGGCTCCACGGGAAGGATTCCCCCGTTAACACTGTGTTTATGGGGAATCAAGCAATCTTTTTTCCTGCAATCCGTGGTCACTCCGCCTATGGCTGGCCTTAGATACTGCAATTGTGTTAAATACTTGAATGACACATAAAAGGAAGTGTCACCTGATGTAAGACAATACAGTAGTTTTTCTTGGGTAAAAAGTCTTATCAGAAGATCAACTTGATGTAAAACTATAAATTAGGAGATAAACTAAAGGACACAATGCTAGTGTACACAGGATTTGGAAATGGTTCAGTGTTTGTAAAAGAAAGCACATTCCACTGGAGTTAATATCAAAATGATACAATACAATGACCGTGAGAAGCCAGCAGGATATGCTGACTAAGTCGAGAGCATTCTGTGCACAAAATATGATGCTTTGAAAGAACAGTCAAGCTTCTCTAGAACTTGAAATTGGTCTGCTTGCTCCGATGCTCATACTGTACATCAGGCACAGTTTAGTTTTGCTTGAAGTAAAGCTTTAAGAACACCCCTGCCCTTCCAAAAAATCCTAAAAAATGAATCTCTTTATATTTTGCATTACTCCATTAATTTTCATAACTATTACATGCCCTCTTTCCCAAGAAAGTGATAACTGGTGAGAAATTAAGATAAAATGTAAAATTTCCTTCTCAATATCACACCTCATTCATTGCCAACAAACATCTTTGCCTGCTCAAGAACTGCAACAGGAGTTGATGAAGTCCTCATCTCTAGCATTCTGATGTTTCAGTATATAAAACGTATCCTTGCTTTATGATAATCAAAAGAAACACCCTAAAAGGCTGGATTCACATCTAGGCATTTTTAGGGCTTTTTGCAGATTTGCACTACAGTCCATTTAACATGGTTTCCTATGGAACAAGTTCTGTAGTGCAAATCTGCAAAATGCAAAAAGCACTAAAAATGCATAGGTGTGAATCAGGCCTAATTGTTTCTCCTTATTCTTGAAGTTTAAACCCTCAAAACAGTACTGGAGCACTGAACAATGGACACCGTTTACTAATTGAGGATGTAAGAAAAGAAGTTACCACATACTTCTAAAGGAACCTTTCTTAAAGCGGAGTTCCACCCATTTTTTTCACTTTGTCTGTATGAGCTAAGGACATGCAGCACTTTCCACAATGGGCATTTTTTTTTTTTGCATGTAAATACCTTATTTTATTCCTTCTCCATTACTTCCTCCTTTCGTTCGCCTAGGCGATTACGTCACTAGACGATTCGCAAGGGTTCCTGGAATCGCAGCGTCCCAGGAGTCCCTGCAAATTGCCTACTGCCGAAATCTCGCGATATTTGGAAGTAGGAAATGACGCGAACGGGATTTAGCCCAGCTGAGTGCATGCTAGGAGTTGTAGGCAATGGGTATAAAAAAAAACCTGCAGGAACTGAGCAGCGAACCTAATGAGAGAGCCGCACTCTCTTCTCTGCTCATATGAGAATAGGAGGAGGAGGAGGGGGGCGATTGGGGGAAACATTCTAACAGCCCGCCTCCCCATTACACCGCCGCTGCTGTTCAGCAAAGCGCTGCTGTCACCACTTCACAGCAACGCCACAGTACACTCGGCGGCAGCTGGAGAGACTTGTAAACTTCCTCTCCTGTCCTTTGATTAACAGGTTGCTATAGAAATGGGGCGGGAACTTGTGCAGACGCTGCCGTTGCTATAGCAGGAAGAAGGACGGCCCCACTAAGGCAATAATGTGTGGGATTTAGAGGTGCATGCTGGGTAGTCAGCTGAACAGAAATCCAGGAAGTTAACACAGGAGGGCTTCAGATGCCCACAGCTAAAATGGAACCTGCCTGCTTCCGAGATCAGTGAGTAATTTAACTATTTTTAAAGAAAGTAAAAGTGCAAAAAATATGACATGTTAGAAATGTTCATCTACATGTTATGACAATTCCAGAGCTCTCCTTAAAAAAAAATGTTTAGGGGACTCTACTTTAAAGAAAGACGCTCATCAGGCTCCTTAAATCCCCCCAGGACACCCTGTGCACATAGCCCCTGTTTCCATTAAAACAGTGATGTGGTTTGGAAATAAAAAGCCATTTCAAATCACTGTCAGTGGTGAATGTAGCACCACCCCAGGCCAAAGCCCAAATTATGGGCATTTTGATGGGGGAGGTACAAGCAGCACTGAAAGCCTTCCTTGCCATGCATCTCCTGTGTGGCTTCTCTTTTACATCTTCTTTTTCTTATTTAAAGTGACTCCTCTTTTCTGAGGAAAGAAAATGATCCTCTTCAGGTCAGTTGTGCCCAAAAGTTTACATACCCTGACACCCTTGCCACAAATCGATTACAATACACCAGATAGCACCTGGAAACGCCTTAAAACTTCCAGAACAAAATCTTTTAGGTTAAGAAGACCAAAATGTAACTACATGGCCACAAACATATGCGCAATGTTCGTAGAAGAGTTAACAAGTTCAATTAAGAGAAGTCCACCACCTCTACTATGAAGCATGGAGGTGGATTCTGCTGTTTTGTGGGCTACAGCAGCAACGATAATTAAGTCAAAATTGATGCAAAAATGACTGCTGCATATTTTTAGAAAACATTGGAAGAAGATTAACATTCTGCTGCCCAGAAGCTCTGCATGGGGCATACTTGGATTTTTCAACATGTAATGATCCAAAACGTAAGGCTAAGTCAATCCTTCAGTGGTTGCAGCAATAAACTAGAAAAGATACAATTTCTGGGGAAATTGTGTGACGTGTTCTTGCCTCCACCTACTGGAGTGGGCGGAGTAACTGGGTGGAGTGGCTTGAGTAACTAAACTTTTATTTTTATATTTTTTAAAAATGATTATTTATTTTTTTAATGATTTTTTTTAAATGCTTTTTTTTTTATTTTTATTTAATTATTTCTAAAAAAAAATATTTTTCAAAAATTATTTTTTTTTCAAAAATTATTTTTTTTTCAAAAATTTTTTTTTTTTCAAAAATTATTTTTTTTTTTCCAAAAAAGATATTTTTTTTCGAATTTCCTAATTTTCATTTTTTTTTTCTAAAATGATTGATTTTTTTTTTATAAAAAAAAAAAAAATTAAATTATTTTTTTGAATTATTATTATTATTTTATTTTTAAAAGAAAAAAAATTTTTTGAAAATAATATTTTTCAAAAAAATTTTTTTTTTCAAAGAATATTATTTTTTTTCAAATTTCCTCATTTTTTTTCTAAAATTATTATTTTTTTTTTTATACATTATTTTTTTTTTCAAAAATGTTTTTTTTTTTTTTAATGATTTTTTTTAATTATTATTTTTTTTTTTTAAATGATATTTTTTTTCTAAAATAATTTTTTTTTCAAAAAAGAATTTTTTTTTAAATTTCCTAATTTTCATTTTTTTTTTCTAAAATTCATAATTCCCCTCAGAGCTGTGTGGGACTAGTTATAATTCCCCTCAGAGTTGTGTAGGACTACCTATAATCCCCCTCAGAGCTGTGTTGGACTACCTATAATTCCCCTCAGAGCTGTGTGGGACTACCTATAACCCCTCTCAGAGCTGTGTGGGACTACCTATAACCCCCCTCAGAGCTGTGTGGGACTACCTATAATCCCCCTCAGAGCTGTGTTGGAGGAGCTATAATTCCCCTCAGAGATGTGTGGGACTACCTATAATTCCCCTCAGAGCTGTGTGGGACTACCTATAATCTCCCTCAGAGATGTGTGGGACTACCTATAATCTCCCTCAGAGATGTGTGGGACTACCTATAATTCCCCTCATAGCTGTGTGGGACTACCTATAATCCCCCTCAGAGCTGTGTTGGAGGAGCTATAATTCCCCTCAGAGATGTGTGGGACTACCTATAATTCCCCTCAGAGCTGTGTAGGACTACCTATAATCTCCCTCAGAGATGTGTGGGACTACCTATAATTCCCCTCAGAGCTGTGTGGGACTACCTATAATCCCCCTCAGAGATGTGTGGGACTACCTATAATCCCCCTCAGAGCTGTGTTGGACTACCTATAATTCCCCTCAGAGCTGTGTGGGACTACCTATAATTCTCCTCAGAGCTGTGTGGGACTACCTATAACCCCCCTCAGAGCTGTGTGGGACTACCTATAATCCCTCTCAGCTGTGTGGGACTACCTATAATTCCCCTCAGCTGTGTGGGACTACCTATAATTCCCCTCAGCTGTGTGGGACTACCTATAACCCCCCTTCAGAGCTGTGTGGGACTACCTATAATTCCCCTCAGAGCTGTGTTGGAGGAGCTATAATTCCCCTCAGAGCTGTGTGGGACTACCTATAATTCTCCTCAGAGCTGTGTGGGACTACCTATAACCCCCCTCAGAGCTGTTTGGGACTACCTATAATCCCCCTCAGCTGTGTGGGACTACCTATAATTCTCCTCAGAGCTGTGTGGGACTACCTATAACCCCCCTCAGAGCTGTTTGGGACTACCTATAATCCCCCTCAGCTGTGTGGGACTACCTATAATTCCCCTCAGAGCTGTGTGGGACTACCTATAATTCCCCTCAGAGCCGTGTGGGACTACCTATAATTCCCCTCAGAGCCGTGTGGGACTACCTATAATCCCCCTCAGCTGTGTGGGACTACCTATAATTCCCCTCAGCTGTGTGGGACTACCTATAATTCCCCTCAGAGCTGTGTGGGACTACCTATAGACTACCTATAATTGCCCTCAGGGCTGTGTGGGAGGAGCTATAATTCCCCTCTGAGCTTTTGTCACCTCCCACTCTAGTTTTGAACATTTCTCCATTCATTCCTATGGGACAAATTTCGCCGCAAAAATGACGATATTTCGTGAACCATTCGGAAAAATGTTCCACAAAGTAATAGCACACCATTCGGGAACAATCCGCACGTTTTGGTATATATTCAGTATATGTAGCGTAAAAACTGTGGGAGGAGTTAGGGTGGTAAATTTGGCTATAAGAATAATAATAATATATATGTGAGATAACATTAAGTGATCTTGCTATGCAAGAACACTTAATAAAGGTTCTGGAATGGCTATTGAAACTCAAAATCATTGAGCCACTTTAGTGAAATCTCAAACATGTAGATCCTGCTAGAAAATTTACAAGACCTGGAGGCTTTTTGTTAATAAGAATGGACATCTTTACCACATGATAAAAGACCTTATTCACAACTAAGGTTAAAAGTCATCACTAATGCTAAAGGGGGTAATACATGCCATTAGGAACATACAAGAACAATATCAGATTAGGCATAAACATTGGCATATGTACATCGTTTATTGTATCTATGTCGTTTCTGTCCAAACTTCCCACTTCTTTTGCTGGTGGACATGCTAACGGATGGCCTGGTGATACTATTATCCTGCCATGGGAATCTAACTGAGCAATCGGTTTTCTTTCCACCAATTGGCTTGCTCTAAGAGGTTAGCTGGCAGCTTTGGATTTTCTGATTACTATATAGCTGCTCTTTATGTGGCCCCAGTGTATGTGTGTCTCCTGTTGTGATGGTGCCTGCTATACCAATGATGGGCATGGATGGAGGAGCTCAGTCTTTGTATACAAGTGTTTACTACATGCCACACCTTATTACCCCTGAAGGACAAATCAAAATGTGTCAGTTTCATTATGGTTTGAGGTTTTGGTGTGGATAAGCCAAGCATTATAAAAGTGCATATGTACCCCAGTCAGGGAGTTGTGGGTAGTGTCATAAATGGTCGATTATGATGCATATATAGTGGCGCTAATGTCACAATATTACCGTAAAACAAATACTAAAACAAATTTAAGTGACACCATGTGATAGTGACAACAACATGAACTATGAAAAAATTTTGAATAAAAAAAAAAAAAAAAGAGAAAAAGATCCAATTAAAAGTCCATAAAATTGACAATCTTCAAGTGATTAGCTTGGTGATGACTCTTCTATGATTTATACTCAAAATTAACTTCCTTCCACCACAACGTTTGTGACAGTGATTCCACTCCCTTCAAAACTCACTCACCAAATTTAAATGCCTTGCACTCTCATGCTCGGCATCAACACTTTTAAAGGGTTAACAGTACTTATGATATCTGACCGTGCACAACAGAAGAGGATTGCTCCACATGTAAATGAAAAAGGTGCTTCCAATAGTGTAATGACATAAAAACCATTTATTGTAAACTACGAAATCTTCAAACATTAAACTCACATCAATTCAATCACAAAAAAGCATCAAAGACAAACTCCTGTTTAGCAAACTGTAGCGGTGTATTGTGGTCACGGCGGACCCACGATGCAACCTCTATATCTCACTCGCTCACTCATCAGTATAGATACGTCACATCCGGTAAGATGTCATGCGTCACAGATGGTTGCCGTACAGCCAAGCCCCGACATGTTTCTTCATCTTGACTTATTCATGGGATTCAATGCAGCCTGCCTGTGCCCAACAATGCAGCCTGCCTGTGTCCATCAATGCAGCCTCACCTGTGTCCATCAATGCAGCCTCACCTGTGTCCATCAATGCAGCCTCACCTGTGTCCATCAATGCAGCCTCACCTGTGACCATCAATGCAGCCTCACCTGTGACCATCAATGCAGCCTCACCTGTGACCATCAATGCAGCCTCACCTGTGACCATCAATGCAGCCTCACCTGTGACCATCAATGCAGCCTGCCTGTACAGGGGAAGAGAGGAGAGCAGGCGGCCAGATTACCAGAGAGCAGGGACAGCGCTGTAACAGCTTACACTTCAATTGCCACATGTTCCCGCCGCTCGCGGTCACATACAGCCCGCCTCCTGGTCTGGGGACTTTGATGTACATCATACGTCCCGGGATTGGACGGGTGATCGGTCTATCAAAGTATTGGGGCCAGGAGGTGGGGCTGTATGTGACGGCGAGTGTGGGGAACACACAGCAATTGAAATGTAAGCTATTACAGCGATGTCCCCGCTCTCTGATAATCTGGCCGCCTGCTCTCCTCCCCTCCGCGATCACTGGGAGAATGGCTTCCATTCAACCCTGCATGACGGAGATGCTTGCCCCCCCTGGCTCCCAGGCAGCCCATGCTCGCCAGCCCTCATTTTCCACTAGGAGAGTGGAAAATTTGAGGGCTGGACTAGCACCATTGGCTGGCTTTCCTCGTTTTCTATTTGCACAATAGCAGTCTCCTCTAAATATCTATTTGGAAAAAAACGGTTGCAAGTGATGTTTATATCAGTTGCATGTGCTGCAATTCTGTTGTTTAAAGGAGAAGTATTGGATTTTTTTTTTACCATAGGTGGATGCAGCATCTGTCCCCCACCATCTCCGAGGTTGGGAACTGAGCGAGAGCCGTGACTGGTCAGTTACCGATGTATTCTTTCACCCCCGCGCTCATTGGAGCTGACAGAGCGTGAGCCAGGTGCAGGCTCCTGGGTGGACCCGACCATATGGTTGTGATCTTTCCCCAGCTTGGACCGGCTCTATGACGACAGCGGGCTTTAGTGAAGTACAGTTAAACAAGCTTTGGCTGTACTTCTCCTTTAATTTATAGCAAACCAAGCGATCTCTAAAAAAAATAAACTTTGTAATGGTACTCACCTGCAAAAGCAAAGAGGTATTATACTCACCCTGACAGTCCATGTCTACGACCTTACATCCTTTTTAGCATTTATTCCTGGAAGCCTGGGATGTTTGTGTCTCCCTGCTGCATGTTGTGGTTCCATCCACCAGCACCTTTGTCACTACTGTATCCTTTAAACAACTGATTCACTCTACCAGGGTCCACAAACAACTGAAATGACAGCTTTTAATTAGCTGCACACCAGTCAATGACTGGGTGAATTTTACTAGCTTTCACTGAAACAGAATTAATTTACCTAATACAAAACTGTGGACCGAAAGTAAAACTTTTCTAGAGAATGCAAAGTCAATTCGTTTTTTTGGGGGGTTTTTTTGGGCAAAATTGCAAAATGAACGTGGAAAGGGTAGGATATCTAGTTTGTTTGAGGCGTCAGGTAATTCTACATACTGACTGGCATTTCATGGTAAAAGGAAGCTAATCATGTAATTGGCGGCTTTTAAATGTACTTTAACAATGTAAATTGTTAGCAGACACACAACATTCTGATAATTATGAATTAATGCACTGTTAAAAGTCTCCAACATAATTAGGATAATTTCAAGAGATTATAACATGTAAGGACGCAAAGTGATTTTTCTACTATTTAATCTGGTTAAGAAGCCATTTTAATAGCAGAACATGATTTTCCCTTGCCATGATATGAGGCTTTAGGATACGCATTACCACCCTTGGGTGTGGGTTGTCTGTTGCAGTCTGTAGCATTTTATTAACTAAGTTACACATGCGCGGCAGAGTGTTTACTATCCCGTGTCGCAGGTTAGCGGCATAGCCATATTAAAAACAACTTTTTGTATATTTTAGAAATAAATCCCTATTTCTGCTCTTGCTTCTATTCCAGTGTACAGGAAGCATTGAACACAGAAACACAGCACACACACCACCGTGCTAACTAGGGTTGCACCGATACTGGTATCAGTGCCTATACTAAGCATTTGCATGAGTATCGGAACTCGTGCAAATGCTTCGATACCTGAAACCGATACTTTCAGGCTCGTTCTTTCAGCTGTCATCGGGATTTCCCCACTGAGAGCTGAAATGTAAAAAGAAAAAAGCTTTTTGTATCTTTCTGTTTCTTCATCTACAGATCAAAGGGATGAACTTCATCTGCAGATGAAGTCAGTTTAAAGTGGTTGTAAACCCTGTTACACCACTTTTATCTACAGGTAAGCCTATGACAAGGCTTATCTGTAGGTACCTTGAATATCTCCTAAACTTGTGCAGTTTAGAAAATATTCGCTTCGGCCGATCACAGCCCCGGAGCCGCGAACCTGGAAGTAACTCTGGTGGAAGATGTCCACGCTGTACTCGGAGGGCCGACACCGATCCAGGGCATCGTTCTAAAAGGTAAGTATTTCATAATAAGCTAGTATGCAATGCATACTAGCTCATTATGCCTAATGCCGCGTGCACACGGTCGGAATTTTCCGACCGTGTGTATGCCCATCGATCTTTTTCTGTCAGAATTTCCGATGGACTTTGGATTGAGAACCTGTTCTTAATTTTTCGGACGGAAAACCTTTCTATCGGATTTTCCGATCGTGTGTATGCAGTTCCGACACGCAAAATTCCGACGCATGCTCGGAAACTATTCCCTTTTATAGTGCAGTCGAACGTGTTGTATGCCGTGGTGTTATTGACCGTCGAAATTTGGTGTGACCGTGTGTAGGCAAGACAGTTTGAGCGAAATTCCGTCGGAATTCAGACGGGAAAACCATCAGAGCTTTTTCCAACGAGAATTTTGACTGTGTGTACGCGGCATTAGTCTTGCAGGGTTTGTTTTTTTGGGGTTTTTTTTTCCCTCTGTTTTAACCCCTTATTAACCCCTAATTTACACTAACCAGCCTAAATTAATTTCTTATTCTCCTTCTACATTTAATTATTATTTTCCTGCTGATTTTTTTTGTTCACTTCTATTTTAAACTATTATTAAACGTTTTGTTTACTTTGTTCGTTAATATTTTTACACCTTTAACATATATTTACAAGTTTCACATAAAAAAAAAGTGCAAAAAAAAAAATGTTTTTTTTATTTAATTTGTAAATAACTTGTCAATGCTTTGTACCATTGCTGACAGCTGTAGTGTAAACAAAACAGTTGCAGTAAGTATCGGTAATTGGTATCGACGAGTACTAAAAAAAAAAAAAAAAAAAAAAAGTATTGGTACTTGTATTCGTTGTAAAAAAAAAAAAAAAATGGCATCGGTGCTTCAGTCCTGCTCTGAGGACCTCTTATTACTCTTCTTAGGGCTGGTTCACACCAGATGTAGTATAGCACATTAATATTCTGCATCAAAAACACATCCATGTTTAACATGGAATGCAATGGCCCTAGTTCACACCAGTGCAGCGAGTTTCAGTGCAGTCAACAAAAGTAGAACATGATGCATTTTTTTCTGTATAGAACGCATTAAAAACGCACCAGAATGCACGTCTTCAATAGATGATAGGATTTTGGGAATCGAGATTTAAGGAAAAAAAAAAAAAAAAAAGGAGGGGAAAAACACACCGGAACATATAAAAAATGCACCAGAATGCATGAAAAACATGCACATATGTGCTGGAGTTACATTATCTTGCCAACCAGTTCCATTCTCTGCATTTTATGAATGAATGATTTGTATAGCGCTGCAACTGCAAACTGAAGCGCCTCGACTAGACGCCAGGACTGTACATCCCAGTGTACAGATGACAAAAAATGTGCCAGTCCAGTCACATGATCGTCTCTCAGTAGTGGCTTCAGGGGAGAGGAAGGACAGCCGACAAAGGTTTACTATCGGGCATTCAATGGGGGCACTCACCACACAGGCATTCCATCTGTTTTTGGCAATCTCTCCTCTCCCCTGCAGCTGGCCTGAGGAGGGGAGGAGATCACAGGACCAGACCTGAGTGCTCTGTGAATAGGTAAATATAAGCATCTTTCTTTCACAGGGTACTTATGGTGTAGGGAGTAGGTTTAAAGTGATATTAAAGCTTTGTTGTTTTTTTATTTTAAATAATAAACATTTTGTACTTACCTACTCTGTGCAGTGGTTTTGCACAGAGCAGCTCCGACCCTCTTCTTCCCGTGTCCCCCACCGGCGCTCCTGGCTCCTCCCTCTTGAGTAGTGGTGGCAGAGGTGGGTTTGTAGTCAACTGCGATATCTGGGAACATTTTTTTTTTGTGGGGAATGGCTGAACAGATATAGTAAACTACTTTAATGGTATACTTAACAGATCACAAGAGAATAAGAGACATGTATTGTTTACTTATTTATTTCAGGTACTTATATAGCGCTTTACATATACATTGAACATTCACATCAGTACCTGCCCTCAAGGAGCTTACAACCTAAGGTCCCTAACACATTCATACATACTAGGGCCAATTTAGACAGGATCAGATTAACCTACCTGCATGTCTTTAGATTGTGGGAGGAAACCCACGCAGGCACAGGGAGAACATGCAAACTCCAGGCAGATGGTGTCGCTGGCGGGATTCGAACCAGTGACCCTTTTTGCTGCTAGGTGAAAGTGCTACCCACCACACCACTGTATTGTTGGAGTTTACATACACCCTTAAAATAAACCACTAACCATAAGCCTTAAGTAACCATATAAAAACATTGGAACTGAATTGTGAAAGCTTTGCACAAAAAAAGGAAAGTAGAGGGCAAATAACTAGTCCTCAGTATTGCCTATAATCTTTCTGCAGATCTTACTACCAAGCCTTATTCTGCTCTGTGTCTCTGTGTGGAGGTGGTACTCTCTGATGACTAGTGGGAGAATATTAAAGAAGCAGCAAAAAAGGTGCAAAAAGCATTCATACGTTAATCTGATCGTTAGCACACAGCTTTCGAGAGCTGATCATGACAATTCATCTGAAATTGAAAAGGGACAAACACGAACATTTTTCTCGTATAATATCAGATCGTAAGATTTTTGTTAAATCAGTTCAGTACAGTTTTTGTCCCGAAAATACAATACATCACTTCCAAAGTTGTATTCTGTTGTACAGGCTCGGTTGGAGCCATCGTACTAATGATCCAATGTTATTACAGCGATCTCCCCCGCTGAGATGTTGTGTTCTGACAGGGGGATGCTGCCCTCCCCCCCAAAAACAAACCTCTGGTCAGCAATTGGCTGAGAGCACGGATTGGCTGCTGGTTTTCCAGCATGCTCGTCTGGCTTCTGTTAGACTGGCTGCCATACACACGGGCTGAATGTCGGCCTTTTTTTTTTTTTTTTTAACCAGCACGATGATGTCTTCCACTACTTGGCCCGTGTGTACGGGGCTTAACACCAACCGAGCCCCTGCAAACCTGCATTTACCTTTCTCATGAAGGCATTCACAGACAAAATAATAGCTGTAAAAAAGTAATTAAATCAACTCTTCCATTTTCTTTGCAATTACCCCTCACTCAGACACACAATAGTCCAAAGCTGCAACAGTGATTTAATATGAAAACAAAACACTGACAAGGCGCTCCTAGAGTAACAGGTGGATGCTGTCTATGTGAGTAGTGCAAACAAGGGCTAGCTAGCAGAGTCCAAGAGCCCCAAAAACAAAGACAATAGTATCTCCAAAAAACTGTTTTACTTTTTTGCACAATTGGTTAAAAGCCAACACTGAATTATAGCCATGGTTACCAGTAGATGCACAGATGCCTGAGGGTTGAGGCTGGTCTCTGGGAAGGGTTTTTAAATGCCCAGTTGAGATCCAAGAAGGAGAAACCTGGTTGTGTTGTAGCCAGATCTACTAGGATAAGTGATAAATAACACTCAAGAGCTACAGTCTAGATATTCTGCCTTTCTGCCTGCTTCCTTGCCAGGATCTGTCTATACTTTTGCCTCCCTTTTGACCCAGACATTTGTTGGGACTCTTCTCTCTGCCATCCCTTATATTTACAACACGTCGGACTGGGAATGTGTATGTGGCCAACTGCACAAGACAATTTTACTCTCATCAAATGGTACAGTTTCTGCCAGGTCATTTATGTGTTTGGACTGCTGATTTTCTGACTTTCCTTTAAATAACTTAAGCTCTCTCCTGATTCGAGATCTCAGTGATCTGGAGGCAGATTGTTGTCCGTTTTGCAATAAGAATGAAAAACCCATGGGCGATGAGAAGCTGTGTGATTTTTAACTTTTTTTGTAAAAGAAAAACAACTGTGATTTCATACCGCGCTGAAACAAAATGTATAATCAAGTAATATAAACAAAAAAGTCCAATGATCCACCACCAATTAGTTAGACCCACAAAGTGCTGGTAATTCCTCTATGCATCAAACGTGACGGTGTGGAAAACATATATGGCTAATGTTTCCAGTGCATCTCCTTCCACCAACCTCTAGGCAAATGTCCTACTCACCAGACGAAATTGACACCCATGACAGGTAGTCAAAAACAGCAAGACAAATGGATGTCCAAGGAAGCGGCAGCTCAGAGTTAGGCACAATCACCGAATGGAAATGACAACAAAAAGCTCCTTGTAGTGCAGTACCATTTAGAAAATGTATTAAAAATATACAGGTTACACTTACATAAGCAGAAGATAAAATCAAATTTTTGTAAAATGGCAGGGATGCCGACAGCGCTCCACCTGCGTTCCAACGATTGGCAGAAGTGACGTAGCACGTGATTTTTTTTTGCCTGAATTGCTGGATGAAGCTAAGTAGAGACAGCCAGTATAACTAAAGCAATTTTGTAGTAGTGTAGGTGGTACGTGGACTAACATTTACCAGTACTGGTGGTACACATACTGCTGAGCTTGTTAATGAACACAACAGACCAAGAAAAAATTCTCTATGTATACAATACTGTCCTCTGGTATTGGTACTTTGTGCACTGTTACAAACAAGCTGTAATTATTCAATCACCTCTAACTACTATGAGCCTCTTACAAAATAATAACATTATATAATGTGCTCGGATAAAAAAAAGGGCATGGAACACCACATGTGCCTTTTATTGCTTCTTCAAGTAAAAACCTATTCCATGCAGAATAAATGGCAGCCGGGTTGAAGGGTATTAAGACATTAAAGAGAATTTCTGAGAAGAGCTTAAATTTCTGGTGCTTACACCACACCTCACCAGCATATAAGTCAGTAGCAGGAAAAAGATTTGTACAGGATCCTTATATTAAGACCAGTGTGTGTCATCATTTACAATGCCGTTTTACAGGCACTTCTCCCCAATGCTTTGTCTCCACTTAATGCACATTAATCCCGACTATTACCACATACGCTGCCAGGGGATACAAATTGAAACAATACAACACATGCTAATCTACATTCTACAGCAATAGAAAAGAAAAAAAAAGGCATGTATTTATAAATATATTATAATATATATTTATATGTGCCACAATAGAACAACATTTAGTGGTCATGTTTTCAGAGGTCAGTGCAAAAAGAATACAGTAAACATATTTTAGAATGCACAGATAGTTTCTCTACACCCCTCCTTTCCTTCTATAGTCAATAGAGTTTGTGATTTTTGTCCTTTTTTATTTTATTAGGAATCTTTATTTTTGTTCTTTTTTAATTAAACAGGTAGGTGGCAGGTTTTTCGTGAACGGATTATTATTATTATACAGGATTTATATAGCACCAACAGTTTGCACAGCACTTTGCAATGTAAAGATAATATTTTGTGGGGGTTCATAAATTAGGTGACCACATTTCCACTGCTTCCCTTCTCTTCTGGTAGTAAAATTTGTCTCTTGCCATTGAGAAAATGCACACTTGGAAGGTCACTGTCACAAATCTGGCCAAGTTCTCTAAAGTTTTGCTGAGTTGCTTGATTGAGTGTTTTATCAGTCTCTGTATTATTTCAGCAGTCTGTTTCCCTTTCTGACGGTTTCTGTAATTTGTTTTTTGTTTGACTTTCAAAATCAATTCTTTTGACCTCTTTTCAACTATGCAGTTTGCTTTTAGCTATTTCAGAATTCTACTTCGGTCAATGCTGGCGCACCATCTGCAGCTTATGGACTGCATGTAACTCATTGGTTTAAAGGTTCTTCCCCTACTTGGTTGTACTGACAATGTTGCCAATGCTGACTAAAGGCATGTACACACTATAAAAAAAAATCAGGCAAACATTTTCATCCGAGGAACATTCGTACGATTTTCGTAAAGTGTGTACACAACTTTCGACAGCTGATTCTGACTTTTCGTATGAAAATTCTCGAAGGGACAAACTCCAAAAAAAAAATTTGTACTGGAACAGAAGAATGATTTTCCTTTAATGTGCACAATTTTCTTATGATTTTCGTACAAGAAAAAAAGGAAAAGAAAGAATGCACATGATCAGAAACAATAAACAACCAAAAAAAAGCCTTTGTTGTACGAGAATTTTCATACGAATGTGCTGCGAAACGATGGAGGAAAATCGGACAATCCTTGCTCCAATTTTCTTATAGTGTGTACCCCACATTAAAGTGGTTGTAAAGGCAAAAGTTTTTTTTACCTTCATGCATTCTATGCATGAAGGTAAAAAACCTCCTGTGTGCAGCAGCCCCCCTAATACTTATCTGTGCCCCCTCTCGATCCAGCGATGTCCACAAGAGCCTTGTCTCTCCAGGGACTCGCACTCCTGGAAACAGAGGAGGCGGGGCCGAGTCCATGTGTGATCGGACACACAGAGCCGTGGGTAAGGAGCGCACCTGCTTGGGTGTCCCCAGAGCAAGCTGCTTGCTCTGGGGGCACCCAGCAGGAGGGAGGAGCCAGGAGCATTGGCGTGGCACCTGAGGAGGAGGATCCGGGCTGCTCTGTGCATAATGGTTGCACAGAGCAGGTAAGTATAACATGTTTGTTATTTTTAAGGGGGAAAAAAAAAAAAACACAAGACTTTTAACCATTTGCCGACCAGCTCACGCAGATAAACTGCAGCAGGTTGGCAGTGCTCACGTTGCAGGAGCCTGCTTGTGGGTCGGGCGGACTCGATGCCTGCCGGCGACCCACGATAGCCTAGTACAGAGGCAGAACGGGGATCTGCCAGTGTAAACAAGGCAGATCCCCATTCTGACAGGGGACCTGTCAGAGATCTTCTGTTCCCAGTGATCAAGAACAGTGATTTCTGTCATGTCCCAGTTAGAACACAGTTAGAACACACCTAGGGAACACACTTAACCCCTTGATCGCCCCTAGTGTTAGCTCCTTCCCTGCCAGTGTAATTTTTACAGCACTGATCAATGTAATAATGTCAATGGCCCCCAAAAAGTGTAATTTGAGGTCAGATTTGTCCGCTGCAATGTTGCAGTCCCGCTAAAAAAAAAAAAAAAAAAATCGCAGATCTCTGCCATTACTAGTAAAAACAATAAAACCAATCAATATACGCCTATTGCGTTTTTGTTTTTTCCAAAAATATGAAGAAGAATACATATATACATAACTAAATGTGTTTTTTATATATTTTTTGGGGATATGCATTATAGCAAAAAAGTAAAAAAAAAATGTTTTTTTTCCCCAAAATTGTCGCTCTTTGTTTATAGCGCAAAAAATAAAAACATCAGAGGTGATAAAATACCACCAAAAGAAAGCTCTATTTGTGGGGAAAAAAAGGACAATTTTGTTTGGGTACAGCGCCGCACAACCGCGCAATTGTCAGTTAAGATGCAGTGCCGTATCTCAAAAAATGGTCTGGTCATTAAGGGGGCAAATCCTTCTGGGGCTGAAGTGGTTATTATACCTTTAGCCCAGGTTCACACCTATGCAAATTAGATGTGCGTTTCCCCGCATCTAATTCGCATAGTAGGAGAATGTGATTGGCTCCCTATGGAGCCGGTTCACATATCTCCGGGGCGGCTGCGGAGCGCATTACACAAAAACGCTGTGCGTCTTTGGCGCCGCTTCAGGGCCCGAATTCAGGCATAGAATCGGCCCTGATTCGTCCCTGAAACGGGGAACAGGGACGCACAGCGCACCTATGCGATCCGCAGTGGGTTATAGTGTAAACCCGGGCTTAAAGATGACTACAGAGAGGTTTTTCAGACAGGACTTACTCAAAGAAACTATAGCTGCTAGAATGGCCCAGCCAATCACCTGACTTGAATCCAATAGAAAATCTTTGGATAGAACTAAAGATCAGAGTTCATAGAAGAGGCCCAAGATTTGAAGACTGTGTGGAAGAATGGGCCAAAATAACACCTGAGCAATGCATGCGACTAGTTTCTCCGTACAGGAGGTATCTTGAAGCTGTCATTACCAACAAATTATTTTGTATGTATTAAGTATTAAATAAATTCCAGTTAGCGTGTTCAATACATTTCCCCTGTGTCATTCCATTTTTTTTTTTACACATAACTTAATTTCTGAACTTATTTGGTTTCAAAGTTTGTATGTATGGATTGCATTGTACATGTGGTGACAATTTCACATCAAATAGCACCTTTAGAAATATATTTACCTAGAAAAATGGTGACATACTTGTTTTACCCGCTGTAACCCTTCAGCACATTAAAAACTGCTTCCTAAATAAAAATAATAGTGGCTGTAAAGTGGTTGTAAGTGCAGAAGTTTTTTTTTACCTTAAAGTGGTTATAAAGGCTCAAGGTTTTTTACCTTCATGTATTCTATGCATGAAGGTAAAAAACCTTCTCTGTGCAGCAGCCCCCCCTAATATTGTACTTACCTGAGCCCCATCGTGATCCAGCAATGTGCACGGCAGCCTCGGCTCTTCGGGGACTTTCACTCCTCATTGGCTGAGGCAGGAGCCAATGAAGAGAGAGAGGGGTTGGGCTGAGCCACTCCTCTGTGTGTGAATGGACACCTGAGCAGCCGCTCCCCCACAGCAAGCTGCTTGCTCTGGGGACATTCGGCAGGAGGAAGGGACCAGGAGCACCAGCGGGGGACCCAAGAAGAGGAGGAACCGGGCTGCTCTGTGCAAAACCACTGCACAGAACAGGTAAGTATAACATGTTTTATATTTTAAAAAAAAAGCCTTTACTATCACTTTAATACATTTGACTGTGCAGCAATCATACAACACAATTACAGGCAAAACAGATTACCCAGATTTCATTTTCCCAGTAAATCAATAAAAAACTGACATTTTTTTTTCTGGTTTAGACCTGCTTAGCCCAATATCAATGAATACCTAAACACCAGAACACTTTTTGATTTACTAATGGAGTAGGGGCTCTTCACATTGCAAAGTGAATGTTAGCAAATAAGGCGATTTTTCTTTTTTTCTTTTCAGCTGAATACCCAATCATGTGCCAACAAAAATCCTGTATTTTTTTGTTAATTTACCCGATATATAATTGGGTATTTAAAAATAAACACAAGTTCACTTATTTAGTAACATTCACTTTGCAATGTGAACAATCATGACTGTAGCATATCAACCCCAGTGTGCTTTAGACATAGGAGCATGGAGAATGGTAGAATAAAAAAGTGTCCTAGTGACCACCTATTAGGGCCACCCATCTAAGAAAAGAGGAGAACCTAGTCTGCCTTCAGAACAACCCATTTCCTCATGATCTGAATTTAGCATGGTGCTGCATACATACGTTAGGGATTTTAACCTATGCCAACTCAAAAGCAGCCACGTGATTAGTCATTTGCCAATTTGAGATAACAGCAGATACAGATAATAATATGAGCTGTCAATAAGGATTATAATGGGTGTACATAAAACATAAATGGGTGTCAGGACATGGACGGAATATTAATTCTCGCTACCCTGCCAAGAACAAATGTAAAAGCAACAACTGGCTGTAATAACGGAAGTGATTTAAGAAGCTTCAATAGCTCAAGATATTGTTCTTCTATTTACAGATAGCAGGTCACAAACCTCTGCAATTTATACTGAGTGTACAAAGACAAAAATGCCTTAACAGAGTATACCTGCAGTGAAAGCTGCGTGTCAAACTGATCTGTAGAGCCATATAGGCTGTTCTGTTTGTCAGCAAATATCCACTTCCTGTTAAAGCAGAACTTCATCTAAAAACAGATGGAAATGAATAGCCCAATAAAGGGTAATGGGCAACATCATTCAACCAACTTCCTCTGAGCCCAGGTTGTCCCAGACCCACCCCAGTCTGTGAATAGACAGTGAGAGGAGAAGCAGCACAGTGATGAGCTCAACTCTGTCACTCGGTTCCTTCCCAACAACTTGCTTCTTGTCAGCTCATGAATAGATTGGCTCTTTGGGTTAAGACCTCTCACATGCCAGCCCGGCTCTACAGGGACAAGAGGCTGATACCAAGTCAGATTCAAGTACTTACACTGCTTTCATTTAACCCCTTGGTTAAACACCTAACACAAATGTGCGGGCCAACTGCACTGGGCTTTTTTACCATGGGGGCGCATTTTTGTGTACCTCCCTTTGTGCTTGGAGCGTGCCGCACTGCGCACTCACAGCACAGTGACCGGGGTCTCACCGAGAGCCCCGTTCTAACGATCGAGACCCAGAACGTCCGATTCTGGGTCACCCGATTGCTGTGACAGCCTCTGATTAGTTATCACAGTGATCCATCACTATAAAGCCCGCCCCATGTTTTCTGTGTCTGTGGAAGGACAAGAGAGATACAGTGCATCTTTCTCTGTCCTTGCAGAGATAGAAAAGAAAAAGCGTGTAGAAAAAAAAATACCTAGCTCAAGGTTTCATTTAGGTTAATGCCAGGGTTAGTTTGGATCAAGGTCAGGGTCAAAGGTCAATGCCAGGGTCAAAGGTCAGCATCAGCATTTTTTAAAAAAGGTTTTTCTTTTTTCATTTATTAAAATTAGTGTCAGTGTTTTTTAGGATAAAAAACAAAAAAACAAAAGGCACACTATTGTTTCTGGGTTGTACTACAGGTACATACAACAACTAATATACACATGTGGTATTGCTGCATTCATCAGGAGCAGGAAAATGTATTTTGGATTGTTCTTTGGTAGTAGGTTATGGTGGTTGCAAGAAATATACAGCTATATTAAAAAAAAAAAATATATATATATATATATATATATATATATTTTTTTTTTTTACTATTTTAGGCCAGTTTTCCTTTGATAATAACAAAAAAAAAAAAAAAAAAAATTAGGAGATTTTCAATACTATTTACCACCAAATGAAAGCCCAATTTGTTCTGAAAAAACAAGGTATAAGCTACCTGGAAGCACAGAGCAGTTGTGATTCCATTGTAGCTCTGGCTGTATGTTTAGGATCGTTGTCCTGCTGGAAGGTGAACCTCTGTCACAGTCTCAAGTCTTTTGCAGACTCTAATGCCGCGTACACACGATCGGAATTCTCATTGGAAAAAACTCTGACGGTTTTTCTGACGGAATTCCGCTCAAGCTGTGTTGCCTACACAAGATTACACCAAATTCCGACGGTCAATAACACAGCGGCATAAAACGCGTTCGACAGCATATAAAAAGGGAAGTTTAATGCTTCCGAGCATGCGTCGAATTGTTGCCGAGCATGCGTCGGAATTTTGCGTGTCGGAATTGCATACACACGATAGGAAAATCCGATAGAAAGGTTTTCCTTCGGAAAAATTGAGAACAGGTTCTCAATTCAAAGTCCGTCGGAAATTCCGACAGAAAAAGACCGTTGGGCATACACACTGTCGGAAAATCTGATGAAAAGCTCCCATCGGACTGTTTCCACCGGAAATTCCGGCCGTGTGTACACCGCATAACAGGTTTTCTTCTAAGATTGCCCTGTATTTGGCTCTATCCATGGTCCCATCTGACCATCTTCCCTGTTGAAGAAAAGCATCCCCACAACATGATGCAACCACCACCATGTTTCACGGTGGGGATGGTGTGTTCAGGGTGATGTGCAGTGTTATGCCCCATACACACGGTCGGAAATTCCGACCACAAAATCCGTCGGATTTTTTCCGACGGATTTTGTCCGACACTGGTGTTGCATACACACGGTCGGACAAAGTTGTCGGAAAATCCGATCATTCTGAACGTGGTGACGTTCGTTGCGTACGACGGAACTACGTAGATGCTAGTAGCCAATAGCTTTGGTCTTGTAATTTGATCTGAGCATGCGTGGCACTTTGTCCGTCGGAATTCGCTACACACGATCGGAAAAAGTCAGATCGAACTTTGTTGTCGGAAAATTTGAGAGCAGGAGATAAAATGTTGTCCGTCGGAAAATCCGACGGAAAAAGTCAGATGGAGCCTACACACGGTCGGAATTTTCTGACAACATTGTCCGATAGGACATTTTCCGTCGGAAAATCCGACCGTGTGTACGGGGCATTAGATTTCTGTCACACATAGCGTTTTGCTTTTTAGGCCAAAAAAGTTCAATTTTGGTCTCATCTGACCAGAGCACCTTCTTCCACATTTGCTGTGTCCCCCACATGGCTTCTCACAAACTGCAAACGGACTTCTTATGGCTTTCCTTTAGAAATGATGAGACATTCACTGTTTTTGACACTGTGTAGCACTCTGGAAATTGTCCAATCCTAGGTATCCTGGCAGTATTTCACTGTTCACCACGCAACAAATATGGCGACGCCTACAGTCCGTTGCGTGGTGAACAGTGAACTACTGCCAGGATACCTAGGATTGGACAATTTCCAGAGTGCTACACAGTGGCAAAAACTGTGAATGTCTCATACCACGGGAGGGGGAGTCATTTCTGGTGAGTGCAGCCACAATAGGAGCACAGATAAGCCACGGATAAGCCACGTATGCTGTGATCACCTTTCAAGAGGGAATAAATCAGCGTGGGTTTCTTTCACCAGCACAAAGCACGTTCACCCATTACTTTAATTATTGGGACTATGAACTTTACATTGGATTTTTATATTTTGATTCAATCATGTTTATTCACGTTGGGGATATATATAATTATTTTTGCACAATTATTTTTGCACATTTATATATTTTTTTCTGAACTATTTTATGTACTAGTTTTTTTTTATGTAGCAGTTCTTTGTGATTTCTATTATTATTATTTTTCATATCCACCTTTTCTTACTGGTACTTAAATCTCCATTGTGCGGAATCAAACACCTTTTCCTCCCAAGGAGAGGAGGTTTCGGGGACGCTTGGTGCAATACCATTACACAAAACAGGTACAGTGGATATAAAAAGTCTACACTGTTAAAATGTCAGGTTTCTGTGATGTAAAAAAAAAAAAAAGAAGGCGACAAGGATAAACCCTTTCAGAATTTTTAATATGATCTATAAACTGTACAACTCAATTGAAAAACAAACTGAAATCTTTTAAGGGGTAAAAATAAAAAACTTAAATAATGTGGTTGCATAAGTGTGCACACCCTCTTATAACTGGGGATGAAGATGTGTTCAGATTTAAGAACTCACACTTAAACTCATGTTAAATAGGAGTCAGTACCCACCTACCACCTACACCTATCATTTAAACACTACAGCCCCGGAAGGATTTACCCCCTTCCTGACCAGAGCTTTTTTTGCGATACGGCACTGTGTTGCTTTAGCTGACAACTGCGCGGTCGTCCGCCGTGGTAGCCAAACAAAATTGACGTCCTTTTTTCCCCACAAATAGAGCTTTCTTTTGGTGGTATTTGATTACCTCTGCGGTTTTTATTTAAAAAAAAGACCGACAATTTTGAAAAAAAAAAATATTTTTTACTTTTTGCTATAATAAATATCCCCAAAAAATAGAAAAAATGTCTTACTCAGTTTAGGCCGATATGTGTTCTTCTACATATTTTTGGTAAAAAAAAAAAAAAAATGGCAATAAGTGTATATTGGTTGGTTTGCGCAAAAGTTATAGCATCTACAAAATAGGGGATAGATTTATGGCATTTTTATTATTTTTTTTTTGTAGTAATGGCGGCGAACTGCGATTTTTATCAGGACTGCGACATTATGGCGGACAGATCAGACACTTTTGACACTATTTTGGGACCACTGACATTCATAGAGCGATCAGAGCTGGATCGAGCACAAGAAGACGCTGTGTTATCAGTACAGATAAGCATATTTATAATACAACACAGACACAGGGGAACTTATTGTTATAATACAGAGGGGATAGAAGCATTGTTTAGAAGCATTTTATAGAAGAGGCTTATAACCACCTTAAAGGAGCTGCAGGAATATCTGGCAAGTACTGGCTGTGTGGTACATGTGACAACAATCTCCCGTATTCTTCATATGTCTGGGCTATGGGGTAGAGTGGAAAAAAAAAACATCCAATCCTGGCTAAATTTTGCAAAAACACATCTGAAGTCTCCCAAAAGCATGTGGCCATAATTCCAAAAGATATGTTTGATGCAAAAACAACACTGCACATCATCAAAAGAACACCATACCCACAGTGAAGCATGGTGATGGTAGCATCCTGCTTTGGGGCTGTTTTTCTTCAGCTGGAACAGGGGCCTCAAGATAGAGATACAGTTCCAAATACCAGTCAATATTGTCACAAAACCTTCAGGCTTCTGCTAGAAAGTTGAACATGAAGAGGAACTATATCTTTTAGCATGACAACGACCCAAAGCATACATCCAAATCAACAAAAGAATGGCTTCACCAGAAGAAGATTAACGTTTTGGAATGGTCCAGCCAGAGCCCAGACCTGAATCCAATTGAATATCTGTGGGTGATCCGAAGAGTGCTGTGCACAGGAAATGCCCTTGCAATCTGACAGATTTGGAGTGTTTTTGCAAAGAAGAGTGGGCAAATATTGCCAAGTCAAGATGTGCCATGCTGATGGACTCATACCCAAAAAGACTGAGTGCTGTAATCAAAAGGTGCTTCAACAAAGTATTAGTTTATGGGTGTGCACACTAATGCAACCATATTATTTTATTTTTACTTCCCTCCACCTAAAAGATTTCAGTTTGTTGTTCAACTTGTACAGTACGAGTTGTACAGTTTATAGGTCACATTAAAAGGTGGAAAAAGTTCTGAAATTATTTCTCTTGGTCTAATTTTTTTACATCACAGAAACCTGACATTTTAACAGGGGTGTGTAGACTTTTTTTATATCCACTGCAAGTATAATGTTTTTATTAATTTAAAGAAAATTAAATGTGAGCCTTTAAAACCGATTTAAAGTGATATTAAAGGCTCAAGTTTTTTTTACATAAAATGAAAAGAAAAAAAAAAAAAAGTTTATATCTACAGTACCTGCTCTGTGCAAAGATATTGCACAAAGCAGCCCCTTACCTCCTCTTCTGTGGTTCTCCCGCCTTCCCTAAGTGTGCCCTCATAGCAAGCTATGGTGCTATGGGATCAAATGTGCAGCATGTTTCCGAGCTGGGCTGTGTGCATCTATAGACACACATAGGCTCGGCCCCACCCCCTGCTCTGTCCTCACAGGATTTCATTGACAGCAGCAAGAGCCAATGGTTCTCACTGCTGCCTAAGTCCCTGTGAAAAGAGGGAGAGGAACCAGCGTGGCTGCAGATGGGCACAGCGCTGGATCGAGAGACGTGACAGGTAAGTATTTAGGGAGGTAATAGTAATAATATTTTCATTATTAGCTAGTGAAAGTTTTTTTTTAACTTAATGCAGGGAAGGTATTAGGGTAAAAAGCCGTCTGACTTTAAAACCAGTTTCATCTGCCTATACATCTGGATCTTCAGATCATTTTTTTTTCTTATTTCTTAAAAACTTTATTGAAATTCAGAACTGAACATTTTTAACATCATATGGTAAATATAAGCTGTCCTGGCTTGCGACGGGTTAACTTTGATAATGGAAATTTGCAGGATTGAGAAAGCACACACTTCTGTACCAGGCTGTACAAAAACCAGTGCTACTGCTTCTTGCGCAAACTGGCACTCTTACAATGAGCAAGCCATAAATGTGCCCATACTTGTCTGTGCCAGGTCTAAAGGTTCTTCTTAGAGGTGCAGTAAAGCATTACAAGTGCTACACATTGCTTCATGCCAAAACAAAATTAAACTAATATTGCCTGATTAAGTAAACACTGATTAACAATTTTTTATATATTTTAAAACAGGACTGAAATTGGATCATCTTGGGTATACTAATACAGTGGAACCTCGGATTACGAGCAGTATGATCCGTTCCAGGAGAATGCTCTTAATCCAAAGTACTCGCATATCAAAGCGAGTTTCCCCATTGAAGTCAATGGAAACGAAAATAATTTGTTACCATGACTTCAATGGCATGCAATAACGCATGCGGCCAGAGGTGGGGGGGGGGGGTGCCGGAGAGCCTCAGAAATGTCCGGAAAGGCCCGAGGACACCTCGGCAAACCTCAGAAAGACTCCGTTACAGAGGTCAGCCGAGCTGTCCTCGGGCCTTTCCGTGCAATTCCAAACAGCGCCGATCGGCTCCGGCGCCCCCCCCCCACCAGAGGCCAAATGCAGTACTGCACACGCTTTGACCTGAATCATGCTCATTTTGCTACATCAATTAGTTAAAGCGGAGTTCCACTCGATTGTAAGTTTATTAAAAGTCAGCAGCTACAAAAAGTGTAGCTGCTGACTTTTAATAAACAGACACTCACCTGTCCCACGATCAAGCAGTGGGGCCTGCCCGAAGCCTCGCTCCTCTCCCCCGCCTCTCTGCGGCGCCGGCATTGTAAGTGTGGGCACCCGGCTGTGACAGCTTGTGGCTTCACTGCCGGGTGCACACTGAGCATGAGCGAATCATGCTGCGCTTTCTTAATGGCCAGGCAATCTTCTGGTCCCTGTGACGTGTCCCAGAAGATTGCAGAGAAGGAGAGGAGTCGGCGAGGCGATGAGAGCAGGAAGTGGTAGCTGAGATACCTGTCAAAACTAGGTTTACCCCCCACCCCCCCAAAAAAATGACATGACAAATGTGGTATTTAAGGGGATCGAGGAGTGGTTAAAGCAGAATTTCCACTTTTGGGTAGAACTCCTCTTTAAACTGTTAGAAACTTTCATCCAAAAAAAAAAAAAATAATAATAATCTACGAACCTAGCTAGAATATGTGACACTCAGTCTGCATAAAATGGGTGCACAGATAAGTTTTGCACAAATTTGTGTACTACCTGATATTTCTGACATAAAACAGGAATGTACTGAAACCTTCTCTGTCATAAAGGGGTACTATATACCCTGAATGTATACCTTGGCCTCACTTTTTTCCTGACTGAATAGCCGCCTGCTATTGCTTTTTGTTTTCTTAGGCCTTGCACACACAATGAGATTATTGGACGAATGATAGTCCGTTTTTTGTTTTGTTTTTTTGCTAGTCTCTATATCAAAAATGAAGTGATTACTAAAGTTACAAAAAAGACAGAATAAAAATTTTAAAAAGTGATACAATGCAACGCATTGTATTTTTGGACCAAAACCACTGATTAAAACGAAAATCATACGAACTGGTATCGTACGAGAAAAATGTTTGCGTTTGTCCCTTCAGATAATTTCGGACGAAAGCTCTGTACCAACGTTTAGATTATCGCACGATCGCTTTGAAATCAATATTTTTCATCCGGATTTTCTGATCTTGTGTACTAGGCTTTATGTTTTGGTATTTATAGCGATTGCTGTACTATGTCACATGACTGTACATATTAGGGTATATTGAATTATTGTCATTCGCTGTCTGTTTTATACATACTGTATCAATTTGTATATACGGAACACTATTGCTAGAATGTGCTCTTTTGCATGATAAAATTTGTGGGTGTGCTCATTCACTATTGTGTGTCACTTGCCTGGCTACAAATGACTGGCTAGTGGACTGTTGGCAACTGTGCCAATACAAGCACTTGCATAGGACTTATGAATGTACAGTTATGCCCCATACACACGGTTGGACTTTCCAACGTAAAATATGCGATCGGAGCTTGTTGTCGGAAATTCCAACCGTCTGTAGGCTCCATCGGACAGTTTCCATCGGAATTTCCGCCGCACAAAATTTGAGATCTGGTTCTCAAATTTTCCGACAACAAAATATAATGTCAAAAATTCCGATCGTGTCTACACAATTCCGATGCATAAAGTTCTACGCATGCTAGGAATCAAGCAGAAGAGCCGCACTGGCTATTGAACTTAATTTTTCTCGGCTCGTCGTACGTCACCACGTTCCTGACGTTTGCAATTTCCGACAAGTTTTGTGTGACTGTATGCAAAACAAGTTTGAGCCAACATCCGTCAGAAAAAATCCATGGATTTTGTTGTCGGAATGTCCAATCAATGTCCGATTGTGTGTGTACGCGGCATATGTGTATGAGAGGGTTGAGGAAGGGTCCCATAGCTGTTCTTGTAGTTCTGTACACCTGCATGATTTCTCAGCCACAGTGGCTGGCTTGCCTTTGAAAGAATCTACACTCAAATCAAGAAATAATTATCCTGATGGAGGGAAATGGGGCAGGATCTTTAGAAAATTACATCCAACTTTTTGCCAACTTACTTTGCTCTACAGATCTCATTTCAAGTATTTGGTGCCAGCCCCCAGATTCTTTCACCCAGGTAGGTGGGAACAGCAGGCAGAGCAAATAGAGGAGCTGGATAAATGAAACGTGACTGGATGTAAATAATGTAAAAGGTCTGCAATCAAAAACTGTTTTTTTAATAGGTAACTTAAAAGAGCCAGAGGCCCTTAGAAATGAATAAATAACATTGTAATTATACACAATTAGTTTGTGCATACGTAAATCATGACACGCATGAATAAAACATATTCTCTTACTTGAATGAATATAGCGCCCTCTAAAGCTGTCTTCAAGTCACTGCTGCCACTTATAAGAGAGATTTGTTGGTCAGCGCTCAGACTTCCTCTCAGCATCCCGGATTTTGTGAGTTCATCCATTTGCTTCCTAGTTTAAAGATGGACAAAAGAACTTTTAATACAACAATAATATGAATTGTAGCATAAACTTAACCTTTGCAAAAAAAACACCCAATTTTGATAGAGTCATCTGTATTGTTTTCATAGAACTATGCTTTGTCACTGAGACATGAGCAGCCTGACATTCTAACAAGGTCTGGCTATGGTTGGGCTGATATCTCCTAGATTACGATATTTTCACTTCCTTGCAAAAGTTGCTCCTGTGTTGGGAACTTCCTTGGTTCCCCACCCAATGAATGTATAGGACTTAAGCCTCATACATACGATCGGATTGTTGGCCCAAACTTGTCTTTCATACAAACGGCAAGGAATTGTCGGCAAACAATCACAAACGTAGTGACGTACTACGTGGTTTTTCAGCTCTTTAGCGCCACCCTTTGGGCTCCTTCTGCTAATTTTGTGTTAGTAGAAGATTGGCGAGTGTTGATTGGAGCTTTTCATTTAGCGCTTTTCAGTTCATTTCTGAATGGTCATTCGTCAACCAGACATGTGGGGAAATTGGAGGAGATAACGCATTATTTATTATTGACCTTGAATTTATTGCTTTGACATTTTTTTGGTTCAATAATGATTTGATTTGATATATTTTCTATATATTTTTGGAGGCACAGAATGCACTTTTTAGTTAAGTTCTATTGGCAGATAGCATGTCTAATTTTATTTTTTACATTTTTTTTTAATGCACAATAAAAAAATTGTGGAGAATAATACTCACTCACTCACTTCAAATAACAGTTTGGGAGTAGGCCGTTACATTTAAAAAAATACAATGTAAAATTGACAAGGGACACCAACATAGTTGTATCTTTGATCTTTAAAACTACAGAATAATGGTGTTGTGGTAATTTGCCCAAAAAAAATAAAAAAGCACAAATAATATATTATTCTTGATCTCACTAGAAAAAAAAAAAAAGCCTTTGAAAATTTGTTTGCAATAACTCCATCAGTATCACCAGCAAAGCAGCTTCATTATTATCCCATTAAAGAAGAAGAGAATGTGTGCTGCACTTCAAGATTTCATAATTTGCCACGTCACAAATGTTAATTCTTCATTACGAACGCTAGTTTACAAGACCAACTGCTTCTGGCTCGTCCTTGCTTCTGAGCATGCGTGTTTGTACTTTGGACTTTTGTCCGACGGACTTGTGCACACACGCTTGGAAAATCCAACAACAGATATTTGTCCTCGAAAAATTTTAAAACCTGCTATCCAACATTTGTCCGCAGAAAATCTGACAACAATTGTCCGATGGAGCATACACACGGTTGGATTTTCCGCCAATAGCCTGTCATCACACATTAAAAATCCAATCGTGTGTACTAGGCTTTAATTTGTTCCCCCTTGTTAGCAGAAAGATTCTGACCCATTCTTAGGGAGATTTTACACACTGGGTGGACGTTGCCTTGGGTGATAAAGAGTCATGTGGGCTGTGTTCCCTGCAGGGTCCTTCAGACTCCGTGTTCCCTGCAGGGTCCTTCAGACTCCGTGTTCCCTGCAGGGTCCTTCAGACTCCGTGTTCCCTGCAGGGTCCTTCAGACTCCGTATTTGCTTCCCAGTTCTTCATCCTCCATGTCTCCTCCCTAGTAATCTCTGTCTTCTCCTCTATCCTACAGACTCTGTGTCCCCTCTCTGGTCCTGCCATCCCCATGTCCTCTCCCTTATCCAGCAATCTCCATGTTTCCTGCCAAGTCCTGCAGTCTCTGTTCCCCCACCCCCCAGTCCTACAATCCCTTAAACCATGCCCATATAGACATGCCCACCTTTCGCTGGTCATGCCCACTTTCTGCCATGGTATGCTGCATTCATCCATTATGTTAAGCGTTCTTTAATATCTCATGTTCAAAAGTTGGTAAGCACGATCAATAATTAAAAATGTACCCACAAAACATTGTCCAAATTAGTAACACTTTGGTCAAGTAACCAAAAACAAAAAAGTGTAAGTAATCGAGAAGGAAAAAACAACAAAAAAACATTCCTGAGAGGAATTATGGAATATCAGAGACAGCTTTCTTTATAAGCAGTATCTGGTGTTTCAAGGAAGATCACCTTACCTACTTTTCTGTGGATGATCTGAAAACCTGCCTAAACACAAAAATGGAACCCTGAACCCTCAGCAAAAAAATGTATTCTTCTCTCAAGTGTCTCTAAAGGCAGAAGTTTTTTTTTTTTTTATCTTAATGCATTCTATTAGTGGTGGCCCGTCCATAGGGGCGCACAGGCGCCGTCCCCCCTATCCATGCGTCCGGCCCCCTACATGCGGGGTGATGGACGCATGGATTTCAATGGGATTTTTTCTTAGCACAAGATTAGAGCCTGAGGCTCTAATTGGCTTAAAAAAAAGGTTGGGCTCAGGGTGCAGTGAGCCCATCCATTAGTGTGGACAATAGTAAATTAATATTTCGCTATTGTTTTCCTGATCCTCCCCCCGGCCAATCAGGAAGCAGTTCCTGAGACCCGATTGGCCAGTGAGTCTTAGGACTCCTGGCCAATCGGGTCTCAGTCAGGACACACTTCCTGTTCGGCCTGGAGGACAAGGAATGGCCCCGGAGCGAGGAACTTCAGCCCGGATCCATGTCTGCCTGATCTGCTTCCTTCCTAAGGTAAGTAGGTCGCTGTCCAGGACTCTCTGCTGATTGGCTGAGACACTGCAGCGGGCGCCAAAGTCAATGAGCCAATGAGGAGAGGAACAGGGAGGGAATCAACACACAGAGGAGCAGCTTGGCTCAGGTTGCCCCATAGCAAGCAGGAGGGAGGAGCCAGGAGTGCCAACGAGGGACCCGAGAAAAGGAGGATCTGGGCAGTGGTTTTGCACAAAGCAGGGAAGAGCTCATTCATACCAGAAACTGCACACAACTGGAGGTTTTGGCTGCAAGTTTACATGCATTTGAAGCGTGCTTGCCGTGCGATTCATGTGCGCTTGAATGCATTTTGCATCCGTTTTTTGCTGCGTTACCTGGAATTGTACTGCAGTAAAATGCAGCATGCTCTACTTTTTTTAACTGCGCTGAACTGCATTGCAATGATGTGAACTATGCCCATAGGATTACCTTGATCTTGGGCTGTCTATGCAGTTGGAGTGCACTTGAAACTGCATCCAACTACGTTCCGTGTGAAAGGGCCCTAAGTTTAACAAAAAAAAAAAAAAAAAAAAAAAAACAAGACTTTTATATCGCTTTAACCCTTTCGCTGCCAGGCCCTCTGCTCCATTTTTACACATTTTTGCAATTTTTTTCATTGCTTTTTTATTTTTCCCTTAGAGCTTTTAGAGTTGGTTAAAGACAACCCCCCCCCCCCCCCCCCCCCCCAACCATATATTTTCTGAAAGCACATAACCAGTAGAATACAAATAAGGTGCTACTGACTTTTAGGGCACAATGATATTTGCGCAAATGTTTATCAAAACAATATTTTCGTTAAAAATACATTAAAATCATTATTAGCAGATAAAAACACAGTACATTTTACAAAATTCCTACTAAATATAAAAGCTTAGCCTATAAAAGCTTAGCCTGTATTGAGTTAATAAATAACAAATATTTGTAATTTTTAAATTACACTGAACGTGCTCAAAAATGTAAATAACCACATTAAAAGTTTTTCTTTTAAGGTGCTACTGGTTTTTAAGGCCCCACGATATTTGCGCAAATGTTTACCAAAGCAATATTTAAAAATACACTAAAATCATTATTGGCAGATAAAAAAAAACAGCAAATTTTACAAAATTCCTGCTAAATTTCTACTAAATATAAAATTTTAACCTTTATTGAGTTAATAGATAACAAATATTTGTAAATTTTAAATTGCGCCTTTTAGAATAATTTTTTTTTTTTAAATCGGACTCACGCAAAAAATGTGGAGGTTTTCCTTTTTCACTTACAGCTTTCAGAATTTGTAAAAGACCCCCCCCCCCCAAACCATAACATTTCTGAAAGCACATGGCCAGTAGAATAAAAAGAAGGTGCTACTTATTTTTAAGGCAGCGCGATATTTGTGCAAATGTTTATCAAAACAATATTTTTGCTAAAAATACACTAAAATCATTAATAGTGGATTCATACATGGCACAATGTACAAAATGCCTGCTAAATGCCTAGTAAATATAAAAGTTAAAACTGTATTGAGTTAATAAATAACAAATATTTGTACGTTTTAAATTGCACCTTTTTGTGAAATGGTGAAAACTTAAGGTACGCAAAACCGTAAATAAAAACTATTTACTCTAAAAATCCGGAGGTTACCATTTTTCACTTACAGCTTTCAGAATTTGAAAATACCTCTCAAACTAGACATTTTCTGAAAGCACATGACCTGTAGAATAAAAAAAAAAGTGCTACGTTTTTTTTGGGCCCTGCAATAATTGCGCAAATCTTCATAATATTGCTATTTTCACAAAAAATACAATAAAATCCTTAAATAGTGCACATAAATACAACATAACTTACAAAATTCCTCCTAAATTGCTACTAAAGCATCGTTCACATGTGGCATCATAAAAAGTGTATGCCCATGGAGGGCCATGTTTACCTACACAGGGATGCACAGGTGTTCCATACATCCCCGTACAGGCAGTCCCATTTATGTCAATTGGGATGCAATGGATGCACAGGCATAGCTGCTGTTCCCAATCTGACATCTGTGTGGGTACAGGACCCCGAACACAGACAGTATGAGCTTAGGGACATGCATGTGGACCTACATGGATGCAAAGGCTATGTTCGTGCAGTTGCTACAACCCAAATGACATCAATGGGACTGTCTGCACAGAAATGAACACCTGTGCATCCCTGTAAAGGTACGCTGTGTATGCCCTGTGTGAACAAGGCCTTAGGCCCCTTTCACACAAGCACACCAATCGGGTCTGCCTGTCCGTTTATCAGATGGGCCCAATCAGAGCACCCATTGTTCTCTATGGAGAGACTGATGTATTTATTATTATTATACAGGATTTATATAGTGCCAACAGTTTGCGCAGCACTTTACAACATGAGGGCAGACAGTACACGTACAATACAAATCAATACAGGAGGGATCAGAGGGCCCTGCTCATTAGAGCTTACAATCTAGAAGGGAGGGTCAAGTAGAAACAAAAAGGTACTAACTGTGGGGGATGAGCTGATAGAGTAAATGAAAATACAGTTGTTAGGTGTGGGTAGGGTACAGAAGGGTTTTCAGGGATCGTCTAAAAGCTAATAGTAATAATAATAATAATAATAATAATAGAGATAAGCGGACAGATTGGGGTAAGGCATTCCATAGGATTGGAGAGGCTTTGGAAAAGTCCTGGAGGTGAGCATGAGAAGAGGTGATGAGGGAGCTAGAGAGCAGGAGGTCTTGAGAGGAACGAAGAGAACGAGTAGGTTGGTATTTAGAGACTAGGCTAGTGATGTATCTGGGGGCGAAATTATGGATGGCTTTGTACATAGCTGTTAGTATTTTGAATTTAATTCTTTGGCCGAGCGGGTGTCAGTTTACACGCCTGCATCTGATCCAGTCCAGTCCGCTAAAAACAGACGGATGGGGATTCCATTCCCCATCCATCTAGCAGATCAGATGGTATCCAATGGAAATGGACAGGTAATCCGTTTCCATCCGACCGCCCCATAGAGAACAGCGGACTGGGTCCGTGTCCGCTCTGCATCAGCGGAGCGGACACGGACCTGTCATCTGCCTGCTCAGCGGGGATCAGCAGACAGATTCCCCGCTGAGCAGGCGAATCTGCTTGACAGAGTCCACTCCATGTGAAAGGGGTCTTATCAGGAGTGGCTGGACCATTAGGGGCGCTGCCCCCCTGCAGGGTGCCGGACTCATACGTTTGTATGAGTTTTTTTTTTCAAGCCAAATGATTAGAGCCTGAGGCTCCAATTGGCTTGAAAAAGGTTGGGCTTATAGCATTGCCCCCCGAACCCACCCACTTGTGACAATAGCGAATTAATATTCGCTATCGTATTCCAGCTTCTCCTCCTGGCCAATCAGGATGGATCGAGTTGGCCGGGAGGAGAAGCCGAGGAAGCCGTGGAGGAGTGAGTGCGGAGGGGGAGCGTCACCATGGAGAGGCTGAGTGCGGGTGGACTTGGGGGGGTCTTACTACATTTGTGGGTTTTTTTTTTTATCTTTTACTTTTAAAATTGTATTACAGTTATTTTTTATTGATTAATTGTTTTGGGGAGGTCTTTGGTGAGATATCAGAGGTCTAAACAGACCCCCATATCTCTTTTTTGAGACACACGGTCAGAGATTGCACGCTAGTACATGTGACGGTCAGAGATTGCACGCATGGCACATGGGATGGTCAGACATTGCATACTTGGCACATGGGACGGTCAGACATTGCACGCATTGCACACAGGACTGTCAGAGATTGCACGCATGGCACAGGGGACAGTCAGATTGCACGCATTGAACATAGGACAATGCGATGCGTGTAATCTCTGACCATCCCGTGTGCCATGCATGCAATCTCTGACCGCCCCCTGTGCCATGCATGCAATCTCTGACCGCCTCTCATGCCACGCCTCCAGGCACTGACCGCCTCTCATGCCACGTCTTCAGGCACTGACCGCCTCTCATGCCACGCCTCCAGGCTCTGACCGCCTCTCATGCCACGCCTCCAGGCTCTGACCGCCTCTCATGCCACGCCTCCAGGCTCTGACCGCCTCTCATGCCACGCCTCCAGGCTCTGACCGCCTCTCATGCCATGCCTCCAGGCTCTGACCGCCTCTTGTGACCTGCATGCAGTCTCTGACCGTCTCTTGTGCCACGCCTGCAGTCTCTGACCATCTCTTGTGACCTAAGTTAAACACACACTCTAAGCACTAGAACCGCTATAGCTTAATGCAAAGTGTATGCCATATTGGGGGGGGGGGGGGGGTGTTTTGCAAGAGGAAGGATGGGGGGGGGGGCACCAAAATGCACCTTCGCCTGTGTAGTCAATCCTTGCACCGCCCTGTGAGCAGCATATTTCTTCAATGAATGTCTCTTTAAATCAAGAGGCATAAGCGCTATATTAACCTCAAGCTGTTTATTGTTGGATTTCATATATCGTAAATACTTGCTACAGAAAGACTTGAAGTTAGGTGCTTCCAACTCCAGTTCCCAATCACCACCCAAGAATTCTGCCTATAACTCTTTAAAAGGGCAGTAAGGTGGCTCTAATTATAGTGTACCAATGTAGCATTGTCACAAACTTCTGAAGACTATTTTTAGCACTGGCTTAGGCCCGTCAGACGGAGCGGATCCATCCAAGCGGATCCACCTGTTCAGCAGGGGATCTCTTCGCTGATCCCCACTGAGCAGGCAAATGACAAGTTTTTGTCTGTGCCACTATGCAGAGCGGACACGGGCACAGCTCTATGGAGCTGTTGGATGGAAATGTCCATTTCCATCCGATTGTCACCCGATTTGCCGGACGGATGGCTAATGTATTCCCATCTGTCTGTTTTTAGCAGATCTGATGCCCGGCAGCTGTCAGTGGACACATATCCATGCCCCATAGAGAACAATGGGTGGTCCAATCGGGTCCGCCTAAAAATCGGACAGGCGGACCCTATAGGTCCACTGGTGTGAAAGGGGCCTAAAAGTGGTTCTAAAGCTAAAATGTTCTTTTAACCTAATGCATTCTCTGCATTAAGGTAGAGGTTGTTTATAGCTTGCTTTGCTCCCCTACCTGCCTAAATACATACCCGAGTCTGAAATGGATCCACTGCTGCATCTCTTCTCTCCCCTCTCCCTCTACTCACAGGGACAAAGGCAGCTGCGAAAGCCATTGGCTCCTGCTGCTGTCAATCAAATGCTGCGAGGAGAGAGTGGGGGGCAGGGCTGGGCTGCGCTGCACTGTGTGTGTCAATAGATGCACACAGCCTGGCTCGGTTTTGAGCTTACAGGTCTGCCCCTATAGCAAGTGGCTTGCTATGGGGCAGATGGAGAAGAGGAGGAGCCAAGAGTGCCAGTGGTGGATCCCAGAAGAGGAGGTTCTGGGCTGCTTTATGCATACTTTAGCACAGAGCAGGTAAGTATAATATGTTTATTATTTCGATTAGGAAAAAAAATGTGGACTTTGGAATTGCCTTCAGATGCAACATACTATTATAGCTCAGAGCAGTGCTTCTCAACCATTTCAGTTGCGACACCCCATTTACTTCACATCTGAAGTCCCCCTTGACATTAGCGGTTCCCCTTCATGCCAGAGTCCCTGTATACATGACAGACCCCCATCTCATCAGAGTACCCCCATTACAAAGTAACCCCATCACATCAAAGTCACCCTATCACAGAGTCCTCTCATTACATCAGGGTCCCCCAATGGCAGAATTCCCCCATGACACAGTTCCCTCCAAATCACACAGTACCCCCCCCCCCCCCCATCACAAAGCCCCCCAGTCACACAGTACCCTCTTCAAATCAGAGCCCTACCTTTTGGCTTCAGCAGCAAGGCAGAGTGAGAGGTGGAGCAGGTCTGGAGGAGGCATACTTCCATCCTCTCCTGGATGCTGGGGGTGGCCCTGCATGTCACCTTTCCTGGATTCGTGTCATACATTGCCATGGTGTGGGGGTGGATCAGCCACTAACACCATTACAACAAATGACATTTTGCATCCTACTCTAGAGAATTAATGGTTGTTATGGAGCTGGCCCAATGACACCTATCTTCTATACCATATGAAGCAATTGTACTGTATATTGTATATAAACCTGTCAATAAGCAGGTTTGCAGTGCTTCAGCACGTTGTGATATCACCTAGAAAAATAAAGGGTGTCAGCATTTGAACTGATGTTAAATATTGAAAAGCATGGAGAATTTTGGCTATGCTCCCTTTTCGTACACCAGAAGCTGACTAGAACACAAAATACTAGAAGGCCTATAATGTAGCTGTTCCACAGCAAAAGTAAGGAAAGGTTATGTGGTTTTAAAGTGGAACTCTGGCCATGTAATTTAAGGGAAATAAAAGTGCTCCCTTACAATTCCGTAACCGTAAAAAAAAAAAAAAAAAAAAAAACCTGATTCCTCAAAACAGGGTGGATGGAGGAATTCTGACAATAGCACCCACCACTCTCATAATACACTGACTTCAGACGCTTGTCCTCGTTTACGGGCAAATAAGTCGCATTGTCAAGCCTGGATGTGACCAACGAGGAAGGAAATGTAAAATTTTATTGGCAGGAGCAGCGCAGGGGAGAGACAGCCGCAAAAAAAACTGTGTAAAGCCCCGATATTATACTAAAGAGTAAGACCAAAACATTTCTAAAAATATTTTTGTATTCTTTATGTACCACTTTTTGCACCCAATAAAATAATTTGTTAACATAAAAATGTGGCGGACAAAAGATGGGCGTTAGAGTGAAAAAAACTATTAAAAACCATTTTAAAAAGAATGTGTATCCTGGATTTTTTTTTTTTTTTTACAATAAATGCACAAAAATACCAGAAACTACCAGCAGAGGGAGTGGGAATACCAATCTTTCATAAGTTACAAATGTTCTTGTCTTATCCTTTAGTACAGGGGTGTCCAAACTTTTTTCAAAGAGGGCCAGATTTCATGAAGTGAACATGCGTGAGGGCCGACCATTTTTTGAACCATTAAAATTAAATGCAAATTAAATATTTTATGCAAAGTTTATTGCAAACGGCATATTATTAATTTCATAACATTGATGACAACATATGATGAGATATATATATATATATATATATATATATATATATATATATATACACATAAATTATATATCTTCCCTTCTCCGCTAAGGGTAGCGATGAGCTCAGGCGTGTTATGTTTAAAAAAATATCTAAGTCTCTGTCTCTCTCTGTCTGTCTCTCTCTGTCTCTCTCTGTCTCTCTCTGTCTCTCTCTCTCTGTCTCTCTCTGTCTCTCTCTCTCTCTGTCTCTCTCTGTCTCTCTCTGTCTCTCTCTGTCTCTCTCTGTCTCTCTCTGTCTCTCTCTCTGTCTCTCTCTCTCTCTCTGTGTCTCTCTGTGTCTCTCTGTGTCTCTCTGTGTCTCTCTCTGTCTCTCTCTGTCTCTCAAGGAAAGGAACCGCATTCCGGTTTGATGTGGCCCCCAAGTATATCCATCTGTCGCCCCCGAAGTTCGAGTGTGTTATGTTTTTTTATGCTGTTAATATATCCATCTTCTTTAGCCTGACAAATCCCAGAGCGTCGCGCTCATTCTTAGTATGAGCCGGAGCCCGCAAGGAAGCTGACAGCGTGCAGCGCCACCGCCAATCACAGGCACTGTGACATTTTCCCGATCTCTGCGTCTGCAGTCCGCAGATGCAGAGATCGGGAATAGTCACAGTGCCTGTAATTGGCTCTTAGCGCTGTCAGCTTCATAGCGGCTCGGGCACATTGACTTGTGAACACGCCCAGCCACACGGTGCTCGGGATTTGTCAGGCTAAAAAAGATGGATACATTAACAGCATAAAAAACATAACACGCTCGAGCTTTGGGGGCCACAAATGTACATATATGCAAATTCCAAGTGGGGGCCACATCAAACCAGAAAGCGGGCCGCAAATGGCCCGCGGGCCGGACTTTGGACATGCCTGCTTTAGTATAATATTGGTGGGATTTCTGCCCATCCAGTCTTGAGATTTACACAATGAGGTCTGCACTGCAGCATAACTTATCGGTCCAAAGCACTGCCTTCCCTCCTTCATTCTAAATGCTTCTGCGCAGAGGACTGGATTACAAAAGTCGAAATTCACATTTTTACATTAGTTGCATTTAAAAATACATTTAAGGGCCAGTTCACACCAGACGCAGTTCCGTGCGCTTTTTTTTTCTGCACTAAAAATGCATGCACAGTGTTTTCCATGTATTCCAATGGCTCTAGTTCACACCATGCAGTCAGTTTCTGGTCAGTTTCTGATGCAGAAACTGACCGGAACTGACTGTATTGGTGCAGAAAAAACGGAACTGCATGGAACTGCATCTGGTGTGAACTGGCCCTAAGGGTTTTATTCAGGTGAAGTTCAATTTAAATAGATTGGGTGACACTCACTTTCAGGACTGTCATTTATTCCCATGCCGTTTCTGATTTTAGAGAGGAATATTTGAATACACAGTATATACACAAGGGTGCACTGCCTAAAGTTTTCCTACAAGACTATGAGCTTCCTCCAGCCTGGGATCTGCAGGTGGTTTTTTTTCTGCAGCTGTGCATGCTATCTGAGGTTACAAGAAACCAAATATAAAATTCTGCTCAGTGCACTGGCTCAGAGCCTAAGCAAAAAGTGTGCCTTCTGAATCCTAGGTGCTCTGCTGTTGGCTTATATTGTCATGGATTTTTTCCCCATGAATAATGTCTTGTACATATACCTGATCACCTGCACCAACCCTGAGGCTGCTTAGATTTTACACTATTATACAAGCTGTACACGCACTACTGTACTTTACATTGTAGAATTGAGGCAGAAGGTTTGAGGCAACTTATGGACTCTTCATGGTACAGCAAAGACTCACATACGTATTTATAAAAAAGTATAAATTTATTTAAGACAAAAAATCATCATCATTAAAATGGTCCTACAGAGGAAAATATAGAACACACAGTATCAGATCTCTGAATAGGAACTAGACACTTGGACGCATGCCCACCCAGACAGGAGGACCATAGATCTTGCCCTATCTCAGTTCAACCCCGACATGTTTCGTGGTGTGGCCGCTTCTTCAGGAGTATACTTCAGAGGATAATGTATGTAAACATCACTACAAAGAACAGATAAAGGATGTTGACATGCGCCCAAGTGTCTAGTTCCTCTTCAGAGATCTGATACTGTGTACTGTATATTTTCCTCTATAGGACCATTTTACTGATGATTTTTTGTCTTAAATTAATTTGTACTTTTTTATAAATATGTACATGAGTTTTTGCTGTACCATAAAGAGTCCATAAGTTGCCTCAAACCTTCTGCCTCAATTCTCAAATAGATTGGATAACGGTACATTATGCTTATGTTTTCAGTTTAGTAGTGATATTATTACTTTACATTCTAGCAAAGTGTCATTTCTACAGTATTGTCACAAAAATAGAATAAATATTTACAAAAATGTGAGGAATGTACTTTTGTGAGATACTGTAGTTGTCAACATGCACTGCACGCATTTGCCTTTGCAGTCCTTCTATTTTTTAGGCTCTCCCTTTTGCCACCCCACTCAGGGAATGTCAGATACGTTGCCTGCTGCTACTTGGCCACAATATCCAACACTTTGAAAAATACTTGCCTTATATCCTCCCGGGCAGCAGCGACTTGTTCTTTTTCAATATCGTACAGTCTTACTCGAAAGCCTCCACTAGCAAACACCATGGCCCAGCTCCGACCAATAAGACCACTAAAAAGGAAAAAATAAAATAAATACTAATGAGTTGTAACTTACATCAATATAAGCAAAATATAAAGCAAAGACACAGGACTCAGAAGGACCATGATTACAAAAGTCCTGGGTCCATGCCAAGGCCCCTCACTTTTTCCCCATACATCTATAAAGAGGGGTTCCCCAGGTTACGAACCCGTTAGGGACTTTCCTCCTGTTTGTAAACCGAAAATGTTCGTAAGTCGGCTGTGCATGCGCAGAACGACAATTACGGACATTTCGATGTTCCGTTGAATGCCGTTCTGCGCATGCATGGCAAATCACGGACATTTTCCATCGCTCTGTCTGCCCGCGCATGCGCAGAATGGCTGATGTCCACGCAGAACGGCAGAGGGTCCCCGCAGCACCCGGTTCGTAAGTAGGAGTTGTTCGTAGGTTGGACGTTAGTAAGTCGGGGACCCCCTGTATGTTCTGCTGGGAAAGGCCATATACTATATGAAAAATCGACCAAACCCATTTTCGAAAATGAACATTCAACCATGAGAGCAAACGATAGTGCCATGATGTAATGACCGATAAATCGTTCAGTGAACATAAATAAATCCATTTTTTGTTTGTTTTTTTACATATACCTAGTGCAAACAGTTCGGATGGGAAACACATTAACCTTTAAATTTATCGTTCGATCGGCAGAAAATTTCCAAAATTGTCATTGGGTTTTTTTGGCTGAAAAACATCCCAACAATTATCGATTTAGTGCCCATTGACTGTCCGTTAAATGAACAAACTGTCGAAATCACAGAATTTCGGCAGATTTTTCGTATAGTGTATGGCCAGCATTAGGTGCTTTCTGCTGCTCTGATGACTAGAAAAAAACACAAAATAAAAACACTGCTGAAGACAGACACCTATTCATGCTACAGGCGCAAAACTTCACAGAACATTATATTTACTTAATATTTACTTAGAACATAATATCCAAGAACCAAAATCAGACATGGGTAAATGTTTGTTCAGTTGGCATATTCAATAAAAATAAAAGAAACTAGCTGAAAGAAATAGAGAGGCTCCCTTACTCTCTCTTCAGACGTTTGCAGTTTGTGACAAAGAGTATTGAAGCCAGGAAATCCGCATCACAGCCAGTCTACTAGCATTTTCACAAGAAAGTTACCCATGGCAGCCTTTATCTCAGTTTCCTAATAGTAGATATAAGTATCTATACATCATTCCTTGTATTCCCCAGGTGCTAGCTCTAAAGGGTCCTTTTAAGCCTCGTACACACCAACAGTTGGGTTGTACGAAAAAAAAACCTGTCTGCTCTGGTCGGAGCCACTGTACTAACCATCCAACATTAGTACAGCAATCTACCCCGCTGAGCTGTTGTGTTCTGACAGGGGGACGCCCCCCGCCAGATAACCGCTGATCAGCAATCTCAGCCATTGGTTGAGAGCGCTGATAGGGAGTCAGTCGGCTGCTGGTTTTCCAACATGTGTGTTCGACATACACACGGGCCGAATGTCAGATTGTTTTTGTCTCCCGACATTCGGCCCGTGTGTACGAGGCTTTAGTCTTCTATTATTTCTATAGAACAGCAGACATAGTGGGACCTTTAATGTGAATACGACACTTGCAGACAAACACAATTCTCTGCCAGGGAGAGTTAATATGACCCTGTCAAATGCACAAAATACAAAGCTAGCTTTTGTCTGAACAGACACAGCAGAAAGTGAGAATCCTAGTTAGAAGTACTGATGTTCAGTGTGCTGAAGAGTTCCCATTTGGGTTGATTTAATAAAGGCAAATATACTGTGCTAAAATTTTAAATCTATAAGGCTACTTTCACACTGAAGCGTTGCAGGCACTGGCGGTAAAGCGCTATATTTAGCGGTGCTTTAGCGTCTTTTTGGCGGCGCTATTCAGCTGCTAGCGGGCGGTTTTAACCCCCGCTAGTGGCTGAAAAAGGGTTAAAACGATTTGCAGGTGGGTTTGAAGCGCTGCCCCATTGTTTTCAATGGGAAGGGGCACTTTAGACCCCTTTCACACTGAGGGTGTTTTGCAGGCACTATAGCATAAAAAATAGCACCTGCAAAATTCCCTAAAACAGCTGCTCCATGCACTCCAGTGTGAAAGCCTGAGGGCGTTCGCACTGAAGCAGTGCGCTGGCAGGGCGTCAGAAAAAGTCCTGCCAGCAGCTTCTTTGGAGCGGTGAACTCACCGCTCCTCCACCGCTGATCCCAATTGAATCAATGGGGCAGCGATGTGATAGCGCCGGCAAAACGCCACCCCACCGGTGTTTTGTGGGCGGATTTAACCCCTTTTTGGCCGCTAGCGGGGGGTTAAAACCTCCCCGCTAGTGGCCGAATAGCGCCACTAAAATGACGGTAAAGCGGAGCTAAATACACCGCTCCTACAGCGCTCCAAAGATGATTTTTTGACCGCCTGCAAGGGCACCGCTCCAGTGTGAAATCCATCGGGCGTTCACAATGGAGACACAGCAGCGGCTGTTTCAGGGCACTTTGCAGGCACTATTTTTAGCGCTGTAGCTGAAAATACTGGCGCTTTACCACCGACGCCGCAGTGTGAAAAGGGCCTAATGCACTAGCTAATATCGCACAGCACTCTACTCACCTTGTTCCTTCTCTGTAGTCACCAAGGGTAAACTACTACATTAAGTATTCATAGGATGGGGTTTTTATTCTTTACTCCTATATTATTTACTCCCTGTTATTTCGGACGATCAATATACCATATTGGTATCTTTCTACATATATACATACACACACACATAATATATATATATTTTTTTTTTTTGCAGATACATATTACGCATCCGCTCCTGGGGAAGTGGTGCACTACGTACTGAGTGCAGGGTTGAGGGGTGCACTACGTACTGAGTGCAGGGTTGAGGGGTGCACTACATACTGAGTGCAGGGTTGAGGGGTGCACTACATACTGAGTGCAGGATGGAGCGGTGTGCCACATAAAGAGTTTAGGGTAGAGGGGTATGCTGTGTACAGAATGTAGGGTTGAGCAGTGTGCTACATAAAGGGTACGGGGGTTGAGGGGTGCGCGTTTATAGAGTGCAGGGCTGTGCTGTGTACTCCCAAGTTCTCCCCCCAAGTACAAAGTTCTCCCCCTCCCCCCATTCCAGGACACAGCTCTATTCCTGCCACAAATCCTCTCCCAAAAAAGAAGTGGTTGATTGAAAGGATTGCTGGAAACAGATGAGACAGTTATAGCCCCTCAGATATGGCCAACCTTCTGGGGGTCCTCACACACTGCTGTCTCTAGAGAGTGCAGGGAATAAAGCCAAAACTATCCAGCAGGAGACTGCTCTGTGAGCAAAAAATACCAGTGGGGCTGCTGCAAAAGAGCAGCTACAACTTACATCATCTGTGGAGGATGCCAGTGGGAGGTAGGGGTTCTGTGCAGTCGATGAGTAGCGTTGTCAGTTGTAAAGCAGGGAGAAAAAGGCAGCGCTGGAGGGGGCGGAACTTTCCGTCTGAAAAAAGCCCTGCTGGTGCCCACGCCAGCGTGGCCCTTGCGAGGAAAGCCGATGGAGCCAAGTGGCTCCTATCCGGGTCATGGCTTTGATTCTCCAGGAAAACAGAATTTACATAAAATCCCGGGAGGGTCACGGTGAATCCGGGATGGTTGGGAGGTATGCTATCTTAATAAGGGTGTTGTGGCATTGTGGTTGAGAAACAAATGAACTGTGACTGCCTGTCAAGTTTCTGTACTAGTGAGCCCTTGTAGAATGCCAACTCGGGGTTCCCCAGGGAGCGAAGTCTACTGCTTCTTCACCAGGACCCCTGATGGTGGGCATGCACTTACAGCAAGCTGGAACCAGGTCGTGGCCCCTTGGTATGCCCAGCTGATGATATGGAGACCACTCGCGTATGCAGAGTACAGATGGCAGGAGACAGAAGAGGATCCAGGAAACGAGCCGAGGTCAGAGCAGGCGGCTTGCAAGCATCCAAAAACTTCCTAGAGAAGAAGGCACAAAGGTGGGGCTTGCCGTTATGTACTTGAAGAACGGCACCCACACCCAAGGATGAAGCATCTACCTTCAAGAAGAAGGGCTGGAGAATGTCAGGGCATATGAGAATAGATGATGAGAGAAAAGCTGTTCTAACTTTGTAGAAAGCCTTGACTGCTTCAGGAGGCAACGAGTGGAATAACCAGGAATGAACTGGGGATTTGGAAATTGTTGAACCCCAAAAAGCACTGCCTTTCATCAGACCAGAAGGCTGAGGCCAGTTGGAGATAGCCTGAAGTATGGTTGGGTCCATAAGCAGCCCTTTATCTGTGACTATGTAACCAAGGAAAGGGATCCGAGTTTGCTTGAAGAATTTTCTCCAGCTTTCTGTACAGGCAGCAGTCCTGAAGACACTGAAGAACCATACATATTTGCGAACAATGAGTGTTCTGAAGAGAAAATAAGTATGTCGTCCAGATACACAATAACGCACATTAAACACATAAAAGGTCAGAGAAAATCTGTACAGACACAGACAAAAGAGTTCGGCCCCATGACCGCGTCATAGGATTTGATTGACAGTAGCAGGAGCCAATGGCTCCCGCTGCTATCAAACTGCCCAGTGAGGAGGGAGAGAGCCAGTAGAGCTCTTGTGCACAGCGCTGCATTGAGATTGGGCTCAGGTAAGTATAATGGGGCCTGGGTGGATCCTCTGCAACAGAAGTTTTTTTACCTTAATGCATAGAATGCATTAAGGTAAAAAAAAAAAAAAACATAAGGCTTTAGAACCACTTTTAGTCCTGTAAGCTGCGAGGTGGAGCCTCCATGGATTGAACCATTTTTCCAGCACATCCCACAGATGCTCGATTAGATTGAGATCTGGAGAATTTGGAATCATAGTCAACGCCTCAAACTTGTGTTTCTCAAACTAATTTCTAAATTCATCATACTAGGCCACCTTCTTCCATTTGCTCCATGGTCCAGTTCTGGTGCTCATGTGCCCTTTGTAGACACTTTTAGCTGCGGACATGGATCAGAATGGGCACCCTGATCGCTATGCAGCCATATACACAACAAACTGTGATGCACTGTGTGTTCTGACACCTTTCTATCAGAACCAGCATTAACTTTTTCAGCAGTTTGAGCTACAGTAGCTGTTCTACTGGATGAGACTATAGAGCAGGGGCGGACTGACAACTCATGGGGCCCCCGGGCAATAGAAGATCATGGGGCCCCCTTGGTCCCCACACTCAAGGGGACCAAGCGCACACACGGGGAGGGGGGACACACGCACACGCAGGGGGACACTGGAGGGAGAGCGCACACGCAGGGGGACACTGGAGGGAGAGCGCACACGCAGGGGGACACTGGAGGGAGAGCGCACACGCAGGGGGGGGGGGGGGCACGCACACACAGGGGGACACTGGAGGGAGAGCGCACACACAGGGAGGCACACACACAGGGGGACACTGGAGGGAGAGCGCACACACAGGGAGGAACACACACAGGGGGACACTGGAGGGAGAGCGCACACACAGGGAGGAACACACACAGGGGGACACTGGAGGGAGAGCGCACACACAGGGAGGCACACACACAGGGGGACACTGGAGGGAGAGCGCACACACAGGGAGGAACACACACAGGGGGACACTGGAGGGAGAGCGCGCACACAGGGGGGCACTGGAGGGAGAGCGCGCACACAGGGGGACACTGGAGGGAGAGCGCGCACACAGGGGGACACTGGAGGGAGAGCGCACACACAGGGGGACACTGGAGGGAGAGCGCACACACAGGGAGGCACACACAGGGGGACACTGGAGGGAGAGCGCACACACAGGGGGACACTGCAGGGAGAGCGCACACACAGGGGGACACTGCAGGGAGAGCGCACACACAGGGACACACACACACACACACACACACACAGGGGGACACTGGAGGGAGAGCGCGCACACAGGGGGACACTGGAGGGAGAGCGCGCACACAGGGGGACACTGGAGGGAGAGCGCGCACACAGGGGGGCACACACACACACAGGGGGACACTGGAGGGAGAGCGCACACACAGGGAGGCACACACAGGGGGACACTGGAGGGAGAGCGCACACACAGGGGGACACACACACACACACACACACACACACACACACAGGGGGACACTGGAGGGAGAGCGCACACACAGGGGGACACTGGAGGGAGAGCGCACACACAGGGAGGCACACACAGGGGGACACTGGAGGGAGAGCGCACACACAGGGGGACACACACACACACACACACACAGGGGGACACTGGAGGGAGAGCGCACACACAGGGGGACACTGGAGGGAGAGCGCGCACACAGGGGGACACTGGAGGGAGAGCGCGCACACAGGGGGGCACACGCACACAGGGGGACACTGAGGGAGAGCGCACACACAGGGGGACACTGGAGGGAGAGCGCACACACAGGGAGGCACACACAGGGGGACACTGGAGGGAGAGCGCACACACAGGGGGACACACACACACACACACACACACACACACACAGGGGGACACTGGAGGGAGAGCGCACACACAGGGGGACACACACACAGGGGGACACTGGAGGGAGAGCGCACACACAGGGGGACACACACACAGGGGGACACTGGAGGGAGAGCGCACACACAGGGGGACGGACACACACACACACACAGGGGGACACTGGAGGGAGAGCTCACACGCAGGGGGGGGGGCACGCGCACACAGGGGGACACTGGAGGGAGAGCGCACACACAGGGGGGCACTGGAGGGAGAGCGCACACACAGGGGGGCACTGGAGGGAGAGCGCACACACAGGGGGGCACACACACACACAGGGGGACACTGGAGGGAGAGCGCACACACAGGGGGGCACACGCACACAGGGGGACACTGGAGGGAGAGCGCACACACAGGGGGGCACACGCACACAGGGGGACACTGGAGGGAGAGCGCACACACAGGGGGGGAAACGCACACAGGGGGACACTGGAGGGAGAGCGCACACACAGGGGGGGACATGCACACAAGGGGACACTGTGGGCTGGGGGGGGTGACACTGTCGGCTGGGGGGTGACACTGCGGGCTGGGGGGTGACACTGCGGGCTGGGGGGTGACACTGCGGGCTGGGGGGTGACACTGCGGGCTGGGGGGGTGACACTGCGGGCTGGGGGTGACACTGCGGGCTGGGGTGACACTGCGGGCTGGGGTGACACTGTGGGGTAGGGGTGACACTGCGGGCTGGGGTGACACTGTGGGGTAGGGGTGACACTGCGGGCTGGGGTGACACTGTGGGGTAGGGGTGACACTGCGGGCTGGGGTGACACTGTGGGGTAGGGGTGACACTGTGGGGTAGGGGTGACACTGCAGGCTGGGGTGACACTGCGGGCTGGGGTGACACTGTGGGGTAGGGGTGACACTGCGGGCTGGGGTGACACTGTGGGGTAGGGGTGACACTGCGGGCTGGGGTGACACTGTGGGGTAGGGGTGACACTGCGGGCTGGGGTGACACTGTGGGGTAGGGGTGACACTGTGGGGTAGGGGTGACACTGCGGGCTGGGGTGACACTGTGGGGTAGGGGTGACACTGTGGGGTAGGGGTGACACTGCAGGCTGGGGTGACACTGCGGGCTGGGGTGACACTGTGGGGTAGGGGTGACACTGTGGGCTGGGGTGACACTGTGGGGTGGGGGGACCCGGGGCCCGTGACTCACCGATGCCGATTCCGATGCTCCCCGCCGGTGTTGTGCCGAAAACGGTTCCCCCCTTTGATACACCGGCCCCTCCACTCTTCTTCCATTAGGGGCCCGGACTCGGCAGGCTGTATTACATGCCGCGAATACCGCTAACAGCGCGCGGCTCCCCACCGGTCCCTCCTTCCCTCCCGTCCGTCCCAGGTGACGTCACGACGCATACAGTAGAAGCACCTGGGACGGACGGGAGGGAAGAAGGGGCTGGCGGGGAGCCGCGCGCCGCTAGCAGTATTGTTAGCGGCATCGCGGCATGTAATACAGCCGTTTCAAGTGGCCCCTCATGTGGCCGAGTCCGGGCCCCTAATGGCCCCGGGCCCTCGGGCGGCGCCCGAGTCACCGACCTGTCAGTCCGCCCCTGCTATAGAGGCCAGCCTTTGCTCCCCATATGCCTCAATGAGCCTTGGCTGCCCATGCCTCTGTCACTGGTTAACCAGTTTTCCTTTCTTGAACCACTTTTGGTGGGTCCAGACCACTGCAGACTGGGAACACCCGACAAGAGCTGCAGTTCAAGTCGTCTAGCCATTACAATTTGGCCCTTGTCAAACTCGCTCAAATCCTTACGCTTGTCCATTTTTTCTGCACACCAACTTCAGGGACAAGATGTTCACTTGCTGTCAAATACTGTATAGCCCACCCACTTTCAGATGCCAATGTAACAAGAAAGTCAATGTTATTCCCTTTGCCTGACACTCTGTATGTTACATTTAGGGCCAGCAGAAGTTTAGTGGGTGGGCAGTGAACAATTCCGGCTCTAGTGGGCCAGCGGCAGGGGGCATTGTGATGTGCATTTCAGTGCATCACACACCCCCCTCCTTTTTTTTTTTGAACAAACTTCTACTATGTAACTTTATTTGAAGTACACAAACGTGACACTTAATTCATGTCACTGTACAGCTCTGAGGTGTGTTGCTGAATATTCAGTGTTATTTTTTAACCTCTACCATATAAAAGGTGAACTCAGGTGTTCAAAGCTCGTTTGGCTGTACTTCTCCTGTGGATCACAGGAGTTCAGTTCATTCTGCACTCCTGTAACCAGTTTTCAGTACGCAACAGGCTGAAGCCTGCTGTCAGCTGATGTCACAGAGGCGGTCCAGGCTGAGGCAAGATCTATATGGTCGGGATTCGCCCACATGCCTGGACCAGCACCCGGCTCAGCCTCTCAGCAAGCCGCTGAGAGCTTGAGCCAGCCGCTCCTGCCCCCTCTACAGCCCAGAGCTCCAGTGAGTGAGGAGGGGCAGAGCAGGGAGCTGCTGACTGACAGTCACCAGCTCTCTGCCCAGGGAGCTCTGAGAACCGAGCGATCAGCATGTTTGATCGCTCAGGTCTCAGTGTTAAAGATGGCAGGGGACTGATGCGGCATCCACCTAGGTTAGTATGATTCTTAAACAAAAAATAAAACCTGTACTTCTCTCTTAATAGCTAGACAGTTTTAGTTATGTAAATAATCTAAACCAAAAGAAGATATAAAAGATGACCTTGCTTGGTTTAGGTGTAAAGGTTAACCAAGTGTTGTTTTTATTATTGTTTGTATTTTCTGAGGTACAATAGCAAACTCAGTATATAATAAGAAACATTTATGTAAGTTTTTAATTCACAAATTGTAGGTTTAAACTTTAATTTATCATTACAGTACATTTGCCTTGGACATGTAGCAGAAGGAAAATAATAAGTTACTGTTTATCAAGCATACTCTGGATAGAGATAGCAATATGTTAGCTTAAACTTTTTTTTTTTGGCAATATCTTACATCCTGTTAAATCAATGTGTTGGTATGGCAATGCTAGTGCTATTTGCTAAATAAGATTATTTACACATACAGTCAAAAGAGGATAGACAAGTGCATGTAATATTTAATAGCATTTTATAAGTAAGTCAGCTTTAAAGTCATTTTTGGTATCAGTGTCCAGTGGGAAAGGTTGGCAAATGTATTCTGGCACAGAGGACCTCTCCTGATAGGAAGGCTGCATTGCTGACCTATTTTTGAAAGTGTTTTCTGGCTGCTATGTTGATGCACAGGTTTCAGTCCATGAAGTCACTGCCATTTAAAACGATATGCAGGTCAGAAAAGCTGTAGAAGAGTGAGATTTCTTCTACATCAGGAAATTAAAGTATTCAAGCCAGAAAGCAACACGACAACCAAGCAACGAACATGTTCAGGTGCAGCATTGATAATCTGTTTTTTAATGAAAGGTTTCCATTAAAAGAAAAAAGTGCAGGAAGTTAAAAATAAAACATAGTACATACTCACCTAGATGCCTGCAGCATCGGATCAAATCGGCTGTCCTCCATCAGCTCTAACACCCAGAACTGAATGATCAAACACTGTTGATCGCTCAGTTCTAGGGTCCTCTCCGAGCACAGAGCGGTGACTGTCAATCACTGCTCTGTGCTCTGCCCCTCCCCCCCTCCCCAGTTCTCACTCTGAGCTGAGGAGTGAGAGGTAAGCATGCAGAGAGACTGAGCCAGCTGCTGGTCAGGCATCTGGGCGGACCCTGACAATATTGTTGGGATCCTTGCAGAGCCTGGACCAGCTATGCCGACACCGGGTTTTAGCCTGCTGTCGGCTGAATCTGGGTCACAGGACTGCAGAACTAAGAGCTTTGGCTATAATTCTCCTTTAAGGCCAATACACACTTAGGAATTTTTGGCAAAATTAAATGCATGTTACGATCAGTGTTGTTACAGACAATGACACAGAGACTGTATGAGGAAAATGCAGAGCTGTGAAATGTGCCAATTACTATAATGGCACACATGTCATCATGCATTTTGCAAGTACTTTCTCTCGCCAAAACAAACTCTCTTTAAAAACACTGTACCTGCAAAGATGCAAAGGAATACTTACCTCTTCTGCTGCCCATGCCACAGAACACTGCTCTGATGCAGAGTACTCCCCAGCTGAAGTATCTTCAGAATCATGCTGTGCTCATTGGTTCCTCTTGCTGACCCCCACATAACTACAGGACACAGTAGACATGCAGATAGTAGGAGAAACCACTGAGTGCTGCACGTAATACATCCTCAGCCAGGACTGAGAGGCTGAGTGCATAATCAAATCGATATATTTAGCGGGGCTTTACCGTAGTTTTAACGTGGCTTTTCGGCCGCTAGCGGGGCGTTTTAACCCCCGCTAGCGGCCGAAAAAGGGTTAAAACCGCCCGCAAAGTGCCGCTGCAGCGGCGCTTTGCTGGTGGGTTTGGAGCGCTGCCCCATTGTTTTCAATGGGAAGGGGCGCTTTAGAAGCGGTAAATACACCGCTCCTACATTGCTCCAAAAGGTGCGGCTTGCAGGACTTTTTTCAGCGTCCTGCAAGCGCACCACTCCAGTGTGAAAGCCCTTAGTGCTTTTGCATTGGAGTGCACTGAGCGGCTCTTTTAGGGCGCTTTGCAGGCGCTATTTTTAGCACTTTAGCGCCTGCAAAGCGCCTCAGTGTGAAAGGGGCCTTAGAGAAGCTCAAAATGGAGGGAGCACTATCAGGTGTTCTAGGAGCATAAATTACACATCCAACTTGTTGACTACCTATTACACTTTTGAAGGCCCTGGAGCACCAGGACAATGACACGTGACACTGATGTGGCACTGATGATAGAAGGCACTGATACGTGGTACGTGACACTGATGTGGCACTGATGACAGATGGCACTAAAACGTGGCACTGATGACACGTGACACTAATGAGTGGCACTGATGATAGATGGCACTAATACGTGGCACTGATGACACATGACACTGATAACAGATGGCACTGATGACAGATGGCACTAATAGGTGGCACTGATGTGGCATGGGGACAGTTGGCACTGATAGGTGGCACTGGGGACAGTTGGCACTGACAGGTACTATGGGCACTGTATTTTCTTTTTTTTTCACTCACTGACGCTGCAACATGATGCTCTCCCTCCTCACACGGTCTCTGTGAGAGGAGGGAGAGCTGGTGTCGGCAATGAGAGATGATCTCATATGTTTACATATGAGATCCATCCCTCATTGGACACTCAGATCGAGTGCTAAATGGCCGCTGTGATTGGCCATTTAGCATGATATGTGATTGTCTGTGTCCAAGGGACATGGCCAACACAGAATTTCCCCGATACGCGCCCGCGGTGGCGCGCATCGGGGGAGTAAACAGGAGGACGTCCAGGTGAGAAAGACACCACCGCTCTAGGCAGATCCAAAGAACACAAGATAGCTCCTCCAGGGAAAAGAGATCTGGGTGCGGACCACGGCATGCAGACAATGTAAGTAATTAAGCAACTCTGGATGGCCGCACTCCAAAAACAAACTTGGTGCCTTTTATTCGTAAAAACAGGAACACTTTAAATAATATCACAGCAAAAGCGACAACAGCTGGCGCGTTTCACACTACGAGGAGTGCTTATTCATAGCTGTCCAGGGACGCCCTCCCGGCAATAGGGCGACGCCTTGTAGCCATCTTTCGGCTATAGCGCGGGCGCAAGGTGGTTAATAATCACAGTGTTTTCCCGGTGGGGCGGCTTTCATGTGGGGTTTATTTACTGAAGTTGGAGAATGCAAAATTAGGCTCATTTCTGCATAGAAACCAATCAGCATAGAATCGAAAGTTTCAAACCCCAGTTTGTTCAATTAAAGTAGAAGTTCTCCCTAACACTAAAATCTGTAAATCTATAGGTATCCACGATCCAAGACTAACCTATCTAGCCCTGTAAAGAAGAAATCGCTACACATACCTTTTCTGAAGCCGCTCCGGTCCCACGCTGAACTGTCAACGGAAGCCCCATATTTACTCTATGGGTGACGTCACTTCCCATTCATTTCCCAGCTGTTGTCAACTGTCTCCTCTGCAGAGCTTCCGCCGCTGCAGACCGGACCAGAGCGGCTTTAAAAAAGCAATTAGCGATTTTTTCTTTACAGGGCTAGATAAGTTAGTCTTAGATCATGGATGCCTCTAGATTTAGAGATTTTAGTGTTAGGGTGAACTTTTACTTTAAGCTTTGGCAATAAAACCTGAAAAACGGATTGGTCTCTATGCAGAAGTGAGCCTGATTTTTCACTCTCCAGCTTTAGTATATAAACTCCAATGGCTCCGTGGGAGGGATTCCCTCATCAATACTGACTGTGGTTGCAGAAAAGGAAATCATTCCATCTATGTCCGGCTTTACTTATGCTAACTCTATGAAAATACAATTGTTTGTTTCAATTGCCTGGAAGTCTATTTTAAATAACTGTGCAGAAATCTGAATCATCTTTCAGTGACCTGATCTCAATAAAGATGAAATCAAAACTGTTTGCTCTACATCAGTGCACATACTCATTGATGTTTTTCTCTAAATAAAACTATCTAGCCTCAAAATATAGATTTTACATTGCATACCAAGCAATGGATTTATCATATAGAGACATTCCGGGACATGCTGAGCTACACAAAACTAGTGGGAGGATTTGCCCACCTCAGCACAATCAGACATGTAACCACGCTGGAGGGTTATCCTGGGTCATCTCTATTTCCTGTTTTTTGGAGGGGATGGAAACCATTTTCAGCAATTGCACACATTTTTCCAAGACTGGGACAGCAAGTTCTATATGAAAATGCTGCATGTCTCAAATGAGAACTGAAATGATTTGAGCTAAACAGTTTTGTTCAGTCTTATGTGAACATGACCACAGCATTCCCAATTTGGCAATTTTTAATGGCACACAACTTGTCCCATGCATGGCTCTTCCAGTTCTTAAATCACTTGGGTCTCATGCACACTGGACAATGGCCCAGCTCTTCTAAATGCCCTTCTCCTGGCAAGAGAAAGGCTGCATCAAAAAGGCGCCTTTTTCTGAACACAAAAAATGCTAAAAAATGCAGATAAATGCGCGTTAATTAGCGTTCAGCATTCTATTTTTTCAATGCATTGTGGGAGTTTGGGAATGCATTGTGGGATTTTTGGAGTGTCCTCTGTATTTTTCTTAAAAACGCACATAAACGCTAAAAAAGTGCATAAACGCTAGTACAAAACCGCTGTTAAAAGCGCGTTTTTCAACCAGCGTTTTCTGCCAGCAATCTGGCGTCCAGAAAAAGCTTTTTTGAGCTCCAGTGTGCATGGAGCCTAAATGATGAATTTAGCTTTGGGAACATGTTACATGTACCACCCGTTTTTGGATGGAACGTGCAAAAAAGGTTCCTGCTCCTGTAGTGGCTCAGCGTATGATAGCAATACGGGGAGAAGTTCTGCATACTAGCTGTCACTTTTTGAAAACAGCGTGGCCATGTGGGGCTCTGCCCACATGGCAGCGTCATTCATTCACAGAGTTTTGTGAATGAATGAACTACAAGTACCAACATCCTTTGTGGTTGTAGGCTTGTAGCTCTTAAAGCGGGACTGTACTGAATTTTTTTTTTTTAAAAGCCAGCAGCTACAAATACTGCAGCTGCTGACTTTTAAAAAATGGACACTTACCTGTCCCTGGTTCCAGCGGTGTCGGCAGCAGAGGCTGATCGCTCGCTCGGCTCTCTGCTGTAGCCGGCGCCATTCTCGGTGAGGGAATCAGGAAGTGGCTTCACTTCCCGATTCCCTACTGCGCATGCGCGAGTCGCGCGGCGCAATGAGAATCTTCAGCGCTGTCTGCCGGGACACGTGTGTGTCCCGGCAGACAGCGCCGGGACAGGAACTTGCGTAAACTCCCACGGGAGTTTATGCCGGAAGTGGGTGCAGATACCTGTCTTAGACAGGTATCTGCACCCCCCTCCCCCCTGAAAGGTGCCAAATGTGACACCGGAGGGGGGGAGGGTTCCGAAAAGCGGGAGTTCCACTTTAGGGTGGAATCCCCCTTTAATGAACTATCACGGCGCTGTTGAGCACTGTGGTAGTTCATTGATTTTTCTATCCGTGTATCTGCTTGCCCGTACAATGTACAGTCAGACTGCTTACACTGACAGTCTGCAGGAGACCTGCATGGCACCAGCAATCTGCTTATCGTTGGTTCATTGCTTTCCTGGCTTCTAAAAAAAAAAAAAAAAGTAGTAAGGCTGGACTTCTTAAGACTCGGTTCACACTGGGGCAACTTGTCAGGTGACTTAGCCGACTGACAAGTCGCGTCCCGTTCTGTACTAAGGAACCGTTCTAATAGGAGCGACTCAAGTCGCTCCGACTTAGAAAAAGGTTCCTGTACTACTTTTGGGGCGACTTTAGGTAACTTGCATTGACTTCTATACAGAAGTCATTTTGCAAGTCGCCGCTGAAGTCGGATGCAGGTCGCCTGAGGCAGTCGCGCTGCAAGTCGTGCTGCCTCAGTGTGAACCGACCCTTAAAGATCAATTTATCCTTTAAGCTTTGACAATAAAACCTGGAAGCTGACTAGCTTCTGTGTGCACCAGTTTTAGTAAATCCACCCCCTCCCCCCCTCAATGTCCTGGCTCTGACATGCTGCCTGCTTATGATTTATCTTCCCTGCACTGGAAAAGTATCACAAAGACTAAACCTTTGTTGGACTGATTAAAACATTGGCACGTGTCCACAACAACTCTTCTTGACTTTACTGCTGTTGTGGCACCACAAGTCCCAGCATGTCCTTTTTTAGTATGTGGTTTGCAGGTCATAATGAAGCTTTGGAAATCCAGAAAAAGCTATAAAGCCACAACTCATGTTTCCCATGTGCTATGCATTCCTGCTCTATAAAATATTATTAAATTAGAATATTTGCTGAAGCATACACAAAAAGCATTTACCTGCCAATAATCACAATATAGCCTTCGTTCAGGTCAGTCATTTTCAGTGGCAGGGTTTTGACTAGCAGTGCAGACTGCAGGAAGGATCCAGCACTAGACTATTAGCAGACTTTCACAACCCCACTATTTACTTTCTGCTGTCAGGAAGTCTCCGGTAATCCTCTTCCTTATTGGCTGCTCTGGAAAGCTCCAGCCTAAAAGATAATAATAAGAAGACAGTGATTGGCTAGTGAAAATCTCTCCAACTCCCTGCCTTCATTTCATACAAATCTGGCATGGCTAAGCCAGAGTTCCAGGGTTGACATGCTAACACAACTCTAAAAAATACATATCTGCAGTATTGATTATTGTTCTGAGTAATACAGCAACATATTTACCAGCAGGAGAAGAGACATCCGTCAGACTTAATCAATGCAGTCTGATCCAGCAGACAGCTGTTATATCTTATCAATAAAGCAGCGCTTATGTAACTGGTAGCTTGCTTTTATATCGCTTGAGGACAGGTTTTTGTAAGAAAAAAAGAAGATCTGTGCAAAGTTCATGAGAAGACAAATATCACGCGGATGGAATGGGTCAGCTCGAAAGCTTTGGGGTGGGATAAGTCAGCCATTAAAGATGATCTTTGGGGAAATGCTGCATATAGAGAGAGTGTGATGTGTCAGAGAACATTAAAGCGGAGGTTCACACAAAAATTGAACCTCTGCTTTTCGGAACCCTCCGATGTCACATTTGGCACCTTTCAGGGGGAAGGGGTGTGCAGATACCTGTCTGATACCTCCCACGGGAGTCTCAGCCTCTTCCCGTCCCCCGCGCTGTCTGCTGGGACACACACGGGTCCCAGGAGATATCGGGGACCAGTTAGGACGCGCAGCGCTACTCGCGCGTGCGCAGTAGGAAACCGGGAAGTGAAGCTGCAACGCTTCACTTCCTAATTCCCTCAACGAGGATGACGGCGGCAGCTGCCGAGAGCCGATCGATTGATCGGCTGCCGACATCGCTGGACCCTGGGACAGGTAAGTGTTCATTTATTAAAAGTCAGCAGCTGCAGTATTTGTAGCTGCTGGCTTTTAATATTTTTTTTTTGGTGGACCTCCTCTTTAAATACGATTTTATTGACAGGGGGCCTTTAGTAGCATGGTCCCTTTACTCCTGACACATGCAAGTCATCTGTAAGAGTGCTTAGAGTTGTCTGGCCTCTCTTGGCTTGCTACGGGTCCAACATGGAAGCCTACTGATGAAATCCATAGTTTGTTTAGGTCAGAGCTGCATTATGCTGATGGCATAGCTCCCAATTGTCCCTGATTTCGAGGGACTGTCCCTCTTTGAAACATATGCACCATTTATCAATCAAAAAAATGTTTCCCAGGGCTAAACTTTTCATCCAATTTCTAAATTGCTGCATTTTTAAATTCCAACAGCCAATATAAAGAAATGGTAGTAGTAAAAATAGCACATTTTTATTTGTACAATTCTCCTTTAAGGAGGTGTGGCAGGGGATGTGTCTATACATACTTTTGCCAATACGTTCTTACCCTCACCAAGATCCAGATGTTCTGCTAGGTATCTGAAATGTAGTCCACTGACTCTTCCTTCTCTACATATCCACCTCCAATGGTTACACACTTCTCACATCTGTGGAAAGTACCTTTAATACCATCTGCGTAGAAGTATGCAGATTTGGAGGAAAACCAGCTATCAACTTCAATAATGGCTGCCTCATCATTGTGGAAATGTCTTCCCCGTAAATGTTTCTTCAGATTTGGAAACAGGAAGAAGTCCGAAGGTGCCAGGTCAGGTGAGTAAGGTGGATGGGGCAGAGATTCATAGCCACAATCACAAACAAAAGTCAGTTGGTACAGGTCCAATTGCTTTGTGCACATTCCACTCATTGCTGTTTTTGGAAAGGTCTCAGTAACCTGGGAATCCAACGTGCAGCCACTTTGCTCGTATGCAAGATGTTATGTAATATATTGTAAACTGACCCCCTAATGTTCACCCCCTTAGCTAAGAAACTAATAGTCACACGTCTATCTTCAAGCACTAGCTCCTCAACTTTCACCACCACACTTGGTTCTGTGGCAGTTGACGGATGACCTCCCCTTGGGTCATCCTGTATATTTGTGTGACCACACTTGAATTCTCTATTCCATCGTTTGACAGTCTCATATGATGAAAAAATCCTCCCCATACACAGCTGACATCTCTTCATGTATTATTTGGGCAGATTTCCCTTGAAGATGGAGGAACCTAATCACGGCTCGGTATTCAACTTTGTCCGGTATGGCGCCTATTCCATTTCTCTTGGCTCTAACTATAATTAACCATGACCTACAAAAACATTGGCATGCATATTACTAAGATATCTACCTATAAACCTGTAAAATTTCAGATCCCTAGCAGATCTAGATCATGGTGAGGGTAAGAACCTATTGGCCTCCGGTTATAGGTGTCCCTCATTCCCATCTCAAAAAGTTGGGACGTATTCTGACGGTGTCGGGAAGCATGAAATCTATGGAGTCAGAGAAAGCATTTCTACATCACATAAATGAACCTATCCTTTGTACTCACTAAAAGTGTTACAGCCCTTTAATCTGACTTGCCCGCGTGTTTATCGACTCATGACACAATCAATTAATCCTATACCAAGGGTTTCCCGATTCAAATCCTGCTTTGCTAATGCTTTGTATTTTGACCTGTGTGCTTGGAAATGCTTTACAGTCCCCAGGCACCACGCGCACACCAAAACAACCTTTAGGAGTTGTCTCCTCCTCCAACTCACCGTGACTCAGCAATGGGCTTCAAAAAAAATTTTTTTTTTCAAATGACACCTGCAAGTGTGACTTTTTTTGACCTTGTTTGACTGAAGTTGAATGTTAATTAAAAATTAGTTACCCAGTAAAAATAAAACCTGCCAAATGAGACAACATTCATTAAAAGTGAAGTAAACAAATTAAAAGAACTTAATGTGAAACTTAGCAAGAAAAATCAGGGGAGCTCACACTCCTTCATACATGTGTGATGAACATTTGTGATCTCGCTCAACACACCTCCCAACGTTACACAATCAAGGCAACTCTAATCTGTCAAAACAGCCCAAAGGCACTGGGGTCTTCCAAAATTCCTGTGTTTGCCTTTAATAACCAGAAGGGGTCCCTGCACTCAGACCTCAACAATCAGGTCTTTGCAGCATCACCTAATGGGACTCCTGGGCAGTGTTAATTTCGTTAACGAAAATATTTGTCATCATTTTTGTCAGCTGCATGTTTTCTGTGATGAAAACTAAACAAAAATAAAATTTGAACTAAACCCAGGAGCCTGCATTCAGTATATCAGATCTCCCACAGTACACAGAACATGGAAATGTGATCATTTTAGTAAATATAAACGGCTAAATACTTTTTCTCATCAGCAGTATATAGCAGTCTTGTGACTTCTATCAGTGTCTGGTTAAAGCTTGTAGGAGGAGTTTTCATTCTCCTCTGACTGTCCTATGAGGCTGCAAGACCCCTGACTCTGTCTGGACAGTGCTTATTGGCCTTGTGCTGATCACATGCACCCTCCCAAGAAAAAAAAAACTCTAGCAAAACACCAAACTGAGCATGTGCAAAGTGCCCCCCAAGGCTCTGTACTATTAGCAGATGGATTGGGGACAGAAAAAGAAGGGGCGGATCAGAGAAGACAGAGAAGGACCAAGAAGACAATGCAGAGGATTACCCCTTTAGGTTCTACAGTGAGTATAACAAGCATGCTTTACTCCATATACAGACTAATTTTACTGTTGTGGGTTTAGTAACACATTTAAGTCAATTGACGAAAATCAATTCCAATTTTTATCAACAATCAAAAACAGAACAAAAATGTGAAGAAGAAATGTTTACCCCACCTGAACTTCCGCTTTTTTTTCTCAGAGCTTCGTCTGTCTGTTAAAGCCTATATTATTAGATTTTTTACTCCCGGAGTATATAATGAGTTTGGGAATTCTGGAGAAATGGTTAAAGTGGTACTAAACCCATAAAAATAAAAGTAATTTTAGTTGACTATAATACAACTAAAACTAAAACCATTCAGATGACTAAAATATGACTAAAACTAAAATGGCATTTTAGTGAAAAGATATGACTAAAACGTAATCGAAATTTGAAGCCAAATGAACACTGCTCCTGGGCTGCAGCTCTGGCCATAGAAACTGGGGGTATGGGGTTGCATTACCCCACAAAACAAGTATAACCCACAGAGTAGCAATATGATCAATAGCAATAATAAAAGGAAACAAACAAAAGTGTGGAAAATTATTGCCGCAAACCTTTACCGAGGTTTAAAACAGAACATGATTACTTTAACTAGTTGCCGACCAGCCGCCGCAGTTATACTGCGGCAGGTTGCCACGGCTGCACGAATCGCCGTCATGGTACGTCGGCTCTTCAAAGCACTATAGCAGGTACCATTTCTCCCCACACTCCGCTTTGGGGCAATCTCCTATTGCCACATCTTGGATCTGTCCCAGACCCCCAAGTCTGGGCTAGGTTTCAGATTACCAAAGTAAAGCACGTCATGCCCGGGGGGAGACTCCTGTCCCTGGCGGAACTGAAGAGACGATATCAATTACCACCGTGGATGTATTTCAGATACATGCAGCTTAGGCATGCTATAAGAGCTCAATTTCCAACCGGAATCACCCTTGCTGTGCACTCAGTCGAGTCCCTTCTCACAACGGCTGAGCTGGACCTTACCTTGTCCTCCATATACCTGAGGCTTACATGCAGAGATGCCTTAAATACAGCAAAACTTTTTGAGGTTTGGAAGGGCGATATACCTGCTCTGACAGAGGAGGACTGGACCGAAGGCCTACAGCAATGCATCCCCCTTATGATATCGGCCAGAGATCAATTTGTTCAGCTTAAATTCTTGCACAGAGTATATTACACCCCTGTTAAACTATCCAGAATATACCAGGGGGTGTCGGATACTTGCCCTAAATGCAGACAGTCGGTGGGTACCTTCATCCATATGGTATGGGAGTGTCCCCATAGTCAGACGTTCTGGTGAGCGGTGGTTGCTGACATAAATAGAGTTGCGGGTCTTTCACTGGACAGAGACCCCTTGATATTTCTACTAGGTATAACTGACAACCTAAATACCACCAAACATAATGCAGCCTACTATGCCAGGAAAACAATTATCACCAAGTGGAAACTCCCGGACCCCCCCCCCCCCCCCAACCTTAAACATGGAAGGCACTCATAAACGCGGTTTTGCCTCTCTATAAAATCACATATATGGGACGGAACTGTCCTCAAAAGTTTGAGAAAATCTAGGCGCCATGGGTGCAGGCTGAACACCTTACGGTATAGTTGGCAAGAGAGGTGATCATGGGCCAAATGGCTGGGAAACACATTGCATTACAACACTGACAGGTTGATTGAGGGACCTACGTTCAAAAGACAGGGATAATGGTTTGAGGTGTTCACAAACGAATAAGGAGGTGTGATTTGTCCTCTCCCCCTGGTGCCCCCTGATTCCCCCTCTCTCTTTGGCTACCCTTCTTTCTACTTCCCTGTGAGTAGGTCATTTCCTTCATCCATATGCCTTCACCCCTCCCTCCTCTCTCCTTCATCTCCTTCTTGTCAGCACTACAAACCGCATGATGGGGAACATCCCCTATTGTTATTGGTATCTCCAGGACGAGTGCTGCCCATAACAATGCTGAATACGATTAAGAGACGAGATGGTATGGAGTAGGGCTGTTGTGTGATATGAGAGATGCATATGCTACGATGACCATTCTTAGACATATTAATGATGATGTAACTGATGATATGATGATCTGGTATGATGTGTAGGGATGAGCCGAACACCCCCGGGTTCGGTTCGCACCAGAACTTGCGAACGGACCGAAAGTCCATTTTTTTTTAGTAATGTCGGCGATCTGCGATTTTTTTTTCGTGACTGCGACATTGCGGCAGACACTTCTGACACATTTTTGGGACCATTCACATTTACACAGCATTTACACAGATTTAATGTTTTCCCTAAATGTGTGATTCTAACTGTGGGGGGAGGGGACTCAAGGGGAGGAGACCGATCATGTGTTCCTCCGTGCATGGATCACATGATCGGTCTCCTGCTCGCTGACAGGACGTGGAGCTGTGTGTTTACACACACAGCTCCACGGTCCCGCCCGGTCCCGTTGTTTTAACGGGCAATCGCGGGTGCCCGGCGGACATCGAGGCCGCCGGGCACCCGCACCGGGTCCCGAGCGACCTCGCGGGTGCACGCGCGCGCCCCCCAGGCAGCCGGGAATGGGAGGACGTCATATGACGCCCACCCAGGATGGTAGACCCACCTTGTGGGCGTCATATGACTATGGGCGGGTAGGGAAGGGGTTAAATAGTGCAGTTAAATGTCACCCTGCTTGTGATTCCACCACCGCTTATAAATTGGCCACTCACCAGAACCAGGTGAGTTTGCGCCTTTGGTTAATTTGTTGGATAGCCACTCCTAGACCTGGATGCCTTAGTCCCCTTTCCAGATGATATGATTAGGTAGATGGGAATACCGCTCTCAGAGAAAAATAAATTGCCATCGTGGTGTAGTAAATATAAACTTTGTTTATTAAAAAAAAAGTAAAAAATATTGCACTCACATATTACTGTGCCTTACGCCGGCACTAAGCTGTTCCAGCCATGTGGGTCTGCTGTGTTGGCGCTCGTTACCATATGCACTTCCGTGCATTCCAAGCCTCGCTCCCGTTGGGCCGGAAATGGCATCAAAAACTCCCAGCAGCCTCTATGCGTTTCGCAAACATTGATTGCGTTATCAGTGATGACGCGAAAAATGTTTGCGAGGCTTGGAACACACGGAAGTGCATAGGGGAACGAACGCCAACACAGCGGACCTCATACACACAGCTGGAACATATGTAATATGTGAGTGCAATATTTTTTACTTATTTTACTTAGTTTCCACAGCTCACTCAATAGCAGAGAGAGCTTGTTTTTGACTGCAGCAGACTAAATTGAATTGAGCACCAAAACATAAATAGGTTGATAGATGTATTCACATACACACGTTTAATTAATATTTCAATTTTTATATTTTGTGCCGGTACCACTACTAAATTTGTGAAAAAGTGACAGTCCCAAAGCTCGCGGCATTGCAGATAAAATTGTGGCATTTATTGCATTAGATGACCAGCCATTCTCTGTTGTGGAGGACATTGGATTCCGTAGGCTCATGCAACATATTGAGCTGCGTTGCACAATACCAAGCAGACGCTACTTTGCAGATACCTGTATACATGAATTGTTCTGCAGTGTTAGAAAACACGTTCATGAGCTCATGCCTACCGACATCATAGCATTCAGTTTTACTACTGACATTTGGAGTTCAGACTTCAGTCCAACGAGCATGCTCAGCCTGACAGCACAATAGATAGATGCCAATTTCAATTGCAAAACATCCTACTTAACCACTTCAGCCCCGGACCAATTGGCAGCCAAAGGACCAGGCCCCTTTTTGCGATTCGGCACTGCGTCGCTTTAACTGACAATTGCGCGGTCGTGCGACGTGGCTCCAAAACAAAATTGGCGTCCTTTTTTTCCCACAAATAGAGCTTTCTTCTGGTGGTATTTGATCGCCCCTGCGGTTTTTATTTTTTGCGCTATAAACAAAAATAGAGCGACAATTTTGAAAAAAATGCAATATTTTTTGCTTTTTGCTATAATAAATATCCCCAACAAATATATAAAAAAACATTTTTTTTCCTCAGTTTAGGCCGATACGTATTCTTCTACATATTTTTGGTAAAAAAAAAAAAAAAAAATCGCAATTAGCGATTATTGATTGGTTTGCGCAAAAGTTATAGCGTTTACAAAATAGTGGATCGTTTTATAGCATTTTTATTAATATTTTTTTTTTTTACTAGTAATGGCGGCGATCAGCGATTTTTATTGTGACTGCGACACATCAGACATTTTTGACACATTTTTGGGACCATTGTCATTTATACAGAAATCAATGCTATTTAAATGCATTGATTTCTGTATAAATGACAGTTGTAGTGAAAGAGTTAACCACTAGGGGGAGGGGAGGGGTTATGGGCTCTGACGTGTGTGTTTTTTTTTACATTAGGGGGCGGGGCTGACGTCTGACGTCATTGATCGGCTTTCCCGATGACCGGGAACAGCCAATCAATGAGTAGGAAGCGCGGGGAGAGGTTTGTTTACACATACCTCTCCCCGTTCTTCAGCTCCGTAGCCCGATCGCGGGACACCAGCGGCGATCGGGTCCGCTGGTCCCGCGGCCGGGGTCACGGAGCTCACGACCGGGGCGCGAGCGCGACCCACGGGCAGGCAAATTAAAGGGGACGTACGGGTACGTGGTTTTGCCTGCCCATGCCATTCTGTAGACGTATATCTACATGAGGCGGTCGGGAAGCGGTTAACGCACGTGAGTTTGTTGGATCACATACTGCAGCAGGAATATCTGATGCTTTAAAAACCACACTTGGCACATTGAGAAGTCTAAAGTGCATTTGATTGTCTGAGATAACGCGCGGAACAAGGCAAAGGCAATGGAGGACAGTGAACTTTAAAGCATACCGTGCATGGCACACGCGCTACAATTGGCTGTGAATGAGGGATTGCTGAGTCAGCGCACCATATCTGATATCATATCAAAAGGAAGAAAAATTGTGGGTCACTTTTAAGCATTCTCCACTTGATTATTCCAGATTACAAGCTCTGCTGATACAGTTTGGAATGCCCCCGAAACGACTGCAGCAAGATGTAGCCACTCGTTGGAACAGCACCTACTATATGCTGATAAGTCTTTAGAACAAAAGCGTGTTTTAGCTGCATACATTGCAGATTACGAGCTGCCGGCAACATTGAGCGCACATCAGTGGATGTTAGTTGAAAATAGTTTGTTTCTTCTATCTCCATTTGAACAGTTAAAAAAAAGAAATAAGCTCAGCTAATGCTTCCATTGCTGAAGCTATCCCCTTGATTGCTGCACTGAAGCGTCTGCTAGAAAAAGGAGGCAGAAACAAAGCACGGTGTAAAAACGGCTAAAACCACTCCACTGGAGGCCGTTAACAGCCGGTTTCAAGACACGGAGTCCAACCCTCTGTACTGCATTGCAACAGTTCTAGATCGTCGCTTTAAAGGGCATTATTTTTTTAATGTGGAGAAAAAGCAGCGTCCATGGGAAATGATACAGGCATAAATGGAGATGATGGAAGCATCTGGTGAAGGCGTTTCGAGGTGTAGCACAGAGGAACACACTCCCTCGATATCTGATATGTTTGAAGAAATTTTTAAGAAATTTTACATGAACGCACCCGGTTCATAGCAGTGCCACAACAACTGCAGCTACCCAACAGCTGGATATTTATTTAGTCGAACAGTCTATCGCCAGTACTGGCGCATCAACAAACAACGTTTTCCTTTGCTTTCACAGATTGCACGCAGATATTTATCTGCCCCAAGCACCAGTACAGAGAGTGAGAGACTATTCAGTCTAGCATCTCATATTCTTGATGAGAAGAGAAAATGTCTCTCCTGTGAGAAAGCTGAACAACTTTTGTTCTTAACCACTTGCTTACTGGGCACTTAAACACCCTTCCTGCCCAGACCAATTTTCAGCTTTCGGTGCTCTCACACTTTGAATGACAATTACTCAGTCATGCAATACTGTACCCAAATTAATTTTTTGTCCTTTTTTTTCCCCACAAATAGAGCTTTCTTTTGGTGGTATTTGATCACCTCTGGGTTTTTTATTTTTTGCGCTATAAATGAAAAAAGACCGTTTTTTTTTTAAAAATAATAATTTTTCTTTGTTTCTGTGATACAATTTAGCAAATTATTATTTTTTCTTCATAAATTTTGGCCACAATTTATACTGCTACATATCTTTGCTAAAAATAACCCAAATTAGTGGATATTATTTGGTCTTTGTGAAAGTTACAGACTCTACAAACTGTGGTGCGAATCATACAAAATTGATCACATCTGATGTACTGGTGGCCTATCTCATTTCTTGTGACCCGAACAAGTCAGGAAAGTACAAATACCCCCCAAATGACCCCTTTTTTGAAAGTAGACATTCCAAGGTATTTAGTAAGAGGCATGGTGAGCTTTTTGATGTTGTAATTTTTTCCCACAATTCTTTGCAAAATGAATTATTTTTTTATTTTTTTCCACAAAATTGTCATTGTAATAGGTTATTTCTCCTGAGTATTACGATACCACATATGTGAAACTTTTACACAGCCTAGCCACTTAGAGAGGCCCAAAATGCAGGGAGCTCCATCACGTGTTCTAGGAGCATAAATTACACATCTAACTTGTTGACTACCTATTACACTTTTGAAGGCCCTGGAGCACCAGGACAATGACACGTGACACTGACGTGGAACTGATGACAGGTGGCACTGATACGTGGCACTGATGACAGATGGCACTGATGACACGTGACACTGATGACAGATGGCACTAATATGTGGCACTGGTGACAGATGGCACTTATACGTGGCACTGATATCATGTGGCACCAATACGTGGCACTGATGAGAGATGGCACTAATACGTGGCACTGATGACAGATGGCACGATACGTGGCACTGATACGTGGCATTGATGACACGTGACACTGATAACAGATGGCACGTGACACTGATCCGTGGCACTGATGACAGATGGCACTTATACATAGCACTGATGACAGATGGCACTGTGGACAGGTTGCATTGGGGACAAATGGCACTGGAAACAGGTGGCACTGGGGACAGGTGGCAGTGGGGACAGGTGGCAGTGGGGACAGGTGGCAGCGGGGACAGATCGCACTTTATTTTTTTCTATTTTACTTTACATATGAGATCATCTCTCATTGGACACGCCGATCGCGCTGTAAACGGCCGCTGTGATTGGCCGTTTACAGCGATCTGTGACTGGCTGTGTCCGACGGACACGGCCAGCACAGAACTTCCCTGATGCGCACTCTAAGGAGCGCGCATTAGGGAAGTAAACAGGAGGACATCCAGGGACGTCCTCCCTGCAGGGAGCGTCCGCGCTGCAGCCGTCTTTCGGGTATAGCGCGGGCGCGAAGTGGTTAAAGCAAAATCTGCCACTTTTACTGTGAAATAGATTTAGAAATCAGTAGCACAGTCCAATTCATTTACTTGGTGGAAAAGGGTAAATTAATTGGTATAGCTAGAGTCATACTGTGCTATTGGACACAATTGGAACATAGTATGTTTCAATTGTCTAGTTGTGCCATTGGTTGTTCATTGTAGTTCTTCCACAGTTTTTTTTTTGCACTTCTTCAATTTAAGAGAACTCCAGCTTTTGAACTACTGTACACATAGTTTTTCAATCTCTCCAATTTTAGTAAATCAACTCCACAATCTCTGGTGCTTGGAAGTGGGCCCCAGACTGTTGCCTACATTTTTCCCTGCTGGCTTCACTGGACATGCCTCACCTTTATGCCCTCTAACTCTTATGACTAGGGAAGTCGGTGGATATACTTACACTGTCTGAAATAAAACAAGACCTCTCTTTGTTAATATGGTAAATTAAAGTGGATGTAAACCCCCCAAAAAATTGCTTTCATTTGAGCCCAGTTTTGCCACACAGATTTACTCGAGGCCTGAGCAATCCTCTTTTATTGTTCAGTTAGAAAAATCTTGACAAAGTGCTGAAAACTTTGTCAAAAACGTCCCCTTGCTGTGAGTGACAGGTGATTTACATATCTCATGCACTAGCCTGAGACAGGCACATCCTGTGTAATTATAAAAAGTGAGAAATTCACCCCTCCCCCACATAACAAATCCTGGTGATGGAAAGGAATGTTATCTGTGATCAGGTGACCTCAGACACACACACTGCACTATAACAATCATCAGATCACTGGATGTTCTACTCTGCCCAACTCTGACTACATACATCTCCCCTATATTCTTCTTCCTGTTCACTCGAGAATACATTTTCTTTCACTCTGGTCCGTGCCTGTCTTAGGCTAGTGCATGAGATATGTAAATCACCTGTCACTCACAGCAAGGGGGCGGCGTTTTTGACAAAGTTTTCAGCACTTTGTCAAGATATTTCTAACTGAACAATAAAAGAGGATTTTTCAAGGCTGGAGTAAATCTGTGTGGCAAGACTGGGCTCAAATGAAAGGAAATCTTATTCTCTACATTATGACATCAAAAAAAAATAAAAAATTCCAGTCCACGATACTTCACATCACCTATAGCCTAGGATAGTGATGGCGAACCTTGGCACTCCAGATGTTTTGGAACTACATTTCCCATGATGCTCATGCACTCTGCAGTGTAGTTGAGCATCATGGAAAATGTAGTTCCAAAACATCTGGGGTGCCAAGGTTCGCCATCACTGGCCTAGGACAACTGGAAAACCCAACAGGCTAACATTTTTTGGGGACTCGTCTCCTCTGAGCTTTGGCTCTAAGGAAGAGGCAAGTCCTTGAAACACCTTAGCCTGTTGTGTTTTCCTGTGTCCCACTCCCATTATGTGATGTGAATGATGATGTATTATGGACTGGAAGCTGATGTTTTACTTTGACAACAAGCTTTGATACAGAACTCAACTGATGGCTTAGTACTAGTATGATGTGTATAATTGCCTGTGCGTCCTCTGTCTTGTTTTATGGTTCGTCTTCGTCTTAGGCATTTTTATATTATGCCTGTTTTTTGTTAATATTTTTATTTCGTTTTTTTTTATTATTATTAATTATTGTGCAATGTGCAGCAGCAGCATATGTGTACTGTTGCTGTAATAAAAGTTACTTTTATTTCATTTTTGTATTTTATTTTATTTTCTGTGTCCAATTTATGTGGGTTACTTTTATTAAATAAAGTATTTATTTTACTATACTGGATTGTACTATTCTTTTTTATTTATAAAATTCATAATTAAAAGTTGAATATGAATAATAACGAATATAACACAGTTTAGAAAATTATATATTTAAAAAAATGTATTATTTAAAAAAACTGTCATTTTCGGTATCGGTCTTTGGCCTAGTGTATCTTCCATTTTCGGTTTCGGCACCAAAATTTCCATTCGGTGCACCCCTAGTATCAACCCTTGGCTTCTTCATCGACTTTACTTACATCTGATCCCATCCAGCTACTGCTCATTACTGACCATTTGGCTTGTTGATCTACTACTCTTATGCTTGTTCCTTATCTGCTTAATCCATTGCCTGATCCCCACTTGATTTTGGTGCTGGGCAATCCAGAAGCCGACTACCTAGCATTAGCACTCAGCAAACCCCATCAGGAGCTCTGGTGAAGACCGTCTAGTGCTTAGACTCCATGCCTTGGGTGAGCCTATGTCATCCTCTAGGGCATGGGTGTCAAACTCAATTTAATTGCGGGCCACATCAGCATTATGGTTGCCTTTAAAGAGCCAGTTGTATCTGGGGTGCATTATGTAGAGTTTAGGAGTGCACTACGTACACAGTACCAAGTGTGGGGTTCAAAGGGTGCTCTATGTACAGAATGCAGTTCCAGGGGTGGCCTATGCATAGAGTACAAAGTTCAGAGGTGCGCTACATACAGAATGCAGTGTTCAGGGTGCGCTGTGTACAAAGTGCAGTGTTCAGCAGTGCGTTACATAAAGAGTGCAGAGTTCAGGGTGTGCTGTGTACAGAGTGCAGTGTTCAGCAGTGCGTTACGTACAGAGTGCTGAGTTCTGGAGTACACTACAGAGTGCAGAGTTCAGGAATACGCTACATACAGAGTGCAGAGTTCAGGAATACGCTACATACAGAGTGCAGAGTTCAGGAATACGCTACATACAGAGTGCAGAGTTCAGGAATACGCTACATACAGAGTGCAGAGTTCAGGAATACGCTACATACAGAGTGCAGAGTTCAGGAATACGCTACATACAGGGTGCAGAGTTCAGGAATACGCTACATACAGGGTGCAACGTTCAGGAATGCGCTACATACAGGGTGCAGAGTTCAGGAGTATGCTACATACAGGGTGCAGAGTTCAGGAGTATGCTACATACAGGGTGCAGAGTTCAGGAGTATGCTACATACAGGGTGCAGAGTTCAGGAGTACGCTACATACAGAGTTCAGGAGTACGCTACATACAGAGTGCAGAGTTCAGGAGTACGCTACATACAGAGTGCAGAGTTCAGGAGTACGCTACATACAGAGTGCAGAGTTCAGGAATACGCTACATACAGGGTGCAACGTTCAGGAATACGCTACATACAGGGTGCAACGTTCAGGAATGCGCTACATACAGGGTGCAGAGTTCAGGAGTATGCTACATACAGGGTGCAGAGTTCAGGAGTATGCTACATACAGGGTGCAGAGTTCAGGAGTATGCTACATACAGGGTGCAGAGTTCAGGAGTACGCTACATACAGAGTTCAGGAGTACGCTACATACAGAGTGCAGAGTTCAGGAGTACGCTACATACAGAGTGCAGAGTTCAGGAGTACGCTACATACAGAGTGCAGAGTTCAGGAGTACGCTACATACAGAGTGCAGAGTTCAGGAGTACGCTACATACAGAGTGCAGAGTTCAGGAGTAAGCTACATACAGAGTGCAGAGTTCAGGAGTAAGCTACATACAGAGTACAGAGTTCAGGAGTACGCTACATACAGAGTGCAGAGTTCAGGAGTACGCTACATACAGAGTGCAGAGTTCAGGAGTACGCTACATACAGAGTTCAGGAGTACGCTACATACAGAGTTCAGGAGTACGCTACATACAGAGTTCAGGAGTACGCTACATACAGAGTGCAGAGTTCAGGAGTACACTACATACACAGTTCAGGAGTACGCTACATACAGAGTGCAGAGTTCAGGAGTATGCTACATACAGAGTTCAGGAGTACGCTACATACAGAGTGCAGAGTTCAGGAGTACGCTACATACAGAGTGCAGAGTTCAGGAGTAAGCTGCATACAGAGTGCAGAGTTCAGGAGTACGCTACATACAGAGTGCAGAGTTCAGGAGTACGCTACATACAGAGTGCAGAGTTCAGGAGTACGCTACATACAGAGTGCAGAGTTCAGGAGTACGCTACATACAGAGTGCAGAGTTCAGGAGTACGCTACATACAGAGTGCAGAGTTCCGGAGTACGCTACATACAGAGTGCAGAGTTCCGGAGTACGCTACATACAGAGTGCAGAGTTCCGGAGTATGCTACATACAGAGTGCAGAGTTCAGGGTGCGTGGTACAGAGTGCAGAGTTTAGGGGTGGGCTATGCACGGTGTGCAACCCCAACCCCCCTTAATGCTTCCTTGCATCTCTACTCTCTCCTGCCTGGCCTGGCTCTAGTACCTACCTGTGCAGGCTGCTCCACTGTGTATTCAGCTCTAGTGCCTCCCTGTGTAGGCAGCTCTTTCTTGCCTTGCAGTGGGATCATTTTCTCTCAGAATCTGGATATCTGTCCGCACTGTGTTCCACCGTGAGTGCGTGCAGGAATCTGTTAGGATCAGGGAGCCACTGAGAGCAAAACTGTCCCTTGGAAACACAGAATGCTTCTGTGTTTCCACGTGACAGCGGGAGTGGAGGGTGAGAGCTAGAGATGGCGATGTGGAGTTCTGCCACGTTCTGACTGCAAAACTGGGTGCGAGGGCCACATGACAAGGCCTGGCATGCTGGATTTGGCCCGCAAGCCTTGTGTTTGCTACATGTACTCTAGGGGGATCTGCTTGGCTATTACCAGCTGATTACTGGTGAACCTCTTTATTGCTAGTCACTGGCCTCAGAGGCTCATTCCGGACCGTGACAACATGACACTATCTACATTTATTTTTGACTTGGCGATTTGTTCATCTTATTCCCCATATTGCAATGTAGTGTATTTCAACAGTGACATTAACCACTTCAGCCCCGGAAGGTTTCACCCCCTTCATGACCAGGCCATTTTTTTTGCGATACGGCTCTGCATCGTGCCGTATTGTGATGCTGTACACAAAAAAAGATTATGATGATTCCCACAAATATACCTTTCTTTTGGTGGTATTTGATCACCTGTGCGTTTTTTTTTTTTTGCGCTATAAATGAAAAAAATACCCAAATTTTGGAAAAATTCAAAACTAACAATTTTTACTTTCTGCCATAATACATATCCAATAAAAAAATTGAAAAAAAATCTATTTTCTTCAAAGATTTAGGCTAATATATATATGAATTCTGCTACATATTTTTGGTAAAAAAATTCCCAATAAGCGTATATTGATTGGTTTGCGCAAAAGTTATTGCGTCTACAAATGATGGGATATTTTCATGGAATTTTTATTTATTTTTTTACTAGTAATAGCGGCGATCAGCGACTTATAGCAGGATTTCGACTGACAAATCGGACACTAACTGACACTTTCTTGGGGATCAGTGCTAAAAAAAAATATGCACTGTTACTTTACTAATGGGGCAGGGAAGGGGTTAACATCAGGGGGATCAAAGGGTTAAGGGTTTCCCTAGGGGGTGCTTACTAACTGTGTGGGGATTGCTCTGACTGGGAGAACACAGAGATCCGTGTTCCTGATTAGCAGGAAGATTTCTATGTTCTCCCCTGTCAGAATGGCAATCTGCCTTGTTTACATAGGCAGATCGCCATTCTGCCTCTCTGGAGAACAATCGCGGGTGGCTGGTGGACATCGCGTCCACCAGACCCACTGATTGGCTCCCCCTCTGGCCAATCAGCGCGTGCTCCCATAGGCGTGAAGAAACTTACAGGTAGGTTGTTTCGTGCTGCCGGGCCGCTTTGCCACAGTAAATGTGTGGAAGGCGGTCCGGAGGTAATTAAAGTATAGCTAAAGGGGAAAAAAATAGTTTTGGATAGAGTGGAGAGAGATTAGAGCATGTCAGTTTTTATTGCTGTCTGTGTCCCCGTTGGGGAGATTCACCCTCTTTATTTGTCCTATTTACCATTATCATCGAAAGAAAAATTCGATTTTGGTTTGTCCCCTGAAAAGTAATAGAGAGGAAATCTTCTAATGGGGCACTAGTTCTGGTGACCAGGGGGTCCCCAAGGAATTCCCTTAAAGCGGAGTTCCACCCAGAAATGGAACTTCTGCTGATCCGGTCCCCCCCCCCCCCCCCCCCTCCGGTGTCACATTTGGCACCTTTCATGGGTGAACGATACCTGTCTAATCCAGGTATTTGCTCCCACTTCTGGCGAAAGATCGCTGCAGTATCCACGGTGATCTACGCCATGTCTGGCCCCTCCTCTGTCCCCCCGCTGTCTTCTGGGAGACACACAGGTCCCAGAAGACATTAGGGACCAATAAGGGTGTGCAGCGCGACTCACGCATGCGCAGTAGGGAACCAGGCTGTGAAGCCACAAGGCTTCACTTCCTGATTCCCTTACTGAAGATGCCGGCACCTCCACCCGGAGTTGAGGGTCGGGTGGGCTTCGGGTGAGGACATTGCAGGCGCCCTGGACAGTTAAGTGTCCTAATATTAAAAGTCAGCAGCTGCAGCATTTGTATTTGGCGGAACTCCGCTATAATTTGCTGGGATTTCCTCTCATTTCCTGTTTGGCTATGGGACAGGAAGTGAAGGGAAATCTCAGCAATGGGACACACAAATAACTCACAGGGATTATAACCCTTTCTTACTCTGTCCAAAATAAAAAAATAAAAAAAGTTTTGCCTATAGTTCTACTTTAATAAAAAAAAAAAAAAAAAAAAAGGTGCCACGGCCTTATTTTTTTCAGCACGCAGTAGAGGGGTGTGAACTGAAGGAATGAGACAGCAGTCCATCGCCCGGCCTACATGTTGGGTAAGATATGGTGTATGTGTGATGTGAATGGGCCCCAACTCTGTGTGTGCAATTATTAGAACACACAATTCTAGTTACCATCCATATACCGGGCCCCACACACTGAATACAAGTGTCCTATGAACAGACATGACCACACCTCCCAACATTCTGAGATGGGAATGAGGGACACCTACTGACAAATATATGTAGGCATAGGACACGCCCCCTGTCACACCCCCTTAAAGGAGAATTAACCAAAAAAAAAAAAAAAGGATTAAATGAAATCCACAAGGACTTTTTTTTACCACTCCTATTCCTTTATATTGGCTTTTAAAATTTACAATTGCAGCAATTTAGAAATTGGATGAAAAGTTTAGCACTGGGAAACACTTTTTGAAAGATAAAAAGTGCATTTTTTATACATCTATATGGATCAGACCAAAATGAGGGACAAATGAGTGGGACAGAGGGACATTGCTCCAAATCAGGGACAGTTGGGAGTTATGGACATAACACTGTCCTCCTTCCCAGTATACTACATCCTAAATACAGGCAATGAGAGAGAGCAGCCCGCCCTACCTCCAGTCACCTCACCCGCCGTGACGTCACCACCCTATCTTCCTCGCGTCGGCCGCTGTTTCATCAGATTTGGCGACCAGTCCGAACATGTAACGGAAGTGACGTTTCGTCGCCGCCATCTTGCTACACCCACACTCCTCCATAGTAAGGATACACTGAGAAGGGGGAAAGCGGACATCTTGTTACACCCACCAGAGTTTTGCATGTTACACTTATGTTTAACAGTAAAGTTAGTTTGTATAGTGAAATACAGTACTTAAAACTCCTTATGAATGTTTAGATGTTGATTTTTTAAAGCTTCCCCCCTTGTCAGTGTATCCTTACTGTGGAGGAGTGCGGGGTGTAGCAAGATGGCGGCGACGGAAAGTCACTTCCGTTAAACATTCTGACGGGTCGCCTAATCTGACGAAACACCCGCTTCTGATTGGTGATGTAGTCAGGCTCCGTTCGTTGTCCGGTTACCTAGCAACCCCGTGCAGCGTGCATAGTCTCCGAATGCCACGAGCCACTCCACCAATCAGCGAGCGGAGATTGTGCGCGCGGGGCATGCTGGGTCCGGCTCCCTGGGAGCTCTCAGACTGCTAACAACAAACTGATGTGTGATCCGGAGCAGAGAGAGTGGGATAGTCCGGACACTGCTGCCAGGTACGGGGGGCGTCCTCACAGCCTGGGGGAGACCTTCCCAGCCCAGGTTTCCTGTCACCCTCGTGTTCTTCTAGCGGTTGCCAGGGGTTACCTGACTCTGATATCCTTTTATCTCTCTGTAAGGCCTCCTTTACACCTGCTTTGCTGTTTGAAGTGCGATCCGTGTTGGGATCACTCTTCAGACAGCAATAGACAGACGGCGACTCGCCACCTGTTACCGGACAATTGTGTCACAACTGTGCGCATTGTGTGTGGATACGAGGCGGTTGCAGCATGACCCCGTTCTCTTAAATGGGTCGCACTCATCTGGTGTCATCGCTCGCCGAGCACGACGGGGATATTTTTCCTGCTGCCGCCATGAAGCAAAGTGTCGCGGCCGCGGTATGTGCCTCAGCAGCAAAAGGGGAAGCGGCTGAGGGTCGTAAAAAAGGGGATCAGCCACAGGGTTTTACCGCCACCCCAATCACATGTGTAAATGAGCCCTAAAGGGCACATATATGATTCCATGTACTTTACATGTACCAAAGCTATGTAATACGAGGCACTACCCAATCAATTTGTATCCAATCAGACATGCCCTTAAAGTACTAAACCCAGGACCCTGCATTCACTATATCTGGTCTCCCACAAAACATGGAAATGCAATAATTTTAGTAAATAAAAACTTCTAAATGCCCTTTCTCATCAGCAGTATATAGCAGTCTTGTGACCTCTATCAGTGTCTGGTTAAAGCTTGTAGGAGGAGTTTTCATTCTCCCCAGACTGTCCTATGAGGCTGCAGGACCCCTGACCCTCTGTCTAGACGGTGCTGATTGGCCCTGTGCTGATTACATGCACCCTCCCAAGAAGAAGAAGAAAAAACTCTCTAGCAATACACACCAAACTGAGCATGTGCAGAGTGACTCCAAAGGCTCTGTACTATCAGGAGATATATTGGGGACAGTGGAAGAAGGGGAGGATCAGAGAAGACAGGGGCAAACAGCCTTTTTACACAATACCAATATTAACCTCTTGGGCTCCACAGTGAGTATGACAAGCCTGCTTTACTGCATATACTGACTTATTTTACTGTTGTGGGTTTAGTAACACTTTAAGGATTTTTTTGTTTGTTTGTTTGTTTTTTGATCAGCCACAGAAGTAAGGTGAAGGAATCATCCCGGCAGTGCTATTGTATTCTGACTGCTGGAACTGTCAGAATACACTGATCAATGCTGCGAGCACTGAAAGAATGTCAATTATCCAACATTCCGTTCAACAAAAGTCGATCTTTAAATCAACTTCTGTCAAGTGGGAATGACCATAGATGAATCGACCGGTAAAATTTCAATCCCTCTTTGGTCAGCTTTACATTACCCTGTTGGTGGTGGATGTAAAGGAGATTAAGCAATCAGATTGTGTAGTGTCCAATCACAGCCGGTCACATGTAAATGCAAAAGTGCCGTTAATCAGCTCTCCTCGCCTCACACTGGCAGAGTGCGTGGCAAGGAGTGCCGATCAGCAGTATCTTTTTGGAGGGGACACAAGGACAGGTAATCGGGGCATCCATGCCCTGATTACAGGAAAGCCCCAGCAGTGCCCATTAGTGATGCCAGTCAGTGCAGCCTTTCAGTGCCTGCTCATCAGTGCTGCCCATCGGTACCTCCCAACAGTGCTGCCTATCCATGCCGCCCATCAGTGCCCACCAGTGCCACCTATTAGTGCTGTCCACCAGTGCCACCTATTAGTGCTGCCCATCAGTGCCACCTATCAGTGCCCAGCGGACATTCTATGGATCTTGTCGGATCGGATGGCAGGTGGGTGTCAGTGGGCACATCTCCGCTGACATCCGCCTGCCCATACAAGTCAATAGGTGTAGGCAAGCAGCTGCAGCCGGAAAACCGATACAAATTAATGACAGTCTGACAGGAGTCCCAGTTGTTTGAATGTATCCACACATCCAACGATTACCTGCAGTTAGGGAGCGTATCTGACTGTGCTAGTTGTAGTAAACATATCTGTTTAATAGGCTCATCAGTGGCTTACTAGAGGTCTTAGAAGGTTTCCTAATTACTATTATAAAATAGGTGCTTGATTTCAGTGACTGAGGAGTGTTCTCAAAAAAAGTAGCAGTGGGCTCAATTCACTAAAGCAGATCACATGCAGCGTTTACTGTAGGTGATCGAACACATTTTTCCCAGATATCACATGCGATGCTGAAAATGTCAATTCACTATCACCATTATGCAGTATTTACCTCAAAAAGCAAAAACGCTCAGTAAATACCCCGTAATACGGCATTAACCACTTCCCGACCAGCCGCCGCAGTTATACTGTGGCAGGTTAGCTCCCCGCGAGCCGTCGTAGCTATACCTCGGCTCGTGGGATCGGGATAGCAGGCGCGCGCCCGCTGCACAGCGGGGGTGCTGATGCTCGTGGCCAATGGTCGCGATGACCGCCGGCCACGAGTAATCTCGAGCACGAGGGACAGACCATGGAAGTGTGTATGTAAACACACAGATCCGTGTTCAGCTCTGACAGAAGTGACAGATCGTGTGTTCCTATTGGCTAGGAACCACGACCCTGTCCCTTCCTCTAGTCAGTCCCCTCCCCCCTTCAGTTAGAATCACCTCCCAGGGAACACATTAACCCGTTGATCGCCCCCTAGTGTTAACCCCTCCCTTGCCAGTGCCATTTTTACAGCAATCAAGGAATTTTTATAGCACTGATCGCTCTATTAATGCCAATGGTCCCAAAAATGTTTAAAAATTGTCTGACGCATCCGCCATATTGTCGCTGTTATGATAAAAAAAACGCAGATCGCCGCCATTACTAGTAAAAAAAAAAAATAATAATAAAAATGCTATAAATCTATCCCCTATTTTGTAGACGCTATAACTTTTGTGCAAACCAATCAATATACGCTTATTGCGATTTTCTTTTTTACCAAAAATATATAGAAGAATACATATCGGCCTAAACTGAGAAAAAAATAGCTTTTTTTAAAAAAAAAAAAAAGGGGGATATTTATTACAGCAAAAAGTACAAAATATTGTGTTTATTTTTTTTTTTTCAAAAAAAAAAAAAAAAAACCGCAGAGGTGATCAAATACCACCGAAAGAAAGCTCTATTTGTGGTAAAAAAAAAGGATGTCAATTTTGTTTGGGAGCCACGTCGCACAACTGCGCAATTGTCAGTTAAAGCGATGCAGTGCCGAATCGCAAAAAGTGCTCTGGTAAGGAAGGGGGTAAATTCTTCCGGGCCTGAAGTGGTTAATCACTGGGGTTTTTATTTTTTGTTAAATAAAGACTGACAATTTTGAAAAAAAAACAAAACAAAACCTTTTTCTTTGTTCCTATTGTAAATCTTTGCAAATAAGTAATTTTTCTTCTTTGCTGACATGTGCGGAGGGGCACTGGTGAGGCTGCACTGATGGGCACTGATATGCTGCACTGATGGGCACTGATATGCTGCACTGATGGGCACTGATATGCTGCACTGATGGGCACTGATATGCTGCACTGATGGGCACTGATATGCTACAATGATGGGCACTAATAGGCTGCACTCACGGGCACTGATAGGCTGCACTCACGGGCACTGATATGCTGCACTGAAGGGCACTGATATGCTGCACTGATAATCACCTAATTATCAGTGTAAATGCCCCTGTCACCGTTTGTCAGACACTGACAGCATTGAGAAAAGGGAATGCCGATAACTGGCATTTGTTTACATGTAATCAGCTGTGATTGGACACAGCTGATCACATAAGGCCTACATCATTGGCTCTTTACTGCGATCGATGATTCTCGGCAAGAATGGGAGGATGTCATATGACAACCTCCCAGAACAAGAGCGGTCCCGCTCAACCGTCATCTTACAATACGGCGGGCAGACAGAAGTTCATTTAACTTAGTTGTTTTTGATACACCACATGTTTCCTGTAAAAGCAGCTTCCCTTTAACAAGTCACCTTTTTTCTTTTGCATTAATACATACTGTATGCTGCTGGGACCGCTCTGACTTGGTGAGTTGGTATATTTCTACAGTTTAACCACTTGCAGCAAAATCACATACCTATACCGTTTTTTAGAACCGATGGTTGACTTTCTTGAAATAACAACCGATATGGCTAAGCAGCTGCTCAGCTGTTATTACAAGCAGTGGGAGGGGATGTCCCCCCCCCCCCTCCCGCCGCCCTTCACAGCCTTCCCGTCCCACCGGGAGACCCGAGCCACCAGCTGCCGGAATCGGCTTTGATTGGGTCTCCGATGTAATAACCGAGTAGCAACATCACTTTCGCTTTACTCAGGAGCCAAACGGCGCAGTTTTAAAAAAATCCACAGTTTTCCAAAACGCAGATCTTGGCGTTTTGCATACTTTTAAGTGCAGAGGAGAGGTTTGGGGTCTCTTAGACCCCAGATCTTTCCATAAAGAGTACCTGTTTACATTGCTTGTGACGGCAATAAACGTGATCAGAATTTTTATTTTATTTTTTTAAAAGGGACAGTGTAAAAAAAAAAATAAGACATTTTTATTTTTTTTTCTAAAGCGCCCCATCCTGCCATGCTCTTGCGCCAAAGCAAACGCATAGGTAAGTCGCGCCCGCAAATGTACACAGTGTTCAAACCACACATGTGAGGTATCGCCACGATCGTTGGAGCAAGAGCAATAATTCTAGTGCAATAACTCCTCTGTAACTCTAAACAGGAGGATTTTAGGTACTGTAGTTTGTTGCCATTCCACAAGTGTGCGCAAATTTCAAGCGTGACATGTTAGGTATCTATTTACTCGGCGTAACATCTTTCACATTATACAAAAAAATTGGGTTAACTTTACTGTTTAGTTATTTTTTAATTCATTGAAGTGTATTTTTTCCCAAACAATTGCATTTAAAAGACCGCTGCGCAAATACAGCGTGACATAAAATATTGCGACCACCATTTTATTCTTTATGGTCTCTGCTAAAAAATATATAGTTTGGGGGTTCTAAGTAATTTTCTAGCAAAAAATACTGATTTTAACTTGTAAGCTACAAATGTCAGGAATAGGCCTGGTCTTGAAATGGTTAAACCCTTTTACCTCTATTGGCAATAAAAACTGACAGAGGTTGTAATCCTTCCCCACTGTATCCATCCCAAGGGATATCGCACGAGATAAAATACCGACTGGTTTCATGTGATAAATACCAAACATTCCAATGAAATACCACATGCCTTATTTTAGTTGTGAATTGCAAAAATGTTTGAAAACCGCTATGAGCTATTTTACTGCAGATTTTAAAGAGGGAAATATTGCTTTGCGACTTGAGCCCACTGTTTTTATGATGTTCACTCTTTTCTGTTTCTGTATCATTCCTACCCAGCTGCCAGTACCTGAGCTGACGCCATCACGATGCAACATGTTCACTTGGTGCCCGAGGAAGATGAAGAGGACTTGTATTCTGGATACAATGAATATAACCCAGCCTATGACACTGAGGTGGGAATCCAATGGGTTGCCCTAATTCATGAAAGTAGAACTTTGGTCAAACTTTTAATTCACATATGTGATGTAGGCTGTCCATACCAATAAGACTGTGCCCTCGGGAACATATTGTTACTACCTGTTGATCCTGCAAACAAAATCATTGGACAGGGACGTTCTTGGACATCATTGGACAAGTACATCCTTAGGGTGACAATGCTTATCCATCTGCAGTAAAAGCATTAAGGCATTGTCACATTTGAGGCTGCTTAAGCAGGCCATACACCATGCAAATTTCTTTCCTGCCACCACGGGTGGCAGGAAAGAAATTCATTGGATTCCCCCATCAACACAGACAGTGCTGACGGGAATCTCTCCTGCTGAGACATTGTATTCTCCCGGCAGGGGGTTGGGGGAAGACATTCCCCCTGCTTGTAAAAGACAGTGATTATTGCTAGAGGCTATACCAGCCGCTAGCAATAATCACATGTAAGATCCAGCAGACTGGTTGTACCCAAGTTGATCAATCGATCAACTTGGTACATTTAGCCTGCTCATACATGGTTCAAATCTCAACCGGTTCCTGCTGAACTGGCCCGAGATTCGAACCGTCTATGGTCGGCCTTAGATGCTGGTGCAGTTTATGGCCATATCAGTGGATAGCCGCACCTAGCTCTGCCCACAGCCATTTAGCTTGACAACACATTGCTCTGTAGGAGCTTAGAGGTAGGATGTAAAAGGCCTGCTCAGTCCCTCCAGTTCCCTTCAGTACTATATAGCATGGTGCAGGAAAAATCTATCTCCCCAGATGCATTTACCATAAAAAAAAATTGAAATTGCATTTCTTCTTAGGACATTTAACATTTGCTTGAAAATGCCTTTTTTATCATTCTGAAAAGAAAAAAAAGGCGTTGGAGGGACTTTATTGTTCACATGTATGCTTGCTTGGCACGTAAAGTAGAACCTAACTCACAAGGGAGTTTGTTCTGTTTAAACCCTCATCCACTTGCAATTACAAAACCTATTTTTCTTTGTTGTTCCCCCCCCCCTTGCCTATTTACCGTCAGTCTGGCTTAAGCCCCATACACACGGTCGGATTTTCCCATGGATTCTGTCCTATCGGACAATGTTGTCGGAAAATCCGACCGTGTGTAGGCACCATCGGACAGTTTCCATCGGATTGTCCGACGGACAAAGTCCTATCTCCTGCTGGATAGATTTTTCGACAACAAAGTCCGATCACACCAAATCCGATAGTGTGTATCGAATTCCTGACGGACAAAGTGCCACGCATGCTCAGATCACATTACAAGACCAAAGCTATTGGCTACTAGCCTCTACGTAGTCCCGTCGTACGCAACAAACGTCACCACGTTCAGAATGATCGGATTTTTTGACAACTTTGTCCGACCGTGTGTACGCAAAAACAACATCGGACAAAGTACGACGGACATGATCCGACGGACCTGGTCCTCGGATAATCCGCGCGTGTGTATGGGGCTTTAGGCCAGAATCGCCTGTCCCTGGTGTTGCCGCCTCCTGGGATACCCATGTCACATCTCCCAGGAGGTGGCCAGGCACATGAAGCACCAGAGGGCAGGCCAGGGGGCACCCAGCATGTTATTGGCAGTTGGCTGTGAAAACTCAGTAGAGGCAGCCAGCTGAAGAGAACCAAGATGGCGGGCTTTGTCACCCAAACAGCAAATCACAGTGGGACAATCCTGCATTCGCTGTGTGGGTGAGTATATGTTTTTATGATAGCCCAGAAATACAGATAAGAGAGGGAAAAATACAATTGAGGGGGAGGGGGGGGGGCTAAGCTGCACTTTAGAGTCTAGCTCCTGGCACTGTGATTTTTATAGTTTTTAGTATTGCACAGCTCAGTGTACATTCTGAAGACTGGCAGCTGACAGATAGGTCTGTTTTATTACAGAGGGGTCTTTGCATGCAATAAAGAGCCTGCCTGCTTACAGTGTTTAAAAAGGAGACTTTAGTTACACTTAATCAGCAGTTTCTAGAGCCAAGGTATTACAGGACCCCCTGTTATCCATTGCTGAAAAGTATTGGAAAGGCAATAGATGCAGCTCATTGATGCATGAGTGCTTGATCCACTTCTATATCCAGCTCTCATAACTATGATGTTCAAACGGAATTGCGAAAATAGTGGGGAAAATTAGGGCAGCACCGCTCTGTAGAATGGCAGGTTTTACACTCACTTTTGTTTTTATTTTGCAGGATTTGGAGAGCGATGTGGCTTTTCAGCAAGCTTTACAAACGAGCCATGGACGGAGACCTCTGGTATTTTGAGCAATATCATAATGTTCATTTAATGTTAGGGATATATCCACTTGCCTACAGCCCTATAGCAGTTTTGCTGCTACAGGGCGGCCGCTGTGCTGAGGAGCACTTCCAGGTAGGAGGTGCGAATGCGCACCGTCGGTGGCTCACTCCCACTGGGATTAAACCCAGTGGGAGTGGGTCAGTGGGTACCATGGACTCAATGACCGCCAGCACACGCCAATCATCAGCCACAGAGACAGACCACGGGTTAGGGGCCGCAAATTACTTGCCTTGCCCCCGGCCGCTGACAACCCACGCTATGCCACTGGCGCCAACCACCTGTTTGTTATACTGAGCCTTCAGATCATATAAAGTGGAACTCCAGGCAGTACAGACTGCTAACATGACAACATATTTTTTGTCATCTTTGTCATGTGTAAACATTTTTTTTTTATATTTAAAGACTACCCATTCACTCAACTAAATGCGTTTTTGATCCTGTCAGATAGATTTTCCATTACTACTTATTTTTGTGAAATCCTGTCACTGGGACAGGAAGTAAGAGTTAAAGAGGGCTTGTAATGTGAAAACTCAGAAAAGGCAAGCAAAGCAAAAGACTGGACGCCAGTAATGCCTGTGGCCTCCCTGCAGTGGATTGTGTTTTTTTTTTTTTTTTTTTTTTTTTTACTGATTTGACTGGTGGGGTGAAGTTCAATAACCGGGAGAGCTGTAGGTAACACAGATCCACAGAATGAATGAAGCAAAAGCACAGAGATCCTTGCACTGCAGGTCTTTTGCTATAGCTTCCACACCAGCAAAGAGAACAGTGAGCAGCACAGTAGTGACATCATTAAGACCCCCTTCACACTTGAGGCGTATGTCAGGCACTTTAGCGCTAAAAATAGCACCTGTAAAGTGCCTGAAAAATGCCTCATCTGCAATCCCAGTGTGAAAACCTGAGTGCTTTCACACTGGGGCGCTGCGCTGACCGGACGTCAAAAAGTTCTGCAAGCAGAATCTTTGAGGTGCTTTAGGAGCAGTGTATACACTGCTCCTGAAGCGCCACTGCCCATTGAAATCAATATGCAGTTTCGCTTTGCGGGCGCTTTTAACCCTTAATTTGGCTGCTAACAGGGGTTAAAAGCACCCCGCTAGCGGCCGGAAAGCGCCTCTTAAACGATAGTAAAGCGATGCCAGGGCGCTGTCAGTGTGAAAGGGCTCTAAATCTCAAAATAAATGAGACTAGCAGTCGTAATCACAGCGATGTAGGTTTGCGCTGCAGAATATACAGCCATGAGTCTGGAATTAAAAATAAAAAGGTAAAGGGGTACTGCTTAGGTACAGTTAACAATTACAAATGTTACCTATAAGATGGCAAATCTTCACTTCCTGTGTCAAGGTTCAGGTCCCCTAATAGGGACATAGAAAAAAGTAAAAACCTGGCAGTGGTTTTATCCCTTTCTCCTTTTTTTTTTTATTAAATCAGATCGTTTTTATAAAATTTTTCATATAGAACAAGAAAAAAGCAAACAATACAAAAAAGATAGCCTATACATATACTCAAAAGTTAATATGCATTGTAGTAAGGGTACAATATAAATCCAAAGAGTATGGCGTTTTCCGGTAACCAGCATTATAGTATTGTCTTGTTATAAACATGTTGTATCTTACAAAATCAAGCATAGGTGAAAATACTTTGCCTAAGATGTACTGTGAGGCCCGGTTCACACTAGTGCGATGCCAGACATCACATGTGATTTGCACCACATTGCTGTGCACATGACATGAGATGTCTGTGTGATGCGATTTCACCCATACAAACTGTATAGGTGAAATCGCATCGCATTCGCACCAAAATGGCGCAGGACCCTTTTTTTGGTCCGCACTGGAATTGCATCGCATGGGTGTTCACATCTATGTGATACAATTCCTGCACCATTTTACAGTTTGCACTGCGATCTGCGAACAGATCGCAGGGTGTTGTTAACTTGACACCTGCAGCGGTTCGCAGATCTCAGTGTGAACCACTGTGCGATTCAGGTGCGATGCGGGAACCCGCACTGGACTTGCAGGATTCTCGCATCGCACTAGTGTGAACCGGGCCTAAATGTGACGTGTTTACATTCCATATCCCTTTCCCTGTAGAGTTAGACTTTAAATGGTAAGTTCACCTTTGTAAAAAAAATAAAAATAATAAATGCAGATTTTTTTGCTGGTAAAGAAAAAGGGGAATTTATTATTTATTTGAACTAGAAGCCTGCAAAGCATTGCTTCTGTGATCAACAGATCACGGGTGCTTTGCAGGGCTCTTGCAGACTGTCATTGTAATCTGCTCGTATGAACAGGCAGTTACACTCTGACAGGAAGACTCAATGAACTACCTAGAGGGCTTAACCGTGCCCTATTAGTTTATTGAGAACTACAAGTTGTCAGCTGCAAAGGCGGTCAGTACTTGTAGTTCTCCCATTCACAGAGCTCTGCGAATAAATGATATGGGCAAATCATTTTTTGTTTTAAATTGTGACAGCGAGTGTGGGGACAAGATCCCCCACTCCTTGTCACAACGGGGGATCGTTGCTGCAACAGTAAGATGTTATATGTTACACTCTGAATACGGGTGCAAAAAAGGTGAACATTTTACAACAGGTGAACTTATGCTTTAGAAACAGCTCTGCTTCTGTGGTATGGCAGGAGCAATGCCAGAGATGGTTGATACCAACTTGTACCAACCAGGCTGTACCCAGTAAAAGCCTAAAAAATTGCTATTGCCTACAAAACCAAATTCAGACTTCATTGAGGCATATTAAAATGATCACTTATCTTTTGACTCCTTCTTTCTGGCTCTTTGAGAAATATAGCTTTAAAGTGGGTCTGTAGCCAAATCTTTCTTTAGTCTGGATTAATTAGGGAAGAGTCAAGGAAGTGTAGAAAAATCACTCCAAAATGTTTTTATTTTTTTGGGGGGGTGCTTGCATTCTACCTTAATATATTATATTGTATGTACCTACAATATTTGTTCTGCAGCTTAAATGTTCTGGCATATTCCTTACAACATGGCTAAGCAAGGTCCAGAAATGGTCTTGGTTCATTTGTACTACTCACTGTTTTTATATGGGCCATTCTTGTTGGCTACTGTTCTGCATAAAATTGTTCTGTTGCCTTGAGTCACATAAGGTTAATTTGTCTCATACAGGGTACAGCTAAAGTCCCAGGGACAGCTGCTGGCCGTCCTTTGATGACTGGATTTGGAGTAAGTAAAACTTCCTGTTTAGAATTTCTAGTATCAGATATCTTATTAATTCTTTCTTTAGCTGAATATTTCATATTACCAATATGCTGGTGTAAGCATGCGCTGAATTAGAATTAATCTGAATTTGTATTTTTATTACATCTGGAAAACATACCCAAAAATGTAATATTTTGCGGCATACAAATCCTTTAACTATGGTGGCTAGATTTGTTTTTAGTTTTTTTTTTCCCTTTAATTTCACTTCAAACTTCCTGTCTTAGAGCCGGTTCACACAGGGGCAACTCGAAATCCGACTTCAGATCGCCCCAAGTCACGCTGCTGAGAAAATCAATGTTAGTTAATGGAGCCGTCTTAATGTACACTACAGCAGTCGCTCCGACTTCAAAAAAGGTTCCTGTACGACTTCAATCCGACTTTTGGCGACTTGTACCCATTGATTTCAATGGAAGTCGCCTCCAAGTCGGATCTCCATCTATATTGAAGCGACAATGTCGCCTCTCGAGGGGGAACTCCACTCCAAATTTTAAATTAAAAAAACGGCATGAGTTCCCCCTCCAAGAGCATACCAGGCCCTTAGGTCTAGTATGGATTTTAAGGGAAACCCCCTACGCCGAAAAAAACACGTGGGGGTCCCCCCAAAATCCGAGCCAGACCCTTATCCGAGCACAGCCCGGCCGGTCAGGAAAGGGGGTGGGGACGAGCGAGCACCCTCCCCCCCTCCTGAACTGTACCAGGTCGCATGCCCTCAACATGGGGGGGTGGGTGCTTTGGGGAAGGGGGGCGCCCTGTTCCCCCCCCACCCCAAAGCACCTTGTCCCCATGTTGATGAGGACAAGAGCCTCTTCCCGACAACCCTGGCTATTTAGTTGTCAGGGTTTGCGGGCGGGGGGCTTATCGGTAACCCGGGAGCCCCCTTTAATAAGGGGGCCCCCAGATCCCGGCCCCCCACCCTATGTGAATGAGTATGGGGTACATCGTACCCCTACCCATTCACCTGGGGAAAAGAGTCAAAAAAAAAAAACACACTACACAGGTTTTTAAAGTAATTTATTAGGCAGCTTCGGGGTCGTCTTCCGACTTTGGGGGTCTCTTCCGACTCCTCCGCTCTCTCTGGCCTCTTCTCCCGCTCTCCGGTTCTTCTGCCGGGCTCCTCCGCTACCTTCTTCCATTTTTTTTACTAGCGGTGGCCCGGTCTTCTCTGTCCTTCTTCCCTCTTCTCTCTTCTTCCGATGTTGACACGACGCTCTCTCCCGCTGTAATGGCTTGTGCAACGTACACAGTGACTTATATAGGCATTGGGCATGGTCAACACGGTGACCCCGCCCCTTATAACGTCACAGTCCCAGCATGCCTTGTTTTTTCGGCGTAGGGGGTTTCTCTTAAAATCCATACCAGATCTAAGGGCCTGGTATGCTCTTGGAGGGGGAACCAATGCCGGTTTTTTATTTAAAATTTTGCGTGGTGTTCCCCCTCGAGAGCTGATTATTCTCTGATTGGCCCACGGCCAAAGTCGCCTGGCCGGGGCAACTTACAGTCGTGTTGTAAGTCGCCCCAAGTTGTGTTGAAGTCGCCCCAAGTCGCGTTGTTATTCATACTCAAGTCATGTCCAAGTTGCCTCCAAAAGTCGCGCTGAAAGTCGTGTTGCCCCTGTGTGAACCGGCTCTAAGTGCTCTTTCACATGCGTGGGGCCGGTTTCAGTACAATTTTTGAAAGGAGTCTAGTGCGGTTTGGTTCACTGGTTCAGGTGCAATTCAGGTGCGAATTTGTTAAGTGTATGAGACTTGAAATTGCACCTGAACCGGACTGAAAGTCGTACAGGACTCATTTGAAAACGAACTACAAAGTCAATTGTTAGTAAATTGACTTTGATGTCATCAAAGAGTTAAAGATTGTTTAACTTATTGAAATGTCTCTGTTCTCCTCAGCCCAGAGCGAATCTGACTTTACTAACAGGAACAGGAAGACCTATGACTGGAGCTGTGCAGGTATTGTGTGCTTTTTTTTTTTTATTTTTTTTTACACAGTAAAAATTGGTGTAGAGAACAGTGTTCATTTTGATGTCAAATATTAGATTTTAGTCAGTCTTTTGACTAAAATGCCATTTTAGTTTTAGTCATCTGAATTGTTTTATTCTTAGACGTATTTTAATCCCCAGTGCATTATAGTAGACTAAAATCTAATGTGTATAGTTAGATTATAATGCATTATTTAAGCTCTGCTTATCTACTTCCCCTCCTTTCTCCAGTGCCACATTTGGCACCTTTCGGAGGAGGGAGCGGGTACCTGTTTTTGACAGGTACCCGTCCCCAATTCCGGAGACCTTGCCGCAGGAAGCTCGGCCTCCTTCCCTCTCCGCCAGGCCATTCTAAAAAGAGAGTTTCCGCTCCCCCCAAAAAAATGACATGCCAAATGTGGCATGTCAGGGGGTTACCTTCTCTTAAAGCGGAAGTTATATTTTTGGGTGGAACTCCGCTTTTAAGTGAATAACTCAACACCATGTTCACTATAGGGACCCCTTATGTATTTGTACATGTTGATCATATTCCCCCTTAATCTTCTCTTCTCAAGAGTGAATAAATTCAGTTCCTCTAATCTTTTCCTCATAGCTGAGCTCCTCCATGCCTCTTATCAGTTTGGTTGCCCTTCTCTGCACTTTCTCCAGTTCCCCGATATTCTTTTGAGAACTGGTGCCCAAAACTGAATGAGGTCTTACTAATGATTTGTGCAGGGGCAAAACAATAGCTCTCTCCTCTGGAGTCCATACCTCTCCTAATATAAGAAAGGTCTTTGCTTGATTTGGAAACCGCAGCTTGGCATTGCATGCTATAATTAACCACTTCAGCCGCGGAAGAATTTCCCCCTTCCTGACCAGGCCATTTTTTGCACTATGGCACTGCGTCGCTTTAACTGACAATTGCGCTGTCGTGTGACACTGTACCCAAATTGATGTCCTTTTTTCCCCACAAATAGAGCTTTCTTTTGGTGGTGTTTGAACACCTCTGCGTTTTTTAATTTTTGTGCTATAAACAAAAGAAGATCGACAATTTTGAAAGAAACACAATATTTTTTACTTTTTGCTATAATAAATATCCCCAAATTTAAAATAAATAAATACATTTCTTCATCAGTTTAGTCCAATATGTATACTTCTACCTATTTTTGGTAAAAAGAAATTGCAATAAGCGTATATTGATTGGTTTGCACAAAAGTTATAGCATCTACAAAATAGGGGATAGATTTATGGCCACTTTTTTTATGGGATACTTTTTTGGGGCCATTGACATTTATACAAATGACAGCTCAATTCTTTTAGGATCCGTGGGTGGATGCCATCTGGTCCAGGTGCTTTATCCACCTTTATTCTGTCAAAATATTAATAAATAACTAATATTTGTAACCATTTATTGTCTGAAAGCACATGACCTGTAGAATTAATTTTAAAAAGTCCTACAGATTTTTTTAGGCCCTGAGAGAAAAATTACAAATAACCAGTCAAAATGGGAGAAAGAAGTGTCTTGATGGGGAAGAGAACTGGTATCAAATCACTGTTTTTGTGAAAAATAAACTAATATCCTTATTAGCGGACACAAACGCAACATAACTTACACAATTCCTGATAACTTCTTACTATGGCCCTGTTCACATATATTTTTTTACAGCCTTATTGGGGGGGGGGGGGGGGGGGCTTTGGTGAAATCTCAGGGGTCCAACAGACCCCTAATGTCTTTCTTTTCAGATAGAGAAAGGGACTGAGGACAGAAGTCCTCAATCTCTTTCTCTGCAGCCTCAGCTGCACTGCAGATGAGTGAATAGGAAGCCTTAGTACAGAGGCCAGCCCAGCGGCCACATAGACAGCATTAAAACATGACAGTGGTAATTTTCTTTCCCACTTTATTCAAAACTAAATAAAAAGATTTACTTTAAGCTGCCCATGGTCATGACTATCCTATAGTTTGGATTTCCCAAATGACCCGTTTACATCCCCCAGAGAGAAGAATAGAAGTTTAAGTTTAACGTGAAATGAATATAAAACTGAACAAAATATAACTAGCCCAACATTACATCAGTGTTCTAATAAGATGATTTCCATCCTATGCGCAGACCAGTTGTGCTATAGTTTGTGCAAGTCAGCCTACAAGGTGTAGTTCAGGGGTGCCCAACCCTTTGAGGAGTGAGCGTCTTGGTAACCGGTCGCGGGCCACAATGAACGTAGCAGGCGGATGGCAGGTCTGTGTCCACTCTGCATATGTAGAGCAGCCCGCTCTACCCTAAGGGCCCTCTGATCTGCCCAGACAGAAGGGGACAGATCCCCTTCTGTTTTTTAAACAGATCGGATTGCAGATAGGCGGGTGTAAGCAGATGAGTCTGTTTACATCTGCCGCTCTATAGAGGTGAATGGAGGGTCTGATTGGGTCCGCCTGAAAAACAGACAGGCAGACCCGATCGGACCAATCGTGTAAAAGGGGACTAAAGCTGCTTTCACACTGATGCACAGCGGTTTACCTGCTCCTCAACTGACCTTGATCATCACTTGCAGCTGGTTGCTGCTGTCTCCCAGGTGGTTATAACTGGTGGCTGCTGCTGGCTGTCCTACAGGGCTGGTACTGCCTGCTGGTACTGCCTGCTGGTACTGCCTGCTGGTACTGCTGGCTGGTACTGTTACTGCTTGCTGCTACTGGTATTGCTGGCAGGTGCTGGTGGGTACTGGTACTGCTGGTGGGTACTGGTACTGCTGGCTGGTACTGCTGGCGGGTACTGCTGGCTGGTACTGCTGACTGGTGCTGGTGACTGGTGCTGGTGACTGGAACTGGTGGTTGGTACTGCTGGTGGGTACTGGTACTGCTGGATGAAACTGCTTGCTGCTACTGGTTCTGCTGGCGGGTGCTGGTGGGTACTGGTGCTGCTGGTGGGTACTGGTGCTGCTGGTGGGTACTGGTACTGCTGGCTGGTACTGCTGGTGGGGTACTGGTACTGCTGGCGGGGTACTGGTACTGCTGGCTGGTACTGGTACTGCTGGCTGGTACTGGTACTGCTGGCTGGTGCTGGTATTGGTGACTGGAACTGGTGGCTAGTACTGGTGGTTGGTACTGCTGGTGGGTACTGGTACTGCTGGCTGGTACTGCTGGCTGGTGCTGGTACTGGTGACTGGAACTGGTGGCTAGTACTGGTGGTTGGTACTGCTGGCTGGTACTGGTATTGCTGGTGGCTACTGCTGGCTGGTACTGGTACTGCTGGTGGGTACTGGTACTGGTGACTGGTACTGGTGGCTGGTACTGCTGGTGGGTACTGGTACTGGTACTGATACTGCTGGCGGGTACTGATACTGCTGGTGGGTACTGGTGGCTAGTACTGCTGGTGGGTACTGATACTGCTGGCGGGTACTGGTGACTGGTACTGGTGGCTCGCACTGCTGGTGGGTACTGCTGGCTGGTACTGGTGGCGGGTACTGCTGGTGGGTACTGGTACTGCTGGCGGGTACTGGTGACTGGTACTGCTGGCTGGTACTGCTGGTGGGTACTGGTACTGCTGGCTGGTACTGCTGCTGGGTACTGGTACTGCTGGCAGGTACTGGTACTGCTGGCAGGTACTGGTACTGATGGCTAGTACTGGTGGTGGGCACTGGTACTGCTGGCTGGTACTGGTGGCGGGTACTGCTGGTGGGTACTGATACTGCTGGTGGGTACTGGTACTTCTGGCGGGTACTGGTGACTGATACTGCTCGCTGGTACTGGTACTGCTGGCTGGTACTGGTACTGCTGGCTGGTACTGCTGGTGGGTACTGGTACTTCTGGCTGGTACTGCTGGTGGGTACTGGTGACTGGTACTGGCACTGCTGGCTCTGGCACTGCTGGCTGCTGTGAGATCTCAGGAAGCATGCAGCTGCAGTACAGAGCTTCCTGTCGCAGGCGGAGTACATTTGATATCACTCCGCCTGTGAAGGAGCCGGCGCTATACAGGAAGCATCAGCTCTGCTTCCTTTAGTGGCGGCTCCGTTCTCGCTGATGCTCGGAGATGGCGGGTCAGGAACCCGCGATCAGGGCTTGCCGACCCGCCATCTCAGAGCAAGACGTGGCGGGCCACATCGGAGGGCGCAGCGGCCCACGGGTTGGGCACCCCTGGTGTAGTTTGATAAATAGCTACTTTAATTATTTTTTCTTATTGTGTGGTGGAAACAGGAATGTGTACTGCACAAAGTGTGCTTCTTAACCACTTCCATACCGGGCCTATTCTGGCACTTCTCTCCTTCATGTAAAAATCATCATATTTTTGCTAGAAAATTACTCAGAACCCCAAACATTATATATGTTTTTTTTTAGCAGACACCATAGGAAATAAAATGGCGGTCATTGCAACTTTTTTATCTCGCATGGTATTTGCACAATAAATTTTCAAACGCCTTATTTTTGGAAAAACAAAGCGGTTTCATGAATTAAAAAATAACAAAACAGTAAAGCCCAATTTTTTTGTATAATGTGAAAGATGATGTTACGCCGAGGAAATAGATACCTAACATGTCACACTTTAAAATTGCGCACACTCATGGAATGACGCCAAACTTCACTACTTAAAAATCTCCATAGGCGACGCTTTACATTTTTTTACAGGTTACCAGTTTAGAGTTACAGAGGAGGTCTAGTGCTAGAATTATTGCACACGCTCTATCGCACGCGGCGATACCTCACATGTGTAGTTTGAGCAGCGTTTACATATGTGGGCGGGAGCTACCGGGGACAGGGGCGTTTTTACATTTTTTTTTTTTTTGTTTTGTTTTTTTTTACTTATTTTTTTTATTTTTACACTTTTTTTTTATTTATTTTTTGGTTTTTATTTATTTTTTGATCACTTTTATTCCTATTACAAGGAATGTAAACATCCCTTGTAATAGGAATCTATTGTGACAGGTCCTCTTTTATGGAGAGATATGGGGTCAACAGGACCCCACATCTCTCCTCCAGGCTGAAAAGCATGAGATTGTGAAAGAAAAAATTCACCGATCTCATGCTGACAGCCGCAATCGCGGTTTTGTTTACTTCCGGGAAGCCTCCGGTGGTCATAGAGATGACTGGTAACCTGAGATGACTGGTCACCGGAAATCTCTATCGTCATCATCCAGCGCCGGGCAATTATTTCTTTGGGCCCCCAATGGCACGGTAGAGCCCGGAGAAGCACCGGATGGCGGCGGGGGTGGGCGTTCTATCCTGTCGCCTATAAGAATGATCAAGTGGTGGAACTGCTGCTATGATCATTCTTATCGTGCACAGAATCGCCGGCTGCAAAGATTGATATCTGAATGATGCCTGTAGCTGCAGGCATCATTCAGATATCCCCTCACAAAGTCAAGGACATCATATGACGTACTGTGGTAGGGAAGTGGTTAAATAGAAACAAATGGTGTTATCCAGCCCTCAAAAAATCCACTCGCCTGCTCGCATTTTGCGAGTGGATTTTGAGGTCTTGTGAGTGTAGGATCGAAGGGGAGGAGAGCCGCCGCCTGGTTGATTAGAGCGCCAGGGGAACATAACAGCTTTCGTTTCAATAGCTGTGTGTTCCCTGCCACGCGCCGTCATATACAGCCCCTCCCCCTTGTCCGGGGAACTTTGATAGATCACCTGACCCAAGATTGGACGGGTGATCTGTCTATCAAAGTGACTCGGACAAGGGGGAGGGGCTGTATATGACGGCACGCGGCGGGGAACACACAGCTATTGAAACGAAAGCTGTTATGTTCCCCTGGCGCTCTAATCAAACAGGCGGCGGCGGCTCACCTCCCCTGCACAGGTAGGCTGCACTGGGGGACACAAGCTGCACTGGGGGACACAAGCTGCACTGGGGGGGACACCAGCTGCTCTGGGGGACACTGGGAGACATAGGCTGCACTGGGAGACATAGGCTGGACTGGGGGACATAGGCTGGACTGGGGGACACTGGGGACACAGGCTGCACTGGGGGGACACAGGCTGGACTGGGGGACACAGGCTGGACTGGGGGACACAGGCTGGACTGGGGGACACAGGCTGCTCTGGGGGACACAGGCTGCTCTGGGGGACACAGGCTGCACGGGGGGACACAGGCTGCACTGGGGGGGACACAGGCTGGATGGGGGGGACACAGGCTGCACTGGGGGACACTGGGGACACATGCTGCACTGGGGGGGGACACAGGCTGCACTGGGGGACACTGGTGGACACAGGGGGCACTGGGGACACATGCTGCACTGGGGGGGGTCACAGGCTGCACTGGGGGGGGGTCACAGGCTGCACTGGGGGGGGGGGGGGGTCACATGCTGCACTGGGGGACACTGGTGGACACAGGCTGCACAGGGGGACACATGCGGCACTGGGGGGGGGGGGTCACATGCTGCACTGGGGGGGGCGGGGGGGGGGGGGGGGGGGGGTCACATGCTGCACTGGGGGGGGGGGTCACATGCTGCACTGGGGACACATGCTGCACTGGGGGACACTGGGGTCACAGGCTGCACTGGGGGGGGGGGGGACACAGGCTGCACGGGGGGGGGGGGGGGGACACAGGCTGACTGCATTGGTGGACAAAGTTGTTGTTAATATTTCTTTTTATAACTTAATTCTGCATAAATCATTTAAATATAATTTATGGGGGCGTGTTTAGGGGCGGGACAGGGTAGGGGTTGGGTGGGGCAACTGGTGGTGAGTAACCTTTGAGGCCTGGCTAGTAGCTCAGGACTTGAAATTTTGAGCCCTGGTGTTATCTATATTTATGTTCCATTGTTTTGGTGAATTATTTTTTTTTTTTTTTCTCAGGATAATGTGCCTCGGCCAATGACTTCTACTAATCCATCTTATTACAAAAAGCCACACTTAATTGCCGGTAACTATACATTATATGAATAATTATGGGTTCATACATGATAAATTGCTTTATGACTGAGCAGTATGTCTTACTGTACATTTTCTACTTTTGACCCCCTAGGTCAGCCTAGAGGTCCAATTTCTCCACTGGTACCCAAGAATGAAGATACGTGAGTATATGTTTATTTTCATTCTAGTAGCTCAATGCATGTAAATAAAGCTGACCTAGCAGCATCAGATATATTTTTTCATGTTAAAGCGGTTCGGCACACATTTCATTTAGTAAATCTCTTTGCCTTCCAAATCAGGCAAAGAGTACTAAATGAAATGTGTTTTTTTTTTTTCACTTACCTTGTAATTGATGACTTCCTGTCCTCAGTCTCTGCGGGGGTGGGCGGGGTCTGTGCGGGGATCCTCGTCACGCCGCACTGTCCTGGGATCTGGTGTCATTGATCCCAGGAGTCTGTGCGGGCATCTTCCGAAATCTCGCGAGATTTCGGACACATCTTCCGAAATCTCGCGAGATGTCGGCAGATGTGCCGACATCTCGCGAGATTTCGGAGAACGTGAGCTGCACTTTGCCGTTACTGCACACGCGCGAGCTCGGCGCAGTAACGGCGGTGCATGCTGGGCCATCTAAAGTGCCTGTGGGGTTTCACATGCCCACAGGCAAGATGGCCCCCAGCAGAGAAGAAGAATATAAAGAATCTTATCGGAGGAAAACGGAGGGCGATCGAGATGGAAGATGGAACAGGTGAGTCCCCCAATTTAGGTAAACATCCTTTGTATACCCCCCCCCCCCCCAAAAAAAAATTAAAATAAACACAGTGCAGAACCGCTTTAAAGAGGAGTATCCATTAAAAAAAAAAAATTAAAAGTCAGCAGCTACAAATACTGCAGCTGCTGACTTTTAATAATCGGCGGACACTTACCTGTCCCAGGGTCCAGCGATGCGGGGGGGTCGAAGCTCCACTCGTCCCATCCGCTCGGCAGCGCCGGCATTGCAGCTGTGGGCACCCGGCTGTGGCTTCACAGCCGGGCACCCACTGCGCTTGCGCGAGCGGCGCCTCGCGCCGTGATTGGCCGCGCAGTCATCGGGGACCTGTCTTGTGTCCCAGATGACTGACAGGAGGGAGCCCTTCCTGCACCGAGGGGAAGTGATGTCACCAGCCCAGGCACCGAAGGAGGCAGACTATGAGGGACCCCCTAGCAACAGGAATTTTTTTTTTTTAGAATTTTAAGCATTTATTTTTTTTTTTTCTTTAAGTACTTCATGGTAAGTAAAGTTTAAGTGTAATGCTTACAGGTACTTGTTACCTTTTACAGACTTAATAGTGCTCTCATGGAGAGTGTCTTCCTCTGCTTATCCTGGACTATGATGCTGGCTCAGATGATGCAGTCATGTACTGTACATCCTGGTGCCTATACCGCTCCTGGCTGTGCTCTGAAATGTCTGACACTGATCTGCCCTTGTGGAAGCCTCTCGTCTCGTGTCTTTGCCTAAGCAAAGCAATTTGACTGGAGATAAATGACTGCTTTTTAATGATAAAAGGTTTAGCTTTTTGGTAATGATAGGATTACTGTATTTTATAACACTTCAAGAATAAATTCATGCAGGATTATAAACTGCACTGAATAAAGCATCATTGGGTGCTCAGTAATGCCTGTGAACTGAGATATCCTCAGATGGCTCAGTTCACATACACCGTTTACAGAGCCAATCCAAGCAGTTCTGTACCTTGGGATAGCTGTGATTGGCCATATAGAGACACTCACAGATGTAAACAATGTAGTGTTAACATTTGTAAACCCGCCCCCTTCCACTTACAACAGAGGAATGGCGCATACACACGATCGGACTTTCCGCCAACAAAACCGTGGATTTTTGTTCGAAGGTTGTTGGCTCAAACTTGTCTTGCATACACACGGTCACACAAATGTTGGCCAACAATTACGAACATGGGAATGCGGTGACGTACAAGACGTACGACGTGCCGAGAAAAAGGAAGTTTTTTTGATTCTGCTTGATTCCGAGCATGCGTGAACCTTTGCGCGAAGGACTTGTATACACACGCTCGGACTTTCCGACAACAAAGTTTTGTTGGTGGAAAATTTGAGAACCTGCTAGCAAATATTTGTTGGTGGAAAGACTGTCAGCAAATGCTCGATGGAGCATAGACACAGTCGGACTTTCCGACAACAAGCTCACATCCAACATTTCCCGTCGGAAAATCCGACCGTGTGTACGCGGCAGAAGAGGAACAAACAGCAACTAATCAATGAATGACTCTGTGATCTGTATATTAATTACTTCACCTCCCTTATCCACATTAACCCCTTCAGCTTAACCCTCCCACTGTGTGTGACCTTGTGCATTAACTCCTTCAATGCCTCTTCCCTCTGTGTATAGCCTGTATGCACTGTATCTACCATGTTTCTCCGATAATAAGACCTACCCCAATTTTCAAGGATGGCTGCAATATACTCCTTTTTACAGCACCGATAGGCGCTCACGTGACCCACTGGAGTTCTTCTTCCCCGGTCCGAGCACTGCTGAGGGAGATGCCAAGATCGCCGCTGAGGTCAGCCCTCCTCCAAGCACTGCAGAGGGAGGGGCCGCTGACGTCAGCCGGGAGGAGAGAAGAGCAGCTCTGGCGGGTAACATGAGCGCCCAGCGGCACTGTAAAAAAGGTATTTTCTACAATAATGTTACATAAAGCACACAGTAGACCTTATATAATCCTTTTACAGCATGGATTGCATGATTTTACAAAGACTTTAACTAGGGCTTTTTTCGGGGTAGGGCTTATTTTCTGCAATGTTACATAAAGACACACACTGGACATTATATAATCCATTTACAGAGCGGATGAAATGATTTTACAAGGACTTTAGCTAGGGTTTATTTTTGGGGATTGCAGATATGCTGACTCCTGATGTGACAGGGAGGGAGAGGGAGAGAGAAGACAGGGGGACAAATAAGACATCCCCTGAAAATAAGCCCCAATGCATTTTATATAAGACCCGGTCTTATTTTCAGGAAAACACGGTAGTCAATACATCCATCAATACCAGCATGTTTCTTCATTTCCAAAAAAATTGTGCCAAAAAAATGAGATCACATTGGGGTGTCTACTTTTCAAAAAGGTGTCATTTGTACTGTCCCAACATTTTTATTTTAAAGGATAAGTTTTCCCGCACCTGCTATCACAATTAGAAAATGGTGCAGTTTCCTGTGAATAAATGCCTACAAGTACAGCCAGCCATTGCAGCTGATTTCTTGTAGTTCTCAATGAGCTGCGAGGGGGCTGGCTGGTGAGCCCTCTAGTAGTCCATTGATCTTCCTGTTCTCAGGTAACTGCCTGCCCGTATCCTAGGTATGGGCAGGCAGCCTGAGAATCTGTAGGAGCCTGAGATTGCATCCACGATCTGTCAATCACGATTGCAATGCTCTGCAGACTCCTTTAGAAAAAAAGTAATAAATGCATATTTTTTTTTTTTTACCTGTGCAAAAAGTGCATTTATTTTAAAAAAAAATTCACTTATCCTTTAACCGAAAGTTAGGGCAAAAGGTTTGTTTTCAAAAATATCGGGTATTTGTTCCTTTTTTATGCAGTAAAAACAAAACTTGGTTACTAAATACCATCAACAAAAAGCTCTGTGTCTTGAAAAATGAGCTACAGAATTTCTTAGCTATCCAGTATTTACCAGCACAGATTATAACCAGAATACCACACATTTTTGAGAAAACTGAAATTGACAGAAATGGATGTATATAGAAATAAATTAGTTTGCAGCTTCTAACATTTGTTTAATTAAAAAAAAAAGTCAGCACTGGTATGGCTTCTTTGTGCAGTAACCTTTTGACAATTGTAATCTTTATTTTTTCCTGAAATTTTTGAGATGTGCATGAATGTGATCACACTTAAAGAGGAGTGCCCACTAAAATATTTTTTAAAAGTCAGCAGCTACAAATACTGCAGCTGCTGACTTTTAATAATCGGACACTTACCTGTCCCAGGGTCCAGCGATGCGGGGCAATGAAGCCCCCCCCCCTCGTTCCCCGATCCGCTTGCGGCGCCGACATTCTTACTGTGGGCACTCGGCTGTGGCTTCACAGCCGGGCACCCATTGTGCATGCGCGAGCGGCGCCGTGATACAACGCTCAGTCATCTGGGACACGTGACAGGTCCCAGATGACTGTGCGGCGCCGAGGGGAAGTGATGTCAGTGCCCGGGCACTGAAGGTGGCGGACTATGAGGGACCCCCTAGCAACAGGCATTTAGAGGTGAGTAAAAAAAAAATACATTTCCAATTATTTTTTTTATTTTTTTTATGATTTTTAAGCAATTTTTTTTTTTTTTTTGGGTGGCAACACCACTTTAAGTTTATCTAAAGGCAAAACGATTTTGTTTAAAATATGGATAGAGTCCCAGTGAGAGTGGTCTCCAGGACAAACCGAGGGGATTGAGTCTCCCCAGAAGGGAGGGACACAAAACCCCAATAAAAACCCGACCCCCTTTTATAAGAAAAACTGTATAAGATACATGGAAAAAATGTTCACTGGTAATAATCTCACTGGTGTGTTTAATTTTTAAAAGAGGCGGTTAAGGTAACGATAGTAACAAATTCCTGGGAATTATTTCCTGAGGCACCATGTATGTACAGTATATTCTGTATATTCGAAAGTGCACAGTAGAGCTGTGATGTTTAACAACCACAAGGGGGTGCTGTTTTAACATGCCTTTGCAATGAAGTACTTCTAGATTCCTGTTACCTTCCCTTTAAGCATTATGCTAATTCTTGCTTTAATCATTGGATAGCAAATTTTATACAGATGTAAATAAATATAGACATTTTTTTAATCTATATTGTTGAGACTTTCTGCTTTACCAGATTATGAGCCTTCATATTTCTTTTAGACCAGAGGAAAAGATTAGACAATTAGAGAAACAAGTTAATGAATTAATCGAAGAAAGTTGTATTGCTAACAGCAATGGAGATTTAAAAACGGTGAGTTTATATTTTCATTGCACTTTCAGCAATCATATTCTGTCTGAGCTGTGTATAATATCCTAATATCCTAATATTCTCCTTCTGCTTTATTAGGCCCTGGACAAAGCAAAGGAAGCTGGGAGAAAGGAGAGAGTTTTGGTCAGACAGAGAGAGCAGACACTGTCCCCAGAGAGTATTAATCTGGACTTGACATATTCAGTATGTACAGATAGGTTGTTCTTATATATAATAGATATGTTGTATGCATGAGGCTGCAAGGGTGCATGGAGCAACCAATCAGATTCCAGATGTCCATTTTCTAGTGCAAGTAAGTTTAAAAAATAACTTTAATTCAGGACAGTAAACATCCAAAAACCTACACGATAGCAGAATGTGTCCTCTTATGTCATTTGTTTTAAAGGAAAAGTACAGCCAAAGTTTGTGCTGCACTCCTGTGACCCGTTTTCAGAAGACCATATGGTCGGGATCCACCCAGGAACCTGCACAAGCACCCAGATCAGCCTGTCAGCGATCCGCTGAGAGCCTACGCCAGCCGCTCTCGCCCCCTCCACAGCACAGAGCTCCATTGTGCGCGTGGGGGGGGGGGGGGCAGAGCAGGCAGTGGTAACTGACAGTCGCCAGCTCTCTGTTTACAAGGCACTGAGAACTGAGCGATCAACAGTATTTGATCACTCAGTTCTCAGCCTTAGAGCCAACAGGGGACAGATACAACATTGGATCGATTCTGCATCTGCCTAGGTAAGTATAATTCAGAAAAAAAAAATAAAACTTTTCTTTTAGCCCGGGTTCACACTATAGCACGCTGCGGATCGCACAGGAGCACTGTGCGTCCCTGTTCCGCATTTCAGGGCTGATTCTATGCCTGAATTCGGCCCTGAAACGGAGCCAAAGACGCACAGTGCGCTCCGCAGCCGCCCCGGAGATATGTGAACTGGCTCCATAGGGAGGCAGTCACATTCTCCTACTATGCGAATTAGATGCGGGGAAACGCACATCTAATTTGCATAGGTGTGAATGGGGGCTTATGCTTTGTTATGAGTTCCATAAACTCCTGCATTTTAATATGAAAGTAACTAGGGCTGAAACAACTAATCGACATAATCGATTATGAAAATAGTTGTCAACTATTTTCAGAATTCATTAGTTGGTCAGCCAATTAGTTGGCCTGCATACAGAATACATTATTTGTTTACATACTGGAATATACAGTGCAGCACACATACAGCTCAGTAGTACACATTCATACATGTCAGTATACACAGTGCAGCACACATACAGCTCAGTACACCATTCATACATGTCAGTATACATTGTGCAGCACACATACAGCTCAGTACACCGTCCATACATAAGTGTCTGAGAACTTGTGAATGTGTGAGAAACAATGACTTGTGGGACATATAGTCCTGGACAGGAGAAGGAAATTAGTGATTCTAAAGGCAGAAGTTGTTTTTACCTTACTATAGGGGTGCTCTATACTATACTTTATGGCTTGCTATAGGGGGAAAAATTTTGATCTGAGTCTGATAATACAGTATGTACCAGATTCAACCTCCTAATAGTGTATACATCTCTCTGTTTGTTATTCAGAGTAGATTCGATATTTTATTACCTGACGGATAATGCTGATTATTTCTATTTACCACTGCATAGAGATATTCAAGAATAAATTGTTTTTTTTTTTTTTTTAAACTTTACATATTATGTAAATTATACACCATACTTTTTTGAGGTTTTTATTTGATTATTCAAAACAATAATCAGCCAACTAATTGATTTAATAAAATAATCATTAGTTGCAGCCCTAAAAGTAACTCTGTATCGAGGACCAACCAATAGAAACTGAAAGCTGTAACTCACTTGCTAGAAACCACGCCTTAGAATTCTACTTCCTGTCTGCCACGGAGTAGTTACAGCTGATATGTGAATATGTGGAGGGTTACTGATAACCTTTGATAACTATCTATATTCCCCCTAAACACACTCACACATCTACCTAGGATGGCGCACGTCATCATAACTATTAACACATTCTTCCTTCCTTATAACTGCCGGTTAATTTATTGTTCTTAAATGTATAACAGGTGCTGTTGAACCTGGCCACCCAGTACTCCAACAATGAGATGTATACAGAAGCCTTGAATACGTATATAGTGATTGTGAAAAATAAAATGTTCAGCCATGCAGGTATGTGCCTTTTTATTAACGTTTTTTTTTTCAACTACTTGCCTACTGGGCATTTATACCCTCTTCATCCCTAGGGCAATTTTCAGCTTTCAGAGCTGTCGCACTTTAAATGACAATTGGGTGGTCATGCAACACTGTTCCCAAACAAAAATGTTTTGCATTTTTTTTCACACAAATAGAGCTTTCTTTTGGTGGTATTTAATCACCACTGGGTTTTTTATTTGTTGCTAAAGAACAAAACAAGGTCGAAAATCTTGAAATAACATTTTTTTTTTTATAAACGAGTACATTTTCTCCTTCACTGATGTGAGCTCATGAGGCTGTACTGATGGGCACTAATAGGCATTGATAGGTGACACTGATGAAGCTGCACTGATGAGGCAGCACTGGTGGGCACTGATGAGGAGGCTCCGATAGGTGGCACTTATGGGCTCTGATAGGCAGCACTGATGGGCACTAAGAGGTGGCACTGATGGACACTGATAGGCAGCACTGACAGGTGACACTGATGGGCACTGATTGGCAGAATTGATGGACACTGATTGGCAGCACTGGTGGGCACCGTGGCAGGGGCCGATGTCCCTGTAACAGAAGCTGGTTGCCGGCTTTCTGCTTCTCTCCTCACGCTGATTGTGAGGAGATAAAAAAAAATGATGACCGGCTTCTGTTTACTTCCGTGATCAGCTGTCAGCCAATGATGAATGGTAAAGGGCCCGCTGTGATTGACCCTTTTCCCTGTTCTGTGATCAGCCGAGTCGGAAGGACCCAGCTATCACAGTGCCTGCCGCCCCTGTGCGATCATGGGGGGACGTCTATTGACGCCCTTCTGACACTGGAAGCCTGTGCTGTAGCAGTCATTCGGCTATAGTGTGGGTTGTGGTTAAATAAACTGCAAATAAACTCTCCACTGGTGTCAGAATTACAAATTCCAAGGTGGGCAGAACAGTTCACATATACAGTCTTGTAAAATAGTACTGTATATCCCATGAAAATTGGTTACTTTTTGTTCCAATATTACATTACATCTTCCTTCCAGTCGTGCCTACAGATACAGGTTATCTACTTGTACTTGCTAAAAGCCACTCGGCTGTTATCCCGAAGGAGTGAGAGGGGACGTCCCCCGTCCCCCCTTCCGCCGCTCTTCCCGGGCCTCCCGTGCCACAGGGAGACCCGATCCACGAACCGGCACATCCGCCAGCTAGAGTGAGACTGCAAGGAAGATGGAAATGGCTTCCTTCCAGGCTCCTTTGTGTAAACACAGAAGCGACGTCACAATGTCACTTCCAGTTTACTCGGCTGCCAATGGCGCCCTTTAAAAAAAAAAAAAATGACAGTATTCAGAATCGCCTTTTTTGTTGATCTGAATCCTTTGAAGTGCAGTTAAAAAAATTCCTGTCACCACTTATTACTGTCACAAGGGATGTTTACATGTAAACATCCCTTGTGACAGCAATAAAAGTGATACATTTTTTTTTTTTGTGACAATGTAAAGTGACAATGTAAAATAATAAAATAAATAAGAAAAACTTTTTCTTTTTTTTTTTTTTAAAGCTCCCCGTCATCACGAGCTTGCACAGCAAAGAAAATGCACATATAAGTCGTGCCCGCATATGTAAACGTTGTTCAAATCACACATGTGAGGTATCGTCCAGAGCAATAATTCTAGCCCTAGACCTCCTCTGTAACTCTAACCTGGTAACCGTTATTTTGTTTATTTTTTTTAAGGCGCCGCCTATGGATATTTTTAGGTACCGTAGTTTGTCGCCATTGCACAAAACTTTACTGTTTTTTTTTTTTATATTCATGAAAGTGTATTTTTTTCCCAAAAAATTGCATTTGAAAGACCGCTGCGCAAATACAGTGTGACATAAAATATTGCAATGATCTCCATTTCATTCTCTAGATTCTCTGCTAAAAAAATATATACAATGTTTGGGGGTTCCAAGTTTTCTAGCAAAAAATACGGATTTTAACTTGTAAACAACAAATGTCAGAAATAGGCTTAGGCATGAAAGGGTTAGTATCACCTTAAAGAGTATTCAGATGGAACCCATCTTATTTAAACTTCTAATATATAAGGTGTAGTGTTCTCTTATTTAGTTAAGTGGCATAAAACTTGTCCAACACTGGTTGGCCCAGCAAATTCAGGCCAAGAGATGACCATTTGATACTAAAAAAAAAGTCTCCAAGAATCACAAAATTTCAAATTGGGATGTGCAGGTTACCCTTGCAACAGTTGGTGTCAAAGGGCATACGTCTACAGTTAAAAATAGATTGCACCAATGTACCCTTTATTGCATGTGCTGGGAAATAGCCTTTGCTGTCCAAAAAGATTAGAGAATGACTATAGTTTGCCTTTGCTTTTGAACATATAAGAAAAGAGCATGCTTTCTGGAACAATGTGGAATCAAAGATAGAGTAGTCTGATCACAGTAGCAGTAGACATGTTTGGTACAAACCAAAGACAGCACTTCAGATGAAGAACCTTATACCTGCTGTGAAGCATGGTGGTGGAAATGTTAAGGTTTGAGGCTGCATAGCTGCTTCAAGGCCTGGGCAGCAAGCAGTTATCGAGTCAGCTATACATTCTCTATCATATCAAAGTATGCATGATGAGGCTATCTGTCTGAGTTAAAGTTGAACTGTTAACAGATCTTTCAATACAATGATCTAGAGCACATTAGCAAATCCATCAAAAGAATAGCACAAAATTAGGAAACCGAGGGTTATTGGCTGGCCTAGTCAAAATCCTGATTTGAATTGCATTGAAATGTTTTGAGGGGATTTGAAACCGTAAGTTCATGTAAGGAAAACCACAGACACCTTGTAACTAAAGATGTTTTGCATGTAGAAGTGGTCAAAATTTTCACAAAGTAGATATCAGGAAAATACGTAATGTAAGTAGGTATTCCCTGTGTTTTTATTGCACTGTGAGGAAGTATGAATAATGTCTCATAAAGCATCAGCTTATAGTAGGCTATACTGATTGTTTGTAGATAGAAACTAGACATGACATTTCAATACAACAGCCACCCCCTGCTTAGCATTGACACATGTATGCAACCTGTAGCTATTGTCCGCAGTGCAAACCAACAGTGAACTTACTTTGGTTAGGAACTTACATTCATCTACATCTGTAAACTGCACTGGAACAGAGTTAACACTGATGTTTTAAAGGTGTATAACATTAAAAAAAGTGGTTTTAATCATCAGCTCCATGACATCAAGTGTATCTAAATCTCAGAACAAACATTTTTTATATTGCAGCTTCTCTGTCCTTAGAATGTGGTGGCTGCATTCATTTTCTTTTTTTATGCTCCACCCCCCCTTTTGTTGTTACCTGGTGATCCTGCCAGCAAGACCCATCCTGTCCTAGGATGACAATGCTCACTTGTTGTACTGTATGTATACAGGTACAGCATTGTCACCCCAGGATATGAAGTGCACTTTCCCTTCTCTTCAACTCTATAACATAGAGAAGAGATATTCTGTAGTTGCCAGAGAGGACTGGACAGCATGTAATGTATAGGAAGGGAAGGTGTTTTGTACTTGTTAAACAGATATAACAAAATGCTTTTAATGGAATGTTTAACAGACCAAATAAGAGTAAGAATAAGTTTATTGTTAGGGTTTACATAATGTCCTGCAGACATTAGCCAGTGGTTGGGTTTAAACTCATCTAAAACCAGACTCATTGTGCTAACTTGCATGCCTGTGCTTATGCTTGAGAAAGGAAGAGGGCTACAGGAGCCATTGTATTATGGGGGAAATAAGTGATCAACTGGGGAAATCGGTTCTGGCAAATCAACTTTGTCCTGGCCAAGGAGGGTCAGCTAGAGTCACGGAGGGGGCCTTCAAATAAGTAATCAAAAGTTCCCCAATCCTACAGCTGTTTAACATTCTCTAATGACCTTATAAGCCCTTAGTGGTCAGGACCCTTGTCTTAGTTCATTTCCCACCAGGAACGCTATCTTCATAGAGTTTATATGTTTTCACTCTGTGTGAGTTTCCTAGTTTTCTTCTGTGATCTATTCTGAGTTCATGTTGCTTCTGTCCATACTGGCCTAAAGAGTTTATATCAGTATAACTTTGGTAAGTACAACTCATTATAAACTCCTTTTCTGGGCAGGGACTTTTATGAACTGTCTGAGTTCTCTAAAATGCCTTGCTAAGTCCTAAAACTAAAATATTCATAAACATCTCCTTTAGGTCATTCTAAACAGGTTTTGCTCATGTCCGTGAAAATAAAGTTGTTTTCCTGTAGTTTTGTGTTTATTTTGGATTTCCTGCATGAAAGGTGAAATACTTGGGCAGTTCTTCGTGTCAGGAGAAGACAACGATAGCACTGTGTGTAATTTGGATTGGTGGGACTTTCAGCCTCAGGAATGTGGAGACACACAGGATGGAAAACAAAACTGGTAACGTTTAGGAATGTTTTCATTTGATTGAAAATGCGGTATGTGATAAAAAATAAATAAAAAATACCTAAACATTGCTAGTTCTGTTTTCCTGTGTTCTGTCTTCAGCCAGTCTTGAAGAGTCCGTATAATGTCGTGTTAAGCCCCATACACACGGTCGGACTTTTTCATGGATTCTGTCCGATCGGACAAGGTTGTTGAAAAATCAGACCGTGTGTATGCACCATCGGACAGTGTTTGTCGGTTTGACCGACGGACAAAGTCTTATCTCCTGCTGGAAAGATTTGCCGTCAACACGGTCCGATCACACCAAATCCGATCGTGTGTACGGTTGTCCGACCGGACAAAGTGCTACGCATGCTCAGATCACATTACAAGACCAAAGCTATTGGCTACTAGCCTCTACGTAGTCCCGTCGTAGGCAACAATCGTCACCGCGTTCAGAATGATCGGATTTTCCGACAACTTTGTCCGACCGTGTGTACGCAAAACCAACATCGGACAAAGTATGACGGACATGGTCCGACGGACCTGGTCCGCGGATTGTCCGACCGTGTGTATGGGGCTTTAGTGTAACCTCCTCAGTACCGGCATGTTTCACCCCGTCCTATCCAGGCCATGTTTCAGTTGTCAGCACTGTAATGATTTGTTTGACAATTACTTGTCTTGCAACACTGTACCCAAATTAATTTGATATTTTTTTTGTGAATTATAGAGCTGTTATTTGGTGGTGTTTAATAATCCTTGGGGGCTTTTTTTTTTTTTTTACCATATAAAGGAGAAAAGCCAAAAAATGGTATCCTTACATCCTGTTTTAAAACATAGCAGATAAAAATACCAGGACAGTATGAAAACCCCCAAAATGACCCCTTTTTGGAAAATAGACACCCCAAAGTGATCTCACTTTTTTTTTAACACAATGTTTGGGAAATGAGGGAAAAATTGAGCGGGTTAGTGTACAGATGCTAAGGTAGGTGAGGTGTTTATCTACAGGTCAGATCAGAGACTACAAGGGCCAGATATATACAGGAGAGGGATGAATGACAGAAAGGGGGAAGAATTCAATATTGTTGTCCCTATATTTGATTTAACTGATGCTGGTTTTACATACCAAGCAAACAGTGTTTCTTGATCACTGGTCAGTAAGTATGACACGGCTGCTAACTGCAGCCTGTGTTTTACATTCTGTGGTGCTGTGATTTGTCACAATGATCATTTGGTATAGAGCCACACTGTAAATGTTATCTATGATGTGCTGAGTCCAGGACCTCAGTTCCTGGAGGACATGGGAGGGAGAGGACAGGTCTTATATTTACAGTGTCTGGTCTGTATGAGGTTAATAACTTAAATCTGAACAGCTAATTACAGATGAAAATACAAATATAGAAGCTGTTTACCTGCCAAAGCATTTATACTTCTGTATTTCTCAAATTCTGAGATTTACAAAACTCTGCCATACAGCACAGACAAGTACACTAAACCACTTTCTTTCTCAGCCACTGAAGGACACAGGAAGTCCTTCACCTTTGTGAAACTGCCACTTAAAGGAGTATTAGACACTGGTTAACAAACTGTAGGCTTCTAACTTCTACTCCCCTCCTACTCGCAGCAGGTCTCAATTTTTTGCTAGTGTCCTAGAAGGATAGAGATCTTCACTTCAGCTCTGTTGTGAAGTTGAGTTGAGACCAACTTATTTTTGCTAGCACCTTTTTTTCCTTACACTTCAAAATTTCTTCTAGAATCAAGAGTATATATCACTGCTGAAGCTTGTCTCTTCCATTGCAGTTTGCCAGTGTTGCTGTCCTTAGCTCAGCTTTTGGAGTTCAGATCCTTCTGGAGTGGACATTGCAGGGATAGCCTAGAAGTGACCTTCAGACACTGGTTTTCACAAAGGGCACTTTCCTTAATCGACTCTGGTAGAAGTCATCCATTCAGCACTTTCCAGGTCCAGAGCCGCTGGCATTGCTTCAGTGCTTGCGCTGTCTCTGAAAACTAAGTAAGGCAGTCAGGCCAAGCACTGGGAGCTGCCTCAATTAGAAAGGTCTCTGGGCATCTTGTCAATTCCCTGCTGTTTTTTAGCAGAAGGGGTTACAGCTATTAAAGCGGTAGTAAACACCGCTTGCTCACTTGTACCGACAGGTAAGCTGCTAACAAGGTTTACTTGTAGGTACAAGGAAGATCTCCACAACATGCACCATGTAGGAGATAGTCCCTACTTCTGCAGCCGGCAATGTCACCAGCGCATGCGCATTGCGCTCTGAAAGGATGGCATTCTGTCCCTTCAGAGGGCTGTCCAGTGGCTGTGGCTCCCGTGTGCATGTGTGGGAGTGACATCATCGCAGCTCGGCCATTCAAACGGCCAGAGTCTGCGAACCAAGAAGGAAGACCAGGTGAAGATGGAAGCCCTGTCAGCATTTTTTTTTTTTATTTACTATCGCTTTAACTCATACACCCTACTCGAGGAAGCATTTCCCTGCTGCTGCTTATGGCTTGCAAAAATCGAACTTTAGCCTTTATTCGGTTCTTGCTGCCCACGTACAGTGACTGGTAGCTACCAGCTGTCTGGGCTTTCTAAGTGCCTAAGGCCTAACTTGTTATCCTGAGCTTTACTTTGGCTTGCCATCACATAGTTACAACATGTCTGATTCTAGAAGGGAGGGGATAGCGTGGTTGGGGGGTGGCAGTCCAGCTGTAATGGGTGCTTTAATAGCTCCATGGCTCCTCGGAATCCTGTTACCCTCTTCTCCATGAGTCTAATCTGTTATTGGAGTCCTCTTTTTAGCTCTGTAGATAGTGGACAGTTTCTCTGGCCTTGTGGATGAGATTTTTACTGCAGTTTGGTAGGACCAAATCACCCTGTGATTTGCTGACTCACAAACGTGCTTCTGCATCTTCTCTGCTATCTGATTTACGTATGGCCTTGGCAGCTTCTGAGCCATCAGCTGCTGAAACTCTCCTCTGATTCTGAGTCACTCTAGTCTTTGACTAAGAAGCTCACAGTTCACTGTCTTTACTTCCAAATTATGAGACTGTCTCAGCTCTTATACAGTAGATATGGTGTGCAAATTTGAAACTATCAGATCATCCTGTTGTTTTTTTTTTTCCAGTGCTGTTCCCAGTTGTGGATCTTTCCCTTTGTACTTGCTGTTCCAACTATTCCACTGTGGAGATTAGGTGCACCCTGATAAACTATTTGCTCCCCCAAGCCCTTCTTAGCCTTGTACCCATTTGGGGAAGATCTTGAACAAAAGTAGACTATCCCTCACTGTGGATCCAGAAGTGTCCCACCTTAACAAAGCAGTTGGAAGCTCTTTCTGGAACGCTGTTCTTAATTGTGGGTCCTGCTCTTATTACATCATGCCTGTGACTTATAAGGAAACAAAAAGAGGGGGTATGGGACTTCAAATGAGGTGTGTGGGATTACACAGCTCCATTCCTATCTATATGCAAGAAAAGAGGGTTTGGGACTTTAAATGAGGTAGATCTTGCATGGCTAAAAAATGAGTCAATGTAACAAGACATGTTTTATTCATTAAAAAACATGACATGGCAATATGAGTACATACATAGTAAATAAGCATAACAATCGCATATTTTTAGCCATGCTAGAGCTACCTCATTTAAAGTCCCAAACCCTCTTTTTTTTTGCATGTGACTTCCAATGGCTGACTGGTCAAAATCCAAGAGATCTTACCACTGCTGCGGTTGGTCCTTTAATTATAGAATGCACAGAGCAAGTTGCTGGGGCTTTAGACTTCAGTTGTGATGTTCTGCCTGAAAGCTTCCTAGCTTCTCCCTCTCATGGATCTCCTGTCAGAACACATGAATAGGACACTTTGGTTAAAATGCTGGACTCGGAGACCAGTATTCAAGAAGCATCTGATCTGCATGCCTTTGGAGGGACAATATCTTTTCAGATATACTCTTGATAGCATTATCAAGGATGCTGCTGGTGGCAAGAGAATACCCATCTACCTAGGGAGCAGACTGCAAAATCTTCTTCCTCTTATCTGTTGAGAATTGTCTATTTCACTTCTCTACTCCCATACCCCCTATGTTGAAACTCCCCAGGCTTTGGTCCCAGTCCATCCACAAGCTGTCAGGCTCAAAGTCTGCCAAATCCTTTAGGCAAGTCTTGCTTGTCATTGAGGTGCTTTCCATAGTGGGGCAATGTTTAACACTTTTGACAGCTTGCATCTCAGATGCTTGGCTGCAAGAGGTGGAACTTCAGAATTTTTTATGTCTTCTTTGGAGCTCAAATTCCTCTAGGAATACACCAGGGGTCTCTCTTACTTTGTGCATCCACCTTATACCAATGGTTGCTTTTACAGAAAAGGGAAAACTTGTGCTTCCCATTGATTTTTTTTTATTATTCAAACTTTTTTTTTTTCTTCCTAACAGGTCGGTTGAAGGTCAATATGGCCAACATCTATCTGAAACAGAAGAACTATTCCAAAGCAATAAAATATTATCGTATGGCTCTTGATCAAATCCCTGGTGCGCACAAAGAGATGAGGCAAGTAACTCTTGTTTTCTGATATGTTTGATATTTTGTAAGCCAAAATAGTTTTTATCAGATTGAAATGGGCATAAAGTACTAGCATCAATAGTGACAAAGACATGCACATACACTTGTACTTACTCAAAATAATATAGCAAAGATTATATAACTAGAGTATATTTAGAGTATATTTGATTGGTGAACTATAAAAACTAAAATGCTGTATGTTGTCTCAAATTGGCTATTTGGAACTTGGTAGAAACCCTTAGACACAATAGCTCACTAATCACGAAGGAGCTGCATTTAATTGACAGCAAGTAGAAGATTCTACCTGCCACACACCCCACAATTTCAGACATTTTTTGAGCAACCTCTGTGGTCACAGATCATTTTCCTATATGGGAGCATTTTATTAATTGCCACCTTCCATTGTTGTAAGGTAGGCACCCCAGTTGGATCCACACCTTTTAGCTTCTTGGCAATAAATAATACCTCATGCTAATAGATGTGCAGATAAACGTTTAAGACTACATTCGCATAGATGACTAGCTCCAGTGCAAACGACAGTTGCAGGAATCTGCTAATTCTTGCAACTGTTTCTGGCACCTGTGAGTGGCTAGCTGCAGCCACCAAGCCTTGTACCCTTCAATGAGAGGTTGGCAGTGGCCAGAGCTATCCATGGCTGTCTGCAGAGCCAGCAATTGGCTGCAGTGCTCTTTGCTGGACGCACACATAGTGCCTCCAGCAGCTTTCACCACAGGTCATCGATGGCTGTGAGGACAGCCCCAGATTGCTGTGGCTGTTGCTGACCTGTCATTAAATTGTACAGGGCTTGGTAGCTGCAGCTAGCAGCTCAACTTGGCAGAAACAGCTGCAGGAATCAGCAGATTTTTCGGTCAGAAAAAGTTTTGATCGGAAATTCCGATCGTCTGTACCAATTCCAACGCGCAAAATTCCTACGCATGCTCGGAAACAATTCGACGTATGCTTGGAAGCATTGAACTTAATTTTCTCGGCTCGTCGTAGTGTTGTACGTCACCGCGTCCTTGACAGTCGAAAGTTCAGCAAACCATCCAGGATTTTTTAGAAGGAAAATTTTCTCGTGTGTACGCGGCATTAGTGTGCGGCATTAGTGTGCTTTAGCTCCATGGGAACAAGGAAAATGTATTTACTTCTCCTAGACATTCTTCAAACTTTAATAGCCTGTGCAAACTTTGGGGCCAACAAAAGCAATACAGTAAACCCCCCTCCATCGCTGGGGTTATGTTCCGGACCCACCCGCGAAAAGTGAAAAACCGCGAAATAGAAAGACCCTATTTAAATACACCCTAGGCATGTTTTGTTATTTTTTAATAGCATTTAAAGGTCTTTAAACACACTTTTACGCAATAGAAACGCATAAAAGATAGAGAGAGAGATCAAGAGGATTTTTAAAACCTAAAAATATTGTCTTAACAGTACAGTATACTGTACAGTACAGTAAAAAAATAGAGTACATAACTGCAAGATGGCGAAATATTAGTGCAATATCAGAAAAAAAAGGTCATAATTAAAATACCGCGATATACCGAGACCGCAAAAACTGAACCGCGATAGAGCGGGGGTTTACTGTATATTTAAAATATGATTTTAGCTGCTTTTTTCAATATTATGCTTGCTAGAAATGTAGATTTTGTTAAAGGATCACTGTTATAAAAAAAACATTTGTAGTCTGATAAGTGTAAGGAATTATTAATTATTTTATTTCACACACATTTATATACATTATTCTTCAAAGTGACAGGAGTTGGAACAGTTTAGAATACTATCAGGGTGGGTTGAGCAGAAAAAACTAAAACATATAAAAAAAAAGCTCTAAATCATGTGGATAAAAGGTTTTAATTACTCTCAGCAATAGTAGAAACCCCCCCACCCAGTAACACACCATGTTTTAGGGTGCCTACACTCTGAAAGAATGAGAATGAGACACCTTTGGTCAGCAGCATTGTCAGACTTGGAGGAGGGGTAGTATTACATGTACTAGCACATTTAGATACACCAACAAAGTTAAGCCACACTTTAGTTAACACTTTTTTTATACAGTTATAGCAATGATTTTGTTCTTTTTGAGATAAAGGTTTTACGTTGATAAAAGCTGACCATTGTAGGCACCTCTGTAAGGTTTGTCTCAAGCCTCTAACGGCTACATCTGCATGACAGTTTGTTCTTTTGAAAAACAATAGACTTACTGGCTAAATCACCTGGTAAAAATAAAAGAAGGAAAGCCTAAAAAAGAAAACCGATTGTAGCCATCACATCTAGGAATTGGTAAGCTTCAATATATGACATTTTTGCTTTTGGGTTTAATACCACTTTAATTCTTTCCTAAATTGTATACTTGTGAAACTTGTTAGTAGAGAAATGTGTCATGAGCATTTACAATGGATGTAAAATATTTTATATAAAAATGACATCCATGTTTATTTAACTCTCCTTCCATTTAGGATTAAGATCATGCAGAATATTGGGGTGACCTTTATCAAAACAGGGCAGTACACAGATGCCATTACATCGTTTGAGCACATCATGAATGAGTCTCCGAACGTGAAGGCCGGCTACAACCTGATATTGTGCTATTTTGCTATTGGAGATCGTGACAAAATGAAAAAAGCTTTCCAAAAACTAATAGCTGCACCCCTTGGAATTGACGATGAAGACAAGTATATCTTACCTGGTGTAAGTATTTGCTGTTACTGTGCTATATAAGCAGTCCAAACTCATTACTGGGTTTTGTAAAAGAAGCCAGGATACTTAATTGTGGGTAGAATTTAGACATTTCATCACACTTTAACATAATCTCAGGTCTACATTGTGAGATCTAAGCTCCACTCCACCTTTACAGTGGTAGTAAACCACAGTCGATGGGGGGGCGGGGATCCCCTGCAAGGCAATGTCATAATGTGCTAGTATGCATTGCATACTAGCACATTATGAGAGACTTACCTTAGAACAAAGCCCTCCAGCAGCACGCTGTCACCGCTGAGAGGGCTTTCATCTTCCCCTGGTCTTTCTTCCGGGTTCGCGTCCTCCAGCTACATGAGTGGCCAGGAGGCATGATGACGCCACCCCCACACATGCGCGTGGAAGCCGCCATTTGCGGCACTGGCTCTGAAGGTCCGGCACTGTATGCGGGACGTTCAGAGTGAATGTGCCGGTGACGTCAAAGACTGCATGCACTCTGAATATCTCAAGTTTAGGAGATAATCACAGTACCTTCAGGTAAGCTTTTACTATAGGCTTGCCTGTAGGTACAAGTGGTAGAACCAAGTTTACCACCACTTTAAGTTAATGTACCCATCTCTTATTTATTCCAGTATTCCTAAAACATGTAAGTGTTCCTTACCACCAGTAATTTGGCTACAAAGAGATACAAAGCACCTCCTCATGAATACAAAGGTCACACAGTTTCTTCCAGTCTTCCTTGTATGACTTACCTGGCAAGCCCAGTCGCATGCATAATAGAGCATTCCCAGCATACACCACTCCCAAGGTATCGTCTGCAAACCAAGCCTCTGGGGGTGAGTTACGAATACTTGTCTATGCTGCCATGGATAGGCACCAGGAAAGGAAAATTACAGAGAGGTAAGTATTCCGTTTTCCATTTTAGCGCAGTGGTTCTCAGCCTCAGTCCTCAAGTACCCCCAATAGGACATGTTTTGGGAATTTATCTTAGCTAAAATAGCTGTCCAAAATACCAAGCCATTGACTCTGATTTAAAGCACCTGTGCAAGAGGAAGGTAAACCTGCAAACATGGCCTGTTGGGGGTACTTGAGGACAGGGTTGAGAACCACTGATTTAGAGCACTGAGCTATAATCTAGCTCAAGACAATCCTATTGTAATTGTGGGCATTTGAGGGAAACCAAGTGAGTGTTAGAACCCCTGCTTGTCTTTTTTAGGTTGGGCTTTGTGTGCCTTTTCTGAAAATTGGCTTCACTTCCTGCCACATAGCCAAACAGGAAGTGAGGGTAAAACCTACCAATGTCTTTCATTGGGGACACACAGGTCAATCTAACTAGTGTCCCCATTTGGCAAATTGCACTTTAGCACTTTTGGTGTGTACACCCCAAATTATTAGGTATTTTGGGGTTTATTAAAGGCAAATCCACTCTGGAATACAAGTGTACTTGCTGTAAATCTAAGGGGAAGCACTGGTGATTTTATCATCCAATCATGTAGAAGCAAAGATGCTTTTTTTTTATTTTCCTTGCATGTCCCCTTTGGATCTCCAGCAACTGCACTTCCAGGTGCATTTGTAGTGCAAAGTGGATTTGCCTTTAGTAAATAAACCCCAAAGTCCAAGATACCTAATAATTTGGGGTGTACGCAGCAAAATGCTATAGTGCAATTTACCTAATGGGAAACTATTTAGATTGACCTGTGTGTCCCCAAGGAAAGACATTGGTAGGGTTTTACTCTCACTTCCTGTTTGACTATGTGATAGGAAGTGAACAGCTGGAGAGCCGTAGTTTGAAGATTCCGGACCATTCTAGCATGTCTTGAAAAAAGGTGGGTTCTCATGTTCCTTGTATAATGCCCAAGAAAAATCGTTAGGAAAATACAAGTGGGTCATGGCACATTACACTTTTACTATCTCTGTCGTGCCATCGGGAGCGCGCCGGGAGCGGCGCGCTCCCGCGCCGGTCGGGACCCCCGTGAGTCCGAAGATAAACAGCATCTCCCCATTCTGCCTAGCAACTAGTGACGCCGATCTCTGCTCCCTGTGATTGGAATAGGCATACTTAACTGTTACACTGCCACCTTGTGGTTAACCCCTTCACTTTTACTTCTCTAAATGGCAGCAAATTTTCATTTGGTGAAATCAAGGTTATAATGTGAATGATTGTGACCTGAAAGTAGTAAATGATGCCTACAAAAATACTCCGCTAATGACAGCCATCCCTTCCCTGTCTGTGTACACCATTCTTCCTGACCTGCAACAGTGTGACACCGGCCAGCTGAATAGCACAACTTTGGGACAAACTCCTCCAACAGCACCTGGAACTGTTGCTGTTATTGTGTGCTACATAATCCAAACCTTGGACTGTATTTCCTAGAAGTAGCCTAGAGACTCAATATTGGGTGGATTTAGAGATGTTTTATTACCCACTAAGCCAAATGAAGAATCCAGGAGGTGGTAGGTTGGTAGGTGATGCATAAAGCAAAGCAAGGCATGCCATGGCAGCAGTTGGCAAACAGCGCTTGAATCTTAGTGGGATGGGCTTTCATGAAAAAGCCAAAATGTGATTAAACCGATTGTCTGTTTTGGGATTGTTGTGTATCTAATATATCCATAGTCTGGTTTTGACTTCCAGCACCATTTTACCATTGTTATTTTTCTTTATTTTAGGATGATCCACACTCTAATCTTGTTATAGAAGCTATTAAAAATGACAGCCTGCACCAAATGGAGCAAGAACGGTAATTTGTTTATGACCGCAATATTTTTCCTCCGAAGTTAAAAAAAAAAAAATTATAAATGTTTTCATACACGATTCACACCGTTTTTTTACCAAGGATTCTTGCTTTTTTTCAGTTGACTTCAGTTAGAAAAATGCATGAGTCTTGGATGAAACATTTAGGCCTTATGAACACTGGATGTTTATAATAACGTTATAAAAAACGCCAGTAGCTTTGCAATGAGTTTTTCAACAGCGTTTTTCCTCATTAGCGGTTTAGCGTTTTTTTTTATTTATTTCTTTTTGAAGAAATTTTTTATTTTTTTTTCAATGGATCCAAAACGTTAGAAAATGCTGGTGAGCGACGTTTTTGAGCGTTTATCGACGTTTATCAGCGTTGGAGCGTTTTTACAGCTGAAAAACATCTCTCGGAACCCACTATTTTTTATTTATTTTTTTTACTGCTCAAAAACGCCACTGCTCAAAACTGCTGATAACAGCCTATGTGTGCATGGACACATACGATAACATAAAGGAGAGTTTAATGACTGTAGAAAAAAACGTCTACAGCCAAAAGCAGCTGCTGTAAAAACATCAAAAAACGTCCAGTGCGCATGAGGCCTTATAAATAGACCCCTTACTAGGAACTGCTCCAAACTCTAAGTAAAACAAGGTGAATGGCACATTTCAGCACATGACTAGAGGACTTAGGAACAGAAAAACTGAAAAGTTATTAATATTTGTAAGAAGGTGTGTCGATTTTATTGAGTTATGTAATAAGGTCATTTTACATATAAGCTTTGCCAGCAAAGTATGTATTTAACCCTAACAAAAATGTCCTCTTATTTTATTCCCCCTATTGGTCTGTTACATATACAGTGGAAACTGTTTTTACTTTATATGTTCTGGAAGTAAAGCTGGCCATAGATGGTTCAAATCTCAGCCAGTTCAGCAGGGGCCAGCCAAGATTGGACCCATGTATGGGCAGGCTCGATTGATCAACTTGGGTACAGCCAGCCTGTCCGATTTTACATGTGATTATTGCTAGCGGCTATTTTAGCAGTAATCGCTGTGTTCTCCTGGCAGGGACACGTGCCATTGTGTTCTCCCGGTCGAGCAACCACGGGTTGCAGGAAAGGGAATCGCTTTATTTATTGCCGGCTTTAGGCTGTCCTGTGCACTCTGCAATCTTATCTCAACATTGTTATCAGGAAGTATATTAGGACCACAGTACACATGTTTTGGTGATTTGGAGATGGGGTTGTTCCATAGCTCCCAACTGTCCCTGATTTCGAGGGACTGTCCCTCATTTATAGCAATGTCCCTCTGTCCCTCATTCCTCATCATTTGTCCCTCATTTTGGTCTGATCTCAGGGGCGGACTGACAACTCATGGGGCCCCTGGGCAATAGGAGATTATGGGGCCCCCAGGCAATCGGAGTTTATGGGGCCACACAGTATACACACTCACAGTATACAATCACACAGTATACACAGACATGTTTCTATTGGCTGAGAAGGTACTGGAGAGGTGGGGCAGCTATAATCTTGGGATTTTTAGACCAAAAGGATGTCGGTAAGGGACATTTCAGAGACAGTATGTAAAAAAATCACAGATTTTTACATACTGTCCCTGGTTTTACTGAGGCTGGCAACCCTGATGGGGCCCCCTAGTGGCCCGGGGCCCTCGGGCAGTGCCGAGTGGCCGAATGGTCAGTCCGCCCCTGTCTGATCTATATAGTTATATCTATATAGTTATATATTTAAGGAGGTGTGGCCAGGATTGTCTGCTCCATTACAGCTTGGGCAGCGTTCTCTGTGTCTGAAATTCTCATTGCAGTGTACTAGGAAATGTAAAATAAAGAACTGGGTGCCTCCTGTTTTCGTTTTTACTTCTTTTGCTTGACATTTTCTATATCTTGAAAGCTTGAAAGCTGATTTCCCTATGTGGAAGTAAGCTGATTCTGTTCTATGCCTCTCCTGATAAGCAGCTTTAGGCCTCATGCACACTGGACATTATAAAAAGGCCAGTAGCTTTAGCTGTACAAAAGCTGTAGAATGAGCTCTGCAGCATTTTTGCAGTAGCGTTTTGTAGCTGTAGCGATTTTTTTCCTTTTTTTTTTTTTTTTTTTAGCTTCACTATACTCCCACAAAAGCTTATGGCTCAAAAATGCTGATAAATGCCAAATAGACGCGTTTTTCAGCTTTCCAGCTTTTATCAGAGTAATGCCGTGTACACACGAGCGGATTTTCCGTCTCAAAAATTGGAAATGTTTTTTCCGACGGAATTCCGCTCAAGCTTGGCTTGCATACACACGTGCACACAGAAGTTTGCTGAACTTTCTACCATCAAGAACACGGTGACGTACAACACTATGACGAGCCGAGGATATTAAGTTCAATGCTTCCGAGCATGCATCAAATTGTTTCCGAGCATGCGTAGGAATTTTGCGCATCGGAATTGCTACAGACGATCAGAATTTCCGATAGAAGCCTTTTCTGTCTGAAAAATTGAGAACCTGCTCTCAATTTTTTGCTGTCGGGAATTCGGCCAGCAAAATTCCGATGGAGCATACACATGGTCGCATTTTACGATGAAAAACTCTCATCGGCCTTTTGCTGGCCGAAATTCCGATCATGTGTACGTGGCATTAGAGCGTTTTTACAGCTCGTTCTGGGTTTTTTCCAGCCAGAAAACATCCAGTGTGTATATGAGGCATTAGAGGCTCAGAGACGAAGTAATGTGTAGGATGCAAGGTGGCATATTTTCTCTATACTTGTATCTTGCCATGGGCTTATGGCCTTCATTTTGAAAGTATTCAATATTTCCCTAAAAGTCACAGGGATATTTTTCTTTTTTTCTTCTAGGAAAGCATTGGCTGAAAAATACATCATGGCCGCAGCCAAACTAATTGCTCCAGTTATTGAAAACTCTTTTGATGTTGGCTATGACTGGTAAGATGTTTTAAACATTGTAAAATAAGCCAGATAAAACATGTTCTGTGCTTTTATATATATATTTATATATACATTATTATTATTATTATTATTATACAGGATTTATATAGCGCCAACAGTTTGCACAGCGCTTTACATAATGGGGGCAGACAGTACAGTTACAATACAAATCAATACAGAAGGAATCGGAAGGTCCTGCTGGTTAGAGCTTACAATCTAGGAGATATATATCTATAGCTATCGCTATAGAGATATAGATACACACATACATATATATATATAGATAGATAGATAGATACACACACACACATTTAGGTATAGGTGTCAGCCTCCTTTGATCCCTTTTACAACATTACTCAGACTGAAAGGAGGGCAGCACTTGTAGCTAGTCAGACTCTGCTAATGTTTGCTGACAAGGAACCTGCTGAAAAGAAGCGTGACACGCCTGGTACACACAATGAGATTATCAGAAAAATGATTGTCTGTTATTTTTTGGCTAGAAGTCTTCATATGGAAAATTAAAACCCTAATTAAAATTAAGAAAATTCTCGTACGACAGAATAAAAATTCGGAAGTGATGTAATAATGTATTATTTTGTATTTGGATTGTATTTTCAGATGAAAACAGTGCTGTTTAAACAAAAATCGTACGATCTGGTATCGTACAAGAAAAATTTTCGTGCTTGTTTCATCAGATAATTTCAAACGACCTGTTCTGATTGGCTTTCGAAAGCTGTGTACTAATGATCTGATTATTGTACGATCGTTTTTAAAGCAGTATTTTGGTACGATTTACTGATTGTGTGTACTAGGCTTAAAGTGGTTCTGCACACATTTCATTTAGTAAATCTCTTTGCCTTCCAAATCAGGCAAAGAGTACTAAATGAAGTGTTTTTTTTTTTTTTTTCCACTTACCTTGTAATCGCTGACTTCCTTTCCTCTGTCTCTGCGGCGGTGGGCGGGGTCTCTGCGTCGATCGTCGTCGTGCCGCACTGTCTCTTGGGATCTGGTGTCATTGATCCCAGGAGTCAGTGCGGACATGTTCCGAAATCTCGGAGATTTTGGCCGATGTCCGCGAATGTGAGCTTCACTTTGCCGTTACTGCGCACGCGCGAGATCGGCGCAGTAACGGCGGTGCATGCTGCGCCATCTGAAGTGCCTGTGTGGGTTCACATGCCCACAGGTAAGATGGCCCCCAGCAGGAAATATTTTCTAAAACTCTTTTATCTGACGAAAACCGGCAGCAGCGATTTACAGAAATAGGACACGTGAGTACCTAAACTAGATCTCATAGGCAATTGCATTGCACTAAAAAAAAAAAACATACAGACAGTGCAGAACCGCTTTAAGGTTCCTTTCTATACTGTTTCAATTACAGGGTTGGGTTGGACAGTGAAGGGGGGGGGGGGGGGGGTGCTTGGTGCATGGAGTGACATGGCTTTATTACTTAGCTATAGTAGAGAAATGTCTGGTCAACAACTTGAGTATGGCTGGCCTGTTGAAGTCTTAATACTGGCTGGACAGAAATACAAATCTCTTAGTAGGTAAAGCAGGTCAGATATATGTTTTTGTCTGCGTAGTTAGCTGTGAACCCGGTGTTCAGCTTTGGGGAAACCTGTACTGAGAAAAACACATGGTTACCATTGCTGCCCTTCTTCTGATAGTGCTGGTTGTCTGACTAGCATTCTGATCCAATGGCTTTAATACCCTTTGTGTCGCCTTCTGCAGATTGGGGATACCTGGATCAGAAAGTGAAACTTTCGGATCAGAATGATGGCCTGGATGGAAACAGCCTCCATATTTGCAGTTACTATGGCACATATCTATTTATGTTTGTTTTATTCATTCTTGCAGGTGTGTTGAAGCTGTAAAGATTTCACAATATGTTGAACTGGCAAATGATCTGGAAATTAATAAAGCTATAACATATCTGAGACAGAAAAACTTTACCCAGGTATATATAGTTCTTACTTTGACTTCTATCTGAATATTTTGTTAGATATAAGCCAGACACATCCCAGATGCCATGTAAGCACTCCCAGCGCCAGTGTTTCTCAGCCTTGTTACTTACCAAATTATCACTTCCATGGCTTTGGTAGTGCATGGTACCAGGGCTGGGCCAAGGCACAGGCAAAAGAGGCATCTGCCTTGGGCGCTGTGCTGCAGGAGCTTTTCCTTCCATTGAATCGCTCACCTTCCAACAATGCACCCAGCATTAGTCCCTGACCAGTGACCGCAGCCTGTGAATGAAGCAGCATCAATATACTGATAAGGTCAACACTCTGTTTACTCCTTTCCCTCTGAACTTTGTGTTAATGGGCTTTGGACTTGTGTGAATGGACAAAGGCAGCTTGCTTTTGACATCAGTTTAAAATCAGTTTGAGATGCTAATGAAATAATTCAGAATTTATTCATAGGTACATTTGACTTATGCCGCGTACACACGATCGGAATTCTCGTCGAAAAAACTCTGACGGTTTTTCCAACGGAATTCCGCTCAAGCTGTGTTGCCTACACACGATCACACCAAATTCCGATGGTCAGTAACACAGCGGCATAAAACACGTTCGACAGCGATATAAAAGGGAAGTTTAATGCTTCCGAGCATGCGTCGAATTGTTTCCGAGCATGCGTCGGAATTTTCCGTGTCGGAATTGCATACACACGATCGGAAAATCCGATAGAAAGGTTTTCCGTCGGAAAAATTGAGAACAGGTTCTCAATTCAAAGTCCGTCGGAAATTCCGACAGAAAAAGACCGTTGGGCATACACACGGTCGGAAAATCCGATGAAAAGCTCCCATCGGACTGTTTCCATCGGAAATTCCGACCGTGTGTACGCCGCATTACAGTTGACCTCCATCTAACCTACGTGTGACTTGCTTCAAGCTGCTTTTCTAATGCCATAAACTTGTATGGGGGGGGGGGGGGAGGGGATCGCTCCTGGGCTGAACGAAAACCTAAAAAAATCAACACAGGCCCTAAGATTGACATGGTGCAATGCAGTAGAGTCTGATTGGCAAACATTGCTGATCCTCTCTCTCCCAGCCTGATTACTACTGTTTGGGGGATTGTATAAAGCTAATCTATAGATAGATTTAGGTACATATGTACATATACTAGTTGCACTGAAACTTAGGCTGAAGTGTTATTTAATGACTATATAGCTGATTAAATCTTTGATATTCCAATGGAAGTTAGACCCCCTTTCACACTGGGGCGGTGTGGGTGTTAGCAGTAAAGCGCCACTAGTTTTAGCAGCACTTTATCGCTGTTATAGCAGTCGCTTTCCGGGCAGGCAGGCATCATTCAGATATCACCTCTCAAAGTCTGCAACGTCATATTATGGCGCGCGGGCAGGTAGTGGCCAAAGTGGCTGCGCAAATATCATGTAACATAAAAACATGCGATAACCATTATTTTATTCTCCAGGACCCATGCTTAAAAATATATAATATTTTGGGTCTCTAAGTAATTTTCCAGCAACAAAAATGCACATGTATGTGCGAAATTTCAGAAATGGCCCAGTGTTGAATTGGTCACTCTAAACTTTTCCCAGCATGCACTACACAATTCATTTGGCCTTCGTTATGTATATTAATTCCCTTTGTGGAATTTCACAAAGGGAGAAAGAGGCAGTGTTTGTGCAGTTGACATTGCTATCCATACACCACTTAGTAATTATGTGCAATTCAACGTTTACTCCCTTAGTATTAGATTGTAGACTTTTCATTTCAACATGATAGGATTGCTTTAATGTCAAATTTTACTTCTTTAAGGTAGTCATTTTAAACCAGGGTTCCTCCAGAGGTTGCTAGGGGCTCCTTTAACAGTGGCTGATTGACCTTCAGTTTGGTGGTGCCAGTGTTTCCTGGGGCCAACATTGCTTGGCAGAGCCAGCAGAAAAACACCAATTACCTTTTTAGCTTTCTGTATGGGTTGCATTCTTCCCACTGACCAGAAATGTAAGGGGCATTCTTGCTACTGACCTTTGATGAATTGGTTTAAGTAGAGGTTTCTCAAGATCTAAAAATTATTTTAGGGGTTCATCTGGAGGAAAAGGCTAAGAAAGGCTGACCTAGAATGATGCTTCCTTACTGCAGAGAGAGTCTTGGTTTTCCTGTGCTATATTTTCTTTGCTGTAAAATAAGAAAGCCATCATGTAGAGCAGGGGTCTTCAAACTACGGCCCTCCAGTTGTTCAGGAACTACAATTCCCATCATGCTTCGTCTTGTCTGTGAATGTCAGAGTTTTACAATGCTTCATGGGAGGTGTAGTTCTGCAACAGCTGGAGGGCCGTAGTTTGAGGATCCCTGATGTAGAGTAATGTCCCCCAGCTACAGAAGGCGTACTAACCTAGAAAGTGAAAGCGTAACTAGCTTCCCTCTTCCTGAAACCCCCGTTTGATCCATTAAAAAAAAATTCTTCCTTTTTATTTTTCCATGCAATCTTCATGCTACTCTAGTAATGTCGTAGTGTTAGTAATTGTAGTTCCTTATTCTAGGACTAAGTGGCACCCAGGTAATGACTTGTAAGCGCCCCTCAGTCCAGGAGTACTGTGCGCACATTGGATTTATTGAAGTACATTGGATGTTTCATTGAAAGCCTGAGCTCACAGGAACTGGATTGGATGATGCTGACTGTCCTTCAGTTGTGCTGAATGTCAGAGAGGAAAGCCTGTACGAGGACAGTGCCAAAAATAAGGTAAGTATTTCAGCAAATCTCACCACTGGAGTCCTCTAAAGAAAATAAGTAGCCAATGGGTGACTCAGCCTGAGGCACCATTCAAAAAAAAAAGAAGTACAGTAAAACCTTGGATTGCGAGCATAATTTGTTCCAGAAACATGCTTGTAATCCAAAGCACTTGTATATCAAATCAAATTTCCCCATTAGAAATAATGGAAACTCAAATGATTTGTTCCACAACCATTTCTTCATAGGTCCTTCCGTTTATAGTCCATATAAAAAGATTATAGCAATGTGACCAGGTTGTGTAACCATAAAATGTCCATCCACAAGGGGATTAGAAGAAAAATCCAGCAGGCGCTACAGAGTATAAAAGGGAAGAGAGGCGGCATCTGGGGTAAAGCTGTCCACATAGACCATCCTCCGCACCGCCAGCTATCACCGCTGTCAGTCTGCAATCGTGACGATCTGAAAGCGAGGCTTGAACCACTCATGGAGCGCAGAGTGGAAGGGATGACGTCAATGGCGGTGTGGAGGATGGTCTATGTGGACAGCTTTACCCCAGATTCCTGCATACTTAGATGTACCTCTTTTAATCATCAACCATGTGAGTTGCTAAATGTTGTACCTTCATTAATGTAACCATATTGCTACACTTAGAGGCGCCTCTCTTCTCTTTTATACTCAGTTGTGACGTGACGCTACTTGTATATCAAGACATCGCTCGTTTATCAAGTCAAAATTGATTAAAACATTTTGCTTGTCTTGCAAAACACTCTCAATCCAGTTTTGTTAACTAACAATATAATAATTTAACACCTTACATAATGTATGCAATCTATAATTCTGATGATACTATTATGGTTTGTTATTCCCTTTTTTTTTTTTTACTTACTTCTATAATGCAGTTTTTCTTCTCTGTTTGCTTTACCCTGTCAGTACGATATGGTATGTACTGCCTTTGACCACTAGTGCATAGTATGTAGACTAGATGCAAGGGTGATTGCAAAGGTTGCTATACACATAGTTATATTGGCTTGTGGCAGGCAGCCCAAATCATGTAAATTAGCTTTTTTTTTTTTTTTTTTTGGATAATCTTTATTTATTTAAAGAAAAGGCATCACATCTCGATGAGCAGTGCCATTTGCAGAAAAAGCTAATGTTCATATATGTCAAAGAAAATTAAACCTTTAAAACACCAACGACATAGAAGAAGGTAGAATAGGTAATATAGCAGGAAGCCATAAAGGTTTAATAATCACTTAGCAGGGCGGCGATGGAGCCCCCTCCCCTACAAACAGTGAGGGGAACTCCAACCACCCCGTCTTCTACATTTACGCGCCCCGAGAAAGAAAAATTGTAATATGAAAGTCGACTAACCAGCCTCTCAAACAACAATTTATTGTGGTACGCTAAGGAGATTAAGGGTTGGGCCTCCTGGGCGGAGCTCAGGGTGAGGGTTGCAACTATAGGCCTCCAACTGAACGCCCCCCCAAACGCTGCGCAAATGAGTTTTTACCTTGATCTTTGGAATGAAGTAGTCCTCAGAATATTCAGGAAAGATGAGAGCTCCTAAGTTTTTAGGGTTCCTGGGACACTGGTGAAGATGATGAGAGCGATGCGGGCACCTATGAGCGCATGCATTGTAATTGTGCTGCAGCGGGAGTTTGTTTTCTCACACAAATGCACATTTTAAAAAGTTTACCCTTGCGCATATTTGTCCAAATCTGAGAGACCCAAGTAAATTCTTTAATTTTGAGTGGAACAGGACAATATATGACAAGAGCTTACATGTAACATGTAACTATTGTACTATTGGATTTCCATCTCTTCACCAGCTGAACTGACCATGACAAGACTGGGAGGTCAATCTCCCCAAAGCTTGGTTGTAGACAAGTGAAGACATAACCTAAGACCGAGTCAGGCCAATAGTCTACTATTGTATGATTAGGTGCACACAAAATTGACACCCTGCCGTGTTCAGTGTTTAATTTGCAAGTCAAACAGGAGATTTAAATATGGATAAGTATAGAATAGTATAGAAAAGTATAGAATAGGCTGCGGCATAAACATTTCATCACCCGTTTTTTTACAGTAATGCTTCTTATTGTGGCCTGTAGTGAGAACTCGTGTTATGAGTATTGTATGTTGTATGTTGTACAATGATTAAATATGTCATCATTTGTCTCTAGGCTGTGGAAACCTTAAAAATGTTTGAGAAAAAAGACAGCAGAGTGAAGAGCGCAGCAGCAACCAATCTCTCCTTCCTGTACTTCTTAGTAAGTGAGATATTAGTACCTATGCTACATACTTTTTTTTCGAATCCAATTTTTTAAAGAATAATGATTGTAGGTTACATAAACACAAGGTACAGTATACAGAGATGTGACAGAGGTAAATTTAAAAAAGAAAGAAATATAAAAAAAAATATCATAGTTACATTGAGGTTGACGAAAGACACAAGTCCATCAAGTCCAACCTATAAATCAAGCATAGAAGGGGGGTACTCTTAACTATAGAGTTGGGCAGAGGCTGGGAGCTTCTCTCCACTCTTGGGTCTGTTCAGGTAGGTTGTCGGACCCAATTTTAGAGTAGTTGGGTAATACTCATGTAGTCATTCTGCCCAGTGCCCAGACAGATTATACGACCCATCTTTATCATGTTAAGGTACCGAAGATGTACATTGCTTACTTGAATGGACTTTCTACATCTCTACTTTTTGGTGTCTTTGTCTGGTTTGGTGGATTTTACTGTCCTTGGAGACAGAAAAGAAGAGAAAATCTCACCAAAGTGAACGGAATTCTTCTCTAGGGCCTATATCACATAAGTGTATTTCTGTGCACACTAGTGCGAAGGGCCGTCTTTGCCCTTACGGGATACACAGGTGTTCATCTGAGGGCAAGCCGTCCCAGTCTGTTCCATTGGGACGCAGCGGCTGGACAGACACAGCCACTGGTCTCAATTTGACAGCCACGCAGGGTGTGTGTCCCCGAAAACACACTGGTGAAGTTTCCTAGCAGCAACAAAACTTTACAGAGGGTCTAAAATTTTCCCATGCCATATACTCCACTATACATACACTTTCACACCCATTTAAAGACATTTTATAGACTTAAATCATATTCACTTCTTCATATTTTCCCGGGGTCTAATGCATGTTTTTTGTTTTGTTGTTTTTTTTGTTGTTGTTTTCTTTTTGAGTAGGCTAACACAGAGGCTAGTCTAGGAAACCAGTTTATATATCTATTTAGACTATCCAACAATGCAGTTAAAGTGTTACCTTGCATAACAGTGGGCCATAAACTTAGAGGGTTATTTACTAAAGGTAGAGATTGCAAAATCTGGTGCAGCCCTGCATAAAAATCAATCGGCTTCCAGGTGTTCTTGTCAAAGCTTAAGGCCCCTTTCACACGGGACGGATCCGTATTGATCCGCCCCCTGAAGATCCGCTGCTCAGCGGGGATCGCTCAGCTGATCCCCGCTGAGCCGGCTGATGACAGGGCGGTCCCTGCACACTGTGCAGGGACCGCCTTGTCAGTTCTCCACTCTCCTCTATGGGGGATCGGATGAACACGGACCGTCTGTCCGTGTTCATCCGATCCGCTCTGCAGACACCCGCTATCCCATAGACATGCATGTATGTCCGTTTTTCATCCAAAAACGTATGGATGAAAAATGGACATACGGTCCGCATGTGTGAAAGGGGCCTAATTGAACAAGCTGAAGTTAGAAGCTGATTGGCTACCATGCACAGCTGCACCAGATTGTGTCCTTACCAGTTTTAGTAAATCTCCCCCAAAGTGTGTCTAACCCCTGGAACAAAAAAGTAGCATATTGCAGCTTACCAGTTCTGGTAAGAGGTGGTGGCTACATTTGTTTTCTTTCTCCAAGCTCCTTTTCTCTTATCTCTGTTTGTGTGGAGGATCAGTGAAAAACAAATGCAGCCACCACACATATGGACTGGTAAGCTGCAATATACTATTTTTTTTCCTTGTGTTTAGATATAGTGTAAACAAAGTTTGTTTTCATGTTATCTCTTAAAAAAGCCTTTCTTCCATGCTCACAATGCATTTACTTTTGGGCTGTTAGCTTAGACAGGAACTAAGCAGAGATCTATTCCTTGTCCAGAAAGGGGTTAGGTGGATTAGATCCAAGTAAGCTGAGGCTAAAGCTGGCTATAGACAGCAGGGACCGGCCTAGATTTGAACCATGTATGGGCAGGCAGAATGTACCCAAATTGATCGATCAATCAACTTTGGTACAACCAGCCTGTCAGATTTGACTTGCAATTATTGCCAGTGGCTATTATAGCCGCTAGCAGTAATCACTGTGTTCTTCCAGGGGGGATGGTACAGGAAAGAAAATTGCTTTGTCTATGGCCGGCATAAGGCTGTAGGTGACAATAACAAATGTTGCTCTGTTGTTCTAGCTTTGTTAATGAATGCTATATGTGGGGGTTACTGGCAGCACACGGTGCATTGTTAAAAGTTCTGGAACTTTTGAGACCAGGTAGATGTCTCACCGCCATTCTCGAGAAGACTTCCGCTCATCTATGGCTGCACTTGCTTTGGAGGAGCTGGCTTTCTTAAAGCAGAGCTCCACCCTAAAGTGGAACTTCCACTCATCGGATTCCTCCCCTCCTCCGGTGCCACAATTGGCACCTTTCAGGGGGGTGCAGATACCTGTATAATACAGGTATCTGCACCCACTTCCGGGCATAGATAGCCACAGAATATCCGCAGATGCCCGTCCCCCCAGTTGTGTTCTGGGAAACACACAGTACCCAGAACACAACGGGGACCAGTAAAGACGCACAGCGCGATTTGCACATGCGCAGTAGGGAACCGGGCAGTGAAGCCGCAACGCTTCACTTCCTGATTCCCTGACCGAAGATGGCGACGGGGGCAGCCGAGAGACGAGCGACCGCTCGTCATCTGCTGCCGACATCACGGGCACCCTGGACAGGTAAGTGTCCATTTATTAAAAGTCAGCAGCTGCAGTGTTTGTAGCTGCTGACTTTTAATATTTTTTTAAGGTGGAGCTCCGCTTTAAAGTGGAGTTCCACCCAAAAATGGAACTTCCACTTTAAGTGATGGTGACCCCCCATTTTTTTTGCGGGGGGAGCGGATACCCTCTTTTTAGGGACATCCAGCTCCCACTTTCTCCCAGGGCACCACGGAGCCAGAAGGAAGTTCACCGCTCCCCCCTCCCTCCGTGCAATCTTATGGGACATGTCACAGGTCCCAGAAGATTGCCTGGTCATTCACAGCCCGGCTCGTGCATGCGCAGTGCATGCCCACAGTCACAATGCCAGCGCGGGGGTGGGAGAGGAGCAGCACTTAGTTTGCCCGCATCGCTGGACCGTAGGACGGATGAGTGTCCGATTATTAAAAGTCAGAAGCTACACTTTTTGTAGCTGCTGACTTTTATATCGGTGGAACTCCGCTTTAAAGTGTTCCGCCCCCCCCCCCCCCCAGTAATAAATGTAACGTTAGCAGCTACACATACTGTAGCTGCTGACTTTTAATAGATGAGAAACAAATAACCACCGCTCCAAGACTCTCCTTCCCAAGCGAATGCTCCTGCTCCTGTGTGGGAGCCCCAGGTGCTGGCTAATAGCACAATGATTGGAAATCAAAAAAGGAAGAACTCCGGACAGCCGCACACCGAGAAAATAAAATCCAAAAAGTTTATTTAAAAGCAAAAAACACTGCAATCCATACACGGCAAAAAAGGGGGGTACAGAGCTGACGCATTTCGCACCACAACTAGTGCTTACTCATAGTAAGCACTAGTTGTGGTGCGAAACGCGTCAGCTCTGTACCCCCCTTTTTTGCCGTGTATGGATTGCAGTGTTTTTTGCTTTTAAATAAACTTTTTGGATTTTATTTTCTCGGTGTGCGGCTGTCCGGAGTTCTTCCTTTTTTGATTGCTGACTTTTAATATTAGGACACTTACCTGTTCTGGAATCCAGCAATGTCAGCACACCAGCCATCGGCTCTCGGGTGCTGCCGCCGCCATTCGTGGTAAGGGAAACTGGCAGTGAAGCCAAATGTAACACCAGAGGAGGAGGGGGGGGGGGGCAGATAAGTGAAGCTTTCACTTTTGGGTGGAACTCCGCTTTGAGCAATGATATGCTGAAGGATAAAATAGGTGTTCTGGACCCAAAGAGCTTAGGTCTTCCATTCTCCTTCTCACAGTACAAGTCCGCTGACTTTAAAAAAAAATAAAAAATGCTTTCTACATTTTCTGCTTGTTTTACATCACACCTTCCTTTTCCCTTTTAATGGTACTGACTGCTATTTCCTTTCCCTGCAGGAAAATGAGCACACCCAGGCAGACCTGTATGCAGATTTAGCAGTGGCCTCAGACCGCTACAATCCATTAGCACTAACCAATAAAGGAAATGCTATGTTTATAACTGGAGAATATGAAAAAGCAGTGGAATATTATAAAGAAGCTTTGCGGACTGACTCATCCTGCACAGAAGCTCTATATAACCTTGGTGAGGGGACTGAGAAATGTTTGACCTGACTTTCCTTTTTTTGTTTTAACTTTGTGCCTGTGTGCTCTTACTAATATGTAGAAGATAAATATACAGAGTGTATGTGCGTGTATATAATATAATATATATAATATATATTCTGGTAGAACTTTTATGGAGGAAGGGCCACCTGCAGTGCCGGGACAAGGTCATCCAGTGCCCAGGGCAAAGTTGCCAAACTGCGCCCCCCTTTCCCTTAGGGTTAGGCTCAGGGTGCCCCCTACCCCTGCAATATATACCATTGCGCCAGGGGCAGCCGCCCCACCTGCCCACCCCTTGTCCCGGCCCTGGCCACCTGGCACAGATCCCCTCCCACCCTGTCTAAACCTCAGCACCTGCCCCTTCTAAATGTCTTTGTATTTGCAGTATGTAAAGTCACAACTTTAGATATGAGATGTACTTGGAAAAGTTCACTTATTTTTAAAAGGCTATAGACATCAGACTTTGGAATACTGAACCATGTGTCACCTATCCAACAATTTCACAGAAATCCACATTTGTATCACCTGAGCATGTACACTCTCCAAGCCTAATGGGTGAACAGTGGTGGAATTGACAGGAAAATCCAGCAAATTTTATAGGGTATAATAGATTTCTCCCAAGATCTGTTGGCCAGGTGACCAGGCATGTCTGCAAAAGGTGTAAGGTAATAAATTACAATAGTATACTGCGCTATAGACCTTTAGATTAAACAGCTGCAAACACCACAATTTGACAAACATTGTGCATGATTATAGAAAGAGAAAAAGTGCTGCGCTATATATGTACTTTAATATACAGTGACTTATTCAGAAAGTGACATAGATTGATCAGCCAAATCGTGTATCATACAGATTGGACCATTCACTTATATAAAATGTAGCCTGAACGTGACACCAAAACGAAAAATGTTCATAAATCTAAAAAGCCCAAATAAAAATAAAAAAATTAATTGGAAAAAAAAATGTTTTACTCACCTCTAAATGCCTGTTGCTAGAGGGTCCCTCGTAGTCTGCCTCCTTCAGTGCCTGGGCTGGTGACATCACTTCCCCTTGGCGCAGGAGAGGCTCCCTCCCTCCTGTCAGTCATCTGGGACACGTGACAGGTCCCAGATGACTGCGCGGCGACGCTCGCACATGCGCAGTGGGTGCCCAGCTGTGAAGCCACAGCCTGGTGCCCACAGTTGCAATGCTGTCGCCGCCGAGTGGATCGGGGGGTGAGCGGAGCTTCGACCCTGGAACAGGTAAGTGTCCGATTATTAAAAGTCAGCAGCTGAAGTATTTGTAGCTGCTGACTTTATACATTTTTTTTTTTTTTTTTTTTTTTTTAGGGATACTCCTCTTTAACATAGCGTCAGATGGGCATCAGAAGACTAAGCTCTCCCAAACTTTAAAATTGTAGCAGATCCAGCATCCGATCTCACATCAGTCACGGTAAACTTCTCACTCAGTAGGTCAATTGTCATAGAAGCAAAAAGAATCTCCACATAGTGTAAAACCATTTTTATTGAATTTATGAAAAGAATATTGCACTTATATCCAACAGGAAGAAAACAGGCATATCATCATAAAATCCAATAATCATAGTAATCGAAATGCAGTTGTTAGATCAACATCAACTCGACATGTTTCGTCTGATAAGACATCATCTGGAGTATGACTATCCCATCTTTCACTGTGTTTATTTAGTAGTATCTATTTAAATCATTAATCAGTAATTTGTCTTCTATCAGTGACACTTCCTACCTTGGAAATCATTTCCAAGATGGTGCTCGGAGTGCGTGTCAAGCCTCGGTTTGTTTTGTGTAACTGAGCATGTGCCATTCCAAGCCTCAATCCCATGACAGATCGAGATTCGTTAGGGCAGCACATGTGACCTTCCTTCACCAACTAAAGGAGGAGCTTGACAGAGTGTAATGAACACGGAAGTAACTCCCGTGTGTTCACAGCCTCCCATTGATAACGGCCATGTTTCACAGTGCTACAAACGAACCACTTCCGCTGTGGAGACACCCACTAATTGAATTAAATGTTGGATTTTATTTAAAAAAAAATGTGCATATATATGGAGATGCTTAAAATTAAGTACTAATATTAAACCAATGAATTTAAAACTGCCCAAGTCATAAAAATATTTTTTTTTCATTATATCTATCCTTATGGAACTATATGTAATAAAACACTCCATATCTACCAATAATTCTAATGAGTTAATATCATAATGTGTTATAATGGAGTTGACTAAATGCTTCCTATTGCTAGATTCCTAAAATAACAAAAAGAAAGATGTATTAAACAATTAGGAGGTATTAATAAAAGAGTTAATGTCCCACTCCACGTTCATAAATTCATTGGTTTAATATTAGTAGGTCATTTTAAGCATCTCCATATATGTGTCAAGCTCCTCCTCTAGTTGGTGAAGGAAGGTCACATGCGCTGCCCTAACGAATCTCGATCCCTCATGGGATTGAGGCTTGGAATGGCACATGCTTAGTTACACAAATCAAACCGAGGCTTGACACGCACTACGAGCACCATCTTTCTTCTCATTTGTTTATATATTCAGAGATATTTTACAAATCTATCAATAGGAAGTATTTAGTAAACCCCATTATAAACACATCATGATATTAACTCATTATAATTATTAGTAGATTTGGAGTGTTTAATTACTTATAGTTCCATGTTCCATAAGGATAGATATAAACTTTCCAAATATTTTTCTTTTTTTATGACTTGGGCAAAGTTTTTTAGTTTAATATTAGTAGGTAATTTGAAGCATCTACATATATATGTACATTTTTTTTAAATAAATCCCATCCAACATTTAATTCAACTAGTGGGTGTCTCCACAGCGGCAGTGGTTTGTAGCGCTGTGAGACACGGCCATGATCAATGGGAGGCTGTGAACACACGGGAGTTAATTCCAGGTTCATTACCCTCTGTCAAGCTCCTCCTTATAGTTGGTGAAGGAAGGTCACATGCGCTGCTCTAACGAATCTCGATCTGTTATGGGATTGATGCTTGGAATGGCACATGCTCAGTTACACAAATCGAACCGAGGCTTGACACCCACTCCGAGCACCATCTTGGAAATTATATCTGAGGTAGGAAGTGTCACTGATAGAAGGCAATTATTGATTAATGATTTTATTAATCGATACTACTACATAAACGCAGTGAAAGATGGGATAGTCATTCTCCAGATGATGTCTTGTCAGACGAAACATGTCGAGTTGATGTTCATCTAACAACTGCGTTCGATTACTATGATTATTGGATTTTATGATGATATGCCTGTTTTCTTCCTGGTGGATGTAAGTGCAATATTCTTTTAATAAATTCGATAACAATGGTTTTACACTATGTGGAGATTCTTTTTGCTTCTATCATGACAATTGACCTACTGAGTGAGAAGTTTACTGTGACTGATGTGGGAACGGATGCTGGATCTGCTACACAGTTTTAAAGTTTGGGAGAGCTTAATAACATTTGAGTCCACACTATCCGGGAAGCGCATTTGAACCTAGATATTGGTGACGGCTTACACATCGTGGTGATCTTTGGAATATAAAGGCTTTCTTCTATCAATATGGAAGTTTGATACACTTTGGGCTTTTTATATTTATGAACATTTTTCTTTTTTCTTTCTGATATCACGTATGGACTATATTTGATATCTATACAGTAAGTGAATGGTCCAATCTAGATACACTTTTTGGCTTATCAATATATGTCACTTTCTGAATAAGTCACTGTATATTTATGTATAGTGCAGCACTTTTTAACTTTCTAAAATGTGTAAGGTGCCCATAAAAATCCTGATAGTGAAGTGATAATACAAAAATGCTCAGTGGGAGTAGCTTCCTTTTATTTTGTGATGTAGACCTTATGTAGGTATTTAAACTGCCTTATTGTCTATCTGTATTTAGCATATTAAATATTATTTTTGTGCATTAACCTTCCATATAAAAAAATAACTTGTACTGGTATTTTTTTCCAGGTTTGACGTACAAGAAATTAAATCGCCTCGAGGAAGCTCTGGATTGTTTCCATAAACTACATGCAATCCTCCGAAACAGCTCGCCGGTTCTTAGTCAGATAGCAAGCCTGTATCCTTCAATAAAACTGAGTGTGTTAGGGGGAATTGTGCTTTACAGGTCGAGCACGTATAAGTTGCTTTTATAACATTTATCTTAAAGGAAACCTGCACTTTGTCTTTGCAGGACAGAACATTAGATTTGCTTTGATCACCTCTTCCCAGCAGCACATATTCACCTCTTCTTCACTCTTCCAATGCTTCATTCAGCTTTCAGAAGCAAAGAAAATACCTAGTAATTTTGGGAGAAGTGCTGAGCCAACTATTGAGTACCAGGGAGAGTCCCTTCCTAGCCCTGTGTAAGATATGACTTGAGGGACTCCTAGTTTACACAGGGCAGCTTCTTCTCCCTGCACTTGAACAGAGCAGCAGGGGGCAATGGAAAGGTATGCTTTTGTGGGGAGTGAATCTGTTGCTTGCATAGGCACTTTACAGTTTGTATTAGTACAATTACACCTTTTCTCTGCTAATAGCTGTTCAGGGCCCACATAGGATAGTTATCTTATTTATAATGGATTGGCACAATAATGTAAAAATAGCCATAGCAGCTCACATGGCTGCCATGGGGCCCAAATGTGGTAGGACCTCAATGGGGCACCACTTCCTTGGTCCAGAAAATATCAACAATAACATTTCTTGGCTCCCCTGCCATTGGCTTCCCTAGTGCAGGAACAAGTGTATGGTCCTGTTCTCTGTTTAGCTGAGTTTGCCATCAAAAGGAAGATTCCTCACATATCACACATGGCCTAAGCTACATTATAATAGCTTTTCTAAAAAAGCATTTCTCTCGCTAGTCACCCAACCCTTCACTCATGGTTTAGGTTACAGTATGTTTATCACACTTGAAGGAGCAAAGAAAGAACCATAGAAACACATTCACCCAGCTGCAGGTTTCTTGGGCCTCAATCTATGCTGTCATTTGAGATATGTGCAAAGCTTGAAGGTGAGGCCAATATACAGTAGATTGCAGCAGGAAATCCCTGCAGCTAGGTGCAGATGTCCTTTTTCATAAAGTTTTTTGGCATATTCAGCAGATACATGCCCACCTTGTAGCTCTTCCTGCCAGAGCCCTATATTAAGAGCCCTATGTAAGGTCTCTGTGGGGCTCTGTCAGACCCAACACAGAGCTTCTACCCTTTCTCGATGAACCTACTCAACAGTGCTCTATGTGAGTGACTCACATGTACCCCCATTCCCAAAAGTACTGTTCCAGTTTAAGGGATCTGGCAGGTGATTGGAATGATGTAAGAGTGTGTAAGGTAAGTATCAGCAGCTAAATGGAAGCTGTCATTCTTTTTAATTGTCTTACTTCCTGTTTGGAGGTGCCTGGGTTTAGCAGCACCCATGCTTCTTGTCCCTGTCACCAATAAGGTTAGCAGAGATTTATCTAATTGGGACACATGGAGCAGGATACACTTTTTTTTTTTTTTTTCTTTTTTTCATCAAATACTTTTCTTTGTGTTTCATTATTTGAAATGCACACAAACAAAACAACTTTTTATGACAACATGTTTTGTATTTATTACAATCACTGCTGGAAAATTAGCAGAAATGTCTTCATACGGAACCTAGACAGCATAAAAACCTGAAAAAAAATTATAATCCTTCCCCCACTGTTAAAAAAAAAGCCCTTCCCCAAAATAAAAAAATAAAATAAAAACTATTTTAAAAAGGTATTATTAGTATTGGAGAATCAGTAATTGGTTTCTTACTGTTGCCTCCTCATTACATTGATCAGTCTATGGATACCACCATCTTCTTCCTCATTATACTACTGATGGATGTATTGCTCATTCTCTACATGCACTGTATTTCTGTTAAGCAGTGTTTATGATTCCGTGTAATCCCAAATGCAAGCAAGACAAACCTACCATATGTGTATACCTGTGATATCTGGAACCACTACTCTTTCTTTTTTTTTTCCCCCTTAGTTTTATTATTTATACACAGGGCTTCTTTTTTTTTTTCTCTCGATGCAGAAATTAATGAAAATGACCATGGCATTTGGCCAGTAAAACAATTTAAAATTGACAGCATACAGTTTGTCAGTATAGTTTCAGAGCCAGGTATCAGTGCTGCGACATTAAGACAAGAAGATGGATGCCATCCAGCCTAACTACTAGCAGTTGATGGGAAGAGGGGAGGCCTTACTGGAGGGTTAGGATAGCAATTGGAAGGTCATTGGTTAACAGTCTGCTTTGAAACCATTGGGTTTATTGAAAAAAAAAGTGTGCTATCTATTGTTGGGTATCTGTAGGCAAGGTTTGAATGAAAGGTTTCCAGATACCAAAGAATTTTTAGACCCGTGACTCCTTATGTAGGGAGGCCTCCACCCATTCCATGCAGAAAACATAAGAGAGTTTGTCTATTAACAAAGAAATGGTGGGGGGTTCTGAATAGATCCACTTATGTAAAATAGTTTTTCATGCTACAAGGAATCTGGCACATGGGGCCTCTTTTTAATATTAAGTTGTCTTTTATACTGTGTTCTCCTGATGCTTATTTTTCCTTAACTTTGCTTGTGTAGGTATGAATTGCTTGAGGATCCTAATCAGGCAATAGAATGGCTAATGCAGCTTATTAGTATAGTTCCTACTGATTCACAAGCACTGGCTAAACTTGGCGAGTTGTATGATACAGAGGGTGACAAAACACAAGCCTTTCAGTACTACTGTGAGGTAGGTCTCTTATTTACAGATTTACAGATAGTTGGCACAAGAACATATACAGCATGAAGGGATATACCATTCATAGGCTTTTGCTTTTCATCCTGGAATTGCAAAAATAAACCTGTGGAGAGAATGAAGTTATAAAAATGTTACTTATGCTAAATAGCGGGCAGATACGGTTTAATTTTCTTTTAGAGCACCCGGTGACCCCCGATCACCAGGTGCTCTGGTATGAAAACTGCAAAAAGCCTCTGTGTCCGTTGTGTCCTCTTCACCCTTGCCTTATTAAAGTAATTATCTTGGGTGGGATGGAACCATCAAGCTCCCGATCCCGATCTGGAACTACCAAATCCAGAGAAAACATATAGCACAGCTTTCTCCGTTCACTATAAACATGCCAGAGCCTCTTAAATTTCACCTTGGACATTTTTTTTACACAAATTTTTTGAAATTCTCACCATTGCAGGACCTCGCACTATAATAATGCTCACATAATGCATACCAGAACATCCTATTTTTCTGTCAACAGAAGGATTAAATGGTGTCAAATTCTCCCCAACAGTGTGCCACCCACCTTGTCAATGATTTTCTGGTTTTGAGCAAACACCGGAGTGCAATTACACCACTGTAATCAAATTGAGCCTCTTCACCCCAATTTCAGTCCTTTGGTTACTTGCAACTGGAAACCACAAGTGGGCCAGATTTGCTATGTTTTTTTTAATCAACAGCTGATAGAAAATTTCAGAAATCGCAACATGTTTGGTTTATAAGTTGCATAATGCACTTTATTCTGTCTTCCTAGGTTATCCTTTTCCCGAGATAGCATGGTCAGTAGCGCACCGCCTTCCCCTGCTGCTGTCCGACCATGCATATACCAAGGAGACAATTATGTAGTCATATTGACAGTGCTTGCTTTGGGCCCCAGTCACTTCCCTGAGAGAGATGCCACCATGATGTGTGCATAGGGAGGGGGCTTGTCCGCTCCAGTGCTTGTGAAAGAAAAAAACATAGCCGGGATAGTTGTACTCACAGTAGAGCGTCACCAGTGTGACACAGGCACACCCAACATGCATGCTCACTACATAAGAGGGTGGTGGTGGGTGTGCTCTGTCACAAGCCTGCAATCAGCTGTCTTTGTGGAGGAACAGATGAACAGAAATAAATATTTAAAAGAGTGAGATTCTTACAAAAAAATTGGATTTATGTAGCACTATCCCTTAACCACTTCCCGCCCGGTCAATAGCATATTGACGTCCGGGAAGTGGTTTCGTTATCCTGACTGGGCGTCATATGACGTCCTTCAGGATAACAGCCGCCGCGCGCCCGTGTGGGCGCGCATCGCGGCGATCGGTGGAGCGGTGTGTCAGTCTGACACACCGCTACACTGATCTCGGTAAAGAGCCTCCGGCGGAGGCTCTTTACCACGTGATCAGCCGTGTCCAATCACGGCTGATCACGATGTACACAGGAAGAGCCGTTGATCGGCTTTTCCTCACTCGCGTCTGATAGACGCGAGTAGAGGAGAGCCGATCGGCGGCTCTCCTGACAGGGGGGGTCTGCGCTGATTGTTTATCAGCGCAGCCCCCCCTCAGATGCCCACACTAGACCACCAGGGAAGCCCCCAGGACCACCAGGGAAGCCCCCAATACCACCAGGGAAGCCCCCAGCATGTGGATGGCCAGGTACATCCCCCATGGCCATCCACATGTTAAAAAAAATGCCAAAAATATGCCAATCAGTGCCCACAGATGGGCACTGATTGGCACATCATATTTAATTAAAAAAAAAGTTAAAAAAGGGATGCCCAGCAATGCCACCCATCAGTGTCATCAGTGCCACTCATCAGCGTCCATCAGTGCCACCTATCAGTGCCCATCCGTGCCCACCCATGCCCACCTATCAGTGCCCATCCATGCCACCTATCAGTGCCACCTATATGTGTGCATCAGTGCCACCCATAAGTACCCGTCAGTGCCGCCTATGAGTGCCCATCAGTGCCACCTATCAGTGCCGCCTATCAGTGCCCATCATCAGTGCCACCTCATCGGTGCCCCCTAATTGGTGCCACCTCATCGGTGCCCATCAGTGCCGCCTTATCAGTGCCCATTAGTGCCGCCTTATCAGTGCCCGTCATTGAAGAAGAAAACGCACTTATTTACAAAAAAATTAACAGTGACAAAGAAAAACTTGTTTTTTTGCAAAATTTTCGGTCTTTTTTTGTTTGTTGCGCAAAAAATAAAAATCGCAGAGGTGATCAAATACCACCAAAAGAAAGCTCTATTTGTTGGAACAAAATGATAAAAAATTTGTTTGGGTACAGAGTAGCATGACCGCGCAATTTGTCATTCAAATTGCGACATCGCTGAAAGCTGAAAATTGGCCTGGGCGGGAAGGTGTCTAAGTGTCTGGTATTGAAGTGGTTAAGGAGCCACTGAGTTTTTGGGTCCCCCTATAGACTGCACAGCCAGGCAACACACATTTTTCACTTTTTATTCAGAGACAAGGAAATAACCCAGAACTTGGTTTTGTTGTTTTATTGGGGGGGAAAACAGCTTGGATACAGTATAGAGATAATGGGATGCCCCACTTAACTTGAAGAACAATGGCAAGGACAACTTCCTTCTCTATGTGATCCAGCAAAATTATTTATGATGAGTGTTATCTTTGAAGCAGCAACAGTCTCTATGAACTTGGCAAAGAAATTCCCCTTTACGGGTCTAGAATTGTAGCAGAATCCCAACTTGCAGGGGCTCTCTGCCCCCTTCTTTTGAAAATACCAGCTCATCTCTAGTTAGCGAAATCCCAGGACAAGGGATTGGGTCACAGCTTGCTCAATAATACATTCAGGGACGTTAACCTGTTTTGCCCTGGAGGGTGTAGAAGTTCTCACACTTCCCCTGGAAATACTGCTGCCCTGAAGAGACAACTGTTCAGGCCTCCTACTGCACAGGTCCTTCTCCACAAGCCAGGATGTCTCCCAACTGAGGCCATGGGATAGTGGAGATCCCTCAATACTACTTCCTTTCTCAGCTCCTAGCCTGGAGTCAGAGCCCCCTCAAACCGGGGTCCCCTCCCAGGCCACACAACACAGCTTCCTCACTCCATCTTCCACCTGACTCCCCTGCTGGCCAGGCTCCACGATATTTAAGGGCTGATCCAGCCACCCTGCCAGGCCCTTCTGCCTGGGGATTGGCCAGATTCCCTCAAGTATGTAGATCGTGACCTCCTGGCCTCCGCCCACTAACTTCTAGAGGCTTCTAGAACCAGGGGGATGTACCGGAGACCTGCCCTGTACACTCCGGCCTGATCTAGAGTAACCTGACCCAATTACAGACTCGCACAACTACCATGAGTCACAAAATAAATGTACCTATGCTAGTTGCACACAAGAGGGTGCTACATTTCTATAACATTTCCGGACATTTTAATATGCTTTTCTGGACCAGATGTTCCCTAAGGGCCCATTCACACCAGATGCTTTGGGGCTATGCTGTGAGCCATTTCCAGCACAACCACTATTCTTAGACAAGGCAAAATGCCTGGTTTCCAAGGGTGAAAGTTCACACCACAATGCTGCTAGGGTGCACAAAAAAAAAAAGTTCTGTTTGCAGTATTTTTTTTTTCCGCTCAATGCAAAGCAAACCACCACACTCCAATACCACTGTGGTGAATAGAAATGTATTTTAATAAGGTTCTGTAAACCATGCAATGCACATGGATTGGTGCATTGGCACTGTGAGTTCAGTGTGGCTTGCTGGTGTGACTAGGCCTTAAATGTGAGTAGGGCCTACCTGTGCCATGTAAGCCAGTAAATGTAACCCAACTACTTGTATTATCACTGTTGTTTTTAAGCACTTACACTCAGGATATTTGTGTCACTGAGCAGGTAAACAGTCGAGCATAATTCCTACCGTTCCTGTGAACCATAAACATTCCTCTTCATCAGGCCGGTTTACACCCAGTATACATTGGCTGCATTCATATGTGACTAATTGCTGGCAGGCTTCGCTTTAAATATTTACATGGCTCAGATTTTCCCAAGTGCCAGGAAAAGACGTTATTTATGACTGAAACTGTTTCTTTTGCCTCGCAGTCATATCGCTATTTCCCTTCAAACATTGAAGTCATTCAGTGGCTGGGAGCCTACTACATTGACACACAGTTTTGTGAGAAAGCCATTAAGTACTTTGAAAGAGCTGCTCTTATACAGTAAGTACAGCTTGCAGCAATGGTCAGTATGTAATATGAGTTTTGGGTGGATGGTGACTGGGATTCTTGGTATGTGTGCACCAGAGTCACATTGTAAATCTATATGTATAAGAAGGTCCCTCATCTATCTCCTCCTTTCCTGATGCAGATATGAAAAGATCAGATCAGCTGAAGTTATGTGCAAATCTTGATTTTTTCCTTTTCCTTTAACACCATATTGCACATAAAATCCCACAGCGGTGCAGCAAAAATGCATGTGTGTTAATGTGAATTTAATCACTAGCTGACAGGTAGGGAGGGGAGGGGGAGAGCAGACAGGAGAGCTGCAGATGACAGAGGCATGTAAACTGACCACAGTGTCAGAGCTCAGGAGCCATGATAAACCATGGTCAGTTTACAGGGGGGGGGGGGGGCAGAACCAGGCAGGATCAGCAGGTATTGCAGGTGATACAGGGGGCCAAATTACACAGCACAAGCACTGTGCTGTATAACACGCTTTAAAGGGACAGGATCCTTTTATTTTTTTTTTTAATTTTTTTAGGGAAGCAAATGCTTTAAAGTGCAGACAGGTTGCATTTTAATGCAACCTACATATACACAATAATGCAGTGTGAATGAAGCACATAGAAAAGCATTGTTTTATATGTGACCTGTATTGACCTGGTGGTGAAAAATGCAGGTCCCTGTACATGGTGTAAACAAGCCCTAAAAGTTGAGTTTGACCATGACTGTTCTCTCCTCCTGAGCCTCCCGTTTTCTCTTTAATGTGATTGACAACCTTGTTGACCAGTAGGAAGGCTCCAGAGGTGGAAGTGGACTTGACTTTTTTCTAAATTGCCAAGATTTTCATATAACTTCAGCTGCCTAAATCTTGTATATCATTTTGACATAAAGTTTTCACCATTGTATAATATAATGTCTACTTTTGCATTTTTTATCATGACCAGTTTAAAGCGGGATTCCACTGCCTAAATTGTTTTTTTTTTTTAATACAATGACGTGGATGACCTTAATTAAAATTAGTACTCACTTGTTCCAGTTTTGAAGTGTATAAGAAATATATTTTCTTGTAAAATAAGTAGTTAGATTGCGTCTGTTTTGTGGGTTCTCATCTTGCCTGTGGGCATATGAAGCCCACAGGCATCCTCTTCCGGGATACAGTGACACTCATGTTCCATCATGCAGTGCGCGCTGTATTTCCGTCTTGCGCATGCGCAGTTACTTAATTTCGGACTGGAGACAACAGCTCAGGTTGCCATCGCAACAGGCGGCGGCGTCGGAAGTCCCGCCTCGTTGCGATGGCAACCTGGCTGATCACGTAGTAAAGGAAGGTACGATGGAGAAGCACTTCCGTCACTTCCGGTTTCGTAATCCCGCGATAACTCGCGGCCGGCCGCCGCACAGACTCCTGGGATCAATGAGAAAAGATCCCAGGAGACAGGGAGAGTTGCAGAAATGACAAGATAGCCGCAAAAAACCCGCCCATATCCGCAAGACACACATTCCGGAAGCAGAGAGATAAAGGAAAACAAAGAAAAATGTTCAGTTTTAGACTTAGAACATCTATCTGATCACATAGACCTCTTATATATAAAACGGGTGGAGTTTCGCTTTAAATTGCCCAGACTACTGAGATAAAAATGGTTATTGCTATAGAGAGTCTGTTCTTTATAGTCAGTTCAGATCTGACACACAGGCTTCCATAGCGAAAGGGAGCAATGAAGCAAGCACAGGCATTGTGAAGTCTGCATTCATTTCTTTATTGAATTTGACTTGGTTTGCTAAGTCTAACAGTCTGATAATCGACTTCTGTCAAACAGGGACGGCCACATGGGAATTAAAATTTGTACCGTCCTGGCTGAAGTGTCTGAATTTCGATTCATCTATGACTAGCTTAAAGTAGTTCTAAAGGCAGAAGGTTCTATGCATGAAGGTAAAAAAAAACCTTCTGGATGCATCTTCCTCCCCAGCCTCCATAAATACTTACCTGAGGCCAATGTTTATCCAGCGAAGAGCAGAGGCTCTTTCCGCTCTCTCCCCCCTCATTGGCTCAGGCACAGCAGCAGAAGTCATTGGCTCCTGCTGCTGTCAATCACAGCCAGTGAGGAGGGAGTCAGGGGCGGGGCCAAGCCATACTCTTGTGCATTATGGACACACAGATGCAAGCATTTTACACTGTCCCTTTAAATTTAAATTGTTGCTATCACAAGGAATGTAAACATCTCTTGTGACAGAGCCGTTTCACACTGGGACGACTTGTCAGGCGACTTAGCCACCTGACAAGTCGCGTCCCGTTCTGTACAATGGAACCATTCTAATCGGAGCGACCTCAATTCGCTCCAACTTAGAAAAAGGTTCCAGTACTAATTTAGGGGCGACTTGCATTGACTTATATACAGAAGCGATTCCGCCATTTTTTGCGGCTTCTGGCCAGCCGGTCGTTTGGGCCTCCCGGTGGGATGGGAGAGCCTGGGCGAGCCACAAAAGGGGGGGTGTCCTCTCCCACCCAGCCGATTCCGAATTTTTTTTGCGGCCTCTGGCCAGCTGGTTGTTTGGGCCTCCCGGTGGGATGGGAGAGCCTGGGCGAGCCACAAAAGGGGGGGGGTGTCCTCTCCCACTACTTGTAATAACAGCCGAGCGTCTGATTCGCTGCATCAGTTGTTATTACAAGTAAGCCGACCGGCAGGCATCACCCTGATACAACCCCTTGAAGCTGAAGGGCGCATATTTGCATTACGTCCACATCAAGGGGTTAAAGTGCAGGAGAACTTGATCTGGACCGCATGTTTATTCTTCCCAGATTATTTCTACTGCATACAAATAAACCAAAAGCAGGAGGCTAGTGTGAATTTAGCCTTACACTATGATTATTTTTGTATACAGTTTAAAAAAAATAAACAAAATGTGCGTGACTGATATTTTTGTAAGGTTTTCAATCAAGCCATTGAATTATACTGAATCGGCTCTATTGTGCTTTGTGATGTGAGTGGCCTTCACTGGGGAAGAACATGACGTGCACACAGAGTCACTGTTGTAAGTTTGTGGCTGCCCTGTGACATACATCATCACAGATAAATTCTACACAGATTTCTGCAAAGTCAGACTTTGGTAGCGAACTAAGACACGCTAAATGATAAAAACCTGTAGCGTCTTCTACAGGAGAAAAAAAAATAGTTTATAAATATTGGTCATACCCAGCATCTCCCAATATACCTGTTCAGGTTAAATTCTCTATTATGCCCATTTAAAGTGCTAGAATATTGCTGAAATCCATGTTTTCACTGTGGATTTCAGTAAACCCCATAGAGATAAAGTCGCATTAAAGTATTTGTATACCCTAATAATAACCCTTTTATTCTGTTAAAATACCATTGAAAGCATTTTGTTATAAGTCAGTGATGGTGAACCTTTTTGAGCCCGAGTGCCCAAACTGAAATAAATACATTGGTTTTGTGTTGCAAAGTGCCAACACGGCAATTCGCGAGAGAGGGTGGCTGAACGAAAGAGAGGGGTTGTGTGAGAGAGAGGGGTGTGTGAGAGAGAGAGAGAGAGAGAGGGGACAGCAAGAGTGAGGGGTATGAGAGAGATGCTGAGAGGGAGGGGGGCTGAGAGTGAGGGGAAGTAGACAGAGAGGGGTGTGAGAGATATATGCTGAAAGAGAAAGGGAACAGAGAGCGGGAGAGAGGCTGAGAGAGAGTGAGAGGGGACAGAGAGAGAGGGGTGTGAGAGATATGCTGAGAGAGAGGGGCAACAGAGAGAGGGAGAGGGGCTGAGAGAGAGGGTGTGAGAGAAATGCTGAGAGAGAGGTGAGCTGAGAGAGAGGAGGAACAGAGAGAGAGAGATGGGGGACAGAGAGAGAGGGGTGTGAGAGAGGGGGAACAGAGAAAGAGAAGAGGGACAGAGAGAGAGGGGTGTGAGAGAAATGCTGAGAGAGAGGGGTGTGAGAGAGGGGGAACAGAGAAAGAGAAGAGGGACAGAGAGAGAGAAGAGAGACAGAGAGAGTGTGGTGCGAGAGAGATGCTGAGAGAGGGGTGAGCTGAGAGAGAGGGGGACACAAAGAGGGGGGGACAGAAAAAGAGGGGGGCTGAAAGAGAGAGAGGGCGGCTGAGAGGAGAGAGAGACCTCTAGCTCTGTCCTGGACCCTCTCGTGTGCCCACAGAGATGGTTCTGCGTGCCAACTGTGGCACGCGTGCCATAGGTTCGCCATCACTGTTATAAGTGCTCGAAAAGTGGAAAAAATGCATGTTTACGGTGCTAGGATTCTTGTGAGCTCATAACTTCATGTACGCTCTGCCTCTCCTGAACCCTTTATCGGTTACATTGTTCCCAACTATCTTTGTTAATTACAGAACACCCCACTATGTTATGGAGAAAAGATGGGGAGGTATTCTATAATCCTGTATTAGGGTGGTATTCTAATATTACTTTGTTAGGGTGAAAATGCAGCTCCTTCGTAAATATTGTACAGCGAGTGAGGCTTGTTACCCTAGGACAGGAAGTTTATAACCAGGTAAAAATAAAAGAAAAAATAAATTACAAATGAAAATTGATAGATGTATATACAGTGCCTTGAAAAAGTATTCATACCCCTTGAAATTTTCCACATTTTGTCATGTGACAACCAAAAACGTAAAATTTTATTTAATTGGGATTTTATGTGATAGACCAACGCAAAGTGGCACAAAATTATAAAGTGGAAGGAAAATGATGATAAAAGGTTTTAATTTTTTTTTTTTTTTTAAATACCGTATATACTCGAGTATAAGCCGAGTTTTTCAGTACATTTGTGTGCTGAAAATGCCCCTCGGCTTATAATCGAGTGAGCAGAGAATGACATTTTCCGAACCGACTTTGGGGCCCTGTATCTCGGTGCTAGGAATACGAGATATGAGATACGGGGCCCCAAAGTCGGTTCGGAAAATGTCATTCTCTGCTGCAGAAAAGTGCTTGACATTTTCCAAACCGACTTTGGGGCCCCGTATCTCGGGGGCACTTGGTGCTAGGACCCCATCTTTGGATATGTTGTAGTTCTAGTTCCACTGGGTATGCAGACCAATTGGGGTTCCTAGCACCAAGTGGCCCGAGATTCTGGGCCCCAAATTCGGTCAACTGTGTCCATCTGCAGCAATGTCATTTTGGGACCCTTTGGGTTCAGAGACCCCAGATTTTGGCTGCTGCTAGGGGGAACCCTTAACTATCGAGTTTGAAGTTCTGGGGACCTATGGCTGCAAATGAACAAACATATTACAGCGCACACATGCAAAACTGACATTTACCTCCAGCAAGGCTATTAAAAGCACCTAGACAGACATTTTCAAAAAACATTATCAAAAAATATGGGGATTTGGTCAAACCATATTGCTATATGGTGCTTAAGCCCACTTACTGCGACAAAGTACCCCATGATTAGTGGGGTACTTTGTCGCAGTAAGTCGGCTTAAGCACCATATAGCAATATGGTGTGACCAAATCCCCATATTTTTTGATAATGTTTTTTGAAAATGTCTGTCTAGGTGCTTTTAAATAGCCTTGCTGGAGGTAAATGTCAGTTTTGCATGAGTGCGCTGTAATATTTTGTTCTGTTGTATGGTCTTACGGCAGCACCATCTTATTGCATTCTTTAGGGTGTGCCCCCCAAATATCTTTTTTGTCTATGGCTGCAAATGGGCACAGTGAGGCATGCAAATGGGCACAGTGAGGCTGCAAATGGGCATTGTTGACCCTCTTTTCCACTTACATTAGCTGCGCATTTCTCACCCTAGGCTTATACTCGAGTCAATAAGTCTTCCCAGTTTTTTGTGGTAAAATTAGGTGCCTCGGCTTATATTCGGGTCGGCTTATACTCGAGTATATACGGTATATGAAAAGTGTGGCATGCATTTGTATTCAGCCCCCCTAAATCAATACTTTGTAGAACCACCTTTCTCTGTAAGTACAGCTGCAAGTCTTTTTGGGGATGTCTCTACCAGCTTTGTGCATCTAGAGAGTGAAACTTTTGCCCATTCTTCTTTGCAAAATAGCTCAAGCTATGTCAGATTGGATGGAGAGCGTCTGTGAACAGCAATTTTCAAGTCTTGCCGCAGATTCTCAATTGGATTTAGGTCTGGATTTTGACTGGGCCAACCTAACACATGAATATGCTTTGGTCTAAACCATTCCATTGTAGCTCTAAATGTATGTTTAGCATCGTTGTCCTGCTGGAAGGTGAACATCTGCCCCAGTCTCAAGTCTTTTGCAGACTCTAACAGGTTTTCTTTTATGATTGTCCTGTATTTGTCTCAATCCATCTTCCCATCAACCCTGACCAGCTTCCCTGTCCCTGCTGAAGAAAAGCATCCCCACAACATGATGCTGCCAAAATGGTGGGGATGGTGTGTTCAGTGTGATGTGCAGTGTTAGTTTCCTGCCACACATAGTGTTTTGCTTTTAGGCCAAAAAGTTAAATTTTGGTCTCATCTGAGCAGAGCACCTTCTTCCACATGTTTGCTGTGTCCACCACATGGCTTCTCGCAAACTTCAAACAGGACTTCTTGTGGCTTTCCTTTTAACAATGGCTTTCTTCTCGCCACTCTTCCATAAAGTACAGATTTGTGGAGTACACGACTAATAGTTGTCCTGTGGACAGATTCTCCCACCTGACCTGTGTATCTCTGCAGCTCCTCCAGAGTTACCATGGGCCTCTTGGCTGCTTCTCTGATTAATGCTCTCCCTGCCCGGCATGTAAGTTTAGGTGGACAGCCATGTCTTGGTGGGTTTGCAGTTGTGCCCATACTCCATTTTTAGATGACGGATTGAACAGTGCTCTGTGAGATGTTCAAAGCTTGGGATATTTTTTTTAAACCTTACCCTGCTCGAAACTACTCCACAACTTTATCTCTGACCGGACTGATGTGTTCCTTGGCCTTCATAATGCTGTTTGTTCACTAAGGTTCTCTAACAAACCTCTGAGGGCTCCACAGAACAGCTGTATTTATACTGAAATTAAATTAGACACAGGTGGATTCTATTTACTAATTAGGTGACTTCTGAAGGTAAATGGTTCCACTAGATTTTAGTTAGGGGTATCAGAGTAAAGAGGGCTGAATACAATTGCACACCACACTTTTCAGATATTTATTTGTAAGAAAATGTGAAAAACCATTAATCATTTTCCTTCCACTTCACAATTATGTGCCACTTTGTGTTGCTCTATCACAGGGATATGCAATTAGCGGACTTCCAGCTGTTGCAAAACTACAAGTCCCATCATGCCTCTGCCTCTGGGTGTCATGCTAGTGGCTGTCAGAGTCTTGCTATGCCTCATGGGACTTGTAGTTCTGCAAGAGATGGAGGTTCGCTAATTGCATATCCCTGGTCTATCACATAAAATCCCAATAAAATACAGTTCCGTTTTTGGTTTTAACATGATAAAATGTGGAAAATTGTAAGGGGTATGAATACTTTATCAAGGCACTGTAATATATTGTATGGGCCCCTGGCATCTATGACCTATGGTCAAAAAAGGGTTCATGTAACGTGAATACAGTACTTACCCAGGTTTTTGTTGTTTTTACAGACCTACACAAGTAAAATGGCAGTTGATGGTGGCAAGCTGTTATAGGAGGAGTGGTAACTATTGCATTTATTCTAATTTATTATCTTCCTAAACAATTAGAATGTACATCATAAAGCAGACTGATTATTCAAGCACATTTTGTTATTTAAAAAGCAGAAACCTGACCTGCCCAAATCATGCTAAGGCCCCTTTCACACTTGTGTGACTTTAAAGTTGCACGATTTTGCCGCGATACGGGGCCGCGATTTCAAGAAAAGCCTGTGGCATCAAAATCGGACCAAAGTAGTGCAGGGACTACTTTGAAGTCGGAACGACTTGAAGTTGTACTAATATGAATGGCTGTCGTGCTACTTTGCAGTCCCAAATCGTGGGACACGTCGTATAAGTGTGAAAGGGGCCTAACCAGTCATTTGGTAACACATAAAGATATTAAGAATAAGCCAGGTTTTATTTTAACAGGTGCCTTCAAATGTTTAACTTTTTTATGGAATTGTTGTGTTTGGTTTTCTTTTTTTATGCAGGAAACTATCAAAAGTCACTTGAAAAATACAAGGATATTCACAGAAGGTTCCCAGAAAATGTTGAATGTAAGGAATCTTCGTTTTTTGGGTTTGTTGTTATCTGTGTACTAAAATAACAACTGTGGTTGTAAACCCTTGCATATAAGGGGTATGGTAAGGAAGGGACTGCCCTCAGGTGATAGAAAGAGATGGAAGAAATCCTCTTACATAAGTTGTACCTGTTTATCTGCAGTCTTCTCTACATCCCTTGAAAGTGCAGAGTTTATAAAGTTTGTTTAAAGCTGTCAGAAAAAAAAAAAAAAAGCGTGACTGAGAGCTGAAGTTGCACTCTGCAGAGCTTAGTGAGGAGAACTCTGAGAGCTGATTTCAGGGAAGGGACACACCCCCTTCACACAGGAACAGAGCTGAGGATGCCAATCAGCTAGAGATCCCTCCCCTGTTACAATTTTTTTCTTGATGTCAGGAAAACTTGTCAGAAGTAATTCATGCTGATAGCAGAGCAATGACATAGCAGACAGAAATGACATCTAGTGCTCTTAATTGAGACAAGTGTTCACTATAAAGGGATATGCTTTGTTCATATTTCATGTCTGAGGTTTACAACCATTTTAATGGTAGGTGAAATGTTTTTTTTTTTTTCTACATATTTTTCTTATAGTCAGGGCTAAAATGGTAAAAAATTTAGGTAAATATAATTAGGTAAATCTGAAATGGCATATTTAACATTATGTAGTCTTCTAGAGGGCCAGCAGGTGGAGCTCTAGTCTGCTTTTCACACCTGAAGCATCCTATCACTCTCAGCTGTGCTGAAAACAGCCTGTTACGTCACCCCTTATCAAATGGTTTAGGGCTAAGTCACACTAGTTATCCTGACACAGGATCGCTATACAAGGTACAGAAATGCTCCCCTGTCTCCACGGTTTGCTTCCTCACTGACTAAATGAGCAGAACATCGCTCCCTCACTGGTGAGCTGGATTCTGCAACCTTTATGTCAATGTTATAGTGGCACCTCGCTCTATTGGTCAGTGAGGGAGTGACACATTGAAGCAGGTGAGTATTTTCCCTGTCATTGTCAAATTGTTGTAACATCATCCTTGGCCCGACAGAGCCTCACAGCAAGATTTGTCTGCTGTGCTGTCTCTTTGGATAACCCATAGTGCCACGGTAATCTTTTGTCATGTATAAATAGTTTATTTATAAAACAAAGTTTCTGTGTATGTATGTACAGCAAAGGCTGAGTTTCATTTATACAGTCGCTGCAAATCACAGGCTGACGACATCTCCAGCCTCTGAGTTTGTAATCTCCAGTGGTTTCATGAGTGCATTACATAGAGAATTTCTTCATCAGGGGCTAAAATGATTTTCCAGACCAGTACTGGCTGTGAGATCAAAATGAGATGCTGAAAGAATCGGATAGGTCGTCCAAGTGTAGCATCAATCTTAGACTGAAACATTGCCAGAGTAGTTAAAAAAGATATACCACACTGCTGTCGCCCTTGCACAGGTCCAATTGCTAAATCCAAGCGGGCAGACTATATTACACCACCAACAATTAGATCTGGTGTTTCAAACAGAATCAGACAAAATTAGGAACCAGACAGATAGGCATGGGTTGATATGTAAAGCAGAGTGAGGGAATGCCCACACTTGCACCTATGCACAGTAGTCAACCCCTGAATACAGGCAAGAGAACGCACTATAAAAAAAACTGCACTCACTTCAGGACAGTTATTTGCTTTCGAGGACAAGCCAAAACCTGTCATGTAATTTTACCAAACAATTTACCTAGGCTTCTTTGTATGCTCCTCAGTGAATCCAAATAACCTATATAGCAGGGTTACGTTATCCCATATACGGTACATATTTTTTTTTTTTTTTTTTTAAATAAGTCTGTTGTGGATTTTAAAATTTCTAGGTAAAATTTTTGTGCTGGGTTTTGTAAACAGGTTTGCGCTTTCTGGTCCGGCTCTGCACCGATATTGGGTTAAAGGAAGTCCAAGAATATGCAACAAAGCTGAAAAAGACAGAGAGGATGAAGGAGTTAAAGGAGCAGGTAAGCATATGCTGTGTGTATATGTATATTAAGGGAAATGGGTACAAAAGACAATTACAATAGACTTCTCTATCTCCAAAAACAGAGCAAAAACAAAAGTAGAAAGAGACAGTGGCGTCTCCAGCTTTCATATTTAGGGGGGGACAGGGACAAAAGGGGGGGGGAGCACATCGGGGGACAGGGACAAAAGTAGGAACGACAACTATTAAACTCAATTTTATATACAGTTAAATACAGTATCTCACAAAAGTGAGTACACCCCTCACATTTTTGTAAATGTTTTTTATATTTAGTTTTTATATCTTTTCATGTGACAACACTAAAGAAATAACACTTTTCTACAATGTAGTGAGTGTACAGCTTGTATAACAGTGTAAATTTTCTGTCCCCTCAAAATAACTCAACACACAGCCATTAATGTCTAAACCTCCTTATTTCTGCCCATTATCGGCCCTGAGTTGCGGACACCCATGCTCCCAGTGTCAGTTTAATTTAATTAGGGGGGCACAGGATAATGTGTGGGGGGGGTCGTGATCCCCTCTGTGCCCCCCTCCCCCAGAGACGCCACTGCAAAGAGGGCAGTCACGGAGAAGGTAAGTTAGATAAACAGGGAACATAGAAAAAAAAGGGAAGGGAGTAGTAGGGGAGAGAGGCAGTCCCCAAGCCTTACATTTTGAAGAATTTGGAAAGTTAGGCTAAGAGGCAACACAGAATATTCAGGATATGCTCATGAAAGGGTCTTAAATTCCAAAGGTTTCATTTAACTGCATTTTGGAGTAACATTCCAATCACACTGACCTACACAATGGGCACCTCATACCCTCCGACTGGCATCTGTAGTCATGATCAGTGAGGGCAAAGGTTATAGAGGACTTTCCCAAGAAAGATTGCTTTAACTGGTCCACCACTTGAGAAAACTGAGCTATCACCTGAGGCAGGACTGTGCTTTGAGTGAATGATGATTTTACTGGTAAAGGCAGTTAAACTGAAATCACCTTTGTCACCACCTGGGGGCTATGAGACCAATGGGATTGCAGATGATAGCAGACACAAAAACTGCATTCTATAGCCATCAGAGAATCTCTGGCCATCATGGCTTTCATATTCCTCTGGATTTTGAGAAACTTGCACTGTGGGGGAAACACACAACCCAAATAAGTGTTGAGAAAAACTCCTAAGTACTCTAGTACTCGAGTTGGATGAAAATTTCTCTTCTGCAAATTGAGGAGCCACCTGAAGTGGGATAAGATTTTGCAGGTCAAAGATGTGAGCAATCATGACCTCAAACTTCCTAGGATAGGGTAGTTGATGAATGGAATAGACTTCCAGCAGAGGTAGTGAGCCAGTCAACAGTAAGTGGATACAGACATGCTTGGGACAAACGTAGATCTATACGTTAACAACAATAAAAACAAAAAATAAACATATATAAATAAAAGAAAAATGGGGCAAACTTGATGGATCACTTGGACTTTTTTCTGCCCTCACTCTTCTATGTTTCTAAGATGTTGCTGAGACAAGATTGTTAGTTTTTGTCTGCTTTCCCTTCCATATTCTTCTTTCCAGATCTTTTCAGAGGATGAGGATACAAACTATGCACACATAAGGAATCAATTTATAAATAGTTCATCTTCCTCATAGCATATGTTTCCTAATTTTTCTCCTTGGCTCTAATGCTGACATGTCACGCAGATAATCTACTTAAACATAGACCAAATGAGTCATAAAGTGAGCTGGGGTAAAACTCCACTCTATTACACTCCTGAAATGCATGCCTGTGTTGGCACAATGTATTTTTGCAGGAGTGCCAGACCATATACTAATATGACCTTGTGCTGGTGAGCTGTGCTTTTGTGACATCTATGACCTTAAATGACTGTGTTGCCTGCCAAATTAGTGTAATTCTGTGCTGCCACATTTTTGATCCAGACACAAGTTCTTGATCATGTTCTTTTTGCCTGTTGCAGTCAAAGTAATTCAGCATGGCTGAGACTATGATTGGATAGTGATAGAAAAGCATCCCATGGATGAGGTATAAAAACTAAATATGGAGGGGACTATGGACTTTTTAGGCACCATAACGCAATCATTTTATAGATAAAACTAATGTATTGAATATAGCAAAATTCATACAAAACTTAAAAATTTCCGCCAACAACAATTATATCCATATATAGAGTTTTATAACTATTAGTTTTAGTTCTATATCATTTCAGGACGTGGCACATTGTTATCTATTTCTGTATCCACAGTACCACTCTGTTTGAGGATACATCTTAAATTTTTTTCCATGGATGAGGTAGTCTCTGTGCATGCTCTTCCAATCAAATAGTTCTATTTTACAGCACCATCCAGGGCCATGATTAGCCTGGTTAGCTTATAGTGTTTCCAAAGCAACAAAAAAAAAATCATAATAAACACCCTAGAGAGTAAAACCTACATCATTTTATTAGCTATATAAAGCTTGCTTTATATAAAATTATGTAGTTTTACTCTCTAGGGTGTGTTTATTATCAATTTTTTGTTATTTTTTTGCTTTGGATGTACTATTACCATTGATTACACCCCACGATAATTAATCGGTGAGAGTTACTTATTTAATAGAGGCGGGATTCCCATATGTTCATTTTTTTGGTATAGCTGATAGTGCTGCCTCTCCCTCTGTTGTGCAATACAGTAGGCTTGTACAAAGACAGGTCGACCAGATGAAAAATACATTTAGGCATTTTTAATGAATATATACAGTGGGGTTTTTCACACCTCCTCCTGCAATAACAAACATATGCTAAATTGGATGGTCACTGACTTCTTTTTTTATTTATTTTTTAACTCCTCGAATATTTTGCTTGCAGAATTCAGCTCAAAAGAAACGTTATCGCTTGTTTTTTTACTTATTTATTTATTTTTTAAGAAAAAAGGTCCCGCGCAGCTTTTTACAGGGTCAAAGTTAGCAGGGTGTATTTTTTAAAATGAACTGGTTAGCAGTGTGTAGTCTGGTATAATTTCTGGTTATCTGCATGTAGTTTGTGAAAGGTCCTGGTTAGCTGTACGTCGTTTTGTTAGAGAGCCTGGTTATCAGCTGTATATAGTTTGTAAAACCACCTGATTAGCTGTATGTAGTTTGTTAGAGAGCCGGTTTAGCAGTGTAGTTTGTTAGAGAGCCGGTTTAGCAGTGTGTGGTTTGTTAGCGGGTTCCTCTTTAATTATATATCATTTCTGCTTGTTGCTCAATTTTTGTACTTCATCTCAGCCTGCACAAAAAACAATGTCCTTAAATGCTCATGGCATCTCTTTGAAGCCAAGAATTTCAATTTAACAAATATTTCATCTTTAGATTCCCTTCATTCTTTTAGCAGACATTTTCATATCGGGATTCAGCCAGATAATTCAGTCAGTAGCCTCCCTTCCAGGCTGCTCTTTTGTTCCAGAAATATGTCAGTTGGTTTAAGAGAATGTATTACAATCTTAACTAAGAGCATGTAGAAGAATAGTTTTATTAATTTGAATGTATTACTGCTGCAATTTTTCCCAATTTCTCTTTGTACAACTGCTCAAGCTCAGTCCAGTTGCAAGGGGATCGTAAATCAACAGCCATATACTCTTTTGGATTGAGCTCTGAATTCTGACACTGCCATTTCAGGACATTAACCATTCTGGTACACATTTGGCTTTACACTTGGTAGCATTGTCTTTCTGGAAGGCAAATCTGCTCCCAAGGCTCAGGTTTCTTGTAGACTTATCAGGTTTTCCTCCAATATTTCCCTGTGTTTTCCTGCCTTATCTCTACCCTCGCAAGTCTTCCAGCACCTTCTGCAGAGACACATCCCCAAAGCATGATTATGACAGCACTATGTTTCACAGTAGGGATAGTGCGGTTATGATAATGTGCAATTTTTGGCTTATGTCAAACATAGCGCTTAGTCTAATTGGAAAAAAAAAAAACTTGAAATTATTTCAATCAGACCATAGAACCTTCTTCCAGCTACTTTCAGTCTGTAGTCTTCAGAACCTGCCTTCTAGCAAACTTGTTTGTGAGATGTCATGTAAGTTCGGGTAAAGCTATAGTAAAATCTACATTATTTTTTTTTTTTTTATAATCTCTTTTTATTGAAAATTTTTAAATAAACATACTGCGGTCTGATAACCTCCGCTAGTTTACTATCGTACAGGGTCTAAAGCATTAGGAAAATACTTTTCCAAAAGGCACAGATTAAGGGGTTCACTGAGCCATATACTTCAATGGGATAGCACCAGAGTACCCAAAAGGCCCACTAGAATAGAATATTATACCAGTGTTATGTCAATATAATAGAGGTGTACAGACCCATAAATAACAAAAACGCATAATAAATGAACAGAGAGGCAGACAAAAAAAAAGAAAAAGGACAGGACTGGACAACAACAATCATTCACATTAAACAGGTGGGCAAATGTGCAGAAACCTAAGCCTCAGTACCAAGCTTATAATAATCCTGAAGGCAGTAACCTTGTATTCCGGCAGGACGCCTGTTTCCAAAAGTGTAGAATCAAACATTTAGCAACATTAAGTAAATATGGCGTCACACTGTGCTTATACACTTTAAAGGAAGAGGGCGTATCATGGAGGGGCATAAGCCTATTTGGTCAGAGTGTGGTCTTCTGGAGGGAATATATAATCCCAAGACTTCTTAATCTTGGGGCATAACCACCAGATATGCAAGAAAGTACCCTTTCATTGCAGCCCTGCCAACATCTTGTAACTGCTGTTGGGAAGATTTGTGCGAGACGTGTGGGAGTTTTATACCAGCTAGTCAAAAATATATAACCTGACTCCTGCACTCTCGAGCATATAGAGGAAGCATGAGTAAGTCTTATAATTTTTTGGGATTTGAGGGGGGTGAAAACTCCACGTTAACTTCACACTCCCATTCTTTAATATAATAGGGAGGGTGAGTGACAGAGGATATCATGAGCAGTCTAAACATTTGGGACAAGAGATGACCTGACTCTGGGAGTGAGGAGTAAAGGAATTCAAATGCAGTAAGGGTAGAACTAGTTTTCAATTTAGGGAGAATCTTGTCAAGGAAGTTCGAGAGCTTCCGGTGTCTCCAACAGTCCAGTGGAAACAAGTCATAGTTTCTTCTTAACGCGTCCAGGAGAAGCAGAGAGCTGGTGGAGGGCCAGTTTAGCACAAGTAGTATATTTATCTGACCCCCATGCACGGAAAAAGTGCACATCTTCTCCTGGCTGAAACCCCCCAGATGAGTTCAGGGTGAGACGTCTGCGGTTAGGACCCCACCAGCCCGCAACCCATTCCAGACCATCAGCGTCGCAAACGTAAGTGACGAGGTCCAGTCAGAGAGCCCCTGAAACAAAACGGGTTTCCAATGGGCGCCTGCCATTTATTTTTCTAGAGGTACCCAGATCCTATCTGTGCCATTATGGCAAGAGTTCAGTATACAAACTAAAGCCATAGCTTTATAACATACAGTGGGTATAGAAAAGAATCACCCGCTTTAAAATAATAATCACATTTTGTTCCTTTGCAGCCTGAAATGAGGACAGACATCGTTTTTGTTTTATCCAGCTGTACTTGCTCAGTGCAACTTATAACATCCAAGTGAAAGATATAACAGAAAAAAAAAATTCAAAAACAGAATCATTGCCTGATCTGCAGAAATACTTCTATGCGGCCCAGTTGGCCCAGCTCACCAAGTTCCACTCCCAACAACCCAAAGCGCTATATATGACCATGGAGTCTTTCTTCTGTCACCCCAACCCAATTTCCCATATTATGTGGCTACCGATGAAAGAGAGACCGGCCATACTGTGCCCCACTCTCTCCTTGTCGTTAGACATTTGGGACAGACTTTCAAGGACACAGAAATTTAAATCACCCCATAATCCGCTTGCACCTTTCTTGGGTAATGGAGAATTCGCCCGGGCCTCACCCCCCCTGCATTTGAGTGGTGGTCCAACAAGGGCTTTATGAGGATAGCAAATCTCTGTGACCACAAAAGTATGCTATCCAAAAGGTTACTAATAGATAAATATCGATTACCAAACTCTGAATACTACAGATTCACCCAAATCCACCATTATGTACAAACCTTAGCACGTAGACCTAGCAATAATGTCTCAGATGGAACACATGTGTCGACAATATGATAACATTAGAGGTCACATATCGGCAATATATACAATTTTGACCTATGTCTCAGTAAACCTGACCTATATGACCCAATGGGAACAGGACTTACAAGAAACCATAGACCTAGAGGAATTGCACGTGATAGCAATAGCAGCCTCTAGATCGCTTGTTAATACCTCAATTATAGAAGCTAATTATAAGGTTCTATTAAGGTGGTACATGGTACCAGCTAGACTGGCAAAATTTGTGCCTGGAGCTACTCCAGACGGGAATGACATACCATATATGGTGGACGTGTCCCAAGGTATGGAGATTTTGGATCCGGGTCTACAATTTATGCTACTCACCTGAGAGCCATTGCTTCTTGGATGTCCAGATACGCCCCAAACAGATGGTCGGAAATTGAAATGGGGATCACCTCTCCTGCCCACCCTTGCTGAATGTTATGGCCATCCTCTGACAAATTCATATCTCAACTGCGAATCGTTTGCTTGAACCCAAAGCTATTCACACTTTTGATTTGGAAACGCTGCTCCGGTAGATACTCTCTCTCTTCTCCATGCTCGCCGCTTGTGAACGTTCTATTCAACCCGGAAATCCCTGACAGTCTATCTTATAACCCTATGTTACCATGGACCCAAGCTGGTATATTTCAGTTACGCCACTTAGTACACCCAGTGACACGCAATTCTCTCCTTTTCTGACTTACAATCCAAACATAAAATCCCAAAATCTCTCTTTTACTCTTTTTTTTTTTACAAATTACATTTTTTTTTGCCACCAAAATCCCTCATATGACTTTAGACATGCCAACCAAATTTGATCTGTTATGCTCAAGAGGCCCCTATGAACCCCATCTGATTTCATCTATCTATAAAATTCTACATGTGGCTCCCCCCTTGACTGAAAATAGTCATGCATACATGAGGAAATGGTCACATGTATTGCAATGGCCTATTTCCCTAGGGGGAAATATGGGAATCTACATCTAAAGTTTCACAGTGTGGGGCACAGAGAGAGACTGCTTAAAAAATACTTATGTTCTGGTATAGGATCTCAGACTTCTTACTGGTTCAAAAGCTGACATCGTCTGGGCAATGCTGGAGATGTGGTTTATCCCTGGGTAACCATTATCATATATTCTGGGAATGCTCTGCACTTTTACCCTTCTGGACACAAGTTCATAACCTCCTGGAAAAAGTCCTAGATATACCCATCCCTCTTAAACCCCACACACCTTCTTTTAGATCTCCCACTCCCGAATACACCCAAAGCTACCAGAAGATTTGATGGCGTTTATCTTATTGGCAGCCAAACAAGCTATACCTCAATGCTTGCTGTCTACTTCTCCTCCTACTTTTATGCATTTCCTCTCATCCATAGCTGATATATGCACAGTGGAGCCCATGACTGCTGTGATAGATGACTCCCTGCCAAGGTTTGACAAAATCTGGGGGAAATGGAACGTTTCTGAATATAACACTGAGACGCAACCTCCAAATCCATAATAATATAACCTTCGTACAAATCACATTGGTCTGTATAAAATAGATCCCATTCAGTTCCCTCTTTTGAAATGTACAATCGTTTCTATATGCTTTGAAAATTGAATAAATAAAAAAAAAAAAGGAAATACAGCTGGATGAAAAAATGTGATTATTTTAAAGGGGGTGATTCATTTTTTTTTTTTTTTTTTAAACGCACTGTAAGGCTGCATCAGGGAGACCTGTCCCACCATCCATCTTCACCCTACTTAAATACATATATGCTAATCTTCAGTGCTTACCATGCAATACAAAAGTAGCAAAGAGTATTTATATCATAATGTGCTAGTATGTACCACATACTAGCACATTATGAAGGGCTTACCTTTGAAATTGAGCCCTCCAGCACTGAGTAAGTTTAAACTAGCATGCCTATGGCTTCTGCATGCTCTTTATAGTTGTAAGGATGTTCCTCACAAACCAAACAAACTGGCTCATTATTAGATGTATTCTGATATTTACTTTAATTTGCACATTAGAAATAAAAAGAAAAAAGAATCTGATTGGTGAACAATTTTCAGTGTGTCCTATATGCTTTCTTTTCAATTTAGTGAAGTTCAGTATCTTCTTCTCTTTGCAGCGTGTGAGATCTGGTAGAGACAGTAGTGCCCGAAGTCGAAGGGATGGCAGAGAGGGCAGTGCCAGCAGTGGTAAGTGCAAGCTGAACATGATGTTCTTTAAATTTCCTATTTATCATATCTGAATTGCACAAAGAAACATATAATATGACATACGATAATGGTGGTAATGATAATGTCATAAAATGTGTTGAGGCTACTCTGACCTTCATAAAACATTCCTCTACTTGACCAAGCTGACTTGTGCATGGCAAAAAAACCTTTGCAACAGGCCATGGCTGCCTGAAAGGGACCAACACTTATAAAAGCCTAAGCGTGCACGTTACATATGTATAAATGGGCAAATCAATTTTGGTTTCAAAGAGCTTTATTGGGTGTCAAATTGACATACAAACATAAAACATGAAACAAGTCACAACAATATGCATTTCCTTCAGAGAAATTGAGCAAACAAAATATATACAATGTTTGTAAGTTTCTTGGCACCTAAAGGATCCTACGGTTTAATAATGGGGTGCTTGACTTTTATTATAAAGTTTAGCTAATAAACAGAGAGATGCTAAACGACGAGTATAAGAAAAGTCATGGTATATATAAACATAAGATGCTATACAAAACTTTTAAGGCACCAAACTCCTAACCCACACACCTGATAGGATAATGTTCATTATAGGAATAGTGCCACAGGAACTGATTCCCAACCCAAACAGAAGCTACAGGTCCTGGAAATTAAGGGGAGATTCATTTAGAAAAGAAAATGGGGGATGCCCAAGACATATAACATGGGATGGAAAAGGGAAGGAAATGTATGGGGTGAGGGTTCTCGGAAGGGTTAAGAGTAGGGGGGGGGGCGGGTCTGGGGAAAAACGGATGGGGAGACACAAGGGGGAGGGGAAAGAGAAAGGAAGGGAAAGGTGAAGAATAGTCACGGGGGAGATCCCCGTCTTCCTCAGATTGAAAAGAAGAGGTGAGTCCCGCACTAAGGCTAACCTGGTAGCCAGAGAGAATCAAAGAGGGTTTGACAAAGGGGTGGAATACTCAGTAGAATGTTGGAATTGTAGACAGAATGCCCATATTTTTGTATATTTGGAGGGAGTGTCCCTTGCTATGTGTATGAGCAATCTTCTGTATCTGTCTGATCCAGTCTGATAGTTTTGGTGGGCTCTTTTTACCCCAGAAAATTGGAATGCATGCTAGTAAGTAAGTTGGAGTAAGTAGAAAATAATACAAAAAGCCGCGCTAGTTGTTGAAATAAATTAACAAAAATTGATGAATAGTTTGATAAGTGTACAGATTCACAAAATGAACCCAAAAGTAAAAGTCCAGTGAAGTGAAGTGATAATGACCAAAAAAGTTCATAAATGTGACAATGTGAGGTCCAAAATATGGTGACTATAGAAATCAAAACCACCGTGATCCACCACCGATATATGAATGCGCTTACCAGAGGGCAAGCTTAGATAAGCCTGTAATGTGATGATAACAAGACAAATCTAGACCATCAGGACTCGGCAACGATCCAAATCTCCATACACAGGGTTAACCAGGGACAGAAATTTCAATATTGATCCCCCTTCAGGTCGACTGTACCATGCGCACTCTCCAAGGATATCAAGCCAGGAATCGCTCAGCAACCAGTATGTAAATACAGGAAGAAAAGGGATGCTCCCATGGTGTGATACCAGATAACAAGTTTATTAAAAGATAAAACAATCCTACTTACACAAAGGAAGATGTAACTAGCAGGAAAAAGTAAAATACGCCGGCCGGCTAGCAATCCACCCGCTCACAACGCGGAACGCGATGACGTCAGTGCGTCAGCCTCCCTTATTTATTTTTATTATTTTTTTTATATTATTTATTTTTTCGATTTAGGGAGGGCTCTGTGATGCATTAAAAATTTGGCTGAGGTATAATCAAAGTTATGGGTAGTAATTTTAGAAATAAGATTGTGGACACCTGACCAATACTTTTGCAGGAATGGGCATGACCACCAGATGTGTATGAGGGAACCAGTATCTGCTTCACACCTCCAGCATGTGGTGGGGCCTGGTTGGAAATTCGTGAATCAGGAGGGGGGTTCTATACCACCTGGAGAAAACTTTAAAGCCATTTTCCTGCAACGATTCCTTTGCCATGCCTTTATGTAAATATTCATAGAGTCGCTTCCATTCTTTGGCAGACACGTCAAGGATAGGATAGGCCCCGATTCCATCTTTTACAGGCTTCGTTGCTGGTTAGGTCCTGGTCGGAAAAGAGAAGCGAGTATATGTATGAGATTAGATGAACTTGAGGTTTCTTCATTAAGCACAGGGATTCAAATGTAGTGCGTGGTCAGGTCCATTCTGAAAGCCTGTTTGGGTGGGTGAAAAAGTGTCTTAATTGGACATAAGTCAAAAAAAGGGGAAATAGGGTCTTTTCATCCACTGTGTCAAGGCTTTCTGACTGAGAAAGGAGCCTTTGTCAAAGAAGTGTTCAGCATTAATGCGGTTATATGGCCAAATATCAGTCAGAACGTGGGGTACTAGTCCAGGGAGGAAGACTGGATTGTGATTAATGGGGGTTAGTGGGCCCAAGGAGCAGGAGAGTAAGAAATTAGCACATGCTTTTTGGAAACACTATAGGGTAGCCCCTATTAATGGGTGATCTCCATATTTGGAGGGAACGTGGGATGAGTTCAACCAGGGGGACAGGTGTACTGGGGTGTTAGTAAAGGTGTTTTCTAGAGTTACCCAGGCTTGTGATGGGCGTGTATGTTCGGACAATTCAATTTTGAGTTCAATTTTTAATACTGTAGGGAGTGTGGTCTCGGGTATAATATACAATATTATGAGGAGATTGCAGCTGTATTAGTGCACTTGCAACAAAAACAATTGAATACTGTTTGTGATCCTTTTTTTTTAAATTTGCACTAGCATCTATAGTTAAAGGAAAAGCTTTTAGGGTGTACCCCCTTCTTCAAGCTCCAAGCAGTACTCATTGAACTCGGAGCACTGCTTGGACCACCAAAAGCTTTTATAGTGAACTTGATGTTATTCACTTTACGGTCAACACTGAGGATAAGGGGGCACTCTTTACATCTAGAGGAAAAGAGATTTTATCTGCAAATACGGAAAGGTTTCTTCAGTAAGAGCTGTAAAAATGTGGAATTAGACTCCCTCCAGAGGTGGTTCTGGCCAGCTCAGTTGATTGCTTTAAGAAAGGCCTGGATTCTTTCCTAAATGTACATAATATAACTGGCTACTAACATTTATAGGTAAAGTTGATCCATGGAAAATACGATTGGCTATCTGGGATCAGGAAGGAATTTTTTTTCCCCTGCTGTAGCAAATTGGATCATGCTTTGCTGTTTTTTTCCTCTGGATCAACTGTGGGTATAGGATTGGGTATATGGGATTGTATGTTATTTTTTATTTATTTATTTTTATGGTTGAACTAGATGGACTTGTTTTCAACCTGACTAACTATATTATAATGTAACGATGTAACTCCAGTGACCTTGAAAACCAGGGTGCTCCAATATGCAAATTCTGGCTGAAGCATTAGAAGTCAAGCTTAGGCCTGCCCCTTTGTACACATTTCAGTTGGCACATTACTGTGGTGAGTGACCCCACTGGCCAACAGAGATCGCAGGAGTTGGGAGGTGTATTCGATTTTACAGTTACCCACATGTATAGTTTTCCTGTCATTATTCAGCTGGATGGTAAGGTAAATAACAATTGGATGAAGTAAGTGACAAAATACCAATTGGATGAAATGTGCAGCAGTATTGTGTGTATGGTATTATTATAGCAGCAGTTTTTTCTTTATAATAGTTTCTAGAACTCCTTGGATCACACAGTTTCAGAAGGTGGGTTTTTGAACAAAGATGTGAATATCCATTGAAACCATACATCGGCCATATTCCACTGGCTATACTCTGTAATCACCAGGCGGTAGCTTTTGCACAATAAATACCATTTTTTTTTCTTCAGCCGTTTTCACTAACACATCTTCCAGCTTAATAGAGTATAATTGGTGATGGAGGAAGAATTTCTGGAAAGGACAAGTTACCTCTATTTATGACCAGAGATTTATGTGTACAGGTCAGGGAATTTACACAATCATCTTTCAGAGCGCTGCATGTGACATTACAGGGCAGGGTTCCCAGTCCTTCTCCGGCCACTGAGGTCACAATCAGCTGCTTGCAGCTCATGTTCACATGCTTTTATAAGGACTACATCCAAGTGCTGGGACTAGTAGTACCCACGGGTGCCAATATTATAAAGTGGAACTAAAAAAAAAAATGTTTCTCAGCCTTACCTTACTTTAAATGATAAAATGTTGCCAATATACTTTTTCTGCAATCCTCCAATGTCATTTTTTGGTCTTGCGATCGCTTCTGAAGAGACTTGGGTAACAGACATACAAATAGAGCTAGCCAAGCAGTAGCTCTGCCTGAACTCTGATTCTACTTTTAGAAAGCACTCTTGAATTTGGTCTTGTGACTTTAAATCGTGTTATCCTATGTGTCCATGCACACTACTTTAGACTATTAGCGTTTTTTGAGCTTCAGCGTCTCTAGGAACAGAAAAAAATAGTTTTTTGTAAAGTTTCCTGGAGCGTTTTTCCAGCAGAAACGCTGCTAAATTCTCCTAAAAGCTTTTTTTTTCCCTTTTACTGCAACAATGCTCTTAAACGTTCCTAAAACTTTACTACAAAAAGCTATTACCAGCGTTTTTTATCCAGTGATTTTTTTCCAGCGTTTTTTTTTTAGCTTAAAAAAATTTAATGATGGGATGAAAGCTACGTGCAAATGTTTTGCTATAATGTAATGCGGCGTACACATGATCGGAATTCCGGCCAGAAAAAGACCGTTGAGAGCTTTTCATCTGAAAATGCGACTGTGTGTAGGCTCCATCGGAATTTTGCTGGCCGAATTTCCGACAGCAAAGAATTGAGAGCAGGTTCTCCATTTTTCCGACGGAAAAGGTTTCTATCGGAAATTTCCGATCGTCTGTAGCAATTCTGACGCGCAAAATTCCTATGCATGCTCGGAAACAATTCAACGCATGCTTGGAAGCATCGAACTTGGCTCATTGTAGTGTTGTACGTCACCGCGTTCTTGATGGTCGGAATTTGGTGTGACTGTGTGTAGGCAAGACAGTTTGAGCGGAATTCCGTCAGGAAAACCATCAGAGCTTTTTCCGACGAGAATTCCGATCGTGTGTACGCGGCATAAGGACAAATCTGAGGTCTCGCTATCACTGGAACATTTACATCTATTTATGTGATTATTTTTACAACATGTTGTGTATAATTTAATAGTTCTTTTATGGGATTGAAGATCTGCAGCTCTTAGAGAAGCATCGTGCTGTGTAATGTACGAGTATCACACACATTCAGCCAAATGAGCAGTCTAAAAACATTTCCAAAAAAATCCTACCGCTGGTGGCTAGGGAGATCGGCATGAAGACAGAGTTTGTTTTATATGAAATAGCCGACATCCACCCATTCCACAGCACAGCACAGTAATTTGCTCCTTTAAAGTTTAGTGCTGTGTTTGTACATATTTACCATAAAAGAGAAGCAGAAAAATATTGTACAATTCGGGAGGGAAGATGAAGCTGCGATAGATTAGGTTACTTAGAAAAAAATCTGATTCAAGGAAAAGAACACTTTTTTTTTTATAAAGTTTATATTTTGGGGGCTTGTGCTTACCTTAACCACTTCAGCCCTGGAAGGATTTGCCCCCTTAATGACCAGGCCATTTTTTGCGATACAGCACTGCGTTACTTTAACTGATAATTGTGCGGTCGTGCGACGTTGTACCCAAACAAAATTGACGTCCTTTTTTCCCCACAAATAGAGCTTTCTTTTGTTGGTATTTGATCACCTCTGCAGTTTTTATTTTTTGTGCTATAAACAAAAAAAGAGCGACAATTTTGAAATAAAAAAAAAATTATTTTATTTTTTACTTTCTGCTATAATACATATCCAAAAAAATAAAATATAAAAACACAAATTTATTCATCAGTTTAGGCCAATATGTATTCTTCTACATATCTTTGGTAAAAAAAATCCCAATAAGCGTATATTGATTGGTTTGCGCAAAAGTTATAGCGTCTACAAAATAGAGGATAGATTTATGGCATTTTTTAGCGGGACTGCGACATTGCGGTGTACAGATCGGACACCTAACTGACATTTTTGACACTTTTTTGGGAACCAGTGACATTATTACAGTGATCAGTGCTAAAAATATGCATTTTTTACATTGTACTAATGACACTAACAGGGAAGGGGTTAACGGGGGCGATCAAGGGGTTAAATGTGTTCCCTGTTTGTGTTTTGTAACTGTATGGGGGACTGTGTGACTGGGCAAACACACAGATCCATCTTCCTGCTTAGCAGGAAGACAGGATCTCAATGTCATCCCCTGACAGAACGGAGATCTGCCTTGTTTACTTTGGCAGATCCCCTTTCTGTCTCTGGGGGTACGATCGCTGGGGCCGGCGGACATTGAGTCCACCGGAACCCATTGATTGGCCAATCGGAGCGCACACGGGCACACGAGAGCTAGTGCACGAATCGCCGTACCGGTACGGTGATTTGCACAGCCGAGCCACCTTGCCGCAGTACATCTGCGGCAGGTGGTTAAAGTGGTTGCAAACCCTTACAGATACCCAGTGTAGAGACTGGCCTCAGGTGATACACAGGAATCACATCCTCCTACATAAGTTGTACCTGTTTATCTATAGCGGTATTTCCCCTGCATCCATTCACACAGGATCTCTCTGCTCTGAAAATCAGGGAGCGCAGGGCTGAACTTACATCAGCGAGGAGAGCTCTGAGAGCTGATTGGAGAGAAGAGACGCACCCCCTTCATACAGGAACAGAGCTGAGGCTGTCAATCAGCTGGAGGTCCCTCCCTGTTATTTTTTTCTCTTGGTGTCCGGAAACATTGTCAGAAGTGATTTATGCTGATATCAGAGGAATGAAGCAGCAGACAGAAATGACACTTAGTGCCCATAATTGAGACAAGTACACGCTATAGAGGGATATGCTTTGTACATATTTCATGTCTGAGGTTTACAACCACTTTGTATACATTTTTGATGAGGCTTTCATATTATACTCACAATTTTGCTTTTCTTTATTGTGGTCATTGTACTAAATCTAGAGAGCCTCTAGAGCACAGGTGTCAAACACAAGGCCCGCGGGCCGAATCCGGCCCTCCAGGCCATTTCATGTGGCCCTCACACCTCTCCTGCAGCTGCAGGAAAGCTCCAGCCCTCCTCTGGTCCTCCTCCAGACCCCAACTTTCTGCTTTCAAGCAATGCATCCAGCTTCTTCCCAGCAGCAGCATAAGGAAAGTGGGTGCACTGTGATGTTAGGGAGAGTGGGGGACTCAACTTCTGATGGTAGGGTGGCTCTTGACATCTAATGTAAGGGGAGGGGATGCGCTGTACATCTAATCTTACAGATACAACCGGCCCTTTTGAGGACAATCATAATGCTGATGCGGCGCACAATGAAATTGAGTTTGACACCCCTGCCCTAGAGGGAGATTTTAGTGGTTCAGCACAATTACTCTATCGATGTAGAAGTAAACAGAAAATTCTAAAGTTAAAGGAGACGTTCATTGTTTCTTCTGCAAACAAAACAAACCTACCTGCCTGTTCTCAATCTTCTTTAGAAGGCACATGCAGCTCAGTGTACATTCTCTGCACACCTTAGTGCCGGTGTTCTGCCGAGAAAGTTCCCCTCGGCGGATAAGGACCCAAAGCCGCCGGAAATAGCCAAAGCAGAAGACAGTTAATCAGCTGTACACGGCGCCTGTAGCGGGGCCCTCGCGGGCTCGCCACACTTCGGGTACGGCCTTGCTGCGCTCGGCACATTTTTATTCTAACTCTATGCCCACTTGGATGGTGGGGCTCGAACCTGGACATAGAATGTAGTGCGCAGGCGCCGTGTACAGCTGACTGACTTTGGCTATTTTCGGAAACTCCGTTGTGCTTCATTGTGCTTCGTACTGTGCAAGCGCAGCGCCTGCGCAGTACAGGGGGGTCCTTATCCGCCGGGGGAACTTTCTCGGCAAGACACCGGGATAAATGAGCTCCAATGCACTTAGGCAGGAGTTACATCATCTTGACCCAGCCAGTGAAGATCCTGAGCATGGAAAAGGATCTGGCAAAGATGTCCACTGGTGAGGGAGCTGGAAGATTCAGTAAGATATCAGTCACTTCCCTGCTATGGACATCACACTTCTAGGCTCCTCTAGTGTTCATAAATCTGGCCCAATTCACTTGTTTTACCAATTTGCACCTGTGATCACATGGGTCAGAATGAATGAAAGGTTCTCATACATTGTACCATTTCCAATCTCTTCCAGATGTTTTACTGCTCAATGGCACATTCTGTATTTTATAGCCCCTCTCAGTAGAGTCATGTTTCATGATGAAAATGTGTCCAAAGGTAAAATAAAAAATAAGTGTAAGGTGACATGACCGTCATGGATAAGGCTCCTTTTGGCAGCAGGTTTAAGTGATAACATATGTGTCCCAATAACCCTCTGCTGTGCTAGTAATGCAGGACCTCGGCATGGCCGTCACCAGGGAATGTATTGCAGTGACTCTACAGAACATGAATTCATATAAATGTATAAAATAACTGGCAGTGCAAATTTTTTGTCCTTTATTATTAAAAGGAAACCACTACTACAGTATGTGTTCAGCCAAATACCAGGCGATAGATTTAGATCTTTAAGAAACATGAAGTTGTTAAATGTTCCCAGTTTAACTACAATTCAGTTTTTGTATGAAATATTTTTATAACACTCATGAACAGCAGGAGGCTAGGTTCATACATGTACCAATTTCTAGCGATCTCCAAAAAGCAATCCGCTGTGGATCACTCTTCGTGGGGCAGTAGAGTAGTGGCTTCCAGGTGTTTTTATGAAACGAACACACTGCAACTATGAGCCAAGCGTATGACTTCAGTGAGCGAGTTTGACAGGCCATGCCACCTGTTAAACTTACCAAGGCTGTGATGCAAAGCTGTGACATGTGTACGACCACCTTTCATGGAGTGGTAAAAACACGGCCGAACTATCTGTTTTTACTGTCCATGTGAACAAGGCCATAGATTATTACTATATGCTGGGTGTCCATTGCACCCCTGTGGCTTTCAGGAGGGGTGGGCTCCCCTGCCCTCTGCCTATCCATTATAATACATGTGCTTCCACTGTGGAGGCTCTCAAAATTTCGAATTGTGACTACAGAAAATACTGGGGTGCCCTGACAGGGGGCCTGTAGCTTACGCATGTATTTGCAAATGTGTGCAAACGAAAACCCCTGTTTTTAACGCATACTGTTAGACAGAACAATTCAGTTGGTTGCAAGCTGGTCGTTAAGTAGAGCAGGGAATTTCTCTGGTTTTGTTTTGCATGCGTTGCCCTTCCATGTGCTCCTTGCTGCAAATGCCTGTTATAGGGGAGGGTAGTGGCCATTTGTTTGACATGTGTACGACCACCTTTCATGGGGTAAAAACACGGCCAAACTGCCTGATTTTACTGTCCATGTGAACAAGGCCAAAGATTATTACCCAGTAATTTACTTACTTTGTATATATTGTAAATGTACTCATTCTTCTGTAAAAATTAAACATGTACTGGTGGCCTATCTCATTTCTGGAGGCCCTAAAATGCCAGTACAGTGCAAATACCCCCCAAATGACCCCTTTTTGCAAAGCAGACAGTCCAAGGTATTTAGTAAGAGGCATGGCAAGTTTTTTGAAGTTGTAATTTTTTTGTCACACTTTTTTGGAAAATGAAGAAATTATATAATTTTTTTTTTCACAGTGCAGTACAGCATCACCATATGACTGGTGTGGCAGTGATCAGGAAAACTGACTGGAAACAGTATTTACATTTTTTTTTTTTTTTTTACAGTGATGATCACTATATAAGCAATACTTTTTATGAATGGATTCTATTCATGTGCCATTGTGTACAATTGCGATAGCTGTGATTGGCCAGAGCTATAACTTGATACAGGTGCACTGTGGTTGACCCAGTACCATGTGATCAATGTGGCCAATCACAGCGATCTCAATAGTACACAATGAATGGCTATGAATGAAAGCTACTGACGTGATCGCTGCAATTGGTCACAATGATCACATGGTACCAGGGCCAGCCCGGTACAATGATCGGTGTTCCACTGTGGCTGGTGTACACAGTGGGTCACAGATCGCGCTGCTGCTGCGTGGCCCTTAGGGCGTGCATGAGGCATGCGAGCGGGAGGACATCATATGACATCCACCCAGGACGATGCTCCCGCTTAGTCATATTATTATAATAGGCCAGGTGTGTGGGCGGTGGTAAAAGTGTAAATGAAGATTTCATTTTGGATGGAGTTTATTTCTTTGTGAATTTTTTTCTGCATATTTGTTGGTCATTGATTCAGAAAGTTTTAGATCCAGTGATCCAAACAGCAGCCAAGCAACTAGCATGTTCAGTAATGGCCTGTATTTCTTTCATGAAAGGTTCTCTTAAGACAACAACAGTAACGCCTCTATGTGGTAGGAAGCCACTGAACAGAAAACCATTGTGGTGTTTCATTTCTTTTCTGTATGAACATAGTTCAGTCCAGATATATTTTAGAATGTTACATAATCTTCACACAGTTAAAACCCTATTTGTAGCTTCTTTGAAGTGTTACAGGGAGACAATAATGATAATAATAATTCTAATAAAATGTCATATTTGATATGATTTCAGACAGTGGGCAGAGCAGCGGCACCAGCTCAAAAGGAGATCGTCTTAGTGCTAAACTGAAAACTCTGCCAGGAGCGAATGACTCCTATGAAGCGATCTCCAATAAAGACATAGGTAAGTGGCAGATGAGTATCACCGGTTATCTATATATTATCCATCTAAAAAAACGCATGGCCATTCTTTCACTCTACATCCACCTAAGGGGTTAGTTGTGGCGGTTCCTTTAGAAAATTAGGGTTTGGGCCTAAAACTTAGTTGAACTCCATGAATTATTTTTTTATATTTTCTATGTACCAATAAATCCCTTGTAATGAGGCGTGTCCCATGTGTGGATGGCTGCTGCAGTACAGTAAGCACCAAGCATCCAGAGCCGAGACAATTACAAAGCCTATGTGGGTCACTCACACTACACTTCCTCCTTTCATAAAACATCTTGTATCTTTTTCACTGAAGAAGGCATTTTGTGATTGGAGGAGAAGAGGGGAGGGGTGGAGGAACTTCACAATCTCCCCTCCAATCCTGTATTCAGTAAAAAGGATACAAGATGCTTTATGAATAGAGGAGGTGTAGTGTGAGTGAACAGCATAGCCTTACTAATGCAATATATTTCACTTTTGTTTTTTGGTTTAGATATGCTTTAGGGATAGGCTAATCTAGTCTATAATAAGAAGCATGGTACGCCAGCTGTGGGATGAAATGTAAATATATGTAACGTCAGCTTCAGCAGGGTCCTCTTCCTCTCCTGTAGTACACTGCTGGGAGTGCTGGCAAGGACAGAGCCCATTCCAGCTCCAATGGTACAAGAGACACGAAAGGTCCTATGCGCTGCACATCACTGTAAGAGCCTGTAGATATGTAAAACAACAGCCTCAGTCCAGGCTCCAGCCAAGCCACATCCCAACGCGTTTCACTCTGCCCCCATGATTACGCTCCGGAGCAGAGAGAAGCGTGTTGGGGGACGTGGCTTAGCTGGAGCCTGGGTTGAGGCTGTCACATATCCACATGCTCTTGCAGTGATGTGTGGCACATAGGACCTTTTTTGTCTTGTGTAATATTTCAGCTTTACTTTTTGCAAATGTTTCCTTATATTCTTAAACATGATGCATGGAATTTTCATGTGCTCCAAAGATATTCTGCTAGGTTAAATGGCTTCTGTCCGAAATGACTGTAGTATCAGAAACCATGAATCGGACTGAGACAGAAGTACAGTTAAATCACACTTGTTTAATAATAATAAAAATAATAAAAAGGTAAACAGAGTAAACGTCAAAACAGAGTTCAGGAACCGGAATGGATAGTCAGACAAGCCAAAACGTCAGGGAGCCAGAGAGGAGCGTAGTAGAATAGCAAGCAGGATCTGGAGCCAGAAGGGATGTCAGCCATGCAAGTCATTAACAGGAACACAGGAGAGTGTCACCAAGGTTAAGGCAGAGATCATCTGGACTGGACGGCTTAAGTAGGCAGGACTGACGAGCAGGATATCCTCAACAGGTGAGTCACTGTGGAGAGATAGGAGCTGGCAATTAGCCAACAGCTGAGCGGCCAGCTTTGAGAAGGAGCCCAGCCCTGACACGTAGTATGTGTATGTATGCATGGGAGGTAGGGATCTTAGATGGTAAGCTCATATGACAGCAGAGATGTGAATATACTTGTATGTACAGTATACAAAAAGAGGGGGATAACTAAAATTGGAGCAAACTGAATCTGGAGCAGCTGTGCATAGCAACCAATAAGGCTTCTATCTTCAGCCTGTTCAGTTAAGCTTTGAAAATGAAAGCTAGACCCTGATTGGTTTGCATGCATAGCTTCTCCGTTCTTAGTAAATTCCCCTTTCTTTCAAGTTGTAAGAATCCATACCCTTTGTGTGCTGTTCCTTGCTTTTATTCTCTTTGTATTATATCCGAAATGTCAGCCCAATGTCAGTTTTTTCCTGTTTCGTATTAGTTAAAAATATACTGCATTCTAATGACTCTCTTTATATTTGGATGATTAGATGCTTCATACACGGACCCTCTCGGGCCACAAGTGGAGAGACCAAAAACAGCAGCAAAGAGAAGAGTTGAGGAGGAAGAGTTTGCTGATGAAGAATTAGGAGAAGATCTCCTCCCTGAATAATAATTAATTGTGAGAGGAAAACTGAACTATTAGAACAAATGTTCTCTTTTAATATATCCAGGAACAACAAACAACTCTGCACATGTAATCTATTACCTTTTTTCCCTATACTTTGAGAACTGTCATCCCATGTCCAGGACGTTGTAAACATTTTGTTTTGTATATTTATTCTGCACCAAGGGTGGTGTCATATTGGATTCCATAGGCTGTCATGGAGATGGCAGGAGATTAGAAGGAAGCTCAGATCAAAAGACTGCTGCATCACAGATGGGAGGGAGAGCGAGTGGGGTTAACAGGGTAGCTTGAGAGTGACTTGATTCCAAGATGCTCTGGCTGTAAAGTTTCAAATGGATTTACACTAGAGTGCCTGCCGCAGATATCACACCCGGGGGGGGGGGGGGGGGGGAGCTTGGTAAAGGTACTGTAATCCTTAGCATGCAAACATTATTAATTGGCTGACCATAGCCTGGCCAGAGGTTCACATAAATATATTTTTTTTATACTGTTTTATATTTTTTAATATTCACTCTTCCATATTTTTATCATTGCAATAAATATAGAGATTTACAGATTAACCACTAGAGGGAGCTCTAAATTTGACTCCACATGGAACTCTAGGCAAACATCTAAAATGTGAAAAATACTCGCATATTGTTTTACCTGCCAAATGATTTGTAATTCTTGTAATACATGCATCTCTCTTAAGAAAATCACTCTACTACTTTTATTTTAGCTCTGATTTATTGTCTAGTGAACAGGCTTAGGGGTGACACTCATATAGCTGTACATTGTGGAAGAGGTGCATGAATTACAACATTGGTTATACAAAATTGAAAATCCTGTGGCAGGTAAAACCATAAACATAAATGTATTTCCACTGTGTATTTAGCTGTTCTCTATGGCTGTGAGGCACTGCAAAGCATTAGGCACTTATAATGAGCATATGTGATTGTGTGTGTATGTGTGTGTGTATGTATGTGTATATATATATATATATATATATATATATATATATATATATATATATATATATATATATATATATATATATATATATATATATATATATATATATTGAAAGTAACTCCGGCCTTTAACCGCTCCAGAAGGTTTTACCCCCTTCATGACAAGGCCATTTTTTTGCACTGCGTTACTTTAACCACATGCCGACCAGTGCACGGCGATTGTACGCCGGCACAATGGCACGGTTGGGCAAATGGACATACAGGTACACCCCCTTTAAGATTCGGCATTGTAGGCGCAAGCTCAGTGACTGCGGGTCCCGCGGACTCGATGTCCTCTGGTGTCCCGACAATCGTGTCATGATGCGGAAGAACGGGGAGATGCCTATGTAAACAAGGCATTTCCCTGTTCTGCCTAGTGACATGACAGATCACTGCTCCCTGTCATCGGGAGCAGTGATCGCTGTCATGTAAGTAGTAGCCCTTTCCCCCCTCCCACACTCCCTAGGACATACTTAACCCCTTGATTGCCCCCTAGTGTTTAACCCCTTCCCTGCCAGTGTCATTTATACAGTAATCAGTGCATTTATTGTGTCTGATGTGTCCGCCATAATGTCGCAGTCACAATAAAAATCGCAGATCGCCGCCATTACTAATAAAAAAAAATAATTATAATAAAAATGTCATAAAACTATCCCCAATAGTTTGTGGCACTACTATACTGCTTTTTTAACCACTAAGGTGGTTAAAAAAGCATCAGTGGGAGTAAACAATCCCCCATCATTGGTGTCAGAGGGAGTAATTGTGCCCCATCATTGGTGTCATTGGGAGGAACTGTGCCATATGTTTGGTGTCTTTGGGAGGAACTGTACCCTTCATTGCTGTCAGTGAATAAAATGGTCAATTGTGCCCCGTCAATGGGAGGAATTGTGCCTCATCATTGGTGTCATTGGGCCCCATCTTTGGTGTCTTTAGGGGGAAACTGTACCCATCATTGCTCTCAGTGAATTAAATAGTGCCCCAAGGGTTAGATAAAAGCAAGCAAAGAGCCGCATTTGGCCCCCGGGCCGCAGTTTGGAGACCACTGTTCTAGGGGATAGACAACCAGTCTCCCGAAGATGCCCCACTTCACTGGTCACTCTCTAGCCAAAGGGTCCACCCACATACCAGGGCTGGTGCAAATTGGAAAAAATTGTCTGCGAGCAGAAAAACAACAATGTGTGTTTTAGCCAACAAGCTCTTATGCACACAGCCGCCTGTGGCTGTATGACATAAAATTCTGGCATATATCCCTGGCCAGGGACACAACAGCTGCCCCATAGAAATCAAAGTCTGGATGTGGCTGTTGAATAACGACACGCATGAGTCTGCGTCCAGGGCTGTACATCCATACTTGTGCACGGTTATGCAAGTACCAACACATTCCCGTGTACAGCCACATCCTGTAACTGATTTCTATTGGTCAAAATCATGATGTCATCTGCCTGCTTCTCCACCTCGGGCCAATCAGAGGAAGCCTTGTCCATAATGGTAAAAAAATATAAGGCTTCTCCTAAATGGCGGAGAACTACTCAGCCCGACTCTATTTCCAGCAGCAGACAGAAAGTTGCCAGTACTGCTGCGGAAACGCAGCGCCACATACTGTATGTTGCTAATGCTACTATAGTGCATTACATCACACACAGCGGACACATTGTTCTGTAATGGAAATAGTTTGGGCCTCCTGTCCAGACCTTATAGGATGTGGGAATGAGGCCTAAAAACACACACATACTCTCACCGTTTCTGTATAACAAATGAAATTGGTTGCAGAAAAATAATTTTATTGAACAGGATCACACAGAATTCTGCTCTCGTATAGCTACACAGAAACTCTTTTTGTTTTTTCTTTGTTTTCTTTCTTTTTGTTCTGGCTCCTTTCACACTAGTGGTCTGATCGGGTCCACCTGTCCGTTTTTCAGGTGGACTCTCCATTCTCCTATATGCAGCAGCGGGTGTAAAATGGACTTGTCTGTTTACACTCGATTACGTCCGACCTGCTAAAAAAAACAGATGGATGGGGATTCGTTCCCCTCCGTCTGTGTGGATCGCATTGGATGGCAGTCGGGGGTCCATTTACTTCCGACCACTCATAGAGGCGAACAGGCTGTGTCTGTGTCCGCTCTGCATAAGCGGAGCAGACACAGACCAGTCATCCACCTGCTCAGCAGAGGTTTTCCCCGCTGACCTGGCGGACCCCGCCCTATGTGAAGGGCCTTAGTTGTATAAAGCTTGTACAACCTTCTATAGGTCGGGGAAATAAACAATGTATTCTTTTTTCTATCCTGGCCTAATTCATGTTTGCTCCTGGTTCAGTTCAATGTTTCCTTTGGTTTGTGTATAACCTGTATTGATGGCCCGAATTTATTTAATAAATGTTTAAAAAGTGTTTGTGTCTATTGAAGTGGCTGGACCAAGCAGAGAGGGCTGCACACGGAGAAATATAAAATGGGGATGAGGGAGAGTTAACTGCGCTTTCTATTTATTTTCCATAACCGCAGCAGATTAGGCAATTATTCATTAAACTCTCTTCCCTGCATTCCGTATTAACAAAATAACATGGGATGGTTCCAATTAGCAGGTCAGTAATGTCTCGCATATGTTTGTGACTGTAATGGAAACTCTATATAAGCTGGCTGAATATCATATAATAATCTTTTCAAAAGGACGAAATCCTTTCCATGATGTAAAACGTATTGGACATTACTACTGACACGACACACCTGGTGCGAGATGCTACAGGGCACATTAAAGCTGAACTCCGCACAAAAACGTTTTTGACGTGCACCGTGAACATAAATCCCCACTAATGAATTGTGTCCCCTGTGTCTAGGATTATGTACAACTCTGACCTTCACTCATCCCCGTATAGTGCAGTCAGCACCAAACATCCAGCGCTAAGGGTTTCAGTTCTGGATGGAGCACTCCGATCACGGCGGGTCACTCGCACTCCCGCTCCTCCATTTAATAAATATTTTGCATTCTTTTTTTTTTTTTTATGATTTTGAGGCTCTCAGTGATTGGAGGAGGGAAGATTGTGACATTCACCCATCTCTTCTCCAATCACAGGGTACCTTGCATCCATTGAAAGGAATGTAAGATGTTTACTGACTGGAGGAGCTAGAGTGCGAGTGACGCGCTGTGATACGAGTACTTCATCGTGCCAGACGATGCACTGTACAGGGGTGAGTGAAAGCCAGAGTTTTACATAACGCTGCGCCCTATACACAGTAGAAAACAGATTACAGCTCACACACATACAAAAATTACATTTATCCTGCAAGGCTGGTTAAAAACACCTGAACATATTCAAAAATACGGGAGTTTGGTCACACTATATGGTTATATAGTGCTAAGCCCACTTACTGCGACAAAGTACCCCGAATTAGTGGGTCCTACCCTAGTAATATGAATGAAAGAACCCGTGTCTCAACCACGGAATACAATATATACCCAGGGGACACACTTCATTAAGGTGGAATTATTTTTAAATTTCAAGATATTTTTTGTCCAGAATTCAACTTTAAAAATACTTTTTAAGTGCCCCCTGGGGTCTACTGCTTGTTTTGTCTGGGGGGGTGTAAAGCAGATGAATACTTTATTCCTCGCTTGTGCAAGCTTCTTCTAGGGGATGGACACGTTTTGTTAACTCAGTTCTCTAAACCCTGCTGCTTACTAAACACAGGAGGTCGCTTACTCAGCTAGGGTGCCTTTCAGGGAAAATTTAGCATTTTCTCAATGAATGCAAAGTGTTCTCTGATTGGGTGCTGAGGAGGCAGGACGGTGAGGTTATGATCTCCACCTCGTCTATTCAGAGATCACTATGCATTCATGTTCTCTGAATGGTGCCTATTCTAAGCGCACAACCTCCTGTGTTCAGTAAACAGCAGGGCAGATGCTTGATACAGGACCTAGAAGAAAGAGGGGGGGGGGATGCACTGGACTGCATCAAAAATGCACCAAAAACACATCAAAGATGCACTGGAACGCATCTAAATAGTGCATGCAGCAAAGCATCTGGAACGTATCTGGACTGCATTTCTATGGTGTGAACTGGCCCTTAAAGTGTTACTAAACCCACAACAGTAAAATAATTCTTTATATATGCAGTAAAGCATGCTGGTTATACTCACTGTGGAACCTAAGGTGTTAATCTTCTGCATTGTGTAAAAAGGCTGTGTGATCCTGTCTTCTCTAATCCTCCCCTTTTTCCACTGACTCCAAAACAGGTCTGGATAAGACAGAGTTACTGGAGTCAGGTTGCACATGCTCAGTTTGGTGTGTATTGCCAGAGAGTTTTTTTTTTTTTTTTGTGTTTGCCACCTCATCAGCGCCCATCAGTGAAGGAGAAAAATTACTTATTTACCAAATTTTATAACAAAAACAAAGAAAACATTTTTTTTTTTTTTTAAATGTTGTCTTTTTTTTATTTGTTTAGCAAAAAAAAAAAACCCCAGTGGCGATCAAATACCACCAAAAGAAAGCTCTATTTGTGGGAACAAAATGATAAAAATGTTGTTTGGGTACAGTGTTGCATGACCGTGCAATTGTCATTCAAAGTGTGAGATCGCTAAAAGCTAAAAATTGGTCTGGGCAGGAAGGGGGGGATGCCCGGTATTGAAGTGGTTAATCAGTACAGTTTTCGTCCGAAAGTACAATACAAATACATTACATCAAGTCCGAATTTTTTTTTTCTGTTGTACAGGAATTTTCGTAATTTATTAATCTATTCGTTTTCGATATAGAACCTATCATATCTTCCGATAATCTTATCGTGTGTACTAGGCTTTAGTTTTCCACTTGTGAGTAGAGATAATTTTCGGAGTAGCATGTGGCCGAATCAGCTTTTGTATGTGTGCCAAGTGCAAATCCTGATATGACAACCCTTCTACGTTGTATTTAAATGGCCAGAATGGGGCCACAAAGAGTATTGCATCCAAATTCGACCGACATGATAGAAAACAATAGATTTTTTGTTTATTCGTTCATTTTGCTTGTGTTGTGAAATTCATCAAATGAATGAGAGCACATACAGTGGGAGCAAGTCGTGTCCGAATACAAAGAATCCGCTCACATTTGTTGATGAACGTGCAACTATGGAGGTCCTTTCGCAAATTTGACACATGCTACTTCAGACAAGTATGTGCGGCTTTAGTGTTTAGCATTTTTGTTGAATAGGGACTGAAGGGACTGAATAGGCTGAATTGTTGAGATGATGGACCTGTCCATCCGCTGTCATTGAAACTGAGCTCTAATTAAGGCCATCAATGAACCCTCATGAATACACAGATGCATCGGGCAAGTGCAAGAAGGTCAGGATTAAGTGGAACACATTCCAAGAGTTCACTGGCACCATAGTGCTTGGCATAGGATGGCCCACAGGAGGCCACCAACCCCAACTAGGAATGGAAAGCAAAATTCAGAGAGGAGGAAAGGATAAACGTGGTTCATCAACCTTACAGTATAAAAAAAACTCTTGCTGATACCTGAAATCATTCAGTTTCTCAACGACCAGCAGCAAGACTCTATTATAGACTCAGTTGAATGTCTACTTGAGGGATTACACCGAGGCATATGGCCAGATAGGCATCCATGATTCTACCACCATAAGTTGGTAGGTGAAAGCATTGTTCATACCAGATGATGTATGAAGAGCTATAGAGGAGAACAAAACTCTGGCTGAGGGTGTTTCTAAAGTTATAATTTGGTCCTCTATGGGTAGAGGAGGTGTGGATTCTACCCATTCGTATGCTGACATGGAGAATTTTTGTGCATTTACCATTTATTTCAATGGACCTTCCTAAAACAGATCTTTACTGCATCTGAGCACCACAACTCAAAAACACTATTTAATTCATTTTCAATATTCAAAGGAAACTCCCCCATCCACCCATGTCTCTATGTTTTATTTTGCTGAGAAATCACTTTGAAAAATACCCCTAGCATTTCTGGCTGTGGCCATCTTGAGTAAGGGTAGATGATTCATGTAGCATTTATTCCCTGGAATCCATCTGCCCTAGCCTTAGGCATGCAGGCAGTAGAGGGTGCTTAACCCCTCCTCCCCTCCTGAAGACTCCTGGAATGTCTGGTATCACTTGCCTAGGCAAGAAACCAGAAAGTTACTGAAGAAATGTAAAAGAAAAAAGTTTAACCACTTCCCGACCGGCGCACGACGATGTACGTCGGCAGAATGGCACGCACAGGCATAAGGGCGAACAGGTACGTCCCTTTAAGAAGGCCGCATCATCTCCTCATTCTGCCTAGCAACAAGTGACACTGATCTCTGCTCCCTGTGATTGGAGCAGAGATCAGTGTTCACTAAAACACAGCCACGCCCCCCCACAGTTAGTAACACGCCCCTATGAACACTTAACCCCTACACTGCCACCCCCTGGTTAACCTCTTCACTGCCAGTGTCATTTACACAGGAATCAGTGCATTTAAATAGCACTGATTGCTGTATAAATGACAATGGTCCCAAAAATGTGTCAAAAATGTCCGATGTGTCCGCCATAATGTCGCAGTCACAATAAAAATTGCTGATCGCCGCCATTACTTGTAAAAAAAAAATTATTAATAAAAATGCTATAAAACTATCCCCTATTTTGTAAACGCTATAATTTTTGCGCAAAACAATCCAAAAATATGTAGAATACGTATCGGCCTAAACTGAGGAAAAAAAATGTTTTTTTATATATTTTTGGGGGATATTTATTATAGCAAAAAGTAAAAAATAATGCATTTTTTTTTTTCTAAATTGTCGCTCTATTTTTGTTAATAGCGCAAAAAATAAAAAACGCAGGGGCGATCAAACACCACCAAAAGAAAGCTCTATTTGTGGGAAAAAAAGGACGTCAATTTTGTTTGGGAGCCACGTCGCACGACCGCGCAATTGTCAGTTAAAGCAACGCAGTGCCGAATCGCAAAAAGTGGTCTGGTCTTAAGCCAGCAAAATGGTCTGGTCTGAAAGTGGTTAAATATGATATACTTCACTATCTATTTACTAATGCTAGCAGCACAAGGATTAAAAATAATCAATGTTGATTGGGAGAGTAAAGTTCCACTTTAACACATATACTGTAAGTGCACTAAAATCATACCTCCCAGCTTTTTGAGATTGGAACAAGGGACACCTATTAGCAAAAGTATGTAGCATAGGACACATCCCTTGCCACGCCCGCTTAACCACTTGCTTACTGGGCACCTAAATCCCCCTCCTGTCCAGACCAATTTTCAGCTTTTAGCGCTGTCACTCTTTGAACTACAATTACGCGGTCATACAACACTGTACCCAAATTACATTTTTATCATTTTTTTCCCACACATAGAGCTTTCTTTTGGTGGTATTTGATTGTTTTTTTATTTTTTGTTAAAAAAAAAATGTTGTTAAAATTTTTTTAAAAAAGCCCGAAAGTAAAAAAAAAAATTACAAAACCGTTTTATATTGTTAATACATTTTTGACTGTACTTTTTTTAACTTTTGACTTTTAAACTACTATTCTCTTATAATGGTTTTTGAAATTTACAAATGCAGCAATTGGGTGAAAGGTTTAGCACTGGGAAACACTTTTTGAAAGATAAATAATGCATTTTATATACAATTATATAGATCAGACCAAAATGAGGAGGAAAGAAGGACAAATCTGGGACAGTCCCTCAAAATCAGAGACAGTTGCTAAAATGCATTATTCCTACCTTTTTAATGTAACACGAAGCTCCATTCCAATGATAAAAACTAGCCACATAGAAATGAATAGGATTTCTATTTGAAGTAAAATCTGGTGCATTAAAGCTGAACTCTGGGCAAAAACAATATTTGGGCATTAGCTAGGTACCAATACCGTACCCCTAATCATGTGTGCCCCACAGGTGGCTGCTGCTTTATTCCTGAAAATTGTTTGATTCATCAACCCCCTGATAGCGCTGAACTTCCGCTGCTGAAAGTGACAGTTGGGGCTGGAGCACAGCAATCACAGCAAGCAGCTCGCTCTGTAGCTTCTTCATTTAGAATAAAATAATAATAATATAAAGTGTTCTGCGACTGGACACGACCTATAAGAACATCACAATCTCCCCTTGTCCAGTCACTGAACACCTGTTATTCTACTGCGGCCATGGCAGTATGAGGGCTCATTGACACTACTGGGATGGGATACATTGCTCAACGCAATTCCAATGCAAAGTCAGGCCAAATACCAGTTTCAATGGTTCCAGTTCACTCCAACGTGCTGACTTGGGGCTTGCTAAAAAAAAAAAAAAAAAAAAAAAAAACAGGATATGTTGCATATTTTGCCTGGTTTGTTTGGACACGCTACAAGGCGGCACTATACACTGCAGCGTGAGTTAGGTAAAAGTAAAGAATTGAAGTAAAAAATGAACTTAAAAATCAAAAAGTGCAAATGCACTGACATGTGCGATGTGGTGGGGCTGGCCTTCCCTAAAATTCTGATTGGCAGCCGTGACTTTGTTCCTTTTACTGTTTATTAAATAAGCCTTCTAGAGTGAGTTCTAGTAACTGATCCCTGGTATGTAGCATTTTTTGAAGGAATGTTATGTAAGACGTTAGCCGTCATGTTGGCTGTGACTGGCCTCTCCAGCTGTTCTAAACACACAACCCCTGTGAGCCTCCCAGCAAGAGTGTTTGTGTGAAAGCTCCTGGTGTCCAGGGCATCAGTCCAACCCCAACCTAGGGAGAGAGAATGAGAGAGAGGGAGAGAGAGGGGACTGGGAGTGGGTGGATTGTTGTCTCCATCTGCTGCCAGTTCCCAGGTCATTCCATTATCCAGCTTCTACCAAGAGCAGTCCAGATCTCCTGACTATTCCCACCTGGGTTCTGCTTCCTTCTGTCCTCCTTCCTTCTGCTCTAATTATCCAGCCGCTGTGTGATAGAAGACATTGATGGTGTACCGGCTCTCTTATGCAATCCATGATCTGTGCTATGTGAGGTCCCCCTGTCCTCCTCCTCCTCCTCCTCATCTCCTCATTGCAGATCATTTCCTCCAGCCAGCTTGGTTTCAGCTCTGCTCTCTCCATTACCCGTCCCGTCTTCACACCTTCAGGATGCAGCCAGAGAACAAGGTGAGGATGGGGGAGGACCACAGGAGGGGATGGAGGTGTGTGAGTGTACATGGAGAGGGAGGCTGGACTTTTCCTGTGAAATGCTGCTCTGTATATAGAAGAGAATTGTATGTGAAGGAATGTTCAGAGACTGTATTTTGAATGCAGGGTGCAAAAAAAAAAAAAAAAAAAAGTAGATGGAAACTTTACTAAGCAAATTACTTTTTTAGTTTGCTAAAGTACAATTATCGTAAGATGTGGTAATAAATAAAATACTTCATCATACCTTTTATCTCTTAAAATATTTTTGAGTTTTAGGAATGGCAAACATTTTATATGCCTAGCATAAAAGTCACATCGCCTCCCCGTATACGTGGCCATAGTCACATATGACACGTGTGTGATGCACAGAAGCAGCGGAATTTACACAACTATGACCACATGCAGCCATTCATGTGTATAGCTGGCTGTACACACTAATGCCCACAATACACACAATCGGACATTGATCGGACATTCCGACAACAAAATCCATAGATTTTTTCCGACAGATGTTGGCTCAAACTTGTCTTGCATACACACGGTCACACAAATCTTGTTGGAAGTTCCGAACATCAAGAACGCGGTGACGTACAACAAATACGACAAGCCGAGAAAAATGAAATTCAATAGCCAGTGCGGCTCTTCTGCTTGATTCCGAGCATGCGTGCGTCGGAATTGTGTATACACGATCGGAATTTACGACAACGGATTTTGTTGTCGGAAAATTTGAGATCCAGATCTCAAATTTTTGGTTAACGGAAATTCCGATGGAAACTGTCCGATGGAGCCTATACACGGTCGGAATTTCCGACAAAGAGCTCCCATCGATCATTTTCTGTCGGAAAATCCGACCGTGTGTACGCGGCATAACTGTGGCTCACTGGGCATATAAAATGCATGCAAATGTGCATGAGATGTAAGGGAAGGATTACAAAGCTGGGATGATACAAACTTTCACACAAGGTTAGCAATAGCAATTGTGAGAATCAATATGTGTACCGTCTGAAGTTAGGGATACATTTTTTTTATAGGAAAGGGGGGGATATTAAGAGCTATATATGAGCTTGCAGAGGATATAACCTCCTCGGTATGTCTCCCAGTATGTCATCTTGTGCTTCTCATAGTTGAGAAAAGTTAGTGTGATGTAATGGGAGCCCACCTTTCATTAAAGTGGGGAAGGTGGGTTGGTTAAGAGTGTTGTGAGGTAGGTATGTTGTTTCAGTGGAGATAGGGTATTCCTATGTGCTTAAAGTAAAACTTTAGGCAAAACTTTTTTTTTTGATACAGTAAGGAAGGGTTATAAGCCCTGTAAGGTTTACTTTTACCCTCCCATTCGGGAGATATACTTTCACGTCCTGTCCCATAGCCAAAACAGGAAGTGAGAGGAAATCTCTTAGGGACCCCCAGGTTTTTTTTATTTTCCTTTTTTATTGGTTGAACTAGATTGTATTTTTTCAACCATACTAACTATGTAGCTATGTAACCAGAACTAGTGTCCCCATTGGAAAATTTCCCCTCTATTACTTTTCTGGGGACAACCCAAAATTTGGGAATTTCTTTTACTTTTAATGATAATGGTAAACGGGACAAATAGAGAGGGTGCATCTCTGGGGGCACAAACAGCTATAAAAACTGACAGGGGTTCTAATTCCTCTCCCTGCCAACCAAAACTACAAGTCTTTAGTTATACTTTAAGATGGAAGAGAGAGGTGGAGCTCAGTGAGGTTAGTGGTTTGCAGGGAGGGTCTGGTTGGGAGGATGCGTACTTAGGTAAAATATTAAATATTTCTATGTGCAGCAGTTACATATAGTTACATAGTAGGTGAGGTTGAAAAAAGACACAAGTCCATCAAGTCCATCAAGTCCAACCTATGTGTGTGATTATATGTCAGTATTACATTGTATATCCGTGTATGAAGATCCAGTCTAGGCAGTTGATGGTGGTCTACCTAAGGTGACCATATTTTGAGGAGGTTTTTTTGGGTTATCACTCAGAATCTTCTCTTGTATCATTGTGCCCATTATTCTCTGTTTTACCTCCAAGAAGCTCAGTGTGGGTTGTTTCCAGGTATCTGCTTATTACGTTTTAGATTTAGGTTACAGACTTGTGTCCAAAGTTTATTGACTTTAGGGTGATCACAAAATGAAGCCTCATGGGTTGCATCTTCTAAAACCATTTTGGGTGGGGGGTTCCAGGCTTGTTTTTTGCAAGTATGGCCTCATTGTGTCATGTACCATCAGAGGAGCACTTTGTGGACATTTTACTGGGTAAACTAAATTATTAAAACACTTCGTGTTTTCCAGTTAATACCTTTTATTCATTCTTTGTTGCAACCAAGCGCTGATCTTACTTCATAGCTACTCTATATACATGAACTGAACAATGGCTGCATGCCATTTTCTATATGTGACAGATCATGCCTTCATGATATGTGTACAAAAGCCACTTATAGCATCCATGGGAATCTTATGTTATAGGCTGACAATGCAGTGCTGGAACAAGGACCTTAATGGAAGGATCACCAGGTATTATTTTAATAAAAACTACAGATTTTTAAATATTGAAAATTACTTTTAAAATGACATTAACATGCTGAAAGCATATATGGGCATCTTAGTGTTGGGTGCGTTGCATTAAGGCAGCCTGCTTAAAGTAATGGTCTGCCAACTACCAAAACATCCCAAAAAATTGGACAGGTCTTTTTGCTGCAGTGCATTATGGTGTGTTACAGTGCGCTGCAACACGTGTGCAATGTCTTAGTGCATTGAAAAAGAATGGCACCACAACGCATCAACACATGTAACATGCATTGCCACCATGTGTTCCCAGAACACAATAATTAAAATTGGTCCTATTTTCCAGGGATATTCCTGCTTTTTGCTGATTATATCCCAGGACTGGCCAAGATTTTCAAAAATGCCTCACAACGAAATCCTACCTCTCTAAAACGTTAACATACCCATAGTCATATGATGATCCTCACCTACTCCAATCAACTTCAACCAGCAATTACTTTGGAAGGAGTTAGGATCTCCATGAAGAGCATGTTATATTGTAACATGCAGCCCCATTTGTGACACCAGTAATCCTCAATTTAAAAAATTAGCAAAAAAAGTAAAATAAACACAAAGAAAATACTATAAAAAAAATGAACCATATAAAAGACCCCACCCCATAAGCATCTTTTCTCCATCAATTTAATCAGGATATAGCCAATACGTGTTGGCGATGCCATGCCTCAAGGGGAAACATGGCCCACATTTGGTGGGATTGTCCCCATGTGAGGATGTTTTGGAAACATATTTTTGACTTATACTGCAAACTTATGGATACAACTTTCCATGCATCACCGATAGTGGCTCTCTAAAGTCAGCAAAAAAGGATGTGCTCAGACAGCTCTAGCAGCAGCAAGAAAGTGTCATTTCCAGGCATTGGAAATCAACGTCTGTACCCTCTTTCAGGGCATGGGCAACTCCATTAGAGGACGAGAAAGGCTGTTGTTGGCGCAGGAAATGGGAAAGGAAGAAAGAACTGTTTTCCCACACTTGGACTGCTTGGTCCAAGTTTAAACATTCATCTGAGTATCAGATCTGGGCTAAAGGAAATGATACCACCATCTTCACTTCACAGCCATGGTGGAGTGTGTCTGATATTCCCTGCAACCCTACCCTAGCTTTCACCTTGTCTCCTCCCCCATTTTTATTTATCCACTATTCAGTATTTATCAATTTTTTTTCTCTTTTTTTTTCCATTTTTCTTGACCTTTTTTTTTTTTTTGTGAGTGCAATGAGTTGCAATGAACAACTCATATGTAGATGTGCCCCTCAATACAAGTATGGAATATCTGACTATTTACATTTTTAACTATAACACTTGAATTTTATTAAATGCCGATATAGTTTATTTTTTATATTTATGAAAGTACATTGTTGGTTTACGACAGGTGTACACACTGTAACCTGAATACATTTGCAGATGTTTAATACATATACACCTTATCTGCTTACTGTAAATTACATTTTAGTTCTATATATTTGAAAACTTTAATAAAATAAGATTGAATCTCTCAATTGGTTTGAAAGAAAGAAAATAAAGTTGCTAGAATGACCCAGCCAATGACCTGACTTGAATCCAATAGAAAATCTATCGAAAGAACTAAAGATCAGAGTTCATAGAAGAGGTCCATGGAAATGTCTAGATTTGAAGACTGTTTGTGTGGGAGAATGGGCCAAAATCACACCTGAGCAATGCATGTGACTAGCTTCTTGATACAGGAGGCGTCTTGAAGCTATAATTTCCAACGATGGATTTTGTACTGTAATTATGAACTTATTTTTTTTTGTTTTTTTTGTATGTATGGATTACACGAGTGGTTACCGACATGTGGTGAAAATTTAATGTCAATAGCACCTTTAGAAATAGATTTAAATTGGCGTTTCCTAAATTTTATATGTACTTTCTAGTATCCCGACTGGTCCATATCCATGACTGGCTACATCAGTTAGCTGCCAATGCTTGTACCACTAGAGAAGAGGCTATTGCTTCCTCCTTAGAAACCCTCCATCATGTTATCTATTAAAAAAAAAAAATCTTCAAAGATTCATGGTTGACATCCCCTAATAATCCCTTGTGGTTCAATCCTAACTTGCAACATAAAAACATACTGCAGGTTTTAAGGCAGAACTCAAACTATACCTGAAGTTCCACTTTAAAACATGACACTTGTTGATATGATTGTTTAAATAAAATCACCAAAAAATTCACTGCTGTCAAGGCAGAGATGAGTGAGGGCCTCTTGAAGCTCTATAGGGGAGGTTCATCCGATGTATACAAGATCTACTAAGAATATAACCATTTGCAAATTACCAACCTGGCATTGTGTGCAAGTATGTGTATGTCTTTGGGCATGCTAATATTCTGCAGGGAAAGGTTGTTTTAGACATTAATTTCTGACAATCTGACCTTGTATGTACTGTTTTTGTCTTTGTGGCATATCTGTTCAGATATGGAAAGGCCATCATGGAGGATGCAGTCATTTAGGGTAGCATGGGTGCATGCAATGATTGTTCCTGCTTTTCCCTATACAATTTGGATAGTTGAAACTTTTCCACTTATTTCTGTTAGACTTGGCCAGGGATTGCTACATCCTCTGCATTCTGATCTACAGGTGTATGTTAAGCTTACAGGCACTCTTAGATTGTATATAAATAGAAGCCTGGCTCAAAAAAAAGGAGATGTTAAATGTTTTATTTCTTGACACATCTTTTACAGAATTCTTAATAATTTGCTTTGTGCATGAATGTCTTTTGCAGGTGTGTCTGACGCGGTTGCCTTTGATACTAGTTTTTGGTCTGTTGATTGTCAGCACAGATGGTTCAAAACCAATCAAACGAGCACAGCCGAAACCCAAAGGATGTGCTGAACGCCAAGAGGAGGTGTTGGAGCAGATGTATGGGCATCTAGCAGCAGGCATGCTCAATGCCTACCACCACACACTGCAACTGCAGCCATTGGAGAAGGAGAATATTACCTGCCCAGCTGGCATCCATGGGAGGGCCCAAGCGGAAGGCAAGCAGCAGCTGCCGGTCAATATAAACAGCATTTCTCCATGGGCATATAGGTGAATGAACAGACATTTTTATACTATTAGTCACTAGTGTTTGTATATTGCATTCCATGTTGATCTGCCTGAGCCATGTTCCAGGCAGGGCAGGTGGAAATATTTACCATAGTTGGTTGTGCAAAAACCAGCTGAGCTCAATCTATTTATATTGTGCCACATCTAAGTCCCTGGTGCCCAACCTGTAACCCAAGGGTCACAGGTTGCTTATTATGCTTATTATGGGGCCCCAAGCCCCAGTGCTTATTGTTTTCCAATCAAGGTGCTCTCTTTAGGACTCAGTGAAGGAAGAATAGTCATTAGACTAATTTTGCTAGTTACAGTGGATATAAAAAGTCTACACACCCCTGTTAAAATGTCAGGTTTCTTCGATGTAAAAAAAAATGAGACAACGATAAATCATTTCAGAACTTTTTCCACCTTTAATGTGACCTATAAACTGTACAACTCAATTGAAAAAAACAAATCTTTTAGGGGGGGGGGGGGGGGGCAAAGTAAAAATAAAATAATGTGGTTGCATAAGTGAGGATGTAGCTGTGTTCAGAATTAAGCAATCACATTCAAACTCATGTTAAATAGGAGTCAGTACATGCCTGACATAATTTAAAGTGCCTCAGATCAACCCCAAATAAAGTTCAGCTGTTCTAGTAGGTCTTTCCTGACATTTTCTTAGTCACATCCAACAGCAAAAGCCATAGTCTGCAGAGAGCTTCCAAAGCATCAGAGGGATCTCATTGTTAAAAGGTATCAGTCAGGAGAAGGGAGCAAAAGAATTTCCAAGGCATTAGATATATCATAGAACACAGTGAAGACAGTCATCTTCAAGTGGAGAAAATATGGCACAACAGTGACATTACCAAGAACTGGACGTTCCTCCAAAATTTATGAAAAGACGAGAAGAAAACTGGTCAGGAAGTCTGCCAAGAGGCCTACAGCAACATTAAAGCGGTTCTGCACTCTGTAAAAAAAAAATTTTTTTAAGGACGTAATATAAAGTATGCTTACCTTTATTAGGGGACTCACCTGTTCCATCTTCCATCTCGATCGCCGCCGGTTTTCGTCCGCTGAAGTTCCTCGTCTTCTTCTTTAGTGCTGGGGGCCATCTTGCCTGTGGGCATGTGAAACCCCACAGGCACTGTTGATGGCCCAGCATGCACCGCCGTTACTCGCGCGTGCGCAGTAACGGCACATCTGCCGACATCTCACGAGATTTCGGCAGATGCGGCCGAAATCTCGGGAGATTTCGGAAGATGTGGCCGAAATCTCGCGAGATTTCGGAAGATGCCCGCACTGACTCCTGGGATCAATGACACCAGATCCCAGGAGACAGTGCGGCGTGACGACGATCGACGCAGAGACCCCGCCCGCCGCCGCAGAGGGAGAAGACCGGAAGTCTTCAATTACAAGGTAAGTAAAAAAAAAAAAAAAAAAAAAAAACATTTCATTTAGTACTCTTTGCCTGATTTGGAAGGCAAAGAGATTTACTAAATGAAATGAGTGCAGAACCACTTTAAAGAAACTGCAGGAATATCTGTAGTACTGGCTTTGTGGTACATGTGACAACAATCTCCCGTATTCTTCATATGTCTGGGCTGGGAAAACATCCAAGCCCGGCTAAATTTTGTAAAAACACATCTGAAGTCTCCCAAAAGCATTTGGGAAAATGTGTTATGGTCTGATGAAACCAATGTTGAACTTTTTGGCCATAATTCCAAAAGATATGTTTGGTGCAAAAACAACACTGCACATCACCAAAAGAACACCATACCCACTGTGAAGCATGGTGGTGGCAACATCATGCTTTGGGGCTGTTTTTCTTCAGCTGGAACAGGGGCCTTAGTCAAGGTAGAGGGAATTATGAATAGTTCCAAATACCAGACAATATTGGCACAAAACCTTCAGGCTTCTGCTAGAAAGTTGAACATGAAGAGGAACTTCATCTTTCAGCATGACAACAACCCAAAGCATCCAAATCAACAAAGGAATGGCTTTACCAGAAGATTAGCCAGCCAGAGCCCAGACCTGAATCAGATTGAAAATCTGGGGTGATCTGAAGAGGGCTGTGCACAGGAGATCCCCTCGCAATCTGACAGATTTGGAGTGTTTTTGCAAAGAAGAGTGGGCAAATATTGCCAAGTCAAGATGTGCCATGCTGATAGACTCATACCCAAAAAGACTGAGTGCTGTAATAAAATCAAAAGGTGCTTCAACAAAGTATTAGTTTAAGGGTGTGCAAACTTATGCAACCATTATTATTATTTTTTTTTTCTTCCCTCCACCTAAAAGATTTCAGTTTGTTGTTCAACTGAGTTGTACAGTTTATAGGTTACAATAGAGGAGGAAAAAGTTCTGAAACTTTGGTTTACTTTTTTACACTTTTTCCATTTTCTGTGCTGCTTACTTTTTTTAAGGTATATAAAATTTGGTGGCAGTAACTTTTAAGGCGTGGGTAGGGAGCACAATGTAAGATTCATAAAAGGAGCTGTAACAACAATGAAATCCCATGTAGCAAGTCTCCAACCATTAGCTGTCTCTGACATCTGCTATGATATGTATACAGTCTCTGACTTTTTTTAACATTATACAGTCATTTAATAAAGTAAGTACACTCCATGAAAATCGTTGATTTTTCAACACATTTGCACAGGCAAACATTACATGTTTATTAAAATATTGCCTACAGATAAAGGTGACATACTTGCAGTGACATATAATATTTAAGTGGTGTATACATTTTCATGATCTTAAAAGTAAAAAAAAAAATCATAACTTTATCCCTGATCTGTCTGGTGTTTTCCTTGGCCTTCTTGATGCTGTTTGTTCACTATAGTTCTCTAAAAAATCTCTGAGGCCTTCAAAGAACAGCTGTATTGATACTGAGATTATATCACACACAGGTGGACTCTATTGACTAATTCGGTGACTTCTGAAGGCACTTGGTTCCACTAGATTTTAGTTCGGGGTATCAGAGTAAAGTGGGCTGAATACAAATGCACGCCACACTTTTCTTTTTTATTTGTAAGAAATTTTGAAAACCATTTATCATTTTCCTTCCACTTCACAATTATGTGCCACTTTGTGTTGGTCTATCACATAAAATCCCAATAAAAGACATTTACCTTTTTGGTTGTAACATGATAAAATCTGTAAAATTTCAAAGGGTGTGAATACTTTTTCAAGGCACTGTATAACTCGTTCTGACAGATTTCCTTTAAATGAAGTCCATGGAAACTGCAAGGTTTTTTCCCCCCAACTCTTTAAAGCTGAACCCCAGGCAAATAACTAAATATACAGATGAAATACATAATGTAGCATCTTTTCTCTTTGAAAGGATTCAGCCCCTGTGCCTTACGAGCCGGGTTAGAGACCTGACTCTTCTCTACAGCAGTCAAGCAATGGTCCACTCAACTCCCTACCCCCCAGCCTGGGATTAGTCAATGAAAGAGCAGCAGAAGATGGATGAGATTATTCCTCTGCTGTGTTCTTATGTCAGCATGTTTCTTATCAGTTCTTCTGTTCAGGGAATAACAAGAGACTGGTACTAGTTGCATATAAACATAGATTTATTGACCTTTTTTACATTTGCATCAACACCTGCTTGGTGTTCAACTTTAATTCAAACACTGATAAATACTAACCAATCTGTTTTTGGGCATGTAATTGCTCTTTTTTGAGTTTAGCTTTAGCTTACTCTTCGCTATATATTTTCCCTCTCTAATATAAAAAAGTAAATAGCTAATCAAAATTGAAGCCCGCAGTGGGTCTAAATGGGCCAAATATAATGTGAGTCATTCAAGCCCTTCTGAGGCAGTTGCACACACTGTGCTCCATCAGAACAATGAATAGAAAAGTACAGCGGAATTAGAAATTGATTATACTTTAATTATAGGTATAGTAAACAGGAACATCATTTGATATGTCATAGTATTAAGACTATTTGTTTTCAACTCCTAGAATTACATATAACCCTACAAGATACCCCAAGTATATCCCAGAAGCATATTGCCTGTGTAAAGGTTGTCTGACAGGCCCCTTTGGTGAAGAGGACTTCAAGTTCCGAAGTACACCTGTCTACATGCCCACGGTTATACTCCAACGTACAACTTCATGCACAGGTGGTCGGTATGTCTACGTTGAAGACTACATCACTATTCCAGTGGGCTGCACCTGTGTGCCAGAAGTAGAGAAGGAGACTGAACAAGATAGTGTGAACTCAAGCCTAGAGAAAGAAAAGTTCAAAGTGCACATAAATAAAAGTGAGAAACCATCATCCAACTGAATATGGAGAGGACATAAGAAGGAAAGATGTTTCTGTGTAGTCTATTAGTATTTCCATCAAACAGATCTTATTTCTGTAGAGATATGAGGAACATTCACTGTAGGTGACCCCATTGGAGTAAATACCACATACTTATACTGGACATAATCGGGTACCATATTACAGTCTTAAAGGGACCATCTCTTAGTAGGGCTGCAGTGAATGAAGAGGAAACCGCTCCTACACCAATGACTACTAAGACAGCAGCTGCCCAACTTATAATTATGCTATTAGATGGTTCATGCGCTGTTCCATAGTTTGTGGTGGATTAATCGGGACGCGGCCTAGAACTATTTTGTGCTTCAAGCAGTACAGCTACATAAACCAGATGAGAGAAAAATGGAGATACTGCTCCCCATAGCAAAAAATCAGGGTTCATATTTCACTCTGGGGCAACCTGAGACAGATCATTGTAGTTATCGGAACCAGCATTGACTTTCTATTGCCCATACACTCCAGGATATGGAGGGTTAACACTGTCAATAATCTAAGAGAATCTTGGAAATGCATGTTAGCAGTGCAAATTGGAGACAAAATAAGGCATCCTACCAGTCACTGAAATAAAAATCTTGGGGCCTGGACAAATTTGTGCATTTCACACTACACTTTGCCCTGTTCTAGTTTATCAGGATCCATATGTCAGGATGAGGATCGAGGTAAATTACTCTATGCTGCTGACTGTAAGGGGCTACAGACTGTACGGACTGGTACACATGGACATGCAGAAGATGCAAAGAAAACGGAAGGTGCTCTGATTCTGATCAAATGTGCCTGAAAACTATATATGAAATATTCCTATATTCCTTTTTATTTAGCAAGGTTATAAAATTATTTTCTTTTAAAAATAAATACCTTAATTCAAGTATTTTTATGTTATTTTTACTAGACATTTTGTATGATTATTGACCTCACAAGGAAGGAAAGGTATATAGGGCAAAAAAGGGCAAGTATTAAAACACAGATATGTATTATTGATATAAGATCAGACACCAATCTCCCTTAACACAAAAATCCAGCTATAGCAATGCAAAGAATTGAAGCTATGGAGGACATTTAAAGTAAACATTGGAAAAATTACCATAGTGAAGAAACCTCTATATTCTTAGTATTTATTATGAAAGCTGTTCTCCATGTTTCATTCAACTTTAAATAGTTTGTTTGAACCAAGCTGATCCAAATGAGTTATTTACTTCACTAACAGTTGCAGTGGCTGGGAGCACTGTATAAACTTTTTAGCCCAATATCCACACAGTATCATCCCTCTGCTTCATTCACCCTGTGAATGTGTGCTTTATGCACCTCTCATGCTGCTTCTTTGGTCACTACCACAACTAGTCATCAGGGGGAGCTCTGAAACGATGAAGCAATCCCTGTTACTCTACCAAGATGGTTGCCTCCATAGAGGCACAATGTTTAATAAGGTATGGTAATCTTAATGGAGAAAAAATTGACTGCAGGAAGCCTACTGACATGGCTTTCGGAGTACAGATCATCTTTAAGTTCTGTTCACACGCGATGCGGCCACGGCTCACAGCATGGGATCCGGTGCGTCCCTGTTCACCGATTCAGGTCAGATTTGTTGCCTGAATTCGCACCTGAATCAGGCCAGAAGATGCCCAGGACCCTTCTTCAATGCAGACCGCGGCCACCCTGAAACTGTGTGAACCGGCTTCATTGAGAGTCGGTCACACCCTCCTGCCATGCAAATTGAATGTGGGGAAATCGCTTCTGTTAACTGACCATGGTTTATAATGGCTGCTAAACCCTGACACTGTGATCAGGTTGCGTGCCTCCGTCATCCGCTGCTATCTGCAGCTCTCCTGTGCCTCCCTCTGTCCTCCTCCCCACTCCCCTCCCTGCCTGTCAGCTCCAACTGCTGCACTAATTTCTGAGTGTAATTTCTACAATCCCCTCTAGTACTTTAACTGATGTGCCCAGTTCAGTGTATGTGGTTTTGTAAAAATAAGCCGTTCTATACTGTATTTCCGAGCACCGCTCGGTACTCACGTGACTGGCCGACTCTCTCCTTTCCTATTTCCAGCTGACTTCAGCGGGGGTTTCTCGGCCCTTCACGCTGAAGCTGTCAGACTGGAAAAGGAGAGAGGGGGCCAGTCATGTGAGTGCAGAGCAGCGCTCGGAAATACAATATAAAAGTGCTTATTTTTACAAAACCACATACATTGGGCACATCAGTTAATGTAATAGAGGGATTGTACAAATGACACTCCATGGCTTAACAGACACTTTAAGGCACTGCTGTCTCTGATGGCTAGTTTTAGGGGGATTTGGTGATGTCACCACTGTGCTTCCCACTTTTCTTGCTGGAGGCTCTGATATTTTACATAGTACAGAACAGCTGAATGATCTGTAGCAGGGAGCCCACAGGCAATGCTGCCATTTAAAACAAGTGAGTTGCAGAAACATAAATGTGTCCCCTATTAAATTCTATAAATTCTACCAAATTTCTTAAATAATAATTAAAAGCAAAACCTTTTTTTAAAAAGTTTTGGATAGCGTGGAGAGGGATTAGAACACCTGTCAGGTTTTTTTGCTGTCCGAGCCCACATTGGTGAAGATCCACCCTATTTGTCATGTTTACTACTATCATGGTAAGGAATGCTTGATTATCTTGACCCCCAGTAACTCCAGAGCATCTCTGGAGTTCTCACCACTCTTGAACCCTTTAAAATCCCATGTTTTGTTTTGTTTCGATGTCTAGCTTTCCCCAAACTCCTTCTTTTGTTCTCTCTCCCGTGTTACTCCTTTACCAATGTTAATGTTTTCTTCCGTTTCATTTCTGAGGTCAGGGCCCTCCCATACTTTGCAGAGGCCCGTTAATTGCCAGTTAAAATGTGTTGCGTCTACTCACAATGCTTCAGAACATTTTTTGAAGATGTACAATGATGCCAATTATAAGCGGTACATTTCATATCTTGTATCTGCTGTAGTACTTATACCTTTGAAATGTTACATTTTCTTTGCATTTCCTGGATAAAGAATTATTTGCCAAAAATTTAAGGAAATCACAAATTTTGTGTTTTACCCAAAACAGGAACAGAGTGGAAATCTGCCTATGAGGGACACTAATTCTGGTGACAACCAGAGATTTCCTCAATTTGCAGGGCTTTCACTTCCTGTTTTGGCTATGGGTCAGGAAGTGAAGGGGAATCTCCCAAGTGGGGTACAGAAGCAAAAAATAAAAATAAATAAAAAATAAAAACTGACAGGGATTATAACCCTCTCTTACTCTATCCAAAATGAAAAATTGATAACACTATGTCACCATTTTTTCATTAACTAGAGGGACCAGACAAGGCTGCCCTCTGTCCCCATTACTGTTTGCTTATGGCAATAGCCAAAGGTTCTATTGCCAAAGGCAGTCAGAAGGGATAGTTGGGTTTCGCCGCTCAGGAAGGGAAAAAAAAAAAATATATTGCGCTATATGCGGATGATGCTCTTATTTTCCTGGGAGATACTGAACAGTCTTTAGTGGAGTTTATGACACTTGTCTCTACGTTTGGGCAGTTTTCGTATTAATTGGGAGAAATCAATATTGATGCCATTAGATGATGCAGAGATCTTCTTACCAGATCAAGCTGTGCAGATTCAAATGAAACATAAAGTTAAATATTTGGGAATAGAGGTAACCTGTAACGTAAAGGATTATGTTGATTTGAATCTTAAACCATTATTGCTTAAATTTATCAGAACACATATTAGAAATTCAACAGAGTGTTTGTATATCCTCCTGTGATGGAGTTGCCCCGAGACACATAAAATTTGCTCATATACTTTTAAAGCGGGACTGTACCTGAAATTTTTTTTTTTAAAAGCCAGCAGCTACAAATGCTGCAGCTGCTGACTTTTAATAAATGGTCACTTACCTGTCACAGGTTCCAGCGATGTCGGCAGCAGAAGCCGATCAATCGCTCGGCTCTCTGCTGCTGCCGGCGCCATTCTCGGTGAGTGAATCAGGAAGTGTCGCGTTGCGGCTTCACTTCCAGGTTCCCTACTGCGCATGCGCGAGTTGCACAGCGCAATGAGAATCGTCTGCGCTGTCTGCTGGGACCCGTGTGTGTCTCGGCAGACAGCGCGCCGGGACAGGAAGTGACGTAAACTCCCGTGGGATTTTATGCCCGGAAGTGGGTGTAAATACCTGTCTTAGACAGGTATCTGCACCCCCCTCCCCCCTGAAAGGTGCCAAATGTGACACCGGAGGGGGGAAGGGTTCCGAAAAGTGGAAGTTACACTTTAGGGTGGAATCCCGCTTTAAGAACTATGAATATCACACAAACACACACACATTGAACTGGATATACTTGTGTCTTTTTTCAACCTTACAAACTACGTAACTATGAATATACAGGTATCTCCAAAGTGGTAATTCCACAAGTTTAATCTATCTTACGATTAAATGATCTTGACGGTGGTATTTTCTAGCTCCGAAGATATCTGTGCTCTTACTATGTAATGACAACACTGACATCTTTTTTTTTTTAACATAGTTTATTTAAATTTCACAGCATATAAACCAACAGCAGTGGTACACAATGACATATTTTTAAATAGCCTTGTGGGAGGTTAGATTGATTGAGATCTATGCTGTGTCAGATGCCTGGTTCCCTGATGCACTCTATGGCTGTTTTAACCAATCGCTATGGTGGAGATTTTTTACTAAAACTGGTGTACACAGAATCTGATGCAGATGTGCATAGTAACCAATCAGCGTCTAAGTTTTATTGGCAAAGGTCACTGAACAAGCTGAAGTTACAAGCCGATTGAGGAAGATTTACTACATCTGGTGCATCTGTGCATAGTAACCAATCGGCTTGTAACTTCAGCTTGTTCAGTAACCTTTGCCAATAAAACTTAGACGCTGATTGGTTACTATGCACATCTGCACCAGATTCTGTGTACACCAGATATAGTAAATCTTCCTCAATGTCACTACTGTTCCCTGTAGTTACATAAAGGCAGGCAGATGGAACCACAAAGCAAAGCAGGGGACTCCTGGATCAGACACTCCTGGAATTATCAAAATGTAGAAGATTGTTCAAGATTCTTCAATGCAGCAGGACAGGTAAGTATTAATAGCTTGCATTGTAGAGAGAACTTCTTTTGCGCCTGCAAAAATTGTGACAGAGTAGACCTAATAGTATCATGAGGGAAATCCTAAACAACCTCATCATCTCAGAGGCATTTTTGTGCATCTTTATTCTGACAACAGATTTACCTAATAATCATAAGACCCAGAGCTAGAAATGTTTATACTTTCCAAAAAAACTTTTTTAGGACAATTTTTCCCTTTTTACACAGGTCAAGGACACCACTTTGTTGCACTGCTAGATATCCGATTACATGTGGATGCTTAGGATGCTAGGATGCTTTTTTTGGTTAAAACTTTCTTTCCTATCTAAGAACCTGTGATCTATGTATTCTTTTGACTACTGGTCAAAAAGGACAAATCATATTTGGTTGTAGAATATGATGTCAATGAGAGGTCAAAATGTATTAAAATATAATTTCTAGTTACATTTCACAATATCACTAAAGGACAATACAACTTAACCCCGCAGACACGGGCAGAATGTTGGGAGACATTTGCCAGTTAAAAAAACAAAAAAACAGCCGACATTCTGCCCATGTGTCTGTCGGCTGGCTTCTGTCTGACATGCATGCTGGAAAACCAGCAACCAACCAACTCCCGATCAGCGCCCTCAGCCAATGGCAGAGAGCGCTGATTGGAGTGTTCTGGCGGGAGACCGCCCCCCTGTCAGAGCACAATAGCTCAGCAGGGGAGATCACTGGACTAACCTCACATGGTTAGTCTCTGACTGGAGCTAATTTTGTTTTCGTGCAACCCAACAGGTAGTGTGTACCCGGCTTAAAGGATTTGTAAAGGCAGAAGGGTTTTTATCTTAAGGGCCCTTTCACAAGGGCTTTCCGGTCAGGTCTGCCTGTCAGTTGTTCAGGCGGACCTGATCGGACCCTCCATTCACTCCGAGGGGGGCGGCAGGTGTCAGCTGTGACTTGTCTGCTGACATTCGTCGCTATCCGATCCGGTCTGTGAAATCCGGATGGATGGTGACCCTATTTTCCAGCCGTCTGGCAGATTGGATGAAAACGGACAGGGGGTCTGTTTTCATCTGATCTCCCTATAGAGGAGAGCGGGACTCTGACAGGTCGGTCTTAGCACAGTGAGCAGAGACGGACCTGTCATTTGCCTGCTCAGTGGGGATCAGCAGATCGATCCCCTGCTGAGCAAAGCCTGCATTAAGATAAACAGTCTTCTGTGAGTAGCAGCCTCCCCAACCCCCCAATACTTACCTGAGACCCATCTCTGTCCAGCAATGTCCCTCGGCTGTCCGGGACTCTCCCTTCTGATTGGCTGAGACACAGCAGCGGCTCCATTGGCTCCCGTGGCTGTCAAAGTCAGTTAGCCAATCAGGAGAGAGAGGGAGCGGGGCCAAACGGCAGCTCCGTGTCTGAATGGACACAGGGAACTGTGACACGGCTCGGGTGCCCCCATAGCAAGCTGCTTGCTGTGGGGGCACTCGACAGAAGGGAGGGACCAGGAGCAGTGAAGAGGGACCTGAGAAGAGGAGGATTGGGGCTGCCCTGTGAAAAACCAACTGCACAGCAGGTAAGTATAACATGTTTGTTATTTACATTTTTTTTTTTTTAACAAGACTTTACAATCACTTTAAGACCTGATGGTTTGTATTTTTTTTTTTACATCAGGTGTGAGAGTAATCACACAAAGAATGACAAGCGTGGTCTCAAAGTGGATATTAAAAGTACATAGGTTGCAAACCACAACCTATGAGGGAATGAACACAATTACAGAATGTATGAGCACCACCATATGTTTCAGTTACAATGAGGGCAGAAAAGAACAAAAGAAATTGCAGGAATATAAACTACATAGAAACCAATTTCCAGCTGTCATTCTCCGAGTGCAGAATAAAGAATGTGGCCCAATTTCTCATTTGTTGTTCTGGGCAATAAAGAAATTCCCTTCTCCCGGGGTTTATATAGCAGCTTCAAATATGTTGGTAGAGAAAGTATTCATAAATGGATTTTCACATACAGCCTCAAGCTGGACTTTAAAAGTCAAAAATACAGTTGAAACTAATTTACAGGAACATATTTTCTTTTTTTTAAATCTGTAACGTAATAACAACCTGTGAACCTGCAATCCAGACACCCCTGGTGTGCGACTAACTGGTTGAAGGAAACTAAATATTTCCCATGTAGTTTAGCTGTGAGGACCACAGACAGTTTATGAAAACATCATCAGATGGGTGTCAGCGCTGTCTAGGCCTCGGGCTGTTGCTGGTTTTATAGAGCCAGACCGGCTAGGAGTCCAGTCCAGTCTCATAGTTGGAAAAACATCTGAACTCATTGGCTAGTGACCGTGTGTGCCTTGGGATAAATTTACACACCTTTAAGCCAAGTATTTTTGTCACCAAATCCTCCATCACAGCACCTGAAACACAAAAGGGTAACAATAGTATGAGCCAAATTAGTACAACAAATGTTATAGGACACGGAAATGCCTTCTTTCCTACACACACTCACTAAATGTATTTATTTTTGTAAGTGATGACATAATCTCTGTTCTCAGCTGCATAAGGGGCTTGGAGAGGTGGGGATGGAGACTGTAGTGGTGTAAGCAAGAAGAGAGAAATATTAGTATACTGATCTTCCCAGTGAATGGCTGTATGGGGGGGGGGGGGGCGTCAGCACAGGTCTGACCATTGGAGGACTCTCCCAGCACAACCAGAAAACTGACCATGCTGGGAATGATGTGCTCTCATGCCTAGCATGGTCAGTTTGAAATTGGAAAGCAGAGCGACTCGCGTGCAAACCCAGTGGAACCAACACTACAACATATCCAAATTTGGGGTTCCTAGCATTAAGTGGCCCCGAGATACGGGGCCCCAAAGTTGGTTCGGAAAACGTCATTCTCTGCTGCAGAAAAGTGCTTGACATTTTCCGACCTGAATTTGTGGCCCCGTATCTCTGGGCCACTTGGTGCTAGGAACCCCAAATTTGGTGTGCAAACCCAGTGGAACTAGCACTATAATATATCCTAGCACTAGCTCTAAGTGGCCCCGAGATACAGGGCCCAAAAGTCAGTCAACTGTGTCCATCTGCAGCAATGTCATTTCAGGGACCCTTTGGGTCCAGAGACCCCAAATTTTGTCTGCAGCTAGGGGGCATCTAGGAACCCTTAACCACCAAGTTTGACGTTTGGGGGACCTATGGCTGCAAATGGGCACAGTGAGGCTGCAAATGGGCATTGTTGACCCTCTTTCCCACTTACAGTAGCTGCGCATTTCTCACCCTAGGCTTATACTCGAGTCAATACGTTTTCCCAGTTTTTTGTGGTGCCTCGGCTTATATTCGGGTCGGCTTATACTCGAGTATATACGATACTTATATAGCGCAGTCAATTCACGCAGAGCTTTACATATACATTCACATCGGCCCCTACCCTCAAGGAGCTTACAATGTAAAATCCCTAACTCACATTCATATACTAGGGCCAATTTAGATAGAAGCCAATTAACCTACCAGCACATGATTACTTCTACAAATAACAGCATGCAGTTCAACCCCCCCCCCCCCCCCCCCCTCTTATTTCCCTGCAGTGATGAGGCTGGCATCACATCTTGTTCCCCATCTCATTGGCAACTTTTACATGCAGGATACAAATAGGGGGCTCAGTGAACACAAGTCTACTCTACTGATCTACTTTAAATCAACCCTGAAAAAATAAGTCCTGATCATTCCTGGCTTCATAGTTTGCTTGATACCAGAGAAGAGGTGGATCAAGGTCCCTGTAATTAGGGCCAAACCTATGTGACCAGTCAAAACGTGAGCATTTTGCAAGTTGTCATGAGATCCTCACACACTACAAACTGAAAAGTGACAAAATGATTACATCATACCTGTGCACAGTAAGATCTTGCCCTTAGTCAGGTAGCGGATCGTCTCTGCAGTCTTCGTTAGGCACTCTTCAGATAGGTATGGTGGATCTGCTAATACGATATCACAGCTATGTGGCTGCAGCCTGTCTGGTAAGTCCAATGGATTATTGTAGTCATAGAAGATGAAATCATCACCATAGACTGAGAACCTTCTATCATATTCCAGCAAACAGATGGATACGTCATCTCCAGCCAGTCCTTTAAGCTTCTGGTAAATGCTGGGAGCACTGACACAGGCTATCCTGGAAAGATACATGGAACACGAATGGAACTAGACAGCCAATACAACATTTAATTAAATCCAAGCAGGGAATAAACCTTTAGAGCAGAGAAATGACAAGAGGCACCAGAACTGAAAAAAAATGCTGATGCCCCCCGTACTGCAATAGAAGCACATAGGAGAGGATCTAAAGGAAAACTGATCATCAGTTCTTTCACTGGGGATTTGATTATGAAGACCTGTATCACCTATTTAAACTAAAGCCTCAAACACACTGGACGTTATAAAAAAGCCAGCAGTGTTAGCTGTAGAAAGCTGTAGAGTGAGTTTTGCAGCGTTTTTGCAGTAGCGTTTTTCTGCATTTTTTAGCTATTGCGTTTTTTAGCAAAACTATACTCCCACAAAAGCTTATGGCTCATAAAAGCTGATAAAAGCCGAATAGCTGCGTTTTTCAGCTTTTATCAGAGTTAGAGTGTTTTTACAAACTCCTCTTAAAACCCACTAGTTCTGGGGGGTCTTTACAGCCAGAAAACGCTAATAAAAACCTATGTGTGCATGAAAACATAGAATAACATGCTGGGGAGTTTACTGGCTGCAGAAAAAAAGCCAAAAATAGCAGCTGTAAAAACGTTCAGTGTGCATGAGGCCTAAAACTTAAAGCAAACAGCTAAATATATACATGAAATACAGTGCCTTGCATAAGTATCCCCCCCCCCCCCCCCCCCCCCCCTGGCTTTTTACCTATTTTGTTACATTACAGCCTTTAGTTCAATGTTTTTTTTTTTATCTAAATTATATGGATTTATGTGGATTTGGTTGGGCTGGAGTTCTATTTCCAGTAATACAGTAACTAGTGAGAATAATAATAAAAAATCTTTTCAATAGCATTATAAATAATATTTTCCAAGTAACACCTTAAAGTGATTGTAAACGATCACCTTGTAAACCAATTCATTTAGTTTAAAATAGAAATGAAAAGGTAAAACATTTGTGTATAACTAAAAAAAAAAAAAAAAAAAACATTATAAATACCCCTTTTCCCTTCTATAAGTGATCACATTCCCTCTGTTATCAGCTGCATAATAGCTGGGGGGAGAAGAAGCAACAGTACACTAATCTTCCCAGTGAATGGCTGTGCAGAGGGGGCGTGTCAGTACAAGTCTGATCATTGGAGGAGAGCATACTGAGTTCCCAGCACAGCTAGAGAACTAACTACATTTCTCTCGTGCTTAGTGTGGTCAGTTTTAATAGGAAAACAGATGGACTGGCAGGAACACCAGGGATTTCACATAAAGGAAGCAATACAAAGTCTCATACAAGTACATGGTATAGCAGCCGCATATATGTAGGAAATGTCATACCTTCCATTTTCACCAGAGGCTTCCAATGCTTCCTTGGCCAGACACAGTGCAGTTTCATTGTCATACCAAAACTGACTTAACTGCTGTTAAGAAAATGAAAGAAACAACTTAAGTGATGCACAACTTCTATGAAGGGCCTAATCTACGTTTTATTTTCATCACTGTAAGGCTTGTGCATACTATATTTAGCCTGTCTAAGAGCAGTGAAATGTGTGTCCAGGGGTGCACATCCATCACTGTACACATGTAAAAGTTTTGAATGGATTGCAATTTTCAGTGTCCAGCCTCAGCCTGTCATTGATTTGTACAGATGGCTGTACACAAAACTTGTAACTCCCAGGTACAGAAATACCATCGTTTTTTTTTATAGTGTATGGCCCACTGTGCAGATGTGAATGAGCCCTTAAAAGATAAGTTCACTTAAAATAAATAGATACCCAACATGTTACGTTTTAAAATAGCGCACACTCATGGAATGGTGCCAAACTTCGGTACTTAAAAATATCCATAGGCGGCGTTTTACATTTTTTTTACAGGTTACCAGTTTAGAGTGACAGAGGAGGTCTAGTGCTAGAATCATTGCTCTCACTCTAACACATGTGGCGATACCTCCCATGTGTGATTTGAACAGCGTTTACATATGTGGGCGAAACTTCCGTGTGAGTTTGCTTCTGTGCGCGAATGACCGGGGACAGGGGCACTTTAAAGAAAAAGTTTATTTTTTTATTGCTCATTGTACTTTATTTTTACACTTTCTCTTTAAAAAAAATTTTTTTTATCACTTTTATTCCTATTACAAGGAATGTAAACATCCCTTGTAATAGGAATGGTGTGTGACAGGTCCTCTTTATGGAGAGATGCGGGGTCAACAAGACCCCACATCTCTCCTCCAGGCTAGAAAGCATGAGATAAAAAAAAAAAAAAAAAATGCTTTCCAGCCACGATCGCGGCTTTGTTTACAAGTGCGGCCCGGACATGACGTCATAACGTTGTGTCCGGGCCTCAGACGATCATAGAGATGACTTGAAATCTCTATGATCGTCATTCGGTGGTGGACGATTTTTTCTCCAGCATGGGAGGGGGGCGGCGGGAGGGGGGGGGGGGGGGGGTCGCCTGTAAGAATTATCTATCGGCCGAACTGCCGCTATGATAATTCTAATGCCCCATACACACGGTCGGAAAATCCGACCACAAAATCCATCGGATTTTGTCCGATGGATTTAGTCCGATACTGGTGTTGCATACACACGGTCGGACTTTGTTGTCGGAAAATCTGATCATTCTGAACGTGGTGATGTTTGTTGCCTACGACGGGACTACGTAGAGGCTAGTAGCCAATAGCTTTGGTCTTGTAATGTGATCTGAGCATGCGTGGCACTTTGTCCGTCGGAATTCGCTACACACGATCGGATTTGGTGTGATCGGACTTTGTTGTCGGAAAATCTATCCAGCAGGAGATAGAACTTTGTCCGTCGGACAATCCGATGGAAACTGTCCGATGGTGCCTACACACAGTCGGAATTTCCGACAACATTGTCCGATAGGACAGAATCCATCGGCAAATCCGACCGTGTGTATGGGGCTTTACAGTGCACAGAATCGCCAGCTGAAAAAGAGGATATTTGATATCTAAATGGTGCCTGTAGCTGCAGGCATCATTCAGCTATTCCCACTGAAAGTCAAGGACATCATATGACGTCCTTGGGTGGGAAGTGGTTAAAAAAAAATCTGTATGTATTTGATGTTTTTAAATGTGTGAAGTGACATTGTAGGCTCCCCTTATAACATATTTCCAACGTAATGGCCGTTGCTCTAATTGTATTTGGTGCTTGTAGTTAGAGCCGTCCCTTTTGGGTATGCTTATGTAATTATTGCCATCTCAATTTTATTGGTTCTCTATGAGGGAGGCCGCTCCCCTCAGATATAAAAGCTTAGTCTTTACCCTTGATGACACCCTGTGGGAGGGCGAAACACATTGACGTAATTTCCGGTCCGGAGGCGGAACAACGTCACTTCTGGTTGCGTTGGAATGCACGCTGGTTACGGCGATCCCAGATCAGATCACTTGCTTTCTACATGCCTGATTTTACCTGTGTCCTGTAAGTACAATTTTTATGCGCAATAATCCAGTTCTACAATACTTTACTATTGGTCCCCTTTCTTGTTCTGATTTTGGTGAACATCCTGAGTCCTGGTGAATCATGTTGGGGGAGATCCCTGTTGGACTGTGTCATCTATTGAACGCCACCAGATTAAAGCCCGTTTGATCCCTAGACTGAAAAGCTGGGAGTCCATGAATTCTGATGAGTAGGGATACAAGAGGTGTGTGTCACATCACAGAGTGAAGTTTTGAGCACTTCAGCACTTTTATGAAGATTGGAGCACAAGAGCACTTTATTTGGGACGATACTTGGGACTTTATTGGCATTATCATACACTTTTGGATCAATTTATCATTTGTTTAATTTTGTAAGCGCTGTAATTATTTCTTATTATATAGGGACCATACCTGGCCAATCCCCATGGAAGTTGTAAGTCACTGTAGTAGGCACCAGTACTACAGGGGTTGCTGCTAGCTTCCAGGTCCTGTGGCGATTGGCTGCCCTGCTGCACACTGAACACCGGAGGTTGCCCACTCGGCATTCAGAGAACACTGCGTTTTCTCAATGAATGCAAAGTGTTCTGATTGGACGAGGTGGAGATAGTGATGTCACTGCCCCGCCTCTACTCCTCATCCAGAGATTGCTTTGCATTTATTGAAAAAATACAGTGTTCCCTGAATGGCATCTGTGCTGAGTATAGTGTTCACAATGCAGAAGGACATCCACTTGGCACATGACTCAGAAGCTAGTGGCAATCATTGTACTACTGGTACATACTACAGTGATTTCCAGCTTTCAGGGGGATCCCACAGGTGTGGCACATACATACTTACATTGGTCCAGGCTGGACCAGCGTAACATTGTAAAAATGCCATATCTGGATATCAATAATAAATTATAACTTATTATGAACACGTTCCAGTGTGAAGAGCTTCGCATTAGGTCCAGCAGCATTAAACAGGTGTGGATAGGCATGAGACCAGGACTTTCCTGGCTTGTCAATCATGGTGTTATGTCATCATGGGCTAAACAGACCAGGAGTCCTCTGGCCTGTCAGTCAAATTAGGCAGTGAGATTGGATGGGACAGACTGGGAGTCCGAGATGCCCGGGTCCTCCTACTATAGCGAGTGGTGACCACCATTAGAAAGAAACTACAATGGGGAAGTTACATGGCCAGGGGAATAATCCAGCACAGTAGCCACTTCTCTTGCTTAAAAAATATAAAGAACAGTGAGCCCTGGAAATACTGCATCCAATAAAGCAATGTTTCTCAACTCCAAGTTCCCCCAAACGGGTCATGTTTTCAGGGATTTCCCTCAGATGAAACGGCTGTGGTAATTATTAAAGGCAGTGTAAGTGATCAAATCACCTGTGCAAAATAATGGAAAGCCTGAAAACATGACCCGTTGGGGGTACCTGAGGACTGGAGTTGAGAAACTTTGCAATAAAGGACTGATGAGTGGTTGCTGCTTTAAAGTGGGAGTAAACTCCCGTGTATGATTTTTACTTATAGGTAAGCCTATAATAAGCCTTACCTATAAGTACAGTAAATATCTCCAAAACGTGCGCCGTTTATGAGATATTTACTTTAGATGCAGCCGGTGACATCACTGTGCCATTCCTTCAGAGCAGTGCCGTAAACAGTGATGTCATCGCCAATCATACCGCCAAAGCCCGCAAACCCAAAAGGAAGACCGGGTGAAGATGGAAGCACCTTCAGCGGTGACAGTGTGCCACTAGAGGGCTTCGTTTTCAGGTAAGTCTGTCATAATGTCCTAGTATGTAATGCAAACTGAAACTGACGGTTCCTTTTTTATTTTATTTTTTTCTGTTTACTAACACTTTAATTGCAAAAAAAGGACAATAATTGTTAGGATCTGACTTTTACAGAATTGATAAAAATTTAACCCGAGTTCAGCTTTAAATCTGCAGTCCAATTTATAAAACCAGGTGTATTCTAATCCCCCAGAGGCCTCCCTCCCACCAACCCACTTGCACATATGGACACAGAGGTCATCACAGGGATGCACATTTTGCTTTAGTGTCCAATTCAGAAGGAAGACACTGAATGGGCCACGAGGCAAAATGAAAAAAACTCTTCTTATACTACAGGGCGCCATGTAATAAAAGATCTCCAAGTCAATAGACTATTCCAGTCATATATAAATCATATTATCCAGGAAAGACAGATAACAAAGGACTTCTCTTACCCAGTCTTCTTCGACTGCCCCAACTGAGAACTGGTCATAGTCAGGTCCAGACTTTGTAGATTCCTGCTGCTCCTGCTCAGCATAAAACTCCTGCAAAGCCGCTAAAGTGTGGGCAGAGAGCTGTGGAACATCGTCATCATCACTGCCATCCATCGCTCATGAACACTAGAGTATGAAAGATATCAAAATAAAGCACAAACACTGAAACAGCTCTAGTGTGGGCAGCAATGAAAGCAAAGCTCTAATTATGGTAAAAGGCGCAGGCAAGATACCACGCCACCTCCGTAGGATAAGGGTACCCCGCCACTTCCGTAGGATAAGGGTCCCCCGCCACCTCCGTAGGATAAGGGTCCCCCGCCACCTCCGTAGGATAAGGGTCCCCCGCCACCTCCGTAGGGAAAGATACCCCGCCACCTCCGTAGGGAAAGATACCCCGCCACCTCCGTAGGGAAAGATACCCCGCCTCCTCCGTAGGATAAGGGTCCCCCGCCACCTCCGTAGGATAAGGGTCCCCCGCCACCTCCGTAGGATAAGGGTCCCCCGCCACCTCCGTAGGATAAGGGTCCCCCGCCACCTCCGTAGGGAAAGATACCCCGCCACCTCCGTAGGGAAAGATACCCCGCCACCTCCGTAGGGAAAGATACCCCGCCACCTCCGTAGGATAAGGGTCCCCCGCCACCTCCGTAGGATAAGGGTCCCCCGCCACCTCCGTAGGATAAGGGTCCCCCGCCACCTCCGTAGGATAAGGGTCCCCCGCCACCTCCGTAGGGAAAGATACCCCGCCACCTCCGTAGGGAAAGATACCCCGCCTCCTCCGTAGGATAAGGGTCCCCCGCCACCTCCGTAGGATAAGGGTCCCCCGCCACCTCCGTAGGATAAGGGTCCCCCGCCACCTCCGTAGGATAAGGGTCCCCCGCCACCTCCGTAGGATAAGGGTCCCCCGCCACCTCCGTAGGATAAGGGTCCCCCGCCACCTCCGTAGGGAAAGATACCCCGCCACCTCCGTAGGGAAAGATACCCCGCCACCTCCGTAGGGAAAGATACCCCGCCACCTCCGTAGGGAAAGATACCCCGCCACCTCCGTAGAGAAAGATACCCCGCCACCTCCGTAGAGAAAGATACCACGCCACCTCCGTAGGGAAAGATACCACGCCACCTCCGTAGGGAAAGATACCACGCCACCTCCGTAGGGAAAGATACCACGCCACCTCCGTAGGGAAAGATACCACACCACCTCCGTAGGGAAAGATACCACGCCACCACCGTAGGGAAAGATACCACACGCTACCTCTGTAGGGAAAGATAACCCACTACTTCAAGAAACGAGGGGTGCAGAAATCACCAAGAAAGAAGGGGCTCTGACAGTGATGAAAGATCCAAAACTGTTGTTATCACCAAAACAGGAACAGAGGGAAAAACTTTTACTGGGGACACTTTTTTATGGAAACAGTCGTCTGAGTGGGGGTTTCCACAATTTGGTGAGATTTCCTTCCTGTTGTGTCCCTAGATCAGGAAATGAAAGAAAGAAATCCTCAATGGGACACAGATGGGTTCAACCCTCTGGGTTGAACGAAAAAAAAATCTTGCCGTGTGTACCAGGCATAAGAGGGACTGTACATAAAAACAAGCTGTGCTGCCTTGACCAAAGTTGGATAATATCTTAGCTATAGGTGTAGGCCATTTACGTACCTCCCGAAGCCTGACTGGAAAACTCCCATGATCCCCGTATCAAAATTAGCAGAGTTTAAACCGCCAACGCACCCACCACCCCAGTGTGAAAGGGGCCTTAATGTATAGAATGCATTAAGATGAAAAAAAAAAAACCTTTAGGCTTTAGAACCAAAAACTCTACACTGGTAACCTGTAAAGGCTTTTTTTTTAAAGTGTAACCTATGGAGATTTTTAGTTACTGTAGTTTGTCGCCATTTCACGAGCGGACAAAATTTTAAATCTCAACATGTTTGTAATTTACTTGGCACTGCATCATATGGTCAACGCAGCTAAATTATACATCCCAGTTCACATTGACTATTTTTAATCTTTATGCTGCCAGCATTAATAAATTGATAGGAAAGTATATTATAATTACTTGTTTTACTTGCTGTCATTTTACTGCAGCAGCTATACGTCGGCTCGTGGGATCGGGATAGCAGGCGCACGCCCGCACCCGCTGCACTGCATGATGACCGCCGGCCACGAGTGATTGCGGGCACGAGATACAGAACATGGAAGTATGTGTGTAAACACACAAATCCTTGTTCTGCTCTGGGAGGAGTGACAGATTGTGTGTTCCTAATAGCTAGGAATCAAAATCCGTCACTTCCTCCAGTCAGTCCCCTCCCCCTTCAGTTAGAAACATGTAGCAGGGAACACAGTTAACCCCTTAATCACCCCCTAGTGTTAACCCCTTCCCTGCCAGTGACATTTTTACAGTAATCAGTGCATTTTTATAGCACTGACTGCTGTATAAATGCCAATGGTCCCAAAAATGTGTCAAAAGTGTCTGCCATAATGTCGCAGTCCCAATAAAAAAAAGTAGCAGATCGTCACCATTAGTAGTAAAAAAAAAAAAAAAAATAATAATAAAAATGCTATAAATCTATCCCCTATTTTGTAGACGCTATAACTTTTGCGCAAACCAATCAATATACGCTTATTGAGATATTTTTTTACCAAAAATATGTAGAAGAATACATATCTGCCTAAACTGAGAAAAAATATATATATTTTATTTTAAATGGGGATATACAAAATATTGTGTTTTTTTCAAAATTGTCGCTCAATTATCGCACAAAAAAATAAAAACCGCAGAGGCGATCATATAACACCAAAAGAAAGCTCTATTTGTGGGGGGGAAAAAAATCAAAAAATCAATTTTATTTGGGTGCAGCGTCGCACGACCGTGCAATTGTCAGTTAAAGCGACACAGTGCGAATCGCAAAAAATGGCCGGTCATTCTACAGCCAAATCTTATGGGCTGAAGTGGTTAAAGTTCACTTTTTAGAAAAAAAAAATCATAAATGCACATTTTTTTTGCAGGCGAATTTCTTTTTTGGAGCCTGTAGCATTGCACCAGTGATCAGAAGACCACTGTTGCCATGCAAGTCTCCTGCAGAACTGTCAGTATCTGTGTGCCCCTACATCCCGTACAGGCAAGCAGAAACAATCTGACGGGAAGAATTAGGCTGGATTGACACTTATGCATTTTTTTGTGCTTTTTGCAAATTTGCACTACAGAACGTGTTCCATAGGAAACCATGTTAAATGGACTGTAGTGCCAATCTGCAAGATGCAAAAAGCACTAAAAATGCCTAGGTGTGAATCAGGCCTTACATTGAGAACTACAAGCCGACATCCGCAAAGGATTTCAGGGCTTGTAGTTCATTCACACACAGAGCCCCGCAGGGCAGTGCTGATTACAAAAGGTAACAGCTAGTAGGGGAAACTTCTCTCCGTACTGCTGTCACAGGGAGGCAGAAAGAATGGGGGGGGGGGGGGGGGGGGGGGGATCCAGCAGCAGTTTTCAGGATTGGGAAGATGTTACATACACCCTAAAAACGGGTGGAACATGGATATAACATGTTCCCAAAGGTGAACTTATCCTTTAAATAATGATTTTGGTTTATGGTCCTGAGATGCAGTGTAGTTCCGCTTTAAGTGTATATTTTCCTGAAAATTTGAGTTTGATAAATAGCGGTGCAAATACCACATGAGATACAAAATTGCAACAACCGCCATTATATTCTCCAGGGCCTCTGCTTTCAAAAAGTATACATAGTTTGGGGGTTCTGAGTAATTTTCCAGATGTGTGAAAGTAAACTGCAAAAAAACGTAGAAAACCTTCTCCCTGCAAGATAAAGCCATAATGTGCTAGTATGAATCGCATACTAGCACGTTATGAAAGACTCACCTGAAAACAAAGCCCTCCAGTGGCACACTGTCACTGCTGACAGGGCTTCCATCTTCACCCAGTCTTCTGCGTTTGCGGGCTGTGGCCATCTGATTGGCGCAGGCGTCACGGTCACAGCACAGCTCTCCACGCTGTCCATTGAGAGCGCAGTGACATCACTGGCACTGCTTAAACTGTAGCTCCACCCTTTTGGAAGCTCTGCTTGTTCGCACTCTCCACTGCTACATTTGGCACTTTTTTTGTGTGTGTGGGGGGGGGGGGGGGGGCGAGTACCTGGTTTTGACAGGTACACACCCCCACTTCCATGTAAGATCGCAGTGGCGATCTCCGAGTATGTCCGTCCTCTCCTCCTTGCCTCTGCTACTTTCTGGGACACATACAGGTCCCAGAAGACGGCAGGACTATACAGAAAACGCAGCGTGACCCAGACCCTTTAAGGGAACATCTCCTAAACTGTACACGTTTGGGGGATATTTACTCTACAGGTAAGCTTTATTATAGACTTACCTGTAGGTATAAATACAAAAAACACCTTTACTACCACTTTAACCGCTAGCCAACCTTATCACTTTGGTATACGTGGCAAGGCAGCTCTCCTGCGGACCTAGTACGTGACCCAGCACTAAGGATGAGCTCAGGCGTGTTCGAATGGTCCACGTGCAGAGCCCGCCAGGAAGTCGGCGCAGCGCTGCGCTAATCACAGGCAGTGAGACATTGCCCTGATGTGCGGTTGCAAAGATCGGGCAATGTCTCAATGCCTGTGATTAGCGCAGCGCTGCGCCGACTTCCTGGCGGGCTCTGCACGTGGACCATTCGAACACGCCTGAGCTCATCCTTACCCAGCACTTCCGGGTTGGGGACGCATGCACAGCGGGAGCTGATCTTTGGGTACTGTGGACTTGATGTCGGCCAGCACCCTACCATCATTACACAGGCAGAACGGCAGTCTTCTTATGTAAACAAGGCAGATTGCTGTTCTGTCCACGGGGAAGGCATTGATCCTGTGTTCCTGCAAATCAGGAACACAGATCTATGCCTTCCAGTAATAAAAGCACCTCACCCAGTTTAGTAAAACACAGGCTAGGAACACAGTTAACCCTTTGATCGCCCCTGATGTGAACCCATTCCCAGCCAGTGTCATTAGTACAGTGACAGTTCATATTATTTTTTTTTTTTAGCACGGATCACTGTATTTGTGTCACTGGTCCCCAAAAAAGTGTCAGTTAGTGTCCGAATGTCCACCACAATGTCACAGTCCCACTATAAGTTGTTGATCGCCGCCATAACTATTAAAAAATAAATACAAATTTCCATAAATCTATCCCATAGAGTTGTAGACGCTGTAACTTTTACGCACACCAATCAATATACGCTTATTGGGATTTTTTTTTACCAAAAATATGTAGCAGAATACATATTGGGCAAAATTTATGAAGAAATTCGATTTTTAAAAAGAAAATTTTTTATTAGATGTTTGATAGCAAAAAGTAAAAAATATAAATTGTTTTCAAAATTGTCGCTCTTGTTTATAGCACAAAAAAATAAAAATAAAACGCAGAATCGAAATCAATTTTATTTGGGTACAGCGTTGCACGTTGTCAGTTAAAGTAACGCAGTGCTATATCTCAAAAAATGGCCTGGTCAGGAAGGGGGGGGGTAAAACCTTCTAGGCCTGAAGTGGTTAAGTGTGAACCATTCCCGTCTCTATCCATGATAATAACAAAGTCCTGCTATCATTACTTTACCAATTTCTGAACATTTCACCACTAGGAAGGATCACATAGAACCTCACCAATAACATACATAATAGGCTTTATATAGAAAACAAATCAGACCCCCCCATATCTCTGCTGGAGGAAGAAGAGTCACATGACCGTCCCAGCTTTATCCTGCTGCTGATTGTTTTGTGCTGTAACCCATAGCAACCAAGAGGCGGTCACACCAGCACAAGGCTGGTTCCGGTTGCTATGAGTGTGTTTGGCTGCCGAGCACGTGCAGCAAATCGTGGAGGACCCGGATGAAGGTTCCAGGGTCACTCTGCACTGTACTCCTGGGACATGGCAAAGGTGAAGAAACAGTTATTAGCAGGACCAGTACTGAGAGGAGGCGACTCCATAGAAAGCAGAAACACCCCAACCCGCTATTCCGCTCTCCACCTCACCTGACTGTCCAGAGCTTCAATCATAACACATGCCGGCCGGGGACTACATTTCCCAGAGAGCACTGCTCTTCCGGTGTCCGCCTCCACGTCATGTAGCTGGTCCTAGTAGACGTGCTGACACAACTGGCGCCACCTGGTGGTAGAGGGAAGGCTGTGCGGGAACTCCTTACACAAGTGCTGCTAGATGCAAGTCCTCCATTGAGCAGCTGGTGGCAGCAGACAAGTAACTACCTGGAGCTTCTCCGTTCTTTTCTACTTCAAAGTTTTTATGATTTTGTTTTTTGTACATAAGAAGGAGCAGCTGTGCCACATCATATGCAGCAATCTGCCTCTATCATATCCAGCCGCTGTGCCCTTCATATGCAGCCTGTGCCCATCATACAGCCTCTGTTCCCTTCATATGCTGCCTCTGTCTCCATCATATGGCGCCTGTGCCCATAATATGCAGCCTCTGTGCCCATAATATGCAGCCTCTGTTCCCATCATATGCAGCTTCTGTGCCTATCATATGCAGCCTGTGCCCATCATACAGCCTCTGTGCCCATCATATGCAGCCTGTGCCCATCATACAGCCTCTGTGCCCATCATATGCAGCCTGTGCCATGCCAAAATGTAAAAAAAAATAGTGCCCCCCCCCAAAAAAAATCCAGACGAAACACTTATCTGTGCATGCATCCTGGCAGGTCAGGAAAGGGGGGTGAGCGAGCGGGACAGGGGGAACTCTCCCACCCACGCCAAAGCACATTGTCACCATGTTGATGGGGACAAGGGCCTTACCCCCACATCCATGGCTGGTGGTTGTGGGGTCTGAATGCATGGGGCTAATTGGAATCTGGAAGCACCCTTTAGGAAGTGGGCCCCCAGATCCCACCCCCCAATGTGAATGAGTATCAGGTACATAGTACCCCTACTCATTCACCAAAAAAGTGTCAAAAAGTAATAGAAACACAGAGACCGTTTTGACAATTCCTTTATTAAAAAATAGTCTCCTCTGATGTAGTGTAAACCCACCGTCAATAACGCCGCCCGCCGGACCACAAAAAAAAACAAAGACGCACCCACCATCAGTGAAGGCTCGTGAAGTCTACTGTCTGACGTTTCTTACATAGGTAAGGGGCGTGGTCACCTGGCTACTTCACCTGGTAGTTCCCGCACCCTTGTGATGTTACGGATTAGTGCATGATGGGTTAGTGACGTCACAAGGGGTGGGAACACCAGGTGACGTAGCCAGGTGGCCCCGCCCCTTACCTATATAAAAAATGTCAGACGACAGAGCCTGCAGTAGGAAGCCAGCCTTTATCAATGCCGGGAGCGGCTTTCCTGGGGTTATGGATGATATCTTCAGTCATAAGCCTGGTAAACTACTTCAAAGCCACAACGTATATATACGTGTTGCGGTCACACACTATACAAATATTTTATTTACATATAAAAAGAAACTACACTAAGGAGTGCAGACTGCCAGAGAGTGGAGAGAGAAGGACACACCCCTTCCCTATGATAGCTGATTAAGTAATGAGCTGTCACATTACACTATAAATATTTCCGGCAGGTGAGGAGTTAATTGCTGTGTCCCAGCTATGTTAGCACATGCGTGGGAGGCACAGGCTAGTGTAGTAAGATATCACCAGAACAACAATCCAGGGGCGGTCTCTAGGAGTGTGGGGCCAGCCTCATCTCAGGGCTGTGAAAAGAAAGGGGTGTTCTTCATGGTGTCATTTCCGCCCTGCAACCGGGAGAGGTCTGTGTGTCGTGGTCGGCCTGGAGGCGGAGTGAGCGGTTATGACTTCCACTTAATGTGCAGAATGGGGGACAGTACACCCGGACTGGGCACCTCCATTGCTGTCTTCCCCACTGCGCTCAGCATCTCCACCTTCAGGCAGCTGTTGGAGAGGTGAGAAGACACCGGAAGTGAGGTCCTGCAAGTGGTGACACCGGAAGTGACGTCCTGTCAATTATCTATACTTCTTTGTGTGTAGTTTTTTGTGACCCCGATCACTTCCTCTATCTGTATGTCCTCAAATACTGATCATCATACCATACACAGGTTATAATATACAATATTCACTTTTTATACTGTACAATATATCCACTTGCTGACCGCAATACATACCGGTATATATACGGTGCATCTTGCAAGTGGTTTACTGTGGTTATGACTGACGCTATCATCCATAACCCTGCTTTTTATTTATTTTTTGCCACTCGGCTTTCTCATGAAAGTGCTCCGAGCAGCTAATTAGCCGCTGGATCGCTTTCAGAAGCAGCTTCTAATCAGCTACTCGTCTGTGTTTCTCGGGCTTACCATTTTTACCAGCACACCTAGGAAATGATCCAGCGGTTTGCATGGCTGGCCCTAGAGGTAAACAGATACCAAATCACCTCTCCTCACCTCTATGATCTTGGAGGACAGGAGCGACGTCATGACGTCTAGGGTGGAAGTAAACAATTTTTTTTTTATCTTTTGTTTTTAAAGGTAGAGGAGAGATTTGGGGTCTTATAGACCCCAGATCTCTCCATAAAGAGGACCTGTCATTCCTTATTTCTATTACAAGGGATGTCTACATTTCTTGTATAAGGAATAAAAAATGATAAAAAATAAAAGTGAAAATGCAGTGTTTTTCCTCAAAGACCTAATTGTCTGAAAAATCATCAGTGGGTGGGGCAATTAACACCGATGATGTTTTTATAACCACTGCCGCCAAAAGTTTCTCCCCCTTCATGACCAGGCCATTTTTTGCTATACGGCACTGCGTTGCTTTAACTGACAATTACGCGATCGTGTGACGCTATACACAAATACAAATGAAATTTACATTTATGTCCTTCTTTTCCCACAAATAGAGCTTTCTTTTGGTGGTATTTTATCACCTCTCCGTTTATTTTTTGCGCTACAAACAAAAAAAGACCATCAATTTTTGGAAAAAAAAAAAATCAATATTTTTTATTTTCTGTTATAAAACACATCCAATAAAAAAAATACTTTGCGCAAAAGTTATAGTGTCTACAAACTATGGTATATTTTTTTTTATTTTTTCTAGTAATGGCGGCGATTTCTAGCGGGACTACAACATTGCGGCAGACAAATTTGACACTTTTTGGGGACCAGTGACACCAATGCAGTGATCAGTGCTAAAAAAAAAAAAAAAAAAAAACGCGCTCACACTGTACTAATGACTGGCAGGGAAGGGGTTAACATCAGGGGTGATCAAAGGGTTAAGTGTGCTCACAAGGAGTGCTTTCTAAATGTGTGAGGGATGGCTTGACTGGAGGAAAAACGGAAAATTGTATACTTACCTTTCCGTAATTTTCCTTTCCTGTCGCATCTTCATGGCAGCATACACTCTGGGTTGTGGCTCCGCCTCCACGACCTGATAGGACCACATAGCTATAAGATGACGATACGGCCCCCGCCCCGGTATTCTCCGTATATATGAGTCACCTCAAGAAACAAAGGGTGGGTCGTTGTATGCTGCCATGAAGATGCGACAGGAAAGGAAAATTACGGAAAGGTAAGTATACAATTTTCCGTTTTCCTGTCGCATCATGGCAGCATACACTCTGGGGAGTAACTCGCAGACAGGGTGGGTAGTGCAACAATAAGCAAAAATTTATTCGCAAGGAATGGCAGAGTTGGCTTGAATAACAGATTTTCCGAAATTTACGGTTGACAAACGTGCAAAATCAACTTTGTAATGGTCAATAAAGGTGTTCCTGGAGGACCAGGTGGCCGCTTTGCAGATAGTTTCCGCTGACACCCTACAATAGGCTGCCCATGAGGTTGCCACTGCCCTGGTGGAATGCGCCTTCAGGCCCTCTGGAATCTGTGTGGAGCCTAGCGAGTAGGCCTTCTTAATGGTCTTTACCAGCCATGAGGCGATGGTGCGGGCCGATGCTGGCTGACCCTTCCTGAACCCATGAGGGATTACTAGGAGATTTTCCGACTTTCTGATGGGTTCTGAGGCTGCAAGATATTTGAGGATATTGCCTCTGACATCCAGGGGTGCGGAACACCCTGGTCGGTAGTGAGTGCTGGCAGATTGATCTCCTGGTTAAAGTGGAATGAAGAGGAGACCTTAGGGATGAAGCGGTCTGAGGGTCTTAGGACAACCCTGTCCGGGAAAACGACCAGGTAGGGGTCCCTGGCCAGTAAAGCTTGCATTTCTGAGACCCTCTTCGCTGAGGCTATGGCGATCAGGAATGTCACCTTCAGTGTTAGGTCCCAGAGGGAGATGTTCTCTAACGGGAAGAAGGGCTCCCTGGATAGGGCCTCCAAGACGACCGACAGGTCCCAGGTCGGGAAGGAAGGTCTTCTGGGAGGTCTCAGTTTAAGACAGGCTTTCTGAAATTGGAGAATGAGGGGGTCTAGCGCCCACCTGGTTCCGGTCAGGGCGGACAGGGCTGACACCTGCACCTTCAGGGTACTGGAGCCGAGGCCTCTGTCCAGGCCTGCCTGCAGGAATTCCAAGATCTGCGGGGTTGATATAGAGGACAGGTTCCACCCCTGCTGATGGGCGAAGGAAGAGAACCTATCCCAGACTCGCCGGTAGGTGGAGTTTGTGGTAGGCTTCCTGGCCTGGAGGAGTGTATCCGCCACCCTAGCGGAGCAGCCCTGCTCTAGGTATCTAGACCTCTCAGTCTCCAGGCCGTCAGGTGCAGTTTCTCCGGACTCGGATGGAGCATCTGGCTCTGGGAGAGCAAGTCGGCTGACTGCGGGAGAGGGAGAGGGTCTGCTGTGTTTAGCTGAAGGAGGGTGGTAAACCACGGCCTCCTGGGCCAGAAGGGGATCACGGCCACTACCAGTGCCGATGACCTCTTGAGCCTCAGCAGGAACCTCGCTATCAGCAGGGTCGGAGGGAAGATGTACCCGAGGTGAAAGTCCCAGGGGTGCTGGAGACAGTCTGTCCCCTCGGCAGAGGGGAAGGGGACTCGGGACAGGAACCTCTGGCATTTCGTGTTCTCCGGAGTCGCTGCCAGATCTATGTCCGGAGGACCCCAGGTTCTGGAGATAAGGTCGAAGGCCTGCGGACTCAGGGACCACTCGTTGTTCGAGAGGAACCTCCTGCTGAGGGAATCGGCCAGGAGGTTCTCGACACCGGGGATGTAAGCTGCTCTTAGGTCCCGGAGATTCTGCTGTGCCCACTCCATGACGGGGAGAACCTCCCGCATCATGGACGAGCTCCTGGTACCCCCCTGCCTGTTGATGTAGGCGACAGCAACCTTGTTGTCCATCCTCAGGAGAACATATTTGCCCCTTAGGAGAGGACCGAGGGCCAGGAGGGCTTGGAAGGCCGCCCTCATTTCCAGAACGTTGAACACCGCGGCTCGTGCCTCGAATGGCCAGCGGCCCTGGACTGCATGATGTAGGTAGTGGGCCCCCCACCCCTCCAAACTGGCATCCGTGGTAACTATCTCCTGAGGGGGGGTGACAATGTGCCTGCACCTGTCCAGGTTGCCCGGTCGGGTCCACCATCCCAAAGACTGCCTGGCCTCCTGCGAGATGTGGATGGGTTGCGACATAGACCATCCGTTCCATTGACTCAGGAACGAAAGCTGAAGGGGCCTTGAGTTCCACTGAGCCCACTGGACCATTGGGATGGTAGCTGATAGAGAGCCTAGGAGGCTGAGGCACCCCCTGGCTGGGAGGGATGCAGCATGGATCGCTCTCCTTACTTTTTGGGTCAGCGGAGGGACTTTCTCTGGAGGTAGTTCTATAGAGTTTAACCGGGTGTCTAGTACAGCCCCCAGGAAAACCATCCTTTGAGAGGGCTGAGCGTTGCTCTTCCCCCAATTTATGAGCCAACCCAGCCCTTGGAGCGTGGAAACTAGTATCTCCCGGTGCTAGGTAAGGGATGCTAGGCTGTCTGAGAGGAGAAGGATATCGTCTAGGTAATGGTGTACCCTGAGGCCTCTCTCTCTCAGGGAGGCTATAACCGGGAGAAGGACCTTGGTGAAGGTTCTGGGAGCCGTGGAGATCCCGAACGGGAGGCATCGGAACTGGAAGTGCCTCTGGTCTATGGAAAAACGGAGGAACCTTTGGAATAGGAGGTGGATAGGGACGTGAAGGTAAGCGTCCTGTAGGTCCACGGATAGCATCCAATCCTCTCGGTTTATGGCCTGGAGGATAGATTGGAGGCTTTCCATTTTGAATGGCTCCACCCGGATGGAGAGGTTGAGCCTCTTCAGGTCCAATACAGGGCGCAGGTCTCCTGACTTTTTCCTGACCAGGAATAGAGGGGAGTAGAATCCCCGACCCCTTTGGGAAGGGGGTACTTCTACTATTGCCTCCTTGAGGAGCAATTCCTGGACGTAGTCCATCAGTAGCACCCTTTTCTCCCGGGATGACGGGAGTTTGGTTGGGCAAAAGTGATCCCCCGGGGGCCGCCCTTTGAAGGACCACCTGTGCCCGAAACGGACGGTGGCCACCGTCCAGAGATCTTTGATGGCATCCGTCCAAGCCGGCAGGAACTTTAGGAGCCTGGCCCCCACTACCACCGGCTGGACGGACGCGCCTTCAAAAGGACTTCTGGTCCGCGGACGCAGAAGTCTTGGGCTTCTGAAACCTAGAGAAGGTCGCCTGGGGGTTCCTCCAGCTTCTCCTATACTCTCTGCCTGGCCTATAGGCCTTGGCGTCCCTATATTTATCCGGCAGGTTGCGCTTAAAGGGAGGAGGCCTCTGCTGCCTTGGTTTCCTGTCGGAGGGGATGAGCCCTGATTTGCCGCCGGTCACCTTCGATATGGCCGAGTCTAACTTGGCCCCAAAAAGGTTTTCACCGTCGAAGGGGATGCGGCACCAATTTGTCTTTGAGGCGGGATCTGCTGCCCAGGGTTTCAGCCAGAGGGCACGTCTGGCCATAACCGAAGCCAGCATGGCCCTGGATGAGGACCTAATGGCGTCTACCGAGGCTTCCGCCACGAAATCCCCTGCGAGGCTCAGCTCCTGAAGGGCCCTAACGATCTTGTCTTGGTCAGCGCCGTCTGTCACGAGTTTCTCCGTGGAGGCTGACCAACTGGATATGGCCTTGCCCACGGCGGCCAATGCCACAGCTGGCCTACATGCGCCTCCTGCAGCCAGGTAGGCCCTCTTAAGATCGGTGTCTATCTTCCTATCCAAGACGTCCCGGAAGGTTACCGCGTCTTCAATAGGAAGTGTGACATGGCGGGCTAGGCGCATGAGGGAGGCATCCACCACCGGCGGGGTGACCAGGGGTTTTGCCTTCGGTTCTCTGAGCGGGTACAGTTTGGTGAGCCTGTTATTTAGGCCCGACTTTCTGTCCGGCTTCAGCCACTCCTCCCTGATCATGTCGTCCAGTTCCTCAATAAAGGGGAAGGCTTCCGGATCCATTTTGAGATTGGGGAAATATTTTCTCAGTTTTTGAGGGGCTTCCTGGGGTTCCTCCCAGTTGATCGCCTCTTTGACCGACCTCACGAAGGGCTCGATGAGAGAGAAATCGAAGCCGGCTGAGGCCTCTAGCTCCTCCTCCTCTGACTGGGAGTCTAGCTCTCTAGACGTACTCGGGGGAGTGGGAGAGGCGGTTCTGACGGACATATCCGTGTCCGGGGCAGTCTGCGTGGCTGAGGCCGCAGGTTCCTTGGGCTCCTGGACTTTCTCCCTGGTGGCCTCCTCGAAGCACCTGCGACAGGCAAGCTTGTCCGGGAGAGCAACGGCCCCGCATATCCAGCAGGCATTGGCGGCTGGCCGGGGGGGAGGGGCTGGTGAGCGACGTCTGCGTGGAGACCTTCTGCGGTGGGAGTGACTGCGGGAGCAGGATCTGCTGCGACTCCTCCTGTGGCTTCTCCTATGGCCAGAGCGACTCCTTCTCCTGCTGCGACTCGAGTGGCTTCGTCTGCCCCCCCGAACGGCTTCTTCCGCGAGAGGTCTCCCTGCGTCTGGACTTTGATGATCTTGCGGACCTGGCGGGGCTAACCGTTTAGGCAGCGTTAGTTGGTCCTGCACTCTTTTTCGATCTTCTCTACTTACCCATTGCCGTCCCTCTTACCTATCACGTTGAAGGTGATCTGCTGGGGCAGTGGTCTCCATAGGGATAGAGCAGAAGGCAGCCTAGCAACAATACAAAGATAGGCATAGTAAGAGGAAAGAAGGCAGAGGGAGCAGAGAGAAAGAGAAAGGGAGAAAAAGGGAGAGCAGTGTGCAGAGTGCACAGGGAAGGAGAGAGGGAGGAAGCAAAAGGCTAACTTACCTATTGAGGATGTGCTGGGATGTTCCTGGGATGATCTGTAGCTTCTTTTTGCTTCAAAACTCTCAGGGGAATGGAAAGGGGAATTTTCACTTTTAAATTTGGCGCCGGGAGCGCCGTGCCGCTCGCGCATGCGCAGTAGCGCCGTACGGCCGTCGGCGCCATCTTGGAACCTGGAAAGGAGGACACAGGATGCCCATAGACCGTAGTGCGCATGCGCGGAAGCGCCAGAACGCTCGGCGCTGCTAGGTAGTACACACTGAGGAGAGGGACTACAGGGCCCAGGAGGCAACAGCCATTATACATTAATAAGCGCCCCAGCAGCATTAATTATACATTAATAAGCGCCCCAGCAGCCAGCAGAGATGGGAAAGAAGGAAAGACGGAGGACCACTGCAAGGTAAGCAAGCCTGTTTAAGGCTTATAACTGTAATAAAGATGGCCACATACCTCTAAGCCTGTTTAAGGCTTATCTTCTTAAGGCAGTATTGGCAGTGCAGTGCTTTAAAGACCTGTTTAAGGCTTATCACAGCAGGCAGGTGCGCAGTACCCCTGAGATCACCAGAGTGGGGTTCCTTCCATTTAGCTTCGTTTAGAGGCTGTACCGGTAAGGACTTCCAAACCAGGAGAGGCTAGAACCTGGCTGGGGCGAAGCGGTAAGAGGGTGATGATCCGTGCGGTCCCAACAGGTGAGGAAAAATTAGAGAATACCGGGGCGGGGGCCGTATCGTCATCTTATAGCTATGTGGTCCTATCAGGTCGTGGAGGCGGAGCCACAACCCAGAGTGTATGCTGCCATGATGATGCGACAGGAAACAGAGATCTGTGTTTCTGCTTAGCAGAAACACAAGATCTCAATTTTCCTCTCTGACAGAATGGTGGTCTGCCTTATTTACATAGGCAGACCGCCATTCTGCCTCCCTGTCAACATTCTAAACACAGCGGGAGCAGGTCGCCTGTGGCACGTATGCGTGCCCCAGACCTGGAAGAAGAAACAACGTACAGGTACGTTGTTTTGCACAGCCGGACTGCAGTAAATGTGCAGTGGGTGGTCTGGAAGCAGTCAAGAAAAAAAATGTAAAGCTCCCCCGCGATCACGGACAGAAGTGAACGCATACGTACGTCACGCATGCATATGCGTATCGGTGAGAACGTTAGAGCGAGAGCCATATGTCTAGCACAGGACCTCCTTTGTAATGCTAAACAGGTAAGCTGCAAACATTTTTACTTTCGAAAAATTTTATTTTGGAAAAATGCAGCAAGTACATAAACATGAAACAGTAGAACAGAATAACAATAACAATTGAGATGAGGTCCTGTGTTCAGAGAATACAGTGGAAGGAAGACACATAAGTACCATATATTGTGAGAACTGGTAGGAAATCCAGCAGACCTGAGTACATAAATAGACTATGCTTCATAAAATGAGGAAAAAAAAGGGGAAGGAAAGGGTTAGGGTGGAAAGCCCCCCATCCGGCACCCCTAACGGGAACATGCTGTGCCAGACGGGGAGATCCCAACCCCACCCATCAGTCGAAGCATAGCGACCAAGCCGAGGCATAGTCTGGGGCCATAGCAGAGAACGACAGTCTACTAGAGGCTCAGGACTGAATAAATCAATGATCATGACAAATTATGCAGGGTCTTCCTGAGGATTAAAATTTGTGGACCTCAAGTCTGAGCAAGTTACGATTAGAGTAAAGAAAAGGGGAACAAAAGAGGAAAGGGAGGAAAGCTCAGGGTGAGCAGAAGAGAAAGAGAGAGGAGAGCAACGCCTAATACACTGAGATGTCATAGGTTCTGTCATGAGGAGGGAACTAAGGTGACCCCTACGTGTTGGGCCCAGGGTTCCCAAACCAGATCAAAGTTTACAGTGTTATTTAGCAGTATACTGGATAGCTTTTCTTGTGACATTATCCACAAAATCTTCCTTTTTGCTGCAGAGAACGAAACTGTCTGTGTTTTCCAAGCCCTAGCAATAGTGAGCTTGGCTCCTAGCAAGATAAAGTGTATCAGTCTCCTAGATGGTTTAGAGAGCAATGGTATTTGATCATTTAAGAGCCCAATCATTGGGGTCCTGGGAATCCGACTACCAACTAGTTTATCTATTAATTTGAATATACGGAGCCAGAAGGGAGGTATTCTTGGGCATTCCCACCATACGTGGGCCATCGTGCCCACATGTTTACATCCTCTAAAGCACGTGGGGCTGCAAACATTTTTAAAGTGTCGCCTATGGAGATTTTTAAGTATTGTAGTTTGTCGCCATTCCATGAGTGTGCACAATTTTAAAGCGTGTCATGTTATCTATTTACTCGGCGTAACATCATCTTTTATAGTTTAAAAAAATATATATTTTGTGTTTTTTTGCATTAAAATGTATTTTTTTTTCAAAAAAATAGTATTTTAAAAACTGCTGCGCAAATACAGTGTGACATAAAAAAATTGCTCATAAGTTTACATAGCCTGGGCGAATTTATGATTTCTTGACCATTTTTCAGAGAATATGAATGATAACACAAAAACTTTTCTTTCACTCTTGATTAGTGTTTGGCTAAAGCCATTTATTATCAATCAAATGTGTTTACTCTTTTTAAATCATAATGGCAACAGAAACTTCCCAAATGACCCTGATCAAAAGTTTACATACCCCAGTTCTTAATACTGTGTATTGCCCCATCAATGACAGCTTGAAGTCTTTTGTGGTATTTGTGGATGAGGCTCTTTCTCTTCTCAGATGGTAAAGTTGCCCATTCCTCTTGGCAAAAAGCCTCCAGTTCCTGTAAATTATTGGGCTGTCTTGCATGAACTGCACGTTTGAGATCTCCCCAGAGTGGCTCCATGATATTGAGGTCAGGAGACTGAGATGGCCACTCCAGAACATTAATATATTCTGCTGTAGCCAATAACAGGTCAACTTGGCCTTGTGTTTTGGATCATTGTCATGTTGGAATGTCCAAGTACCTCCCATGCGCAGCTTCCTGGCTGATGAATGCAAATGTTCCTCCAGTTATTGTTGGCATTCATCTTGCCAACAATTTTGACCAAATTTCCTGTGACTTTTGTAGCTCACACTTCCCCAAAACATCAACGATCCATGGTTGTGGCCAAAAAGCTAAATTTTGGTCTCATCACTCCAAATTACTTTGTGCCAGAAGGTTTGAGGCTTGTTTCTGTGCTGTTAGACGTATTGTAAGCGGGATACTTTGTGGCATTTGCGCAGTAATGGCTTTCTTCAAGTGCCTCCTTATTGTGCATCTTGAAACAGCATCTTGAGAGTCCTGTATTTCACCTGAAGTTATTTATGGGGTTTTCTTTGCATCCCGAACAATTTTCCTGGCAGATGTGGCTGAAAGCTTGGTTGGTCCACCTGATCGTGGTTTGGTTTCAACAGAACCCCTCATTTTCCACTTCTTGATTAGAGTTTGAACACTGCTGATTGCCATTCTCAATTCCTTGGATATCTTTTTTTATATCCCTTTCCTGTTTTATACAGTTCAACTACCTTTTCCCACAGATCCTTTGACAATTCTTTTGCTTTCCCCATGACTCAGAATCCAGAAACATCAGTTCAGCACTGGGTCTGTCAGGAGTCCAGAAACTCATTGACCTTTTATACACACACACTAATTACAAGAAAACTGATCACGGGTGAGGATGGTTACCTTTAATAGCCATTCAAACCCCTTTGTGTCAACTTGTGTGCATGTTATGAGGCCAAAATCACCAGGGTATGTAAATTTTTGATCAGGGTCATTTGGGTAGTTTCTGTTGTGATTATGATTTAAAAAGAGTAAACAGTTAATTGATAATAAATGGCTTCAGCCAAACACTAAGCAGAAGTGAAAGAAATATTTTTGTGTTATCATTCATATTCTCTGAAAAATGGGCAAGAAATCATAAATTCTGCCAGGGTATGTAAACTTATGAGCACAACTGTATGATGTTTAAGGGATTCTAAGTAATTTTCCAGTAAAATACGGATATTCACTTGTAAACAAAAAGTGCCAGGTTAGCAAGTGGATATACACTGGTCATAATATACACGGATTGTAATATACATTGACCATTGACCCTCATACACTGATCATAATATACAGTATACACTAATGCCGCGTACACACGATTGGAAATTCCACCAGCAAAAGTCTGATGAGAGCTTTTGGTCGGAAAATGCGACCGTGTGTATGCTCCATCGGACTTTTGCTGGCAGAGTTCCAGCCAGCAAAAGATTGAGAGCAGATTCTCAATTTTTTGGTCGGAAAAAGTTTTGATAGGAAATTCTGATCGTCTGTACCAATTCCGACGCACAAAATTCCTACGCATGCTCGGTAACAATTCGACGCATGCTTGGAAGCATTGAACTTAATTTTTTCGGCTCGTCGTAGTGTTGTACGTCACCGCGTTCTTGACAGTTGAAAGTTCAGCAAACTTTTGTGCGACCGTGCCAACACACGGAGTAAAGTCCGTTAATTTTGAACGTGACTCCAGGTAGACGGGACTAGCGAAGGAAGTCAATGTCGTTGCCGCCTCCATCAACGAGATTGACACCTTGCTAGCCCCGTCGCCTGGTATGGATTTAAAGGGGAACCCCTACGCCGAAAAAAATGGCGTGGAGGTCCCCCCAAAGTCCATACCAGACCCTTATCCAAGCACGCAGCCCGGCCGGTCAGGAAAGGGGGTGGGGATGAGCGAGCGCCCCCCTCCTGAGCCGTACCAGGCCGCGTGCCCTCAACATGGGGGTGCTTTGGGGAAGGGGGGACCCTGCGGCCCCCCACCCCAAAGCACCTTGTCCCCATGTTGCACAGGGCAGCATGGAGGATGCTGTGTTATAATTACCTACACCCTGTGCACTCTGAAATACTGGATTTTTTTTTATGCACATTGCATATATTTGTGTGTGTGTGTGTGTGTTTAAAAAATACACAGGTGCTTACTTTTTTTAACATTTTCCAGTTTCATCCTGTGTTTCATATGTCGCCATCTTGTGGAAGCTATCAGAACTGTGCTAGTTGTGCAGGGCCCTTGTGCTCACATTTGTCTGTTCTGATGTCATAGTACTGATCAGAATTGACACCAATATTTGTGTGTTGCTGCAAGCAAAAAAACAAATCCAGGATTCCCCAATGTATGAAATGTTGCAGTAGCCAGCCCTCTGGTGCCCAACCTGCGGCCCTTGGACCTCTGCAGTTTGTAGTGAGAACACAGATTATGGTAATAGCACTGATCTCTACTAGCCTCATGTAGCCTGTTCCTAGTTTTGTATTGTCTTCTGCTTCATTTAATTCAAAAATGCAACATGTCCACACCCTCTAACCCTCATTTCCTCCATTAGGTCTTCAGTTTCTGGCAGTCCTCTCAAGCATTACATATATTGAACATTATGTTCCTGCCCTTTGATGATGTCAGGGCCACATTTAAGACCCCCTTTAGCTCATAAGTTGACAACCACTGAGCTAACCTATATATGTGACTTCCAATTAATGGCAGTAGGTATACAAACTAGAAATGCAGTTCTGAGGACTTGGCCTGTACAGGGTCAGCGTTTTGTTGACATCCTTTGGCAGTTCTATACTAACAGTAGGGGGCAGGTATGAGGTGTGCATGAGGAGGGGAAGTGAGGCTTTGCTCATAGTGAACAGAGAGGAGGGGAGGTGAGGTGTTGCACATAGAGAACCAGGGAGGTGAGGTGTTGCATATAGAGAACCAAGGAGGTGAGGTGTTGCTCATAGTGAACAGCTGGTACAGGAGGTGTTGTGTTGTTCTTAGTGAACAGTGGGGACAGGAGGTGTTGTGTTGCTCATAGTGAACAGAGGGTAGATCGCTCCTTTCTCCGCTTTGAGAATGTGGCTGCCCTATGTTAACAGGCGAAAACAATTAGATGGATGAGAGAGTCTCTTAAGGCTGTTGTGATTTCATTAGATGTAATCTGGTGCTAGAAATGTCTAAGCACTTCCCCAATATGCTTCATTGCTAAAAGAGGGCAAGTCCTGAGAGCAGAGTGTTCTGCTAGATTCACAAGGTGAGTGTAGATGTAGATTATGCTTGTGGATCTGTCACCTGTATTCTGACCTGCTCTGATGTAGGAGTTTTACATATATCGTATTGGTCTTATATGTGCTTTTACTACTCTGCGTGTGAGCATTTCTAATCCTTATTATTGCTGAATACAGCATTTAGAGAACACAAGTTTTTTTTTTCTCTTTCATATGGATGTGATCTAGTGTTATGCAGAGGAATCTTTGCTCTGGAAGACTGAAAAACAACCCTTCATCTGAATGACTGAGCAGTATTTCATCCCTGCGGGAAAACAAGCATGTTAAACACTATTTTCTTGTAGCGGACATACCAATTTCAAAATCGCACCCTATTGTCTGCATTGGAAGTATAGTTCCTGCACTATGTTTTGCAAGTTCAGGGGCGAGTTGCATAGACATCTGTGCATGAAGGCGCTCCGATGTCTTCCAAGTCACACCTGAAGTAGCACTGAAATGCTACTTTGAAATCGTGCTAGTAATTTAGGTGTCACGAACGGTGTGATTGGGGTGTTGGATGTATTTTATACATTACAGCACTTGCTAGTTTTATTGTGATTTTGTTTCACAGTTTGTAATTTTGGTAGTAATGTTTATTTTATTTTTTTTTTCTTTCCCCTATTTTTATATAACTTTATTATTAAAAGGTTTTGCTGTGAATTGAGTTCAGGGAGGACAGCCCTGCACTACATATTTTGTTACATGTAAACATAATGCTAGACCCTAGTGAACTCTGCACTAATGTATTTAACAAAACAAAGGCATATAAAAAAAGAAATTTTATAAACAGAAAAAAAAAAAGATGTTCTTAGATCTAGCTGCTTCGACTAGTATCCACAAACATATATAGATGTGGAATGCTATACCTTTAAGAAGAGTGAATATAATTATTATTATACAGGATTTATATAGCACCAACAGTTTATTTATATTGTAAAGTGTGGTGTAAACATACAAAAACGAATGCAATGCACACAAAGCAAGTGCAAAGTCCAACAGAATCACAACATAAGCTTAAAGCGGAGCTCCATCCAAAAGGGGAAGTTCTGCTTGAGGCTAGGTTCAAAATGGATGTGGCTTCTCCGCATGACATGCGAGTGTGCCTGGCTGTCAATGGAGCCAGTTCACACAGGTCCAGGGGTGGCCACAGTCCGCATTCCAAAAGGGTCATGTGCATGTTTGGGTCCAGGTCAGGTGTGAATTCAGGCAAACACACCGGACCCCATGCCGGGAAGCCGCACATATGTCTGCGAGTACCTGTTTTTTGCAGTTACCCACTCTAGGCAAAACAAGTGGAAGTCACACCCCCCCCCCCCAGTCATCTGTGAAGCCGCAAGCTGTCGCAACCAGGTGCACAGTGTTGAGACGCCACGGGGGCAGAAGACATAGGGAAGGGATGGCTCGGGTGAGTACATCTCTTGAACCTGGGACAAGTGAGTGTCGCCGCTAAAACTAAAATGTGCCTCCTACCAAGTCCACAGACCCCGTATTATAGACGTCACAAATTATATTTCGGAAAATTAAACAAATGCTAGCCGACTAAGGAAATCATAACAACGTTCCCAGGTCATTCCTCTTCACTTCCAGGAATGCTCTTGTTGCATCTCAAAGAACATACATAGTGTAACCCCCATAAAATGAATCCAAATTTATTGTAAATATAATGTACTCAAGGCAGCAGAAATAAATAAAGCTCTGAACATTCTGCCATACAGCACACATGTGTATTGCCATCAGATTGTGTACCCAGTCCTACGCACGTGTCATCAGAAATGGCATTTTCGGGAAACACAATGGCAAATCCATTGGGAAATCATGGCAGTGGAGACCACCAGGCCTTTCCTTGGGCAGTCCGTGAGCACAAAGACAATCCGACCTGCAGAAGGAGGCTGTAGGTGGCAAGTAAACCTGATCTGCTTGGAAAAATAGGATTTTTATAACAGCTTACCTGTAAAATCCTTTTCTTTGAAATACATCACGGGACAAAGAGCCATAGTAATTATGTGGGTTATAGGCCACCTTCAGGTGATGGACACTGGCACACCCCAAGACAGGAAGTCCACTCCCTATATAACCCCTCCCACTACTGCAAGCGCCTTTTTGTAGCAAAGCAATACACGTGTATACCAGAAAGAAGGGAGGGACCTCTGTGTCCCGTGATGTACTTCAAAGAAAAGGCTTTTACAGGTAAGCCGTTATAAAAATCCTATTTTCTTAATCGTACATCACGGGACACAGAGGCATAGTAATTACTATGTGGGATGTCCCAGAGCAATGCCAACTGAAGGGAGGGGGACAACAAAATTAGGGCACCATGAGATTAGAGGACTTACTGCAGCACACTGCGCCCAAAGGCAATATCCTTATGACTTTTTACAGAATATGGTAAATATGTGGACTGTAGACCAAGTTGCAGCCTTGCAGATTTGAGCCATGGAGGCTTGGTGATGCACTACCCATGAAGCACTAACAGCCCTTGTGGAGTGCGCTTTGATTAGAAAAGGTGGAATCTTCCGCTTTAAACCATAAGCTTGAACAATTACTTGTCAAATCCATTTGGAAATCGTAGATTTCGATGCTGCCTGTCCTCTTTTAGGACCTTCAGGCAATACAAACAAAACATCAGTTTTTCAAATCTGAGCAGTCGCTTTCAAGTAGACCTTGACTGCTCTCACCACATCAAGAGAATGTAGTGACTTTTCTTCCATAGAACCGGGTTCTGGAAAAAATGAAGGTAGAACAATATCCAGGTTTAAATGAGAACTTGACACTACCTTCAGTAGAAAGTTAGGATGAGGACACAATACTACCTTATCCTTGTGAATAAATATGGCTCTTTACACGAAAGAGCAGTCAACTCCGATACCCTTCTTGCAGAAAATATGGCTACCTGAAAAAACTAGTTTCCTTGTCAAAAGGACCAAGGGAATTTGTCATATCGGCTCAAAAGGCTGTTTCTGTAATGCTTACAGAACTAAATTCAAGTCCCACGGGTTCAGGGGTGACCTAACCGGAGTATTAAGCCGCGTTACCCCCTGAATAAAGCTACAAGCCAAAGAATGCGAAGCAAGTGGTCGCTGAAATAATAACGATAAGGCCGAGACCTGGCCTTTGATATTACGCAAGGCCAGCTTCATTTCTAACCCCATTTGCAGAAAGTAAAGGATTCTACCTATGACATACTTCCTGGGGTGCCAATCCCTGGATTCACATCAGGAGACACATGCCTTCCAGAGTCTATAATATACGATTCTGGAGGCCAGCTTCCTTGCATTAACCAAGGTAGATCCCACTGAACCTGACAGCCCACGTTTGTTCAGAATGTGTGTCTCAATAGCCAAACCGTTAAATTTAGAGTTTGTAAGGTAGGATGTAATACCGGACCTTGCAAGAGAAGGTCTGGACGTGGTGGTAGGGTCCACGGGTCCCCTACCGCCATCTTTATGATCTCTGCATACCAAGATCTCCTGGGCCACAAGAATCACCTACTTCCCTTCCTGCTTGATCCTGCAAAGAAGTCGTGGAAGCAGCAGAACAGGAGGGAATGCATAAATCAGTGAAAACTGATTCCACGGGAATACCAAGGCATCTGTTCCGCATGCTAGCGGATCTTTTATTCTTGACACAAAGTTGTTAGATCTGTTTGCGTCCAGGTTCAACAAAAAGATTAAGTCCGGAATCCCTCATCTTTGACATATTGTCAGGAAGATATCGGGGGGGGGGAGAGACCATTCTCCCGGGAACAATTGCTGGCGACTCATGTAGTCCGCCTGCCAATTTTATATTCCTGGAATGAAAACTGCCGATAGGCAACGTACATTGTTTTCTGCCCAAGTTAGGATATGATTCACCTCTCTCTGGGCCGCATGACTTCTTGTGCCCCCTTGGTGATTGATATAGGCCACTGCTGTGGCATTGAAGGATTGGATCCTGACAGAACAATTCCGTAACCTGAACGTCCAGGCCCTCAGGGTTAAGCGCGTTGCCCGAGTCTCTAGACTATTGATGGGCAAGGTAATTTCTGATCTGGACCATTTCCCTTGGACAGTCACCTCTTCCAGGACTGCTTCCCAACCCAAAAGGGTTCTGTTGTTGCCACCTTCCAGGTAACTGGTAGGAAGGATTTTCCCTTCTGCAGATTGTTGGATCTCAACCAACAACAGAGCTTGGACCTTCTTGTTCCAAGCTGATAGGATACTGTTTTGCAGCAGTCTCGAACGAAACCGAGCATAAGGAACGTCCTCGAATGAAGCCACCATCTTTCCCAACAACCTCTTGCAAAGTCAAATAGAAGGATTCTTCTGTGCCTTGACTATCTGAATCAGCTCATTTATGGCACTGATCTTTGCCTGGGGTAAGAGTACTTCTTCTGGGCTGTATCTCTGATCAGACCCAAGTATTCCAATCTCCTTGATGGTTTTAAGGAAGAACGCTCTAGGTTGAGAATCCAACCTAGGTATTCCAGGTAGTTGACTGTGGTGACCATACTTTGGTCTAAGCGGGCTACCGACTGGTCTATCAAGAGCAGATCGTCTAGATACGCTATAATCGTTATACCTTGGGCCCTTAATCTGGCTAGAGGAGGGGCCAGGACCTTTGTAAACACTTGAGGTGCAGTAGCTAGACCGAAAGGCAGAGCTACAAACTGAAAATTACGGTTTTCTACCTTGAAGCGTAGATATTTCTGGTGAGCGGGAAAATCGGCACATGGGAGGTATGCATCCTTGATGTCGATTGACACCAGTAGTTCTCCTCCTTGTAGGATGGAGACTACTGATCGGATTAACTTAAAAACCGGTTTAGATCTTTGAGATCTAGAATGGGTCTGACATCTCCATTTGGTACCGTGAAAAGGTTTGAATAAAACCCCAATCCCTGCTCTTCCATGGGGACCACCGATATCACCTTTTGACACAAAAGATGGTCCAATGCTTGAAAGAGACTTCTTTTTCTCTGGATCCCTGGGAACGTTTGATATGAGAAAATGAGGAGCCAGGGACTCTCGGAACTCGTTTGTACCCTAGAGTAATTGAGGAAGCCACCCATTTGTCTTGACACTCTTCCTGCCAGACCCTTGAGAACTGCAGAAGTCTCCCCCCCCCCACTCGAGCGAGCGGGGGCACCCCTTCATAAGGAGGCTTTAGTATTTTGTTTTATAGGTTTCCTTTCCCAGGACTTATGTCCCTAGGGTTGACCCTGAGGTTTACCTCTTGAATTTGACGGTGGAGGCCATCGAGACTGCCTAGAGGCTGATGCTCCTGACACTGGGGAAGAGGCTTGTTTAAATGAAATATGCTTACTCCTTTTCCTAATTGGCAAAAGGGTACTTTTGCCATTAAAAATTCTTCGGATGTACTTATCCAGATCATCCCCAAACAGCCGTTCACCGCAAAAAGGAAAACTAGCCAGGCGCTTTTTGCAGGGCGCTTCGGCTGACCAATTTTTCAAGCATAGTATTCTACGCATATGCACCAGCCCAAGCGTAGAATCTCTCAAAGCGTCTATTGCAAAACATAACGCCCCTGGTAGCTCGACCAAATCTTGGGCCTGCTGATCAGTAAAGCTTGAGCACCTGTTTAAACTGGTCTCTCAAGGATTGACATACACCAATTGCTGCCAGCACAGGCTGAGTTACTGAACCTGCCAGAGAAAAAGTGTTTAATAGGAATTCCAACTTCTTATCCGTTGGATCCCTAAGCATTTGAGCATTGTCTACCGTACAAGTCAAACTTTTATTCACAGAGGATATAGCAGCGTCAATTGCTGGTATCTCCCATTTTTTATTAAACTTTTCCTCCATAGGGATAAAGTGTTGAAAACCTTTTAGGAGGATAAAAATGCTTATCTGGGTGATACCACTCAGAATACATAAGCTTTTCCAGCAATGAATGGATAGGAAAAGCATGCACAGCTTGGGGAGGCTTTAGCAAACCCACACAAGCAGTAGGTTTATCAACCGACTCAGTTAAGGGTAGCATAAATGTGGAGCGGACTAATTCAGTAACAAATTGTACCATCAATCTTTCAGATTGGGAACCCGATCGTTCCGCATTTGACCCCTCAGAAGAGTCATCATCAGCTTCTTCCAGGTCCCCTGAGGAAAAATTCATCTCCCGCCCCTGGTTCCTCAGTTTGAGGGTCCTGTGTAGCGGAAAGGGACCTATCGCACTTAGTCTCACTCTGGGATGCGATTAAAGCCGCTAACCTCCAATTCTAATATGGTTGAGGAAAAAACTCCTTCAGTAACAGACAGGGGCTGCAGTGTTGGAAACAGTTGCAACACCCAATGTCCCTGATGGCTCTCTCTGACCAGCCACTTCAGATCTCTCAGGGGAGGATGCCATTTTAGAGATGATTTTAGGCTTATTTGAGCTTGAAGGAGTCCCTCTTGAGCCCTTTTTGGGGGCGTTTCTACCCCCCCTCCTGACCATAGCCCGATGCACAAATTCAGAGGTACTACCAGAAGAAAATCGCATCTACTGCTTGAGCAAATCGTCCAGCAACTGCCGCTGCTATTTAACGCTCAGCCTGATGCTTTTAGTAAATATGCCAAGGGAACGCCTGTGTCACCAAACCTCTTACATGCCCCTTTTTGCTCGTGTCCCTCAGACAGCTGCAACCAGCAAAAAAATTGAGCTTTTAAAACATACTCCTGCGCTGGACATTGCCGCACGCCAACGGCACGCTAAGCCCCCCTCCGTCACATCCCGCCTCCTCTCTTTTCAAAAGAGCGTCTTCCCGCGTGGACCTCCGATCCGACGGGAACAGTGTGTGTGTGGGTGGCGAGGAGGAGACCCGATAATCAAACCACCGTGCAGGGGCTGTAAAAAACAGAGCGGCTTTGCTGATCGTTCTGGCCTCCCCCTATGCAGGGAGAGCCTTGTCCAGGTGGGAGGTGTTTTTTGGAAGAAAATCCCTCCCAATCTTACCGGAGGCCTGGGCTGCTCGCCAGAGGGAATATGCAGCTTCTGCTGAGACTGCGTGATCTTTGAGGAAAGCATGACAAGGTACGTGCTCTATACATCCTCCAGTGGTGACTTTTAGGCATGACAACATTTACTTTTTAAAGGAGACAATTCATAAGAAACTTAAAAATTCCTTAGAAATCTCCACTTACATTTCTTTGCTGCAGGGATTTCTGTGGTAAAACCAACAAACCCAATGTTCACCTCTCACGGTGGGCTCGGTTTAAAAACCTTCAGGAACCGGGGCCCCTTTTTAATCGGGGGATCCACACTCCTGGACCCATAAAAGACCCCGCCAGAAAAACCTTATGGCTGAAAAAAAACTAAAAAAGTACTGGATCCCGGGGTCCAGCTCTCTAAAAAGAGATGCATTACGGGCTAAACCTCGTTTCTTCCGCCACAAGACCATTCAATTCGGCCTAAAAGACACTTTGAATGGATCCGGCTGTATAGCTGGCCCCAGCAAGGATTTCTCCAGTGGAGCTCAGCATAGCACATCTTTACTCGTGACCAACACCCAAGACACTGGCGAAAAAAACAAGGTACTCCCAGTAGTGGGTGGGGTTATATAGGGAGTGGACTTCCTGTTCTAGGGTGTGCCAGTGTCCATCATCTGAAGGTGGCCTATAACCCACATAGTAATTACTATGGCTCTGTGTGTCGTGATGTACGATTAAGGCTACTTTCACACTGGAGCGGTGGGGGCACTGGCGGTAAAGCGGCGCTATAGTTAGCGCCGCTTTACCGTCGTTTTAGCAGCGCATTTCGGCCGCTAGCGGGGTGGTTTTACCCCCGCGAGCGGCCGAAAAAGGGTTAATACCGCCCGCAAACCGCCGCTGCAGCGGCGTTTTGCGGGCGGGTTCGGGGCGCTGCCCCATTGTTTTCAATGGGAACCGGCGCTATAGGAGTGGTATAGGAGCTCCTATAGCGAGCCAAAGATGCGGCTTGCAGGACATTTTCCAGCGTCCTGCAAGCGCACCGCTTCAGTGTGAAAGCCCTCGGGCTTTCACACTGAAGACACAGCAACAGCTGTTTCGGGCACTAGCGCCTGCTAGTGTGAAAGGGGCCTAAGAAAACAAACCCTTCTCTTCACAGAGGTGGACTGTTGGCCAGGGTATTACTGACACGGACAGCAGGTGCCCAGTCATATGTGTCCCCGTGAGGTACTTAACTCACCAGCTGCCACAAATCTAGATGGCGCTGTCGAAACTGACCCAGTGAGTAGCGAAAAGCCTGCGCAAACTTTGTGGCCAGACTGGGATGACTGCTAGATCTAGATTATCCAACCTGTTTATTGAAGATCTTAACAGGAAACATTCCAAGAAAAAGGAAAAAATAGGGAAAAGGGCTATGGTACCACAGGTCCCAAGCAAGGAATTCTGTCCTTTGCTACAGGCAAGCCCATTCGTTCTGCCTAGTGTTAAGAGGTGGTTTTATACCAGCTAGGACTCTCAATAGGTGATGCCTAGTGTGCCACTATAAAACCCTGAAGAATAGAGGAGCTCTGTCTGTTAATGAACATGAGAATTTTTTTTTCCCTTGATTGGGTATGGTTTTCAAAATGAATGCCAACTTATAACCTCATTCACTTAGCTAACTGAAATTCACTTTGTAAAAGTTAAAGCTCACTTTGCAATGTAAACATTGTCTACTCATTTAGTAAATCAACCCTATTGAGCGACAGCCTACTGGGGCTGCTGACATCATATCTGACATGGTGGCACCCAGCAACAACCTCAGGGTATTTGAATGTTTACATATAAGATGCAAGAAAATAATGTGCATAAAATATGTTAAATGCACATATAACCTAATGGGGAGCTTTTTGTTAAAATTAATGTTCTGGCAAAAGGGTCTCTGAAAAAAAGAAAGCCAATGTAGCCACCATATCGATTGACTGGTGAGCTGCGATATTTTACATTTTTGTTCTTGGTTTTATCCGTTAATGAGAAGTCCCAAAAGCTGGCAGAGCATACTAGCATGGTTTGGTTGTCACTATTAACATTGGACCAGTTTTAATAGAAAATGAGTAGCTGCCATTGCTGACTTGCTTGCACTGGACAGAGGTGAGCTGCTGTAGCCAACTTTCAAATTAACAAGCTGGTGAATGGTTGCTAGGACCGCCCTGCTCTTAGCAACCAATCACCTAAGTAAACTTAATGTCTCCTTTACCTGAAAAACTTTAATAAAATAAAACTTCTAAAGATGATTATTTTTAAACTTGGTATTAATATATAATTTTATTAAAGTTTTTCAGGTATAGGAGACATAAATTAAGTTTACTTTCAACAGAAAAATGAAAGGGCAAAGAATATTTACATAAATTCAAAATACGGTGTACACCTATTGTGCACCAAGAGTATACATGACCCAAACCTAAAACTTTTGGAACATTTAGTAAAGTCAATTATTATAGTTAGTGCTTAGGTAATATATGCCACATTTGCATTGGCAGTTCTCGCTTGTGCCCTCCACCCAGTGCTGCTGTGCCCCCCCTCCACTCTGCTGTGAAAATTACAGTGGCAGAGGCTGAGGGAAAAAGCCAGCTCCTAATTGGCTCTGTGGTCTGGATGGGACAGTGATTCAGCCTGGAACTGAACCGCAGTCCCCCGATCAGGGTTGTATAACTGCAATTGATGATCCTTGAGTCCAATGGAACAGGGCCCACCAGCAGCCAGATGTTCCCTGAAGAAGGGTGTCTACATGTACAAATAGGAGGTGGTTAAAAACCACTGTCATCATATAGAGGACAAATAGTCATACAGGCTGGCTGTGCATGATCACTCTGAACATGGTAAAAAATGGCCTAAGCCAATGGGTCAAAACAAAGCTTAGCTGAGAATAAAGCCATTCAGGGATACTGTAAGGGTCAATAATGGGCATGTACAATGTTGGCAGCATTAACTGGCACACTTTTTTTTGTTTTTTTACAAATAAACTTCCAAATCTTAACAACTGGTCTCTTTCCCTCATTGAGAAAGAAGTGGTTTGAACCTATATGCACCTTCCTCATTGTACAAGATTATTGCTAATCACTACCTGTTTGAGGGTTGGTATCTTAACACTAGGCTTTTGCCATCTTCAAGGGCCATAATCTGTTTACACCAGAATCTAGAATCTTCTAGGGGTAGAAAAGAAACACGCCACGAAGTCTAAACTGTTTACTATACATTTTATACAAATTTTTTTAAAAAAAGGAAAAGAAACAAGACACACAATGGAAACATTTGACCATACTGTTTGCAGAGATTGCATCACCTAATGCCCCAACTTAAAAAATAGCATGTAGAAATCTGCAATTTACACCCTTTTTCATCTGTATTGCTGAAGCTAACAGTCCAACGGAGATTTTCATAAAAATTATATTCAAAAAGTAAACAAAAAAAAAAAAAACACAAAAAGCTGTGCCTGGGTGTGCAAATCATCTCCAACGTACACTTGTATAAAGATCATTCATCCAGAAAAAGTGTGTGGGGTTGTACATCCTACGCAGGTGCTCAAGGCCATAATCCAAGACACTGGATTGTTAAACTCGCTTTGGGTGGGTTACCAAAACCATATACATATTATATATACACACACATAGAAATTATCTTTTTTTTTCCATTTTGTAAGGCAATGAAATGGTGACAATTTAATTCATAATAGAACAAAAAAAATATATATTTTTCTCTCGTTTCTTCTTCCTGGACTTTCGGCCAACCATCAGGGTAGGAGGAGGAAAACACATAAAAACATGCGACTCTTGGTTCATGTACACAAAAATATTCCCATAATGTTTTTAATATATTTTATGTGTGTTTTCTTTAAAAATGCCATTTGGTGTATCCATAATTTGGGGATGAGAGCACGGAGAGAGGGGGTAGGGAAATAAAGGAACGCTAGGGAAAGGAAAATTGCATTTAGACACCAATTCAGTTTGTGTCTATTGCACATTCAATCTAACCTTTTTGAAAAAAAAGTTTAAAAAAAAAAAAATCATTCATCAGGCAATACACGCTTCCGACCAAAGGTGTTGGGAGAGGAAAGGCACTGCAAAGAATAATTGTGCCCATTATTTGTTTGCAGGCATATGGAAATTCCTTTTAGAAAAATAAGTCTACCCATTCATCCGTTTATGCACAACTCTGTGCTGCATGTATAGTCCTATAGCTGATGCATCTTTAAGCCCCCCATATATAACTTAAATAATGTTTTTAAAACCCCCCAGAGATGCATATGAAGGTCTGGGGACAGGTCAGGAGGGAGTCAGACTGCCATCAGCAGGTGCAGGTTCAGTGCATTTGTAAAGAGCAATTTCAGTTCCGCTTCTCATTTAACACAAAGAAGCCCCCCCACGTTGGCCATGAACTCTTCCAAACTTTTCAGGAAGGACATCTTCTGTTTGCGGTCCAGAGTGGGAGGAGTGCTGCTTGCCGTAAGCTTGTTAAAGGCATCTGCTAAACGCTGGTAGATAACAGGATCCTGTTGACTAGATAATAGTGTTTCGACTAACTCGGCATACTCCGCCTACAGGGGGAAAAAAAAAACAGGAATGAGAAGAGCAAATTGCATATATCTGACATGCAAAACAGAAGAATAGTGTGTCCAATTTTCTATATCTTTGTAGAACTTTATATTTAAGCACTACAATATACTAGTACCAAGAAGAGCTAAAGAGGAACAGTGGTGAAGGTGTAGGTAAAAGTGTACATCCAGCCAAAACCTTTCCTGATTTTGGAAGGAATGGAGAAGGGTTAGAACCCCTGATGCATTTCAATGCTCTTTAAAAGAGATTCTCTTTGCCCTCCCTTTACATTTACAGCTGCACATAGAAGTTTTTTTTTACCTTAATGCATAGTATGACTGGCCACGTGCCCTTAACCACTTCCGGACCATCCACCGTCGTTGTACGTCGGTACTTTAAAGGAGGATATCATTGTTATGGCAGCAGCTAGCTGCCAAAGCCCCGGTATCCTCCTTTTCAGCGGAAGGTCTGGTTTTAAGATAAAAGTGGTCTCTGCAGCGGATCCGCCGCAAGATCACTTTAATCAGCGGCGGGAGAAGGGCCCCCCTCCCGCCACGATCCAGTGCCCTCCACCGCTTACCAGAGCCATCAGCAGCGGCGGAGGTGATCACGTCTGTCCCCTGCCTGGGTATGGAGATGAGTGAGGGGAAGATGGCCCCCACCCTTCTCCATATCACTTCTGCCTATAGCTCTTAAAGGGCCTTTTTTTTTTTATTATTGCATTTTAATGTAAATATGAGATCTGAGGTCTTTGACCCCAGATCTCATATTTAAGAGGTCCTGTAATGCTTTTTTTTTTCTATTACAAGGGATGTTTACATTCCTTGTAATAGGAATAAAAGTGACAATTTTTTTTTTTTTTTAAACAGTGTAAAAAAAAAAAAAAAATATGAAAGAAAATGTTCCCCCTGCTGTAGAAAATTGGATCATGCTTTTGTTGGGTTTTTCGCCTTCCTCTGGATCAACTGTGGGTAAAGGATTGTGTATATGGGAATTGTATGATTTTTTTTTTTTTAATTGGTTGAATTAGATGGACTTGTTGCTCCTCTCTTTAAAGCAGTGGTTTTGGGGGTAACTTAAAAATGGTGCCAAAATCATTACAGTTTCAAATGAAAATAAACTTAGAGGACTTTCTAAAGTTATCACATTTGCCAAGTTTCCTAAATAGCACAAAGTTCAGGGAGATTTTTCAATTGGTTGGAGTTCCTCCTTCGGAGGCTTCATCCTTTCGGAAAACTGGATATGATAAAAGGGCAGCAGGTTATTGGGTTAAATGCTGCTGAGCAAATATAGAAACATATCTGTAGCTGGGTTTAGTGGTCTGATTTAGATGATGAACACTGCCTGCTCACTTTTCCATCAGCAGAAAGCTATGCAGACTATTCGAACCGTATGAACACAAGTGGAAAAATCTTCCAACTTTTATAAGCCACAAACTCCATGAAGTTTAAAAGGGCCAAAGAGCCAAGATAGAAGCTGAAAACATTAATGTAAATTTACAGAAGACATTGTTGGGGAACTAGAAATTTTGACCATTGTAATTACAAGAGAAAACAACGCTACATTTGTTAAAGTGTGTTTTATCGGTTTAACTATAAACACTTGGAATCCATCCCTAAAACTTAGACCCCCCCTTTCACACTGGAGGCTTCTTGGCGCTAAAGATAGCGCCTGAAAAAATGGCCCTCAATGCTCCCCAGTGTGAAAGCCTGAGTGCTTTTACACTGGGGCGCTGCGCTGGCAGTCCTGCAAGCAGCATCTTTGGGGCGCATCAATAGGCAGCGCCTGCAAAGCGCCTCGGCAGCGGCGCTCTTAACCCTTTATTCGGCAAGGGTTAAAAGTGCACCGCTAGCGCCCAAAAAGGGCCTCTAAAACGACAGTAAAGCGCCGGTAAATCTAGTGGCGCTTTACCGCTGACGCAGCAGCGCTGCAAGAGTGAAAGGGCTCTTCCAGTGCAACCAGAAAGTATTCACAGCGCTTCACTTTATGTTACAGCCTTATTCCAAAATGGATTAAATGTATTATTTTCCTCAAATGTCTACAAACAATACCCCATAATGACAACGTAAAAGGAGGTTGTTTGAAATCTTTGCAAATTTATAAAAAAAAAAAAATTAAAAAAAAAATTACACGTACATAAGTATTCACAGCCTTTGCTCAATATTTTGGCGAAGCACCTTTGGCACCAATTACAGCCTCAAGTCTTTTTGAGTATGATGCTACAAGCATGTTCACCTATTTTTGGTCAGTTTCTCCCATTCTTCTTCTTTGCAGGACCTCTCAAGCTCCATCAGATTGGATGGGGAGCGTCAGTGCACAGCCAGGTCTGGGCTCTGGCTGGGCAACTCAAGGACATTCACAGTTGTCCCGTAGCCACTCCTTTGTTATCTTGGCTGTGTGCTTAGAATTGTTGCCCTGTCAGAAGATAACCCTTCCACCCCAGTCTGAGGTCCAGAGCGCTCTAGAGAAGGTTTTCATTGAGGACATTGCTGCATTCATCTTTCCCTCGATACTGACTAGTCTCCCAGTTCCTGCCAATGAAAAACACCTCCACAGCATGATGCTGCCACCACCATACTTCACTGTAGGGATGGTATTTGCCAGGTGATGAGCAGTGTCTGGATTCCTCCAGACATGACGCTTGCCTTTCAGGCCAAAGAGTTCAATCTTTGTTTCCTCATGGTCTGAGAGTGCTTCAGGTGCCTTTTGGCAAATTCCAGGTGAGCTGTCATGTGCCTTTTTTACTAAGGATTGGCTTCCGTCTGGCCACTCTACCATACAGGCCTGATTGGTGGAGTGCTGCAGAGATGGTTGTTCTTCTGGAAGGTTCTCCTCTCTCCACAGAGAAACGCTGCAGCTCTGTCAGATTGACCATCAGGTTCTTGGTCACCTCCCTGACTAAGGCCCTTCTCCCACAATCGCTCAGTTTGGCTGTGCGGCCCCTGCTAGGAAGATTCCTAGTGGTTGCAAACTTCTTCCATTTACAGATGATGGAGGCCACTGTGCTCTTTGGGACCTTCAATGCTGCTGAAATGTTCCTGTACCTTTCCCCAGATATGTACCTCGATACAATCCTGTCTCGGAGGCCTACAGACAATTTCTTGGACTTCATGGCTTGGTTTATCCTTACCTTATATACACAGATGTGTGCCTTTCCAAATCATGGCCAATCAACTGAATTTACCACAGGTGGACTCCATTCAAGTTGTAGAAACATCTCAAGGATGATCAGTGGAAACAGGCTACATCTGAGCTCAATTGTGAGTGTCATGGCAAAGGCTGTGAATACTTCTGTACATGGGAATTTTTTTTATAAATTTGCAAATATTTAAAACAAACTTCTTTCACAATGTCATTATGGGGTATTGTTTGTAGAATTTTGAGGAAAATAATGAATTTAATCTATTTAGGAATAAGGCTGTAACATAACAAAATGTGGAAAAAGTGAAGCGCTGTGAATACATTCCAGATGCACTGTACCAGACCAAGTCACAGCTCCAGTGTTGTCCCAGCTACAGCTCCGCACTCCTCACTTCTGGTCTCACATGACACTGAGCAAGAGACTATGGCCATCAGTCAACTCCTGTAAGGAGGGAGTAGGGGCGTGGTTTACTGGCTCTGTATGCATCTATGGATGCACACATCCCGGCTTGGTTTCCCCCTCTTAGCACTCGGCTCGCTGGAGGAAGAGGAGTGGACAGCATTGGTGGGGGACTGAAAAACTGGGAGGTAAATGGCTACTCTGTGCAATATCATAACAAAGTGGGTAGGTATACCTTTTTTTATATTAAAAAAAAAAAAATTTAAACTTTACTATCACTTTAACAAAGCTTTTTTAATTCCTTTTGCCTCCCTATAACAGTCTGATTACTATGGATCTTGTCAGTAGATTCATTATTTTACTGTAAAAGACAAAGCTGTTCAGTAAAAGTGGTTATTACAGGGTTTGGAAAAACTACATTACACTGCTGAGGGTGCTTCCAGAAAAGCATAACCTTGTTGCTGTACCTACTTAAAAAACACTACCTGGAGTTAAGCTTCCATTTGTTTGTCTTTCATGTAAAGTCTAAATATATTAACACATTATACACAGACTGCAGACCATACGTGACCACCTTGACACTATCACCTGGACCATATCAAAAAGATTCCATGCTCTCATAACGTTTATAAGGGTTTCTTCCAGGTAACTTTAGTCTCACACACCAAATTAAAACCATAATTCAAGGTAAAAGACCACACATCAGATACAAGGCGTAAAAATGATTTCATGAAACAGGTTTTCTTTATGATAAAAAGCAAGATTTACAAATAAAAACATGGATGAGGTCTGTTGCGTTATATTCCATAGTAAAAGGTATCAAATGTTGCACAAACATACATACCTGGTTCAAGCAGACCAATGTGTAAAATGCTTCACCTGCTGCTGTGGTCATTTCCGTATTGTGTTTTTGCAGAACAAGCATGTCAAAGACCAACTGAAATAAGAGGGAATAGGTAAGCATTTGCTTCTTTTCTGCCCCCCCCATATTGCAAATAAATCAAGCACTCACCTTGAGAAAGTGCCGTGTTGCTGCCAGCAGTGGAGACTCTGTGTCCTGAGCCTTAGCACACTGCTCAGCCAATGGGGTTAATGCTTCCAGACAAAGTTGTGACACTTCTGAGCTCATCCTGATTTACTAAGAGTTAAGTATTATTTTCTTAATGTAAAAAAAGACAGATAGTGCAACTAAATAGACTGACAGCAGAGTAACTAGGCACCAATATTTCTACTAACAGAAAAACACCAATAAACACAGAATCAATTAAAAATAAATGAATAAAAACTGAAAAATATTCACTGTATCATCTGAGGCTGTTCTCTTCACTGGGTATATGTGGGGATATACATCCACTTTAAACACTGGACACTTCCACCCCCTTTCTTCCCAGGATAATCTTTCAGTGCTGTCGCACTTTAACAATTGCACGGTCATGCAACACTATACCTATATTACATTTTTAACACAAATATGAGGGTTTTTTTTAGGTTTTGCTAAAGAAAGAACAAAAACGCCCCAAAAAAAAATAGAAATAAAAAAAAAAAACCCTCTTCATTTCAGTTATACAATTTTGCAAATAAGTAATCTTTCTTCATGAATTTAGGCCAAAATGTATTTGGCTACATTTTTTGGGTGAAAACAACCCATTGAAATCAATGGGAAACCGCGGGGATACCGCCCGCAAACCGCCGCTGCAGCGGCGCTTTGCGGAGGTTTTTAACCCTTTTGGGGCCGCTAGCGGGGGTTAAAACCACCCCGCTAGCGACCGCATACCGCGGGAAAAACGATGGTAAAGCAGCGCTAAATATTAGCGCTGCTTTACCGTCGCCGCCCCGCACCGCCCCAGTGTGAAAGGGGCCTTATACAATTTTGCAAATAAGTAATCATGAATTTAGGCCAAAATGTATCAATCCAAAAGTTCTGAAAGCCCATCTAATTTCCTAAGGCCCAAAAACACCATGGCAATACAAATATCCCCCAAATTGACCTCTTTATGGAGAATAGACAGTCCAGGGTATTCAGTAAGAGGCATGGAAAGTTTTCTGAAGTTGTAATTTGTCACAATTTTTTTGAAAATGATGTAAAAAAAGAAAAAAGAAAAAAAAAAAAATCACTTTTTTTAAAAAAAAGACATACATTTTTTCATGATTTTTAACACTGACAGCGCAATACCATGTTACCATAGTAATACTAATACTCTGGGGAAGTGATCAGGATTTTAATTTTTTTTGTGTGATTTGTTGTGATTAGCCACAGCTAATCACATGGTACAGATGTCTGTACCATGTGATCACTGTGACCAATTACAGCTAGCAGCACAATTAGACACGATGGATGGCATGAAAGGAAGCCATCCGTTGTTTACAATTGTCATGTGATCTGCTGTGATTTGTCACAGTGATCACATGGTACCAGCAGGAGGATCGGATGAAAGTCCCGCCTGGCCATCATTTTGCTATAGGCCAGGTGGGAACTGGTTAATGATGAAGCTACATCCTTCTGCTCTAAAATTTTTTATATTGTCAGTCAATCAAGTAAAGTGTATTTCATCAAAAGAAGCCACTACAGTTGGTTGTGGTTCAAATAGAAAGGATACGAAGTCATCCCTAGCTCTAGAGAATACATTAGGCTCTTGAATAAGTCTTCTGGAAGTTGTGGAATCTTTTCAGGAAAAATCTCACATATAAACGTAATCAGCTTGTAGTACTGGTTGCAAAGTGATGGGAACTAGAACAAAAAAAAATTGTTACAATCATAAATGAAAAGTAAGGAGTGTTGAAATACAAAACAAAATATATAACAAAAATATACAAATAGAAATACAACAAAGAAGCCACATCTATGATGAGTTATGAGTGAAAGACCAACCTTTAGCAGATCTTGTGACATTAGTGGCAGCACAATATTAACACCGTATAAAACTACATCTGCCGCTGAAACTGGTCGGTTAGTTGCTTGTCCCTGCTCATGTGGTCGAAAAACTTCATCTAAAACAGTCAGAGCAAGAGTTAATGGACATTTTATCCCAAGCATTTTATGGTGAAAAAGTTTCAGCTCTGCTCATTTAATACAGTCTGATCTTCTCTTCTATCAGCATTCCCGAACAGTGAATTCAATTTAATTGCATAATCGGTGCATGCAAAAAGGATTAAAGCACAACTAAATGCAAAACTTTTTTTTTCCAGTTTTGGACAGAGGAGATGGATTGTCCTCTTTAACATTATCATTGAAAGGGAAAGTAAAAGAAAATCACACATTTTGGGTTGTCCTCAGAAAAGTAAGATAGGGGAAATCTAATAATGGGGACACTAGTTCTGGTGAACTGGGGATTCCCTTAATATGAAGGGATTTCCTCTTACTTCCCGTTTTGTCCAATGGGACACAGATGGCAAAAAATAAACTGACAGGGGTGATAACCCTCCCTTTACTCTATCCAAAAAAAAAAAAAAAATTTGCTATTAATCTCCACAGCCTTTACAAACCAAGATGACCGAACAAATCTTCAGCATCTGACCCTTTCTGAGCTGTTTGGAGCTGCTGGTCCCTCTCTGCATGCCATGGTTCCTTCATCCAACTCCACACCATTACATGACACAGTAGTATATGGGGAGCAGATATTCAACACCATAGCATACAGTATATCAGATGCTGAAGATGTTTCAGTTAGTGCAGCTCCAAGAAGACAGCAAACATCAATGTTAAGAGATAGGTTTTTAACCCTTTTTTATTGCAGGCATGCCTTTGGTTTGAGTTTTAAAATCTTCATGACAGAGTCACTTTCAATGCTACCACTTGTAAATTCAGGCAACATAATATATAATATAGTCTGGCCACCTTACAAATCAGACGATCTTGGTTATTACTAAACAAATTCAATATTACCAGCAACAAGAATACAGCACATAGAGATGCAATTTTTCCTTTTTTTAAGTAGCCAGGAGGAACAAGTTCTATTTCGATAGGTTTAGTACTAGGCACAGCTCTTTCTTTAGGAGAAAAGAACACTGCAGGAACAGCATTGAAGCATCAGCATAGCCATATCCCAGGAGAAGTTGGTGCTCTACCATGGCAAAGTCACTGGCAAGTTACTGCCTCACTTCCCCACTGACCAACATAAAAAGGGCACTTTGTAGCCGACCAGCAATATAACACTTTACCGTTGACCAACATAACGGGGACACTTCAACAATGACCAATGATGCAATTAGGACACTTGAAGTGATTGAGTGCTTTGCCTTTAATTTAAATACTCTAGGTATGTCCCTTGTGACAGTTTGGATGGTAAACGAAAAACCCAATATATCCACAGAGATGACAAAACAATAGCTGCGCCTACTGCTGGGCCCAGAACAGAGACCAATATTGAAACTGGCTACTTTTGGTAGTCTGCTGCTTGAGCTCATCACACAGACCTGTTAGTAAGGTCAGCAGACGGTCAAGAAAACTGTCTGGCCATCAAAATCCAGTTTACCCCAGGTTATAATATACAAGATATATTCTCATACACCTGTGTGTGTTGGGGGAAGGGCAGCAATAGCCTGCACAACATACCTGTGTCACTAAAGTCTATAAACTCCTTTGACAACAAATTGGTAAGAAGTTCCATAATGAGCAGGAGATCCTGGTACTGATCCTCCTCCGCAGTCACGTCAATGCGTTTCCTGCCCAGATTGTTCTTGGAATACACCTGAAGTAGAGTCAGGCATGCTTCATACAGATTCATGGCTTTGGACTGAAGGAAGAGTAGAAAATATTTCTCAGGGACAAATAACCAGACACGATAATACATGAAGCTGCATGAATATGTACACTGTCGCTAAATGCAGTTAAAGCTTCACAAAACTGGCCTGAAGGTACATCTATTGGACAAGAGGGAATGGTTAAGGGTGCACACCATAACCTGATATTGAAGCTTTAAACATATACTGGCATATGTTTGGCAAACAAAAATCAAGAGCTGGCAAAGTCGGACATCTGTGCTGAAGGCTTTATTGCCTACATAGTTGTGACATTTAAAAAGCATTTCGGCAAATAGCCTTAATCATAGCATATTTTTTGTAAAACTTTTGAAGCCTCTAACAGAGAAACCCCTGCACCTACGTTCCCAGCTACATCTAAAAGGGGCACCTGTGTGAAGTTTTGGCAGATCAGGGCACCAAATAGATATTAAGCCATTTGTCACCAGACCATTCCATTTTTGCTTTCTGTGGCCCCACAAAAGGATTCAAAAATAAATTATGGAGAACCCATATTTAAAGTGATAATAAAGTCTTGTTTTTTTTTTTTTTTTTTCTTTAAAAATAACAAACATGTTATACTTACCTGCTCTGTGAAATGGCTTTGCACAGAGCAGCCCCGATCTGCCTCTTCTTGGGTCCCTCTTCGGCTCTCCTGGCCCCGCCCCTCCTGCCGAGTGCCCCCACAGCAGGCAGCTTGCTATGGGGGCACCCGAACCAAGCCACAGCTCCCCAAGTCCATTCAGACACAAAGCTGCGGTTTGGACTCGCCCCCCCCTCTCTCCTGATTGGCTAACTATCTTTGACAGCAGCGGGAGCCAATGGCACCACTGCTGTGTCTCAGCCAATCAGGAGGGAGTGTGCCCGATGGCCGAGGCACTTGTGCACATTGCTGGATAGAGAAGAAGGTTGGGTAAGTTATAGGGGGGCTGAGGGGGGCTGCCACATGCAGAAGGTTTTTTAATCTTCATACATAGAATTCATGAGGATAAAAAACCTTCTGCCTTTACAATCACTTTAACATTGCAACAGGTTAGACAGAGGCTAGACAGGAGGAACTTTGCACAAGTGGTCATGATGTCCGTTTCCGTCTGAAGGTTCTCACCAAGGATGAGCTCCGGCGTGTTCGCAAGTCCACCTGCCCGCCAGGAAGCTGACACTTCGCAGTGCTAATCACAGGTAGTGAGACATTTCCTGATCTGTGCAGCCGCGGATCGGGAAAGGTCTCACTCCCTGTGATTAGCGATGCGTAGTGTCAGCTTCCTGGCGGGCGCGGGCACGGGGACTTGCGAATACGCCTGAGCTCATCCTTAGTTCTCACACAGGTTCTTTGATGAATAGGCAATTTCCTTCAAAGATAATACTACTGCAAACACTTGGCCTTGATTAAAAGAATGTTCAGTAAAAGGGTGGAACATGAACTACAAAACTGTATCATAATATTCTCTGCAATCATTTCCATACATGGACCAACCACTCATGACTACAGTTTGTCAATTTGGTTTAAGCAGATACTTTACCAAGTTACCTTGATTAGCTGAAGTGACTCCAACCTATAGAATGGAATGCCATCAACTGCATCAAGGCTAAAGTGGGCTTTCAAAACACCCCCCCCCCCCAAAAGTTCCACCACTGAGAACCAGCAGCCAACAATGTGTGTGTTTGCTGGCTCTTAATACTGCCAAGCGAGTTAGTGCTTCACCCAAAAAAAAATTATTTCAGTCTGTAGATAAACACAATCACTTTCAGATTGCAGTGACATCTGTTTTATACTGAAATTGTCAAGTATTAAAAATAAAAAAATTTTTTTAACATTTTTTCAGCATAGATTTCCAAATGACATAGCAATGTTTTGAATAAGGCCCCTTTCACATGGGGCGGATCCGCTGGATCGACTCCGATAGCTCCAGGGGGATCGCTCCATTGATCCTTTGACCATTGACCTTGCTTTGTGCACTGGCGCGCAGTAATGTTGGAATAGACTGTTGCCACAAAATTGGGAACATGAAAAATGTCTTGGTATGCTGACACCTTAGGAGTTCTCTTCACTGGAACTAAGGGGCCAAGCCCAACCCCTGAAAAACAACCCCACACCAAAACCCCCCCCCCCCCCCGTCACCCCGTCACCAAATGATTTGGACCAGTGCACAAAGCAAGGTCCATTAAGACATGGGTGAGCGAGTTTGGGGTGAATAAACTTGACTGGCCTCAACTCGATAGAGCACCTTTTGGATGAATTTGAGTGGAGACTGCGAGCCAGGCCTTTTCATCCACATCAGTGCCTGACCTCACAAATGTGCTTCTGGAAGACTGATCAAACATTTCCATAAACAACCTCTTAAACCTTGTGGACAGCCTTCCCAGAAGAGTTGAAGCTGTTAGAGTTGCAAAGGGGAGGGGACTCAATATTTAACCCAACGGACTACGACTGGGATGCCAGTAAAGTTCATGTGTACCAATACTTTTGGTAATATACTATATATATTTATTAGGTACTTGGTATCAAAGTACAGTGTTAATAGCTCTGGATGTTTTTTTCCATTCCAAGCACGGATTCGTTCTTCATTTATGTGAGCATCTAATTGGGTTCAACCTAAACAAACAGCCCTTTTCCCTAGGTTTGCACAAGAGCTGTAAAGTGCAAATAGGACCGGGAAGAACTGGGTATGCCCCAATACGGTCTCCCATCACCCACCTGTGCTGTAATTTCACTTACCTCGCCAAGGTAACAAATCTGTTTATGTGCAACTTCTACAAAAACTTCTATAATTAGGTTCACAGTCTCTGGAGTATTCTTGTATACTTCCATTAATCCAATACAGTTAGTTAAAAAGTCCATAAGGAAATTGAAGAGGATTGCAACATTGTCAATCTGAGTGGCCTCTGCAATGCCACATAACGCCTCCAATGTGGCTGTAATTTCCTGCTTTACCTCCTCTTCTTGGCAAATCTGCTGGAAGTTTTCTTGATTTATCACATTCAAAAACCTCTGCTGAAGAGGTTGTAGCACCTGCCAGACAAACAATATGGGGTTCAGTTTAACTGGCTTATAGGCAGCACTTATATACAATGTCATGTTTTTGATAAGTTTAATTTACAATGTACATAGAGCTTTTCCTCTCTTGGGCAAATCTTGGATTTTTTTTAAAAAAAGTCTGTATGGTGATCTGTCTATTCTTAGCTGCTCTGTACAAAAACTTGGTTTACAAAATAAAATGTATAAACAGTAAAGTGCACATTCACCTTTTTAGAAAAAATGTACTTGTACTAATCTCTGGATACCCACACAACAGGTCCAGCTGTCTGGGTATTTGAAAACTCCTGCTCATCTCCCTTGTGCAGTGTTTTTTCACTTTTTCCCAAAAAAGGTGCATTAACCCTTTAAAAAGGTTGCATGGACCTTAATATGCAGAATTCTACAGCACTGTAATATGCAAATTACTCTTATTGCCAACAAAGATCATAGCTTGGCCAGCACTACAATTCCTTACACATTCTTCAAGGTGATGGGCCTATTGTTTTAACATGTGATTCACATATTAAAAACTTATTTTAATCCACTACAAACAGCAAAACCCCAGACCAGACAAATGGGGGAGGGAGTATATATTTTGTAGGAGGGGTGAGCAAGAGGGATTCATGGTTCCCAGGGTGCCAATAACGATAATGAATGGCATGTACTGCATTTTCAGGCTGGCACTGTACATTTTCATCTACTGACCACCTCCACTTTCAAACCACATCTACAAAATCTTGTGACACCCACCCATTTGCAGCCACACCCACAAACCACACCCCCATTTTTAACACACTCTGCAGCGATTGGGCAGCATGTACTTAGAAATCATGTAGCATGCACAGAGTAAAAACCCGTACACACGATATGAATATCTGAAGTAGAATTTCGTCAGGCGATCTGCCGATTTTCTGAACATTAATATGGTGCTTTCAACAGCTGACTCTGAATTTTCAGACAAAAACTGGATGTGCAGACAACAACATTTTTGTCGTACGTGAACACAACGTCTGATTTTCATTTAATTAGTACAGTTTTCATCTGAAAAAAATCGTAAGAGCAAGACACATGCTCAGAAACAAAAGAACACATACAAAACAATTCAACACATTACATCACTTCTGAAGTCGTACGAGAATTTTCGTATGTTGGGTCACTGGCATGCAACAAAAAAAAATGGGATGAAAATTTGTCCGATAATCTGATCTTGTGTACCTGGCTTTACTCTACAAATTTTGGGTGCAGCCAGATAGAGGTAACAGTAGGAGGGTATCGAAATGATTTGGGAATTTTCTTTGTAGCAGTCTGCTACTAATGAAAGATGCACATAACAGAACTCAGAAATTTAGAGGACTTGGTTTTGTATTTTTCTGCAGTAATATGTGCTTGATCCCAGGAAAATGCACAAATGCAAAAAGGCCACGTGTCTTCTGCACTGCTTGCTAGGTCTTCTCACCTCAGTCCAGTACTGCTGCTTTGTTTCTGAGTCCATGTGAGCAAATCCTCCCAGTACCAGAGCCTTCATAAGCGTCCTCTGCACAGAGCTGGACAGGAAGTGAAGGGGCGGACTCCTCCGTGCAAATTGCTTTGCCAAATTCCACCAATTTTCACACTGTATTACCAAATTAGCCCTGCAAAGAAGAATTCCAGAATCAAAAACAAGGGACAGCTATGAGATGATCCCAAGAAAAACAGTTAAGATAATACAGTAAACGTGTGCAGTATGATGTCCTCACTAGAGTTCCTGGCCCAGGCTAGTCTCAAGGTAAAGGTCTCACTCTTTACATGAGATGTCCCAACACTCCTGCTACATCCTCTATAAATTAAAAACCCCAACAGGGAGAACACCACCTGCTCATGATGGTCATGGGAAGAGAGTTGGAACTAGCAGCTTCCTTTACACCATCTGTTCCTTAAAAAGGTTTAACCTAAGTTCAGCTCTTGCATCTCTACACCAAACTATGGTCTACAGCAATTTTTACCTTTTTGATATGGAACAGTTATTTATTTGGCAATAACATTGTCATTAAATAAAAAAAGGTATTTATTTTTTAGGATAAACCAGGCTTGCACACTACTGAGGTATGAGTATCAGAAATTCCTGGCAGGAAAAATGTGATGGGCTGTATATCACTTATGTGTATGCAATCACAAGTAGGAAGTGTGGAATTTGTGCATATTTGCGAGTATACAAACAAAAATAATGACCGGCAACTCAGATTTTTGTTTTTCTTTTTTTACTGCTCAATATAGAGCACGTTTTTGTACAAGAACATTGAAAATAATCGGCTGCATTTAGATCAGTGAAAAAAAATAATTGGTTTGTGTGAAAATTTGAGAGTCTACAAACTATGGTATATATACTGGAATTTATGCAGCTGTAGACGCTATACTAGTAATGGCGGTTGTCAGCAGCCAATCTGGCGCCGACACTGGCTGGGAGGGACACTGACATCACTGACACTAATACATAGCACTGGAATCATATGAAGAATAGCACTCTGTGTGTAGTTTCACAATTCACTGAATCAAAAATGCACACGTGTGAATAGGGCCTTGGGCTGAATAAGGAAATAAGGGTGAGACTACTAAATTCTGCAGAGGAAATCACAAGGATTTCACCAAGGGTGGGTAATCATCTTATCTCATCTCTAAAAGCAAGTGGACCAATAATTGCCGCAGGTAAGATCATGGCATTATTTCTACATTACTCACCGCTCTCTTCTTTCTACTAAAGCCACCAGTAACTGGACAGTGTCATTGGCCAGCTCTTGCTCAGAGCTCCACACTGACAAATTACTGATCACTTTCTCCAAAAGATAACCAATAATCCACTGCGAACCTTCTGTGTCAGCTCCAAATGCAGTATTCAATGGTAAGCTGATCTACAAGACAAAGTGAGAAATTAATAAGTAAAAGGTCACTGCCAAAAGTTCTATAAACATAGATATACTTGTATGCCTCCTACCTGGTCATACAATTTTTCATCTACAAGAAGATACGTCTTTGTCCATCGCCTCAGGAACCAGACGATGTCCTTCCCCATCTGAGGGCTTAAGAGATGCGTTAAGTTTGCCCTCGTGGCCCTGGATTCTACTTCTGATGCTCTTAAGACCGCAGACAGTAGCCTGTATTGTAAAAATGTGCAAAACCTTGATTAGTCAATGTGGTGGAAGATCGAACTCCTGAGAAAGAATGAACACATACACTGGGGTAATATAAAAACTCAAAGCAAAGCCGACATTGGGTTATGCAAACTTGCCAATTTCTCCATTTGTGGGTGCAGGTATACAACTACTTTTTACACTTTCAAGCTGAGAGTACCTTAGGCCAGGAAGTGTGTTACTGGCAGGATCATTATGTAAAAAAATAAAAATTTCAATAAAACGAATGCAGCCACCACACCTAAGAACTGGACATAATTGTGTGCGTTATGGCTGCTTGGATCCCACAGAAGCAGACGCTGCCCAGTTCCTGATTCAGGCCAGATTTATGTTTTATTGCTTTCATACTAATATTTGACTTCAGATCTCAAATTAGAATGTAAATCCAAAACTTTTTTTTCTTTTTTTTAAAGCTGAACTCCAGGATAAAAAAACAAAACCTTGTAATGGGGCCATTCTTTAAAGTTCCAGTCTGTAAAAAACAAAAAAAACACAACTGCTAACTTTTAAAGGAGTTGGAAAGGCAGAAGTTTTTTTTTTTCTTCTATGCATTAAGATAAAAAAAAACCTTCTGTGTGTAGCAGCCTCCCCAGCAACCCACTAATTACTTACCAGAGCCCCTTCTCTCACCAGCAATGTCCACGAGCCCCTCGCCGTCCGCGACACTCCTCCTGATTGGCTGAGACACAGCAGTGGCACCATTAGTCAAAGTCAGTCAACCAATCATGGGAGAAAGGGGCGGGGCAAGGCCGGGGGCTCCGTGTCTAAATGCATATACGAAGCTCTGACTCGGCTCGGGTGCCCCAATAGAAAGCTGCTGGCTGAGGGGGCACTTAATAGGAAAGAGGGGCCAGGAGCAGCAAAAAGGGACCTGAGAAGAGGAGGATCCGGGGGGGTGCTCTATGCAAAACCAACTGCACAGAGGCGGTAAATATAACAGGTTTGTTATTATAAAAAAAGCGAGACTTTACAATCAGTTTCAAATAAGGTCACTTACCTGTCCAGTGATCCAGCGATGTAGTCACCCCTAGCCGATTCATCAATCGGCTTCGGGTGCATGCATCTATAATAAGGGAAACAGGAAGTGAAGCCTTGCAGCCAGTTTCCTACTGCGCATGCGCGAGTCACGCTGTACTTTAACAGTCCCCCGCTGTCTTTTGGGACCTGTGTGTCCCAGAAGGCAGAGGACGGGGTTTGTGAGAGGGGCCTGAAAGAACGTAGATTGTTATGTGCCAATCTTACAGGAAGTGGGAGCGGAACCTGTCTGAACTAGGTACCCGCTCCCCCCCCCCCCCCAAAAAGTGCCAAATGTGGCATTGCGAACAAGCGAAGCTTCTCCTTTTGGGTGGAGCTCTGCTTTAAGTCTAGTGGTGAAGGAAAAAGGTGTAATACTTTGCTTATTTTTTCACTCTGGCAGCCTTCCAGAACTCTCCTCTTCTCTCTGATGCTCCGGGTTGTGAACAGCCATCCTCACGTATAATGCCAGACTATTGGACCTGCATTGTATGTGATGACATCAGTCTGAGCATCTTAGAGAGGAGGCTTTGGGGGACTGGTTGCACAGCGTAGACGATACCCGACGGACTGAGGAATATAATAAGTATTACACATTGTTTCTTTACCCCCAAACTTACAAGAATTAAACCATTCCAATGAGGGAGAATGGGCCTTTTGTTTTATATAGAGTAGGGAAAGGTTATAAGCTGTCTATTGTTTGCTGCCTGTGTCCCGTTAGGAAGATTTTCCTCTCACCTCCTGACCTGGAAATGCACAGAAAGAGGAAATCTCTACAAATGTCAGTTGTGTTCTCTTAGTTGTCACCAAAACATGAATTTCCATTGAAAAATTACCCTCACCTCTTGTTCTGGTAACAACTTTAAAATGAATGATTTCCCCTCTGTGAAAATGTTCAAAAGGGCAATTAAAAAGGGATGAATCCTTCCAGCAAGGGGAAGAGACAGAAATAAAAACCTAAAAGTTGTAACCCTTCCTTGCTCTATTAAAAGCTAAAATGAAAAAAATAAAAAAAAGTTTTGCCTTTACAACGATCAAGCAACACAGCCAGAGCAGTGCCACCTACTTACTATGTTTATAAAAAAGAAAAAAGGGCTGAACATTTATGTGAAAGAGCTAGAGGCAAGTAAACCTGTCATTAACCCTCCATGGGTTTGTAATTCAACACATAATAAAGTCTACTCCGACTGACCTGATCACAGAGTCTGTCCTATTACAACCCGGAATAGATGAGGCTTTTTCTCCAGGAGATCCCAGGATCTGAAGTGTTGTGTTGATGTCAACGTCATTCGATTGCTTAATTGAGTATTCCATGATTTCTGGAGGTATTAATGGAGTCTCACCCTGAGCATCATCAGCCAAGAGGTAGCCTGCACAAAGAGATGAATGGAGAAGTACAACTTGCTGGCATAACAAAGGCTCAGGAAATGACTTGGCAGCAGAAGGATGACTTGTGTTATGATCAACACAAAACTGCAGGCTGTGGCACTTTCTCCAGACTGCTCCGACACAGCCTGAAACATGATACAAAGTGCCTGAGATGTTGTAAACTAACTTGACCTCGGCTGTGAACTCTTCCTAGAGGATCTCAGACTAACTATGTCTGGGGACCAACCTCAGAGGTGACCTGGCTATGCGACTCGAGTGAGACAGACTATTTGAGGACAACCTCAGAGGTTTGTAATTGTTGTGTCAACACAGAAAGGAAGGTTAAAAAAAAGAACACACATTTACATAGTAAGCTATAAATAATCAAATATCAAAAATTTGACGCGGGAGTCTACAGCCTCGTACACACAATGAGAATATAGGAATAATGATCGTCTGTTTTTTCTTTTGCATGCTAGTCTCATATAGAAAATTAAGATGTCACTTAAATTACAAAAATTCTCATACAAGAGAATACAACTCCGGAAGTGATGTAATGTGTTGTATTGTAATGTATTCTGCCTTTTCTGAGCATGCGTGGTCTTCCGATTTTTTTTCTGACGAATACTGTACTGAATAATCGAATATCGTACAGTCAAAACATTTGGTCTCTGTTCCTGCAAATAATTTTACATGAACGGTCATGATCGGCTCTCGAAAGCTGTCTACTAATGATCGGATTATTGTGCAATTGCTTTGAAAGTGGTATTTTTTGTTTAATTTTCTAATCGTGTGTACTAGGCATAATGAAATATGTAATGAGCTACATTGTAACTGCTCTAAACAGTTCACAAGCTCCAGAACATGCACATCACTGCAAAACAGAAGGAAGACATGTCACTTACCTGTAACTAAAATAAGCCAATGAATGTCCTCATACAGATCATCCAGAACTTTATTATCTACAGAGCCCGAGACCGGGGAGGCCAGTAACTGCTGCTGGTGCCTTTGTAGCTGCCCATGAAGTCGCGTCACTCTGTCCTCCAGTAAGCTGAAATGGCAAGATTTGCAGTCTAAATAAGGAATGTCGTCTGTGTGACTTAGCCATCACTTATTCTTTTATCTGTCTTTAAAAAAAAAATGAATTTTCTTATTAATAAGAAGTTATATTTATATTTTTATGTATTGCTGGAGGCTCATTTAGAGACGAAAGCAACAACTTGCTAAAGTGAACCTGTGCTTTGCGTATAAAGGGCAAAGAAATCATCTCATCTTATTGCAGCCCTCCCAAGCAACATATACTTCGCTTCCTTTTGCTCCCCTGCCTCTCCGTTCACCCAATGAGAGCAAAAGAAGTCCTAGCATAGACCGGGTTAGGGACTCCATTTGTGCCAGTAAAGATTGTTCCAGTGCTGTCAAAGAAAATAAGTTGCATGCATCTCCATAGCCTTTGGCTCCCAGCACTGAATAGAGGTACAGGGAAGCAAAGGAAATGCAAGTATGGGGATGGGAACTTAAAGTAAACCTGCTTTAGGGCTCTTCATTTTTTGGCAGCCTGTACTGGTATCAGACTTGAGATAAGTCACCCAAAGCAGCCAGTTAGCCTCACACAGATTCTACTCTGTGAAGCGAACATGAGGCAGCTACCAGGCAGGTTAATATATGATCTATTGTAAATTAGGGTCATCACTTATGAAAGATTTGTTTTAATTTTCTGAATTGATTATATTGTAGGAACCAGTATTTTGTTTTAAATATGTAGAGCTATATTAACATATCCATTTTGTAAAAGTTTGACACCACTATGTACAGCCGCTCTTAGGATATTTAAAGCGGAGTTCGACCCAAAAGTGGAACTTCCGCTTTAAGCACTCCTCGCCCTCTTACATGCTACATTTGGTATGCAATTCTTTTTGAGGGGGAAACTAGTTTTGACAGGTACCTAGCTCCGACTTCCGCTCTCGCCGCCTAGGTGACTCCCCCTCTCCCTGCCATCTTCTGGGACACGTCACAGGTCCCAGAAGATTGCCGGCCACTGAGAAGGCGCCACGCAACACGAGCATGCGCACCTGGCTGTGAAGCCGCAAGCTGTCACAGCCGCTTGCCCACACTTGCAATGCCGAGGAGAGGGAGAGGAGCGAGACGCATTTCTGGACCGTGGGACAGGTGAGTCTGTTTAATAAAAGTCAGCAGCTACACTTTTTGTAGCTGCTGACTTTAAATAAAAAAAAAACTTAAAAACTACTGGAATTCAGCTTCAATACGCAATGTTTAATTTCCAGGCACATGATTTGACAACGAGCAAGGGAGATTCTCCCTAGCCAATAGAAAATGATGGGGTATTATAAGTCTTCAATAAAATGGCGACGGGTAAGCTTCCTGATGACGCAAATACCGCAAAATGCTGAGTGTCTGCCATTACAAAAGTCACTACCGGTACTCTGGTTCTCACAGTCGGCACTTTGGAATGCACGCCGCATCTTGGATAGACGCCAAGCACACATTGAACTGAGATGTACATGTTCTGTGATCTGCACTTATCAATAAACTTACTGTGCGATTATAGTTTTATATGCATTACCCCGAGTCCTATTATTTTTTGGAATAATATACAGAGATAATTCCAGGGTTAAGAGCCATCACCAGTACTGGATCTCCCTAAGGGCTGATGAATAAGGAGCTGGAAATACTAATAGAAAGTGTATCTAGTTTAGACGGTTGGTGAGTGTTCATTTCTCACACACTGTTTGCGGTGGAGCATGGCTTAAAGAAAATTAAAGTCACTATCTTTGAATCACGGGGACTGGATCTTTCTGCGAAGATTGTGTCTTTTTTTAATGGAACTTTTTATCTCTTTGGACTGTTTGATTTATGTTGATCATTACACTATTTGAACTAGAATTTTAGCTTTTTATGGTATACAATTTGTATTTTTGAGTTGGCGCCATTACTTTCATACCTTTTTGGTGTTATTTGTAAGGCGGTCTCTTCCACTTTCAAAGGGGGCAGCTGCACCCATTTTTACGGTTACACATTTTTTTTCATACTGGCGTTACTACTTGTGTTTTTTAATTTGTTGTCTACCATTGCATATTCCATCAGTAAGCTACTGCTTTTGTGCTATTTACATCAATATGTTCTGTATGTTTACTATTTTTTCTTTATTAAAAGTTTTCAGGTTGCAAAAAAAGGATTTCCAAATGAGGAAAACAAAAGATTTTACATGAAGTCAGTTTTGACTCTGGGTCTGCTTTAACCACTTCAGCCTTCACATCTGTACATCCCCCCCCCCCCCCACCCACCATAGACCAGTGAAAATTTTACATTCCTGCTATGGGTTTGATTTTTTTCATGTAAAGTAATACACATAGATGGACAAATGTGTTGGCACCGTCTACAGAAAAACAAAAGGAACCCACAATATTCTCTGAAATAACTTGAAACATTGGTATTCATTAGGGATGTCCCGATACCGATACTAGTATCGGTATCGGGACCGATACCGAGCATTTGTGCGAGTACTTGTACTCGCACAAATGCTCCCGATGCCTGATCCGATACCTGGGAGGCGGCGTTTTCGTCAGATTCGGCGACCCAGCACAACCGGAAGTCAGCAGGCGGAACAACGGAAGTGACGCTCGTGTCGACGTCAGCGTTTGGACATCCCGACGTCCATCTTGGTACACCCTTCACTCGGCCGCAGTAAGCCAGCAGCGGCCATCTTGTTACACCCAGCCTGAACTATATGGGCTGGGTGTAACAAGATGGCCACTGCTGCTTTTATGCGGCCGAGTGGAGTACCAAGATGGGCATCGCAGGCAGCCTTTCCTTTCATGGCATTTCAGTGCCTGCCCATGGGTGCCCATAAATACCACCTATTAATGTCCCATGCCTGCAAGTGCCACCTGTCAGTGCCATCAGTGCCAGCCACCTATCAATGCCCATAAGTGCCAGACATCTATCAGTGCCCAATGCCCATAAGTGCCAGCCACCTGTCTGTGCCAGCCACCTGTCTGTGCCAGCCACCTGTCTGTGCCAGCCACCTGTCTGTGCCAGCCACCTTTCAGCGCCAGCCACCTTTCAGCGCCACCTGTCTGTGCCAGCCACCTTTCAGCGCCACCTGTCTGTGCCAGCCACCTTTCAGCGCCACCTGTCTGTGCCAGCCACCTTTCAGCGCCACCTGTCTGCCAGCCACCTTTCAGCGCCACCTGTCTGTGCCAGCCACCTTTCAGCACCATCTGTCTGTGCCAGCCACCTTTCAGCGCCATCTGTCTGTGCCAGCCACCTTTCAGCGCCATCTGTCTGTGCCAACAATTTGTCAATTCCAGCCATCAGTCAGTGCTCCATATGCATAACAGTGCCCATCAGTGCCACCTAATCTGTATTGTGCTCTGAAAACTGTCACATGACATTAAAAGAAAGTATCGGTAATCGGTATCGGCGAGTACTTGAAAAAAAGTATCGGTACTTGTACTCGGTCTTAAAAAAGTGGTATCGGGACAACCCTAGTATTCATCATTGTTTACTCCATATACAATAAAAAAAAAAAAAAAAAAAATCAAACAGAATTTCTGATCTTTAATAGAATATAATACAAATGTCATGAATAAAACTGATGAGTCCCTTAATGTACTATTTTGTTGCACAAGAAAGAAACCTTTTTTTTTTTTTTTAAATATCTGAATACAGTAGCAACAGGTTAGAACCCCTATTTGGTTTGTATTGTGTCTGTCAATTCCATAGCACCCGTGTACCCATATAACCCTGCCCATTCTAAGGCACCAATTTAAAAAAGCAGTAAAGAGGAGATTACAGGAGAGTAGGGACCCGTGTCCTGTACTCCAAGATATTAAATTTAGAGGTACATTACAATTTCTTTTACCTTAAAGTGGATGCAAACCCTCACATACCCAGTGAAGTCAACAGCCTCAGATGATACACAGGGATGAAACAAAACTCCCTACATAGGTTTTACATGTATATCTGCTGTCTTCAGGTTTATATACTCTTTAGAAAATGCACGTCCTGTTAGAATTTTCACTTCTTCATTGGATGATTGGAGGAAAGGCACACACCCCCTCTCCACATAGGCACATACTTTCAGTTCAGCTCTCTGCTAATCTATTTATAGTACCCACCCTGACACAGGTTTCAGCCTGGTTTTATCACAGTTGACAGAGAACTTGTCAGACATTATCATGCTAACAGGAGAACGGAGCAGGAGAAAGCCACGAGCCAGGAGTTGATTCTTAGACTATGGGACAGCTCTAAGCAATAATCGAGGGCGGGAAATAAAAAAAATTCATCCGGATTGAAAAGGGACTGCCTTGTGAGAAACATAAGAGGGGTCAGTTGGAATCATGGCAGCCATAGATGACAGTCCTGGACCCTTATGGCAGCCATAGAGGACAGTCCTGGACCCTTATGGCAGCCATAGAGGACAGTCCTGGACCCTTATGGCAGCCATAGAGGACAGTCCTGGACCCTTATGGCAGCCATAGAGGACAGTCCTGGACCCTTATGGCAGCCATAGAGGACAGTCCTGGACCCTTATGGCAGCCATAGAGGACAGTCCTGGACCCTCTGCTTATGGACCCTGCCCATAAGCCAAACTGTAAGTGTTTGACATGCCTTCAAGACAGGACATGAGGGCAAATGACATTCCCACAGAAGGCAATAAGAATAGCCCCAGAGAAGGACTGGCTTGCAGGATATTTTGTCCCCATATAGCATAAGAAAGGGGGAAGCCCCCAGGAAGAACACAGTGGGAGCCAAGGCAGAACTACAGCTGTCAGGGTTAATGGAGAAAAGAAGGTTTTGTTCTTACAGAGGGAGTAACCCCTTTGAGCACAAAGGGAGGGCTCTGTGTGGGCAAGAGAAGCACCAGATGGGTACAGAAATTATCAACAGCAAAGAATAAAAGCAACTTCTTGCAAAAGGGTACACAAGTGCAAAAGTCAAAGTGTTAGGAAGAAGCTTTAAGCTCTAAGATTCTGCACATATGCCCATAAAGGACATTCAAAAAATTTGACTGGTGACATTCTTCATGGCATCCACACAAAAGAGCAGTGCCAAGGGCAGAAGTTATAATCTTGCAGGAAGATTAGGATTATCTATATTCAAAAAACTTTCACCAATAACTTCACTGGTCCAGTTTGCTATGGTCTGGACAACTGACAAGGTGTCATTAGCCTGTTGCAGGACAAAGGAGAACTTCAAAAGAGTCACCAAATGCCTATCAACTGCATTGTTAGGAGGAAATGTCTGCCAAAAGAAAGGGTAAATTACCTAGTGTAGGAATCCACAGTGGGAACAGTCAGTTTCTTCCTAAATTCCCTCCCATAACGTACAAGGCATCAAAATTATCAAGAGGAGAGAATAACCTCTCTCAGTTGGGTCAATCATGATAAAAAGCCCAATCGGCTTGGTCAAGAATTTGAAAATGCTTTCTAGGAATAGCCTTCTTTTTCACGATTAAGAGAACATGTGGGGGGATTGAGCAGCACTAAGTGCATCTATCCAGAGACTTGAACTTACTGCTTCAACCAATGAGTCCACAGTAGCCAGGAGGAGTGTAATAGCTGAAGCAGTAACTACACAATTCTGGCAGTGAAAAAACTTTCCACTGCCTTCACTAAAATCTCAGCATCCTCCTTGGTTTTTGGAAAATTAAGTGCACAAGGCAGTTCAGGTTGTAACGTCTGAAGATAGCCAGGGGGCCGAAAAGCATTTACGGGTGTTTACACCCATCCATTCCAGAAGTGAGGCTAGCCTTTGGAAGAGATTTCTGCTTTAGTCAGACATACTGCATGTAGCACGACTGTGAGGGATCCCGATTTAGGAGGCCAGAGCAGTGTCAGTGAAGGAACTTGCTCCAAAACAAGGTAACCGCTATCAACCTGCTATAAAATAAATTCAGTGGAGCCACAACATCTAAGCACTGGTAAGCTACAACAAATTCCTTTTTTTATTTTTTTATTTAGCAACACTTTAAAATGTATGGTAATGGCAAGGAAAACTCTGGATAGCCGCACACCGGAAAAGTTAAAATCCTGTGCTTTTATTAAAAAACGAAGGTCACATCAAATAATCCACAGCAAAGGGAAGGGGTACAAAAAAATCTGCCGCGTTTCCCACTGAAATCAGTGCTTACTCATAGCTATGAGTAAGCACTGATTTCCGTGAAAAACGCGTCAGTTTCTGTACCCCTTCCCCTTGCTGTGGATTATTTGATGTGACCTTCGTTTTTTAATAAAAGCAGAGGATTTTAACTTTCCCGGTGTGCGGCTATCCAGAGTTTTTCTTGCCATTACCTGCCAATTGTGTATGTATTAGCCAGCACCTGGGGCTCCCCTGATCAGGACGACGAGCATTTGCCCTGGAGGGCTGTCCTGGAGCGGTGGTTTACTTACTTTAAAATGTATACTGTACATTACAAATCTAAAGTTGCATGCTCAATGAAATACCCTAAGATGCGGTTTAAGAGCTTATACAGATAAGGCCTTAATTGCTCACAAACATTAGACATTCTTCAATGCACACAGCTGGATTCAGATACACTGGGCTCAGTTCACTAAGGTATGATGCATGTTTTTTTTTTTCTATAACAATTGCTATTCTCAGCGGTTGTCATTGCTAAAAAATAATCATTGCTTTGTAAAATGAGCCTAAAAAGTATTCCAGAGGCAGTAGTCGTACCTGGTCAGCAGAGGTATGCAGTGGTCTGCTGCTATCCTTCCCAGCATGCCCACACTGGCCAGCTGATCGGAGAACAAGTCACGGTCATCTTCTTGAATTTCATTGATTTCTTCCTCCTCTCGGGAGGCAACACCATTAGCAGTCTGAGAGGGGCAACACAGAAAGTAAGTGAAAGAACATGGGGGGAAAGAAGCTTAAAAGTCTACACATTCTCCAGAAGCAAAAACATTTGTTTTTAAACAAAATAATCCCAGTTCTACCCAGTGCGGCCAATGCAGGCTTTTAGTTTGCCCATGTTTCTTTTTTATTTTTATTCTTTTATAGGAGATGGTGCAGCAACAGGTGCAATACACCTCTTCCTCTTCTACACATGAAAGTTGGGGAGGACAGACAGAACTTCAGTGGGGATATCTTACCAATGGTTAAACAGCCCATCTACAATCACTAGTAACGTACACAAACAAAAGATACACTGTGGTTTTTAAACAATAGTTGTGGTCTATATACTAAGAAGCAATTGTGACTGATGGGTGTATAAAAGTACATAAAAAAGGATTACTAATTGCAATTTCCGCCAAAACGTTTTGTTTTGAATAGAGGAAGAACCTGTGCCTGTTATTGACGTCTCCACCAGCAGATTTCCCTACATTCTTCTTCAGGAAGTGGAAATCTCCCAAAATGTGGAGAAATCCCTTATCCGATAGTTGTTATCAAAACAAATGTTCTCATGGGCATACTGTATGTGTGGTGGAAAACGAAAACTTCACATCACCCTGAACACACCATCCCCACCGTCAAACATAGTGGTGGTAGCAACATGTTGTGGGGATGCTTTACTTCAGCAGGGACAGATGGGAAGATGGATGGAGCCAAATACAGGGCAATCTTAGAAGTAAACATTTTAGAGTCTGCAAAAGTCTTAAGACTGGGCCGGAGGTTCACCTTCCAGCAGGACAATGACCCTAAACATACAGCCAGAGCTACGATGGAATGGTTTGGATCAAAGCATATTCATGTGTTAGAGTGGCCCAATCCAGACCTAAACACAAATGAGAATCTGTGGCAAGACTTGAAAATTGCTGTTCACAGACGCTCTCCATCCAATCTGACAGAGCTTGAGCCATTTTTCAAAAGAAGAATGGGCAAAAATGTCACTCTGTAGATGTGCAAAGCTGGTAGAGACATCCCCAAAAAGACTTGCAGCTGTAATTGCAGCAAAAGGTGGCTCTACAAAGTATTGATTCAGAGGGGCTGAATATAAATGGACACCACACTTTTTACATAGTCAGGTCCATAAATATTGGGACATCTAATCTTTTGGGCTCTATACACCACCACAATGGATTTGAAATAAAACGAACAAGATGTGCTTTAACTGCAGACTTTCAGCTTTAATTTGAGAGTATTTACATCCAAATCAGGTGAACGGTGTAGGAATTACAACAGTTTGTATATGTGCCTCCCACTTTTTAAGGGACCAAAAGTAATGGGACAATTGCTGCTCAGCTGTTCCATGGCCAGGTGTGTGTTATTCCCTCATCATCCCATTTACAAGGAGCAGATAAATGGTGCAGAGTTCATTTCAATCAGAAGAAATGGACAGCACCTGAGTTAAATATATGAGTGTCAAATATACGAGTGTCACAGCAAAGGGTCTGTCGCACAAAGGGACCACTTAGGACCATGTGATATTTCAGTTTTTCTTTTTTAATAAATCTGCAAAATGTCAACAATTCTGTGTTTTTCTGTCAACATGGGGTGCTGTGTGTACATTAAATGAGGAAAAAATAAACTTAAATGATTTTAGCAAATGGCTGCAATATAACAAAGAGTGAAAAATTTAAGGGGGTCCGAATACTTTCCATCCCCACTGTATATCCCCTTCACTCCAGTGACAGCTGTATTTTGGATTCTCTCCTTTTCTCTTTTGATGGCAGTGATCCCCAGGACAAATAATGAGGTTAAATCTCCCCTATGAGGACAGAGAGCAGTTAAAGTGCGACAGATATTTTAACCCTTTCTACTCTATCCAAAAAGGTAAACTATTATCTTGTCTGGAGTTGTATTTTGATTTGAAATGTTATTTTAACTCCCTCTATACAGGGCGACAATGGATGTAAATCGCAAGTTGTAATTCATCAATTTGTGGGGAGCCCGATGCGCGCTTCTTAATTAACGTGTGTAAGGAGTATTAAGTGAGTGCAGTGCTGAAAATCTTCCACACACTCCAACACTTCTTTGCACACAGTTCTTAGATTCCTGTCTCTCCTTAATCTAAACCAGCAAACACATCTCTTTTGGTGACTTCAAAGCTGCAGCTGCCAACCGCAGAGAGCCTCACATCTATTCGTAAGCCCTGACTACCGCTTTGAAACCCAGTCGAGCTGCGGAATGTCAGCTGTGCTTTAATTTGTTACTTTGAGCTAAATAACTTATTTGATAGAGATGAGCTCCCCTTCAAATACCCAACACGTGCTGCTCCGACTGCATTAGCATAATGCCCTCCGCATCTTATGTATATGAATTAACAAATTTGTTAGTCTTTGATGGGAGCCTGCAGTATGCCAGGGATTGTCGGACTTACTTCTAGATTTAGAATGAATTATGTGTCACTCAATGGCTACAGACTGGCTGTGATATACAGTTGCAGTGTTTCATCTTTATACCCCGAGTATCAAAGTGCAATTACAACTCAGTGAAAATGGCCACCATTGCTGTAACATCCGATAGGACTGTCTATGTCTGGTCCTGTCCTAGGGTGACATAAACCCACAGCATGCTCATCAAGCTGTGTACAGAGGAAAATAGCAACCAGGATTGCAGACCACATAAAACAAAAACTGTAGCTAAGGAAACACTCCATCTACTACTAAAACAGTGAAGACCCACGGCAGATAAATGCTAAATTACATTACAGTAACAAATGAGAGGCATTCAATCATTTAGAGCCCATAGTTAAATGCAATCACTACAATCTAAAAGGTTTTAATAGTAATGTAACTTCAAAGGTGGTTTCAAATCCTTTTAAAACTTCAGTAAACAAATGTATGGTGACCCTCCCATTAAATCACTTGTTCGGGCACTTCCTATTGTGGTGTGACAATTGTCCCCTAACTGTGCTACTGCATTGTCACCCTGCCACGTTAGTTGTGGTCATGCCAAAACACACTGCACAGGCATGGTCCACCACTGTCACCATAAGGAAACTGTTCCAAAGTTACGATGTGCAGGCAACACTGGAGAGAGGCTAGAGGAGATCAGCAGGGTGGGGAAAGCTTTGTGGTTTTGTTTAGCATGATGCTGCCTGGCACTGATGACCTAATGGAAAGAAGCACTGGGCTTCTTAGGCCAACTTTTGTTGAGCAGAAGTCAGGCAGCATATACACTACGTTACACAACAATCCTAAAATTGGTGGCAATTCGGCAGCTACAGAATTGTTATAGTGCAGATCTGCTAATACAGCATTGCTCCCTCACTGCTCAAAACTCTCTAATCTTACTTGCCAAAGAAACAGCCAGCGACGGAGTGGCGCCTAGGAAAAGAAAAAATAGTTTCTTTCTGTGCAGTCATTCTTGCTATCAGGGCAACCTATGCTATATAGACCTTCCCATCCACTACTTTGGTATAAAATAGGACACTGCTTTAGCTGAGGATAGGATTGCAGATACAACCAAATCAATTGCCTCTCATATCTTACTCTCGCTCCATTGACAAACACTGGAGCCTCTTTTAGTTTTTAGCAATTTCAGTCATCAGGCAGATTATGGCGATGTGAAATTAAACATAAAGCTGTTTTTTGATCGAGTGGGAAGGGTTTATAAACTGTCAGGTTTTTTTATGGGTTTTTTTGTTGCCACCTGTGTCCTGTTGGGGAGATTATTCTTCACTTCCTATCCCAGAGGTAAAACTGGAGGCGAAGAGCAATCTTCTCTAAAGCTGGCCAAACATGAGTTGAATTCCAAACAAATTTTCTTTTGAAAATCGTAATTCTGAATTTTCGCACACATTTCGCACCATTAGTGGGCCGCAACAGCGTCCGATTTCCGTGCGGCCATCGAATTTGAGCGATCGGCACATTGGAAATTTTTGGAAAAACAAATTTCTAATCAATGATGGGAGAATCGTGCGAGAAACTGAATTGATAAAGAAAGGCGCACGAGCTGTGACTTTGAAAGAATAGATTTCCAGTAACAAAATGTATTTTCTGTGGCAACATGAGGTGAAATTGAAGGCTTGGTTGATCGATGGTGGCACCATTGGATTGCAAACAAGCACAGTATTCGACCCATATAGGGCCTGCAATACTTAGGGGATTTCCCTCTTAGACACTTGAACTGGTGCCTTAGTTGCAAAATTTCTCCTCAACTCCTGTTTTGGCGACAACTACCCAAAAAAAAAAAAAAAATTGCCTTTACATACACACCAACATAAAAATTACACATAGTATAATTTAGTATTTTCTCACAAATGGATTTGGCTTAAACAGAAGGTGCTAATCAGCAAGAATGACTAAGATCATGTTTGAAAATCTTCCTTAGGGCTCTTTCACACATGCGGACCGTATGCCCGTTTTTCATCCATCCGTTTTTGGAAGAAAAACGGACATACATGCATGTCTATGGGATAGCGGGTGTCAGCGGATGAACAGGGATTGTCCATAGAGGACAGCGGAGAACTGACAGGGCGGTCCCTGACAGTGTGCAGGGACCGCCCTGTCATCAGCCGGCTCAGCGGGGAACAGCTGTGCGATCCCCGCTGAGCAGCGGATCTTCACGGGGCGGATCAATACGGATCCGCCCCGTGTGAAAGAGCCCTTAGACCACCACAGAACCTTTTCACACAGCAAAGCATTCAATGATTTGATTACTTACCAAGTTCCGGGTGCCATCAGGGGCTGCTAGATGGCACTGGATGTAAGAGTTAAACACCTGGACGGCATGTTGTGTAAAAAAGCCTTTATGGAAATGTTTATCATCTTGCACCAATGTGAGCCAAGATTCAAGCAACTTATCATAAGCTTCCATGTACACCATATCATCTTTGTCAAGCTGAAATCAAGAGATCAGGCATCAAATAAAACGTCAGTCTTAGATATGCTTTATTACAATTACAGTTTAACATGCAACTTTAAGGTTGATCTACAGTATCACAAAAAAGTGCAGTAACATAGACATACCAACAAATTACTTCTACAAGTAACTTCATCTCAGTGAACTGCTCCTGGCGACATCAGACCATCTGCATTGTATTTCTATATTGCAGTTGATTTTTGTTGCCATTCATAAAAACTACCCCCTCCTGGTCAGTGTCTACTATGTACTGCAGTACATAGGGACATTATGTTACAATCACATTATTTACAAGATACAAGACCAAGACTATAGCAATAGAACTGGGACTTGTTGCAGAAGCAAAACACCATGGCTAATCAGATGACAATCATGTCATGTCTATTGGTTACAGGACAAGTGTCACCCAGTCTGATCTTTTTCCTCACTACATCAAACCCTTTCAAATTAAACAGGACTGTACAGGAAAAACGTATAGGAATACATTCTAAGCTTCAGCAACCTCACAGACTGCTGTGTGTATATAAACATATGGGTGTCGTTTCATCGCCTCTAAAGCCTCTGTGCTCGCCTTATAATCTTTACGGTCTAGACTCTTTAGTTCAAAGCTGCTGTGACTCGGTCAACAGATCATATGGCAGGACTGCTGAAGAGCCGGCAGCTGGACAGGACCCTCACAGCCGCAAACACTTCATAAAACAACCTGCTTTTATACCTCCTAGGCGCACGCTTTTTATAGACATAGCATGGCAGGTTCTGGTTTAAATGGCCTATGAAAACTTGTTTGGATATTGTACTCTGACTATTGTATCTGGATGTGCCACATACAGATGGCCCTGAAACTGTTAGGGCAACATCATCAACATTTAACCACTTGAACTCCAGAGGGTTTTACCCTCTACCTGACCAGAGGAGTTTCTGCTATTCAGCACTGCACTACTTTAACTGGTAATTGCGTGGTCGTGTATAACAGTACGCAAATAAAATTTACTTTTTCCCCCCACACAAATAGCGCTTTCTTTTGGTGGTATTTGATAACCACTGTGTCTCTTTTAGTGTTTGCGATATAAATGAAAAAAATACAAAAATTATATTTTCTAATTTGTTATAAAACATATCCAATAAAATCAAATTTCTTCATAAATTTAGGCCAAAATGTACTCCGCTACATATCTTTGGTAAAAAAAAAAAATCCCAATAAGGGCATATTAACCGCTTCCCGACCGCCTCACGCCGATATACGTCGGCAGAATGGCACGGCTGGGCAAAACCACGTACCGGTACGTGGTCTTTTAAGAGCCCAACCGTGGGGTCGGGAGCTCCGTGACCACGGCCGCGGGACCAGCGGACCCGATCGCTGCTGGTGTCCCGCGATCGGGTCACAGAGCTGAAGAACGGGGAGAGGTCTGTGTAAACAATCCTCTCCCCGCGCTTCCTACACTGCCTGTCACTGATCTGCTGTTCCCTGTCATCGGGAAAGCCGATCAATGAGGTCAGACGTCAGCCCCGCCCCCTAATGTAAAAAAAAAAAAAAAAAAAAAAACACGTCACAGCCCATAACCCCTCCCCCTAGTGGTTAACTCTTTCACTGCCAGTGTCATTTATACAGGAATCAATGCATTTAAATAGCATTGATTGCTGTATAAATGACAATGGTCCCAAAAATGTGGCAAAAATGTCCGATGTGTCCGCCATAATGTCGCAGTCACAATAAAAATCGCTGATCGCCGCCATTACTAGTAAAAAAAAAAAAAATATTAATAAAAATGCTATAAAACTATCCCATATTTTGTAAACGCTATAACTTTTGCGCAAACCAATCAATATTTGCTAATTGCGATTTTTTTTTACCAAAAATATGTAGAAGAATACGTATCGGCTTAAACTGAGGAAAAAAAAATGTTTTTTTTATATATTTTTTGGGGATATTTATTATAGCAAAAAGTAAAAAATATTGCATTTTTTTCAAAATTGTCGCTCTATTTTTGTTTATAGCGCAAAAAATAAAAACCGCAGGGGCGATCAAATACCACCAAAAGAAAACTATTTGTGGGAAAAAAAAGGACGCCAATTTTGTTTGGGAGCCACGTCGTACGACCGCGCAATTGTCAGTTAAAGCGACGCAGTGCCGAATCGCAAAAAGGGGCCTGGTCCTTTGGCTGCAAATTAGTCTGGGGCTGAAGTGGTAAATTGGTTGGTGTGAAAGCTAGAGTCTACAAATTCTGATGTACTGACGGCTGATCTAATTCCTCGAGGCTTCAAAATGCCAGGACAGTACAAATGCCCCCTAAATTACACCTTTTTGTAAAGTGGACAGTCAGGCATTTAGTAGGAGGGCATGGCAAGTTTTTTTAAGTTGTTTTTTATGTCAAAATAAAGAAATTAAATATTTTTTTCCCCCACAATTTTCTATTTTTTTTTTTTTTGCATACTGTCTCCAGTGCAGTACATCGTCAGGGACGGTATGTAAAAAAAAAAAAAAAAATAAAAAAATAAAAATAAAATATATATATCTGGATGGTGAGAGTTCCAAGGGATATATTGTGAAAACATTGCCTTTGAATGCCTGTGACCCACAACTAGTATATATTGGCAGGACAGTGGCGTAGTAGTTAACACTTCTGCCTGGTAGCACTAGCCTGGCCGTCGGTTTAAACACTTGGTTCATCCCAACCACTACACCACCTGTATGGTGTTTGCATGTTCTACCTGTGCTTGCATGGGTTTCCTCCCACACTCCAAAAGACATGCTGGTAGGTTAATTGACTCCTGTCTAAATTGGCCCTAGTATGTGTATGTATGAATGTGAGTTGGGGACCTTAGATGGTAAGCTCTTTGACAGTCATGACCACTATGCACATGAGTTCCACTTTACAGAAGCCTTGACCATTCCAATAATGTTATGGCTTGAATAGCAGCAATAAGCTTAAAACAATAGCCTTGGAACCCAAAAAGCTTGGAAAATAATAGAGGCTTTCATTGCTGAATTCTCCTTTTGAAAATGCTAGTAACCCTGCCTGTTATTCTGATGCGGACTCGAAACAAGTATAGAAATAAGTAGTTTAAGTCTGGGTTCACACGGATGAAAATTTACAGCGGGTTTAACACCGATTCGCATGTCATGTAAAAATAGAATTCCATGGCTTTGGTTCACATCTATTTGTTGCCAATTTGGTGCGAGGAAAAAAAAAAGGGTCCTGTGCGCGCAAAGCAAATTCCTATGGTGACATGCAAATTTTATCTTCGTAGGCTTCAATTGAACTTGCAGTAAACTCGCAGGGCACAGTTCACATCTCTGCCAATTGTTCACTGTCTGCCTCCTGAAATTTGTGGTAAATTCACACCTGGCCACCTCAAAACACAAGGCAAATTCGCACCTCACACAGGACAAAAAAAAAAAAAAAAACTGATCAAATTTGCAGTACATCACATCGCAGTAGGGTGAACCTAGGCAACAAGGACACAGGCAGCATCAAAGCAGTCAAGGGTTCTAATCTTCAACAACTGCTGCGGATTTCCCTTTACTTCCTGTCCAGTGAAAGCATTGTTGCGTTGACAAGTAAATAAAGGAAAATCTCTGTAAGCCCAGGTTCACACTGAAGCGATTTGGCATGCAATTTGAAATGGGAAATCGCATGCCAAATAGGCGGCTATTGTCTGAATTGGTGCAGCGCCAATTCCCAAAAGTAGTTCCTGTACTACTTTTGGCGACTTCAGGGGGGGGGGGGGGGGGGGGTTGGGGGGTGGGGGGGGGGCGATTTGTATAGACATCTGTGCAGGAACCTGCACAGATCTCTGTAAAATCGCCCCTGAATTTGGACTGCATTGCCAGGTTGAAATCGTGAGAGTTCAGCTGAAATTGCACGATTTCTAACCCGCTCCAATGTGAACCTTTGCCAAAGGCCCTTTTACGCGGGCATTCTGTTTGTCTGTTATTCATCTGTTCATTTTTGAAAGAAACAGTAAGGCAGGGTTCACACTATTGCGAATTGGATGCAGAGCCGGTTCACACATCTCCGGTTGCGAATTGCACAGCAGTCATGTGCATCTTTTGGTCAATTTCAGGTCCAAATTTAGCCAAAAATCTGGGTTGAAATCGGATCTGAACCGGTGAATGGAGACGCACTGGGCCCCCCTGCTGTGAGGCACTCCATGCTCTAATGCAGGGATATGCAATTAGCGGACATCCAGCTGTTGCAAAACTACAAGTCCCATCATGCCTCTGGGTGTCATGCTTGTGGCTGTCAGAGTCTTGCTATGCCTCGTGGGACTTGTAGTTCTGCTAGAGGTCCACTAATTGCATATCCCTGCTCTAGTGTGAACCCAGCCTGAAGCCTAATACACACTATTAGTTATTTTTTTTCTTTCAACCCAGCAGGTTGAATGGAAAAAAAGCCTGAAAGTTCCGGTTGGAGCTGCTGTACTAACTATACAATGTCAGTACAGCGATCTCCCCTGCTGCGCTATTGTGTTCCGACAGCCCCCCCCCCCCCCACACCAGAACACTCTGGTCTGCGCTCTCAGCCATTGGTTTGCCTGGGAGTGCCGATCGGGAGCAGATCAGCAGACCTTTTTTGGTCATGCCCTTTCGAAGAAGCCGGCTTCTGTCGAACCGGCTGCCATACACACAGGCTGAATGTCATCTGGTTTCCATTGCAACGGCCAATGCTGTCCGACATTTGGCCCGTGTGTACTAGGCCTAATTTAGGTCTATGGGCCTGCAGACGTACTCATCATCCACCTACAGCCGTATCTGTTTAGGTCCATTTTTTTTTTTAAATAGAAAAGGGCTGTATCCTTTTCAGTTTAGACAGATCTGAACAGGTGTAAATAGATGCCATCCATTTAAATCCTTTCATGATTTGTCTGTTTTTAGGCAAAAACCATTGTTGTTGTTTATACTATGGTCATCCATAATTAGCTTCTTCAACAACTAGAAAAAAAAAACAGATCCAAACATGGATGTAAACTGAACTGCACTGAAGACGGCAGTGCAAACTGATGTTAACCTGAATCAGTCTTTATCAGTATTTTCTTAGACCCCTTTCACACTAAGAAATTTTTGCGCTAAAGATAGCGCCTGAAAACTGCCTCCTCTGCAGCCCCTGTGAGGCTGTGGGCTCGCAGGACAGGAAAAAAAAAGTCCTGCAAGCAGCATCTTTGGAGCAGTGGGGGAGCGGTGCTGCCCATTCATTTTGATGGATCGTTCGGGCGCTATTAACCCTTCAGCCGCTAGCAGGGGTTAAAAGTGCGCCGCTATAACAGCAGTAAAGCCCAGCTAAAACTAGAGACTGAACAGATGAGGTCCATGTGAAAGGACCCTAAGCAGTAAAAACTTGACCAAAAACTGATCCTAGAATGAAATTACAGTGACACTACTTACTACTTCTTCCAGAGCAGCACTTCTTCCAAAGGAACATGTGAGGTGTGTGAGGCAGTTAACAAAGGAGGAGAAAAGGTCACTCGGAATGGCGGTCAGAATATTACGTGGAAACACTGTTATTAAATTGCTGATTATGCTGGAAATTCCAACTGCTTCGGAATCTTCAATTTCTACCCTGAACAGAAAAAAACAAACAAAATAAAGATAGCCATACATGCAGAAGGATCAGACCCCCACAGTTCCCCATTTTTATCTAGCATGCTCATTTATATTGTGAGCTTGTGGAATGGTCTCCCCAACCCTGTCTACAAGGCAGTACATACTATTAAAAGAGTCTTGTTATATCCATTTGACAAATGCAAAAAAATAACTGTTGACCCTATAACTTTCAGCATTACACTCTTATTAGAAAGCATTTTTAACAACAATGCTGCACCTCCATGGATACTACAGTACAATGACTGGTCACCCAAGCACAGGCAGTGTGTTACTGGCAGGATCACCAGGTAAAATTAAAGCTAAAAGGCCTAAAAGAAAGAAAACGAATGCAGCCACCACATCTAAGGACTGGTAAGCAGTAATACATTACATTTGTACTTTTGGGTTGAGATACACTTTAAAACGCAATACACTTACAAAACAGCTTTCAAATACACCCACATATCCTCAACATTAGAGACTGATCGCACTATATGTACATATACTACATAACAAAAAGGGAACTGCTGCTCTACATTGCACTGTAACGCAATAAAATATAACTGATAATTAAAATGGTATCGGCTGTATAAAGAAAATCTGGTTCTCTCAGATTTAGAATGCAATACCAATTAAAGCAGCATTAAACAAAAAAGAAAATAATTATATTGCAGCTTACCAATTCATAGCTGTAATGGCTGCAATCATTTACCTTTTTAGGCTTCTATTTTCCTCTGGTGAGGTTTGTTATTTATCAAAAGCACAAGCTCTCCAGTAGAATGTGTCAGTTTACATGAATGAGGCAAGCCATTTAACACTGGTAGGGGTGCTTACAATGATCAGCCTTCATATAAAATCTTTATCCTAAGAAGGGAAAATTGATTGCTGAAACTGATTATAAAGTGTTAGGCTGGCCATACATTAACATTTTCTTGTGCAATTTTCCTTTAGAGTTACCAAAACCATATAAAAAGGAGGTCAAACCTAAACGCTTTCAATTTGTATGCAATCAGACCGGCTCGTGCACTACAGTGCATCTGGAAAGTAATCACAGCGCTTCACTTTTTCCACATTTTATGTTGCAGCTGGTTCCAAAATGGATTATATTCATTATTATCCTTAAAATTCTACTAATACTCCATAATGACCACGTGAAAGAAGCTGGTTTGAAATCTTTGCAAATTTATATAATAATTAATATAATAAGTTTTTACAGCCTTTGCCATGACAACATTGAGCTCAGGTGCATCCTGTTCCCACTGATCATCCTTGAGATGTTTCTACAACTTCATTGGAGTCCACCTGTGGTAAATTCAGTTTATTGGACATGATTTGGAAAGGTACACACCTGTCTATATAAAAAGGTTCTACAGTTAACAGTGCATGTCAGAGCACAAACCAAACTATGAAGTCCAAATAATTATCTGTAGACCTCAGAGACAGGATTGTATTGAGGGCACAGATCTGAGTAAGGCTACAGAAAAATGTCTGCCGCGTTGAAGGTCACAATGAGTACAGTGGCCTCCATCATCCATAAATGGTAGAAGTTTGGAACCACCAGTACTCTTCCTAGTGCGGATGGCCTGGCCAAACTGAGCAATCAGGGGAGAAGGGTCTTTGTCAGGGAGGTAACCAAGAACCCAATGGTCACTCTGACAGAGCTCCAGTGTTTCTCTGTGGAGAGAGGCGTGCCTTCCAGAAGAACAACCATCTCTGCAGCACTCCAATCAGGCCTGTATGGTAGAGTGGCCAAAAGGAAGCCACTCCTCAGTAGAATGCACATGACAGGCCACCTGGATCTTGCTAAAAAGGCACCTGTAGGACTCTCAGATCATGAGAAACAGATTTCTCTGGTCTGATGAAACCAAGATTGAACCATTTGGCCTGAATGGCAAGCGTCATGTCTGGAGGAAACCAGGCACCGCTCATCATGTTTTTCAGCGGCAGGAACTGAGAGACTACTCAGAATTGAGGGAAAGATGGAAACCGGAGAGACTGGTCAGGATTGAGGGAAAGACATCCTTGATAAAAAAACTTGCTCCAGAGCGCTCTGGACTTTAGACTGGGGTGAAGGTTCATCGTCTAACAGTGTGAATAATTATAAAATGAGTGCGCTGATAAATTCACAAAATAGATGCAATGTAGAAATCTCAAATATATGTACAATATTTGTGCAATCAACAATAAAGTGCAGGAATAGGAAAAATCGCATAGATGCAATATATGGCTTGGCTTGAATGCAGTACTCAAAACCCTTTACACTGCCTCAATATAAAATAGTGACTCAAATGTAAAGTGCATACATGCATGTGATGTGCAAACAATTAATAGACGATATCCTATCCACAAATACATAAATGGTATGTGTACCCGTACTCCAACCAACCATGCATAACACAGCGGTAAAAAAATATATAAATAAATTGATGCAATGTAATTAATCCAAAATAAATAAATTAAATATCTAAATAAATAATCTCAAGAGGTCCATGCAAAAAGCATTAACACACTAGCAGTGCGGATAAGGCTCCTATATGCTGTCTACTGACCAATCCACCAGATATTGGAGACCTTCTCCTCGGTTCACTCTCTAAGATATATGCTTGTGGGGTCTTTTGCTCTCTGGATATGCAAGAAAAAAGAAAACCACAATAGTATAGCTATACTATACTAATAGTATATAGTGTAGGTATCTGTAGGTATCATTAAAACAGCAATACCAGGTCTCCGCTATTACTCACAAACCACCCGTATTATAAACAGCCTGTGGCCATGGGGAATACGTCGGGATAGCTTGTCCTCACAGCTTCGCCAACTCGGCGGACTTCTCTGGCTGACGTCACTGGCTCCTCCTCCCGATGCGTCACTGGTCACGTGACTTATTCATGGGAAAAAAAAAATCGCATACTTAAAGTGGTTGTAAACCCTTACAAACCACTTTGACCTACAGGTAAGCTTAGATTAAGGCTTACCTGTAGGTCCAATAAATATCTCCTAAACCTACATGGTTTAGGAGATATTTAGAAAAACAACAGGCATCGCTGTCTACGGCGCATGCGCCGTAGACTGATGCGTGCAGGCGCACTGCGCGGGAGTGACATCATCGCCGCTCCAGCGAATGACAGCGCTGGAACGGCGAGACCCGGAAGTCACTCCGGGTTTGATGGCGCCGGCGGAGGTCGTGGACGAGGATGGCTTCGTTCTCAGGTAAGTTATTCATAATGAGCTAGTATGCAATGCATACTAGCTTTTTATGCCTTTGCCTTGCAGGTTCCGTTTTTTTTTTTTTTTTTTATAAAGGCTTTACTTTCTCTTTAAATAAACGGACCTCTTAAGATTGTTTATTTAGATATCAATTTATTTCTTTTGGATTAATTACATTGCATCAATTTATATATTTTTTCACCGCTGTGTTATGCATGGTTGGTTGGAGTACGGGTACACATACCATTTATGTATTTGTGGATAGGATTTTGTCTATTGTTTGCACATCACATGCATGTATGCACTTTACATTTGAGTCACTATTTTATATTGAGGCAGTGTAAAGGGTTTTGAGTACTGCATTTAAGCCAAGCCATATATTGCATCTATGCGAATTTTCCTATTCCCGCACTTTATTGTTGATTGCACAAATATTGTACATATATTTGAGATTTCTACATTGCACTTTATTGCACGGATTTGCACATCTATTTTGTGAATTTATCTATCAGCGCACTCATTTTATAATTATTCATACATTAATATAGTGAGAGATCACCTACATTGGTTGTAGCTTTTAGGATTTTATCCAATTAGGATTTGTATATACCAGCGCAGGATTATTTTTGTTTTCATCTTCTAACAGGACAACGACCCTAAGCACACAGCCAAGCTAACAAAGAGTGGCTACGGGGATAACTCTGTGAATGCCCTCGAGTGGCCCAGCCTGAGCCCAGACTTGAACCTGATTGAAAATCTCTGGAGAGATCTGAAAATGGCTGTGAACCGATGCTCCTAATCCAACCTGATGGAGCGTGAGGGCGTCTGCAACGTTGAATGGGATAAACTGCCCAAAAATAGGTGTGCCAAGCTTTTAGCATCATACTCAAAAAGACTTGAGGCTGTAATTGGTGCCAGAGGTGCTTTAACAAAGTATTGAGCAAAGGCTGTGAATACTTATGGACATGGGATTTTTTTGTAATTTATTTTTAATAAACTTGCTAAGATTTTAAACAAACTTCTGTCACGTTGTCATTATGGGGTATTATAAGAGTGTTGCCTCACGTGCTATCAATTGTAAAAGAGGCAGGAAAGTTACTGCAAACACTGATCGATAAAAATCTGTGACCCTGAGATAAGAAATAATGGGTGGTGCTGCCCTGTAGTGAAATAGATGGTAAATATACAGAAATCAGTAGAAGGGTGACATCAATGAATAAACCAATATATACCACTCTCCTATTAGGTGCAAAATAATATAGTGAAACAAAAATCAAACAGATATATAGGTGATAAATCATCAAATGATAACTGGCACAAAAGTGGATAACAGAAATGAATCAAATCCACTCAGCAAACAGTGAGCATAAGTGCTACTCAATACACATAAAATATGACATAAAAAGTTCATGAAATGTCTTTAAAAACAGTGAATCAGAAAAAGTGATAAATGCTTCCACAATGCAATAAGTAATAAGAACGGGTGTCTCTTCTTTCAGTGCAGTGACACCTCTGTGCAAATTGGCCTCTCACCTTACTGCTGTAAGGTAACAGCATGTGTAAATGCTCTGGTGAGCTCCACTGGTTGCAGATGGTCCTCCTCTCTCACACAGAGCATACCAGCTTAGGGGTCATCCTCTCTTTGATCCAGTGTGGGGCTCGTATGGGGGGGGGGGGGGGATGTAAACTCTTCTATAGGAATTCTGAGTCTGAGAATCCTCCCAGGCTCACCCGTGTGATATGTAGAATGAAAGAATACTCTTGTAGTAGTGTTTAAAACGATTTAATAGTATAAATAGCAAGTGCTACTCAAATAAAATACAAGGATCAACAGCATAAAATCCATGAGCAGCGAGCTTGTATTCCTGCGTCTCAGTACCGGTGTGCCTGTCTACCAATCCCAATGCGTATAGGCACGCCCAGGCAACTTCATCAGGGGATCGCCTGATGAAGTCAAGTGGGCGTGACGATATGCCTCGGGATTGGTAGACAGGCACACCAGAAGTGACGCAGGAATACGAACTCGCTGATCGTGGATTTTAGGCTGTTGATCCTTGTATTTATGCGAGTAGCACTTGCTATTTTTACTATCAAATAGCTTTAAAACACTACTACACTATAGTATTGGCCTCTCACAGCAGTAAGGTGAGAGGCCAATTTGCACAGAGGTGTTACTGCACTGAAAGAAGAAGAGACACACGTTCTTATTACTTATTGCACAGTAAAAGCATTATTCACTTTGTTTCACTGTTTTTTTAAGGCGTTTTGTGGACTTGTCATATTTTGTGTGTATTCAGTAGCATTTACACTCACTGAGTGGGTTTGTTTAATTGAGGTCACCTTTCTACCGATTTCTGTATATTTACCATCTATTTCACTACAGCGCAGCACCACACATTATGAGGTATGGTTTGTAGAATTTTGAGGGAAATAATTAAATCTATTTTTTAATTAGGCTGTAACACAAAATGTGCAAAAAGTGAAGCCCTGGGAAGTGAAGTCCTGTAAATACTTTCTGGATGCACTTTACATAGTTGAAGGTAAATCTAAAGGAAATTAAACAAGGAAATTGTATAATGTGTTAGTGCATTTAAATCTGTACATCCAACACTCCCCTCAGACTGACAATGCTGCAGTCTGTTGTGATCCGTTCCTCACTAATACAAGAGGTGTGTTACTAGCTAGCTCACCAGGTGAAAGAGGAAAAAAACAAAAAAAAAAAAACCCCCAAAAAAAAACAAAAAAAAAAAAAAAAAAACTAGTACAGCCACCACATCTAAGCATTGGTAAGCTGCTATAGAATACATTTTGGATTTTGGGTTTAATACCACTTTAAATTGGCACTGAAAATTAGTGATCTCTGGGTCTTTTTGGGAATATAATTAACACTTAACCAAAATTGTAATTAGGGATGCATCTGCCTTTAAAGGCTGAAATCCAAAAGCCTACAAGGATAATCTCATGGCTCCTGGAGTGTTGCAGCAGCATTTTGTGTTCCCAGACACAGACCGTCTACTATAAATGTTATTTCTAGTACTGCGCAATCTGTTGGCACTATATACGAGGGGTCTTCAAAAAGTGTCCAAACTTTTTTTTTATATTTAAAAGAGTTAAAAAAAAAAAAAAAGTGCACAAACTTTGAGAAACCCTAGTAAATCCTGTATAAAAATAATCTGATGTATATTTCATTACTCACAACACGCTGCAAACAGCTAACACCCCTGTGAAGCAAGCCCTCTATACCCTAGGTACAGTGTGGTCAGTAATATCAATGAATATTGGCATCTGCATAGAGCCAATGACTATGGTGAATACGTCTACATATTACAGTCTAGAGAAATAACAGAGCGCTTGATGATTCAAGGAACTATGACAGGGGGAAAAAGTGTTGTTGAAAGTCTTCATAGCCATGTTAATGTGTTACACACACACACTATATATATATATATATATATATATATATATATATATATATATATATATATATATATATATATACACACACACACACACACACACACACACATACATATATACACACACACACACAAATATATATATTATATATATATATATATATATATATATATATATATATATATATATATGTTTATTTATTACACACAGTATACACACACACAAGCGTTCTCTATACAGGTAAAACATCCTACAACAATAATCTGTACATACCCGTTAATTGTATTCAGCAATCCTTCAATAAAATGTGCCAAGTAGTCTACTTGTGACCTCTCATCAGGAAAGATGGGTCCATGGAGGGATGCCAGCTGCGCCAAGCACTGTAACGAGTCCTGGGCCATATCTGAATCCTCTCTGATCTTCCGGTGAACCTGTAGTGGAGCACAGCAGGGTCACCAGTTGTAGCAAAGACCACACATATACCCCTGGCAAAGAAGCCGCCTTATGGAGGTTTTTATATGCAGTCTGGATGAGTAGGCCTCTAATCCACACGAGGTTCGGCAGCAGCCCACTTTTCCGGCAGTCTCGGGCTCATCATTTAAAATAGCTAAAATGTTCCTGGGTGATACCTTCATCTTGAAGGCCGAGCTAAAACAGATGCCAGCCCGCCACTCACTTCTCCGTCTAAAAACAGCAGTCATGACAGTTATCTGGATTATGCCAGCTATGCCTGGGCTACTGCGTCTGGCTATACTTAGATGACAGTTTCAAATCAAGTGTATATGGATGCAGCTTTGATGGAGGTAAAAACCGCAGGGAGTTAATCAGGGTCTGTGCTGTGGCCGTGCCTTTCAACCGTACCGCACTCAATCATTCATTCACAGCACTTTATATGAAAGGCAATAAGTCACTATGCTGCCAGAACGTTCCCTATTACAGTCAAGCGGCACTTTCCCAGGCCTACTGCTAGGAAATGGTTAACATATGGCCCACAGACACAATGGAAGGCAGCACAGTGCCCCCAAGTGGGAGCAATAAAAAAAATTACTAACACTATTTCAAAGGTAGAAGCATTACAATAAAAACAATCAGACCAGTACAAAATGGAAAAAATGTTTTTGTGCATTGACCCAAAATTAAGCATATAAATTTTACCAGGAAACAAACATGAGTAAGGATCCTTTCACACAAGCTGGATTCGTTTGTCCAGACATAACTTGTGGTTCAGTTTGGATCCATCGGAAAACCTAAAAGACGGACGTAAACCGATGTATGCCTGTTTACATTCAGTCAGTTTCTGAGACAAAAATAGATAACAGGCATCTTCTATTCTGTTTATGTCAGTTTTTTTTGTCCATCTATGACTATTTTCTTCACCAACTTATAAAATGCGTGTAGCTGTATAAAACAAATGTATTTTGATGAAAAATGAAACCTGGATGTACAAAACTAACAAACAAATTGATGTAAAGGGATTCAGTTTTCATGTTTTTATTTTTTTTAAATCAAGTTTCATGTCAGAACTAATGACGCATAAGCAATAAGGACCAGGCATGAGGCACTCTGTTTCAGAACATTTATAAATGCCGAGACAATGAGGGGAATTTACTAAGGGTGCTTTCACACTGAAGCATTTTTCAGGAGCTACAGCACTAAAAATAGCACCTGTATAGCTCCTGAAAAAAGCGGGTCCTTTAACTCCAGTGTGAAAGCCAGAGGGCTTTCACACTGGAGCGGTGTGCTAGCAGGACGGTAAAAAAAAGTCCTGCTAGCAGCATCTTTGGAGCGGTGAAGGAGTAGTGTATTCACCGCTCCAACCCATTAAAATCAATGGGACACCGCAGGGATACCGCGGTAATGTGCCGCTGCAGCGGTGCTTTGCGGGGGGTTTTTAACCCTTTTTCAGCCGCTAGCGGGGGTTAAAACCACCCCGCTAGCGACCAAATACCGCGTCTAAAATGACGGTAAAGCAGCAATAAATATAGCGCTGCTTTACCGCCGCCGCCCCCACCGCCCCAGTGTGAAACCAGCCCAAGACTGGAGCAGACAGAATCTGGAGTAGCTGTGCATGGCAACCAGTTTCTATCTTTCATTTTCAAAGCTTTACTGAAAAAGCAGTAGATGGTAGCGGAATGGTTTTCCATGAGCAGCGGTGCAAAAACTGGCTACAGCAGTTTTAATTAGTTACCACCAGTGCATATTCTATTGTAAGAACTGGTCCAGCATATGAAATGGCCCGACTGCTGTGACATAACTAATGCTACTGCAATTCTTAACAAAATGTTTAATGTCAGCACCCTCTCTTTTGTATACTCCATCCTCTCTCAACCTGGGGAAGATTAGTGCCCCTCTTTCCTATCCAAATGGGAAGAGGACCTCAACCTTGCACTCTCTTCACAACAAAGACATAGGAAATTCCACCTAGCTTAAAAATCCTCTACCTTCCTCTACAAACATAGCACTTGTTTTCAAATGAGGGGAAAACCCGACTAGCTGAGGATCATTTCCCTCCAGCTGGAGGCTCCCCTTCTATATAGACTGTCCCTCCTCGAGGGAACAGTGATCCCCTCCCCATAACTCCCCCCCTTTTTTTTTTTTTTTCCTTCCTACCTCTCCCCCCTTTGCCCCACCTCTACCTCCCTGCTGTACCTTTCTCTCTATAAAAACTAAAAATAGATCACTGAGGTTGCCATTGTGAGACTTGATCTCTGGTGTGGTTTAGGACGTAGACCTAGAAGAGGAATAATGTACTTTTTCTAGAGCCATGTTGTTTGCTTTCTTTTACTATTACTTAGATTTTTGTACCTCTTTGGGAATTCTATCTTGCACGCACAAACACAGTTTCTTATACATGTATGTAAACCTCTGAGTCTTTTTAAAAAAAAAAAAAAAATATACACATCTGCCAGACATCTGAAACATAAAATTAGAAGTTCAGAACAGGCAGATTCACAAGATACCTGCTATGACCCATCATATCCAGAAAAAAAAATGTTCTGTATACCCCCAAGGATCATAGTTTCACTGCGACTTCTCTGACTATGCAACCAAGAAATTTTAACCCTGGTCACCACCTTCCCTCTGGTTAGATGGCTGGTAGAGAGCTGGGGCTTAGGACCAAAAAAGTTTTCTGGCTTACAAACCTAACAGCAGATACCTTCAGGTTTCCAAAGGGCAGGGCTTTTACTTTTAAAGGCTTAATGGCTATTGTACACCTACCTGTTTCGACACGTTAAAGTGACCTTGTCCCTAAAGGGTCAAAAAAGCAGGAGGGAGGAACCACTGTGTGCAATTAGGAAAACATGTATTTGACTCATCTGGTCGAATACAGCAGGGGAGCAGCATTGAGGCGTGTTTTTAGCACACAGGCTAAAGGAAAGGCAAGTGTAGAGCCTCTTCCATCTGCAAGTATAGATATTTCTTAGTTTGACCCTGTAGTAACAGGTTCACTTTAGCGCAAGTGTCCAGGTTTGTCACGGTTTTTAATGGCGCTAGTTCACATCTGTGTGGTGCATTGGACAAAAAAAAAGTGCCTGCTTTTTGATGTGTTCATGTGTGTTAAAAGGTCAATGGCTGGATGGCCATTGTTTTTAATGATGCTAGTTCATATCTGTATGGTGCAATGATTGAAAATGTTTTGCTTGCTTTTTGATGTGTTGTGTTAAAATGCCTTATTGAAATGGCAGTGCATGTCAACATACCTGCCCAATCCAATATAAAAAAGCAGGATAATGCACTCCCAGCAGCCTTATGTATCCAGGTATCGGTACAAAGAATTTTCTCACATCTGATTGGTCATTATTCTAGCAGAGAAGCTATACATTAGAGCTCTCATGAATCATGCTCTTCTCAAGATCTCCTCCTGTCAAGCTCTCTTGTTTCCTCCTCCCATGCTCGTCTCCAGGATTTCTCCAGAGCCTCTCCCATCCTCTGGAACTCGCTACCTCAACCTGTCCGGCTATCCCCTACTCTAGCTACCTTCAGGCGATCCCTGAAAACTCATCTCTTCAGGGAAGCCTATCACATCTCCAACTAATCTTTTACCACTTCCATCAGCTCATTCCCCACAGTTACAACCTTTTGTATCACCTCCCCCACCCTATTAGATTGTAAGCTCTTCTGAGCAGGGCCCCCTTAATCCTCTTGTATTTTATTGTATTATAACTGTATTGTCTCCCTTTTAATATTGTAAAGCGCTGCGTAAACTGTTGGCGCTATATAAATCCTGTAATAAAATAAATAAAATAAATTAGACAATCCTACATTTCATGTGGAGATCTCTCTGGAATCTGGCTGCAGCACATTCCAGAGAATTCAAACTAAAGGAAACCGGTCATGAGAGAAATACACAAGCTGCAACTGTTGGCCTATTGCAGCAGAATATGTATGCAGCCATTAACGTCAATGTAATAGTATAACTTCTGATCCTTGTCCTGCGTTAGTGAATTGTAAAAGAAAAAATGTATCCTGGGATTTACCAAGACAGACTAGTATATTCAAAGCAAAGAGTCCAGATTGGCAGATATCTTATTTCTCTCGAGAGAATCTTGCATCAAATCCAGGTTTTGTCAATTTTTTCCCTGAAAATGTCCTGAAAAACATGTAATTAAACCAGATATTTTATTGCATTTTCCCTTTCAAAAGAAAAGCAAAGTTGGCTTTTTACAAAAAATAAAATAAAAAAATGGATATCATTCAGCATTGCTAGAATTGCTCAGATTCTCCATTTCCTACGAGAAGGATGTCCCAAACATTTTCACCTAATCAAAATACTACAGAAACCCGATCGCGCCACACAATGTATATTATGTCTACTGGAATGCAGCTGGGCATACTCGGCAGTCACAGAATGTGACCATACCGTTCAAATTTTACTTATATTTTATGAGGGTCAGCAGTAAATATAAACAGAAAATGGTACATTTATGACCTTGGTTATGGCAGAACTCCCAAATGCTCCATTTGTAGTGGCAACGTAATGACAACAAAACTCAAATAAAAAATGGGAGAGAGAGAGAGAAAGAGCACTTCTCAGCCACATCATGAGTATGCGTGCAAACCACTCAAATACTTCTCTAACAACCCACGAGATAACATTTACACACACACACACGAAGCAGTGAATACAAAAGAAATTAGACGGCTGTAATGAAGCAAATGTGGCACGTTCAGTTACATACCAAGACTGATCAGACACACGTCTAGGATTTGTTCCAGATATAAATGATGGGCAACACAATGTAAAAAAAAAAAAATAAAAAATCTGAAAACGATCACATCACCTGCCTATTCTAGATTTCTTAGAAGATCAAACGGCTGAATGAATTTTCCATGAACCTGTACAGCCAAGTCAGCCAAAGGTACATCGATAATTTATCTTCGAGTAAGACTACAGTGAGTGGCCAGAAAAATTAAAACCAGCCAATGCTCTTCGCCTGCCAAGATAGCTTGGCCAGGAATGTCTAACCAGGTATGGGAAAGGCCATAAAAATATACAATTATTTCCTGCACTGACTGTATTAAGCAGTGGCGGTGCGTCCATAAGGGCACACGGGCGCCGTCTCCTCTCTCCAGCCACCCCCTCTATCACCGATAGATTCATGCATTGCATGAATCTATCCATGGCCGCTGTTGCCACCACCTATTCAGGTGCCTGGCCCCTCTTCGGGCGCCTAAATTACAGCAGCAGGGGGTGTTTTTGAATCATTTGTTTGGAGCCATAGGCTCTAATAGGCATTAAAAAAGGTAAACAGCGAGTGCCATGCTTGGCGCTCGCAGTTCACCCAGGTGTGTTAGAAAAGCAAATGAATATTCGCTTTCCTAACACTGAACCGCCTCTCCGCCAATCAGGTGCTCAGATCTGTTACCAGTCACCTGATTGGCTGAAACGACAGGCGCTGTGATTGGATCCCTATCAGGCGTTCAATCAGAGGATGGGAGAAGACATCGAGGAGCATGGAGGACACCGCTCGCCACCGTCACCCCTGCCCCGCAGAGAGAGTAAGTTCCCGGGAGACGGCGGGCAGGAACAGTGTCTCCGTTTGATGGGCACATTGAGGCTGCAATTGATGTTTTTTTTTTCTGAATTTTTTAGTTTGTTTGCGCCCCCCCCCCCCATCCCAAAAAAATTTGAGCACCAGCCACCACTGGTATCAAGCCAGATTGGGAGAAATATATTCTGCCTTTATTCTGTCTTAAAGTAAGCCTGCCATGAGAAAATTAAAGGCTTCCACTGTAGACCTCTCTTGGCTGTCATGTTGAACCTTCTAGGTCAATATTATGAGTCAATGACTTAGACGATGGCACTATTGTTGGCCTTAAATGTGAGGTCACAACTATCTCTACCTACAACTTTTCAGATTGACAGCTCATTGCTCTCAAGAGCTTAGGGAAAGGATGTAAAAGCCCTGCTCAAACCCTTCCTTCTGCCCTTTTTTGTGGGATACAGGGTAAATCCAGCTGGCTTTACTATTTAAAATACGAAGTGGTCTCAAAAAGTTTTGAGACTAGTTCTGTAACACGCCAACAGATGGCAGCATAAGGCTGACCGCACAGTCATGGGGAGCATCAACCTTCATAAGTCAGTGTGCCAAAAGACATCGTCCTGTGTACATGTGCCATTTCATCATGGGCACCAAGTTAGAACAAAGATCAAACATGAAATTTTGCGTCAAACTGGGAAAATCTGCAACAGAGACGTCTGACATGATTCGTCAAGTTTAAGTCGATGCTGCAATGAGTCTTTAGAGGTGTTTTGAGTGGCATGCGCACTTCAAGAGCAGAAGACGATGAGAGATCAGCAAGAGCTTCAATGAGCTCAACCCCCGAAAATGTTGAAAACATTCAGCAGCTTGTGCATGAAGATTGGAGAACAATCAACCCCCGAAAATGTTGAAACCATTCAGCAGCTTGTGCATGAAGATCGGAGAACAATCACGCGTGCCACTCAAAACACCTCAAATTACTCATTGCAGCATTGCCGTAAACTTGCCGAATCATGTCAAACATCTCTGTGGCACATTTGCCCAGTTTCACGCAGGTTTTCACATTTGCCCTTTGTTCCAACTTGCTGTCCATGATGAAATAGCAGATGTGGTAACACATATGGTCAGACTAGCACCAGTTGCACAGCTCCCGATGTCTTTTGGCTCACTGACTTATGAAAGTCGGTGCTCCCTGTGACTGTGCATGCACTAGTCTCAAAACCTTGATACCACCTCATAACAGAAAAACTGCCCCCACTTACACGGCTTGAAAAACTAAATTACAAATAACCCACAGAGCACAGATCTCACTTAATACGTCCTTACTGGATGCAACACAGAATATTCAATTTACATATGTGCAGAAACAGGAACAGGAGTTTAAATGTCCTATAAACAAAAGATGACTGCAATTAAATTTGGCTTACTGTTTCCAAAAGTTATGCCTTTTGCTGGGTAAAAGGTATCCTATGTAATGAACTTTGTAAAACCTTCTGCATTAGGAAAAGGTACTATGATAAAACTCAAAAACACAAGGAATCGAACCTTGTTTACCCTTCTGTTTTCACATGTACTCACAGCCAAAATATAAATTTGTATAAATTACAATAGAAATGCATGCCAAGGTGCTTAGACAAGACAACAGAAAGTTAAAAAAGGGACAAGTTAATTCCAAAAACATTACAGGATAAAAACCAGGAACAATTAAAATAAATTTACTGTCTGTTACAGGTGTGATAGAAAATCTTTCCACTCATACATACCTCCCAGAGAGCCCCACAAACTTGATACAGACACAAATTATATGTGATTTCTGTACCGATTCCTCCTCCTGAAACTCCTCCTCTAGGCACCTCTGTAGTTCAGAAGGCAGGCTTTGTGAAATGTGTGACACAGCAGTGTCTACTCACAGGGCATCGTGAATAGGTGTCACAGAATTCAATGTAGTAAACGTGTGGGGATCTTCACAAAGTTTACAAACTTCAAGATGGTTCAGATAAATAGGAGTAGGCTAGAAATAATTGAAATAACATTGTAGAAGTAAATATGTGATTTTTTATTTTTACCATATATACACTTTAAACGACAACTCTGGGTCTGCTAGGGCTAATCACATCCCGTCCAAGATGGCGGCTTTGAGCAGCAGCCTCAGGGCTCTTGCTGTCTACACAAGGGAGGCTTTTAATAGGTAAATATAAGGCCTAAAATACATTAAATTGGATGTTTGTTGTTGAAATGGATGGTCAGATGACACGGTCCCTTTAATGTAATGGGTCTAATTTTTATCATCTGCATTACTGTTCCAGCTTGGTGGTCAAGGGTACTAAACCTAGTTGGTCAGTGTAACAGCAACAGATGCCCCTATTTTTCACTTTCAGACAGGTCTAAAGAATTACTATGGTGAAATTATAACCAGAGAAGTAATATAAGCTGCCCATACCAATAAGACAGGGCTTTCTGTTTTTTAACTCTGAAACATTTTGTAAATACATGTTGCATTGCCCTGCATGGACAAAGACATGCCTATTAACGCATAGGCACCGTGCCCAATCGCATAGCAATGTACAGAAGCACAGCGCATCGCATTGCTGTACTTTACCATGATTTAAGTGTACATTTTGTACACTTTAAATAAAGTGTGTACAAAACAAGCCAAAAAAAAATAAAAGGCAGACGTGGGAATTGTGCACCACACTGCCCCCCTACCGCAGCTCTCTGTTCCATTGTTAATTCCTGTTGTGCGGTCTGGTTCCTAACAGTTCACAGACTGGTACTGGTCCATGGCCAGGGGGTTGGGGACCTCTGCTCTAAGCCACTTTGAAGCCTTTCAGGGGTAGGCAACCTCGGCCCTCCAGCTGTGGTGAAACTACAAACCCCAACATGCCTCTGCCTCTAGGTGTCATGCCTGTGATTGTCAGGGTCTTGCAATATCTCATGGGACGTAGTTCCAAAACAGCTGGAGGGCCGAGGTTGCCTATCCCTGCTTTGATTATTAGCTCATTATAATCTTTCATAACTAATTGCGCTTTCAGTGCACCAATCTAAACAAACTCATCTGTTCAAGTATTTGCTTGAGCCGTCTACACCAGTGGTTCCCAACCTCAGTCCTCAAGTACCCCAACAGGCCATGTTTTGGGAATTTCTCTTAGATAAAATAGCTGTCCAAAATACCAAGTCATTAACTCTGATTTAAAGCACCTGTGCAAGATAAAGGAAAACCTGCAAACATGGACAGTTAGGGGTACTTGAGGACTGAGGTTGAGAACCACTGATCTACACCACAATCTTTTAGGGTCTTTACAGTTCTGGTGCCCAATCTGTGGCCCTTTGGCACTTTTTTGTGTGACCCTCGAGGCCCCTGCAAAACACTACTCTGTTTCCCTATTCCCCTGTTATAGCAGTGATTTTTAGTAGCAGTACCATCTCTGTATAATGTCCGCAGTCTCTCACCATTCCCTTGTATCACGTCCGCAGTTTCTGATCATCTCTTGCATTATTGTCCGCAGTCTGACCATTTCTTTTGCCATGTCCACAGCCTTCGACTATATCCTGTTATGTGTCTGCTGTCTCTGAATATCCACAGAATTTTATTTGCAGCCCTTTCGTGATGTCAAGGGGCAAGCTTGAGGCTCCCATATCAAGAAAGTTGACCACCACTGCTTTAGGGCCAGTTCACTCCATGAGCCGCACATGAATGTGCTGTGCATTTCTATGGAAGTCACACACGATCCAGGTGCAATGCAAATTCAGGCCATTAATGTTAATGGGCTTAAAATTGCACCAAAAGATGTGCATGTACGACTTTATAAAACACACAGCAACAGGTTTGGATGCTACTATTGTGCACTTTTTAAGATAAGAATATTTTCAACAAATACAGACAATAGCCATTAATCTTCCAGAAATTCAGATTCCTTGTCTTTTTCTGCGAGTTTAATCCACCATGGAATGGACGTAACTAAGGCAGATATGTTGGAAGTATAGCCTGTGTGAAAAAAATTGTTCTACAGTGGCAGAACTAGCATAGACGTGAAGGGACACAAAGTATGTTCTACCAGGATTACCAAATGAAAAGGGGAAAGAGCCTGAAAATACAGCCACCACACCTAAAATATTACAATTTTATTTTTGGGTTTAGATACGCTTTACTCATAATTATTGTAGCCTGCCAATCATGCTGACCCTCTGCCTCCAAATCTTTTCAAATTGATGACCCAGGTTCCTTTAAATCGTAGTAAAGTAAAAATTAAAGTGATGGAGTGGAATCCAAAGTTCCACCAACATTGCAGCTTTACTAGGTACGGGGACAGGTCCAGTTTGGTAGCAAACAGCTGGACATATGCAGAAATTCAATATTGCTGTAGGCTACAGAATGTTATTTTTAGTAATACAATACTGCCGGGATATAAAATAGATGGGCCCTACATAAACAATGCAATAATTACACCATGTCTCATCTAAACCATGATCAAAGATGTCCCATAAAACAAGAAGATGGATTAAGCAAAGTCAATCCGGCTGGCAATAAAAAGAACACGCTTCTCTCTCCCGACAGCAAATCTCTTAGTAGATAGATAATATATGGTGCATGGTTACGAGGTGTTTATATTCTGACTCATTCACCATGGAGACCTAATAGCTGGACCATGGAATTGAGAAGGTAAAGGGTTAACTGACTGAGACGGGGATATTTGCAGGAGGTGGTCACAGCTGACAACAGCAGCTGTTTAGAAGTCTAGTAAACAGCTGTTATGTGTGTGCCTGTCACTGCTTATGGACGACTTTTACACCTCATCACAAGCAAGAAATACAGACTCAGTGTTGTCTCAGAAGCCAAGCCGTGAAAATCATAGACACAACACGCTGCTCCTCTGACACAGGCGGTTGTGCACAAGAATCATGGGCTGGGCGTAGAATGAAATGATGGCCCTTAAGTGAGTAATGACATCCCCATTAATAAGGCATGTTTAAAGCGTTCTTAAAGTGTACCTGAACTGAAAAAAGGGGAATGCAATTTGCAGTGATATAGAGAACACCTAGAAATATTAATTGTGCCGAAATGGATCCATGAAAGTTTCACATTACTCTGAATTACACCTGAAAAACAGGAGTACACTTCATGGTATACAAGAGTTTCAAGGCATGGCTGATCAGTAATGGGAAAAAGATCAGCTGAAGTAGGACCACTGGCAATACTAGTAACAAGTCCTTTGCCCTTTGATGGCCACAGCTTCCAGATTTCATGTCTTTAATTTAACCTGGTTCAGTAGTTTACCCATGGCACATATACTGCAGATAAACAGCTACTACCATAAGGTCAAGCTGGCACTGCCACAACTGCTGCACACCAGACACCCCTTCAATGTCCATTGTAAATGATTTTCCTTTTAACCCATAATTGAAGCGATTAAAGATATGTAGGACACAAGGAGGGTTTACATAGCAAGATAATAAAATATACATAAAAGTACATGCTCGCTGGTGGAGATGGTGGTGCTCACAGCTTGTTTTAACAGTTGTAGTGCCCTCCCCTGCTGGATGGGCAGTCATGGCCTTGGGTATGTTTTATACATGCTGGGTCCCTTTTGCAAACCTTGGCGTATGCACAGGGAAGCCATCCGTATACACAGATGACACTAGTTGCTGCATGATTGCAACAAAGGTTTAGTTCCCCAATGGTATAGGGCAGTGATAGCAAACCTTGGCACCCCAGATGTTTTGGAACTACATTTCCCATTATGCTCATGCATGTTGCAGTGTAGTTGAGCAACATGGGAAATGTAGTTCCGAAATATCTGGGGTGACAAGGTTCGCCATCACTGGTACAGGGGATTACTAGCTATCCATTTTATTTGAGAGTCAGGCGGTCATTTTCCATCGAGCAAGCGAGTAAATAGAAGGGTTTATTGGGGAAGAATTCAATCTGCACAGATAAAGGACTTTAAAAACATAATCAATTAATTTACATAATAAATAAATATTTTGTGCGCTTTTGTTTTAGTATTTGCGACTGTGAACTGTTACTGACCACCATTTTGAGCCAACAGATATAGATTGCTTTAGAAACCTTGGGACTTCTGATCCACCTATGTCCAGTACAGTCCTATCTATACGCGCACACATTTGAGTCTTATTTCATCTGGGTTACAGGTATCTAGGAGCTTTAGAAATTTACATATAAATTAAGTATATAGTTATACTTGGATTATACGCACAGATGAGGTAAAATGTTTAATCATGTACACATTTGTTTTCAGGGTCAAGATGAGCTGTCCAAGTTGTCTGATGGATAGCCATTAACCTCTAGCCGATCGCCCACTGTCTATTGACGGCGGAGCGGTGCGGCTCTTGTGGCGGGACGCCGTCATATGACGGCGTCTACATTTTGGCCACTAGGGGGCGCGCGCGCGCCAGCCACGTTGCTGGGGACCCGATGCGCACCCGCGATTGCCCAGTAACTGAGCAGGACGTGGATCTGTGTATGTAAACACACAGATCCACGTCCTGTCACTGGAGAGGAGACCGATGGTGTGTCCCTTGTACATAGGGACACTGATCGGTCCCCTCCCCCAGTCAGTCCCCCCCCCCCCACAGTTAGAATCACTCATATAGGGAACATATTAACCCCTGCAGCGCCCCCTAGTGTTAACCCCTTCCCCGCCAGTCACATTTATACAGTAATCAATGCATTTTTATAACACGGATCGCTGTATAAATGTGAATGGTCCCAAAAATGTGTCAAAAGTGTCCGCTATGTCCGCCGCAATGTCGCAGTCATGATAAAAATCACAGATCGCCGCCATTACTAGTAAAAAAAAAAAAAAAAATGCTATAAATCTATCCCCTATTTTGTAGACGCTTTAACTTTTGCGCAAACCAATCAATATACGCTTATTGCGATTTTTTTTTACCAAAAATATGTAGAAGAATACATATCAGCCTAAACTAAGAAAAAAATTGGTTTAAAAAAAAAAAAAAATTGGATATTTATTATAATAAAAAGTAAAAAATATTATGTTTTTTCAAACTTGTCGCTCTTCTTTTGTTTATAGCGCAAGAAATAAAAACCGCAGAGGTGATCAAATACCACCAAAATAAAGCTCCATCTGTGGGGAAAAAATGATAAAAAATGTATTTGGGTACAGCGTTGCATGACCGCGCAACTGTCATTCAAATTGCGACAGCGCTGAAAGATGAAAAATGGCTTGGTCAGGAGGGAGGTGTTCGTGCCTGGTAGGCAAGTAGTTAAATTAGAATTATCTAAATTAATCTAGAGGACTATCCACATTTATTACAGTAACATTTTATTAGTGAAGGAACCCTATTACAAAATCCCACAGTAATGAAGGACCAGAGAAACAAATTTTATAATTCTATATTTTTAGATATGCATGCTTGCTGACTACAGGTGTAGATATCTCAGGTAGTCCTACTAGTCCTCACTGAAGGCACTAATCTGACCATGGAATTACTGGTACTTTTATTTGGAAGGACATTAATACTATGTAAAAAAAAAAAAAAATAAATAAAAAAAAAAAAAGTTTAAAACAGGAGTGTCCAACTTTTTGACGTTCCTGGGCCACATTGGAAGAAGAGGAATTATTTTGGACCACACATAAGATACACTAGCAATAAGAATAGCTGATGAGCAGAAAAAGTCAGGCAAATCACAAGTGAACGTTCACTGATATAAATAATGTACCTACCTGAGTAATAAAACTTCATTTTTTTTCTAATATTTTTTGTTATAACTAGTGCGATATCTGACATGTTTTTTTATACACTAACACATCAATATCTGGTTCAAAGAATGTAGTAGCAATTCTCAATGAATTCTCAAAGTGCTAATCAGATATTTGGGTTCTAAATGTTGTCCTTCGTGTGCTTCATCCTTGAAAGTATTTGTTTACAAATATAGGTGAAGCTGAAAACTAAAAAAGTGAAAGCGTGATTGTGAAGAGTGGGATATTTTTCTTTGGGAAGATAAAACGTAATAAAAATTTTCTCGTCCGCAAATGTTAATAAAGTGTAAATTTATTTTTATAAAAAAAATTCCCCTCCCACCCAAATATGCTTAATGGAGCTGATAATAATATTAAGTAAGGGGATTAGTTCTAGGGGGAGAGCTATTTAATGAAATGGGAAGAAACTATGTTTTTTCTGCTCATAATGAATTTTTTTTATGATGTTATTTTAATATAATTATATATTAAAACATTAAGATTTCATATGTGGTAAAGTGTAATATATTGCACTTCAAAAAAGGCATGATAAATGGTCTGCAGCGAATGTCATATCATTTTTGAGATGTTATGGGACGTGGTGCCATTGCCTACCTGTCGGCCCAGAATATAAAATTGGTTTGTGATTGAAACGATTTTCTTTTAAAAGGAAAAACAACAATTTACCCAGCAACAGATTTATACCACAATTTGAATATTTTCTAAAACCAACATCACCTCATCACAAATTTTGTCATGTATAAAAAATACAATCTGAAACAGCATGTTTCACAGCGACGGGTGTTTTCAAGCGAGACTTGGATCACAAATTAAAGCAGTATTTATTCATTACAGGTACTTGTATAGCTCCAACAATTTATGCAGCACTTTACATATATATTGTACATTCACATCAGTCCTCTGACTTCAAGAAGCTTACAATCTAAGGTCCCTAAATCACATATACACATACTGGGGCCAATTTAGACAGGAGCCAATAAACCTACCAGCATATCTTTGGAGTGTGAGAGGACCTACAGGAAACCCATGCAGGCACAGGGAGGACATGCAAACTTCATATTAAACCCAAAATCTAAAATATATTGCAGCTTACCAATCATTAGATGTGATCGCTGCTTCAGTTTTATTTTCTTAGGCTTCTTCCTTTGTTTTCACCTGCTGATCTGGCCAGCTGATACACCTCCTGTATTCAAATGTCCACATTCAGGATGAATAAGCAGGGGGCACCTTTGGACAGCAGCATTGTCAGTCTGGGAGGAGTGTTAGATGTACTAGCAAATTTAAATACCCTGATAAAGTAAAGCCAAACTCCAGCTAATTCTTTATAAGCTTTATATGCTCGTCCCCAGGATTTCTCCAGAGCCTCTCCTATCCACTGGAACTCGCTACCTCAACCTGTCCGGCTATCCCCTACTCTAGCTACCTTCAGGCAATCCCTGAAAACTCATCTCTTCAGGGAAGCCTATCATGTCTCCAACTAATCTTTTACCACTTCCATCAGCTCATTCCCCACAGTTACAACCTTTTATACCACCTCCCCCACCCTATTAGGTTGTAAGCTCTTCTGAGCAGGGCCCTCTTAACCCTCTTGTATTTTATTGTATTATAACTGTATTATCTCCCTTTTACATTGTAAAGCGCTGCGTAAACTGTTGGCGCTATATAAATCCTGTAATAATAATAATAATAATAATAATAATCAGTTCCAGCAAACAGTTTTTCTTTCCCTTTAGGGATAAAGGTTTTACATAAATAAATGATGATCATTGTAAGCACCGCTGTCAGGGCTAAATGTTTTTTCTCATCTCTATAACAACGATATATTCTACTGGAGAGTGTTCTTTTGAAAACAGACTTACTGGTTGGAACACCAGATGTAAATAGAAGAAAGCGTATATAAAATAAAATGAACGCAGCTATCACATCTAAGAATTGTTAGCTACAATAAAATGTTATGTTTTAGGGTTTAACACCACTTTAAATTAAAGAAATCCAGATGTTCAGTTATAGGTAGCAAATCTGACTCAACTAGTCAAATGTGCAGCAAATAAGTAAGGCAAATGGATTTATGCAGTGTTTGTCACAGACTTGGTCCAAAAAAAAAATAGTGAAGAAAAAAATGGTGTTACTTTATAAACCTGTCTCACAGACAAAATGGGGCAGGAGACGGGTGCACAAGATAGTTTGTGTGACAAATAAGAAATCTAGTCTGGGAGTGCGCATACCTCCTACAATATTAGGGGGTTCCCTGGCTGAGGTAGGCTCCTTGTGCCTCCACCTCACCCTCTGGTTCCTATTGGTATCCTGGTGCCTAATGAGATTTATCCTTTCAGAACAACCACCTTCATTGTTGGTTTCCAAACCTACTCTCCACCACGGTGATTTGGGGGGGAGACTCTAATATAGCATTCGATCAGGCAATGGATAAATCCAAACCGCCCAATACACAACTCACCAGACCCACCAGGGCAAGTTTAAGGATAGCCACTGAAGCATTCCGGGCAGGCAAGGTCCCGACCAAATTAGAAGGGCGATAGATATTGTTTCTATTCTTCAATCTAACTGGGATGGGGGTCCAGCACAACAGGGACTACTGTTATCACTTGATCTCCAAAAGGCTTTCGACTCAGTGTCATGGTCATACCTTTTCCCACTCCTGGAGAAATGGGGCTTCGGCCCCCGCTTTAGAGGGGTGTTCCAATCCCTATACTCACGCCCCAAAGCCCAAATACGTATACAGGGACATTATTCCAACCCCATACCCATTGCTAGGGGAACTAGACAAGGATGTCCGTTATCCCCGATTATTTTCGCCATTGCAATTGAAACTCTTGCAATAGCAATAAGAATCAACAACGACATCCAAGGGGTCAAATGCGGGGATCGTACTCACAAATGCGGCCTATTTGCAGACGACATGCTCTTATTTTTAACGTCTCCCATCACTTCCCTCCCAAACCTACTCAAAACACTCTCAGATTTCTCTGGGATATCAGGCTTAGGAATAAATTACTCTAAATCACAGGCACTGAATATCTCTCTTCCTCCCTCCACGGTTGCACTACTTCAAAATTCCTTTCAATTCCAATGGGGAACAGGTTCTATCAAATACCTGGGGGTTTCCCTCACAGACAGGATAGAATCCCTTTACAATAAAAATTATCCCCCACTATTTCAAAAATTAACGGCCGATCTGAAAACATGGTCACAATATGAGCTTTCCTGGCTAGGTAGAATTAACTCCATTAAAATGACCCTGCTTCCTAGAATTCTTTATTTCTTTAGGTCACTTCCAATACCCATTCGAAGAGATCATCTCATGACACTACAAAGTAAAATCCTGAAATTCATATGGGGGAAATCGGGATATAGAATCCCCCAACAAACTCTATATCTGCATAGGAAAAAGGGGGGACTGGGATTACCGTTTCTCCTTAAATACTATCAGGCAGCCAGACTAGCCCAATTATCTTCAGTCTACTCTTCTTCTGAAAAACCAGACTGGGTCTATATGGAGAGGCAAGCGGTACCCCAATACACTTTAGAATATCTTTTATGGTGCCCACAAAAACGAAGGCCAGCAATTCTCTCACCTTCTCTATCTCAGTCCTTTGCCCTTTGGGACAGAATTCGTGATAATCCAAACCTAATCTCGGAAGCTAGACCTCTCTCCCACATCTTTGGCAACCCAAACTTCCCGCCTGGGATGGTAATTAAGACATTCCAGTGGTGGTTGGATAAGGGACTGTACCGCATTGGACACTATTTCACGAGTAAAGGACCTCTCACCCTAAATTTTTGCACTCACAAACTAGAAATGCCAACCTCTGAAAAATCCAGATTTAGACACCTGGCACCAGGCGGTTTCTAAAGCCTTTAAGGGTATTCTTAATATTTCTTTAATTTACCGATTACGAACTGTGGTGTGGTCAAGCCGAGGGCCGGAGGGGCGGCATCTCGGTAATATACCCGTCGCTCACACAATCTTCCTGTAAATCCACTTACATGTCCAATTGGGAAAATGATCTCCAACAAGAATGGGACTTAACTGACCATTGCAAGGGCCTGGAAGCGTCCTAAGATTGCCTTCAAAGCAATAGTCAGTAAGATCTCATGGATAATGACCCAGGAGAAGCTAGCCAGTATACTACTGGATACCTCTCAAAAATTTGAAGCTGTATGGGATCCATGGGCATCTCACTGCGGGATATCCCTCATTCCAGGATCCTTTCTGATAAATCTCTGAATCCCAACTAATTTTAGGCACAACCACCCTTATTCCCCCTCATCCGTGGGAATGCCCCAGAATAAGGCCACTATGGGCAAAAATATTCTCCCTTCCTCTTATTTATTATTATTTATTTTTATATAGTTTTTACGATAGACAGGTTAGCACCAGATACTTTCTAAGCTAAATTGAGGAAACTGTTTTAATACACAGGCGACAGTTGTCGTCATTTTCCTCACAGAGAGACCCTCACCCTTTGAGACGGGTCACTCGCCCCACTTTCTTCCAGTCCTGAATCCCTATTTACCACTAGAGATGAAATTCAGGGGAGATGGCCCAGGGCACAGTTTGATCCCAATTGGGGTGCCCTAGGCCAGCCCTTTCCCTTCAATGTGAGAACAATCTTTAGAGGTTTCTATGCTAGAAGCAAATCTCCTATTAGGGGTTCAGTATGTCACCCCTCCCTTTGACACCACGTCTCACCTGATTCTCAGTTGTATGCTAGTTATTGTATCTCAAGATCAGTTTGAAAGATGCAATCCAATAAATGTTTAGAAACCTACTTCCACCAATTACCCACTGAAGCATTTCAAAAGCACTTGTTTCTGCTGAAAGGATAAACAAATTACAGAACTTCTGCTAACATGCAGGCACATACTGCAGCAGTGAAGTGTTTGGAAGCAGGGCATCATTATTGCAAAATTAGGTGGTTTGAGCTGGGTTTTGGTGGGAAGTTTCCAATGTGCCAAGAACAGTTTCGTCACTAAGATAGCCAAGATAATACCGGGTCTTGTTTGTATGGTAGGAGTTGGCTAAATCCCCCGGCTTCCATGAACAGAGGTATTGAAGTTCAGGCCACATTTTGCAGTACTAGAATGCGTTGGTTAACCTGCAGCATAACCCTATGGACCAATATGCCTACCTAAATATTTTTTTTATAAATATGGCAATATCAGAGGCATACCTTCTTCGAAATGTGGTGGAATCTACAGACTGAAAAGGGTTTATCTGGTAATGAAAGCTCCAACCTGCAAGTGATCACTGTGATTGGCTGTCATGGTGAACAGTCAGGAACCACGCCAATTGGTCTGCAATTATCAGGGGAGACCCCGAGTAAGGCTGGCCATACATTATACAATTGTCTTGTACAATTTTCCTTTAGATCTACCAAAAGCATAGAATATGAGGTCAATACCGCCTTCCCCCCACCCCTCTCCCTCAATCCCCCCTACTCTATACTCCCCCTTTCTTCTTTTTTCCCCATCTGTCCTTCCTACTCTTTAACTCCACCCTCCCCCACATATTGGGGGCTGTATAAATGTAGGTACTTAGATAATTAAAAGAAAACTAGGACGTGAGCCCACGAGACGGCAATATTTCACAACTCCACAACATGGTGTTTATTGTTCTTGTTGATACTTTTAGCAGAGACTTGATGTATCACCAGTTTTGTCTTTTACTTTGTATGTTATGTGGAAAGTATGTAACCTACTGGTCCACGTGGACCCATTTCCTGATATAAACAATAAAAAAAAAAAAAAAAAAGAAGAAGAATATGAGGTCAAACCTAAACACTTTCAAATTTGTATACAATCAGTCAGGCCTTTGCACTACATAGTTGAAGGTAAATCTTAAGGAAATTGAACAAGAAAACTGTATAATGCAAGGCCAGATTAAGATGTGGGTTTCTAGTTTTGATGGCATGGGGCATCAAGTTATTTAATTTAATAGCCAATTGCTGATACTATCTGGTTAAAGGATAACTGCTACTAAATGTTTTTTTTACACAATATTTTACATTTCAGCATAAGGTAACTATTTTAAGCCATTTAAGGGTGGCTGCAGTGGCAGGGGAGTTAGGATATAGAATTGTGGGGATGTATAGGCAGGCCATTAGAGCTGTGAGACAGAGAAAATGTGGATAGATGAACAGCAGCCTATTGATAGTTTCCTGGAGGCGACTAGTGATTTTAGAATATCTTCAAGTGATGTTAAAAAGTCAAATGGGTGATTTAACATACCATCATTTGATTTCCACTGTCTAAAATGTTTTGCCTGAAATTTTTTTTAACCAAGATTTGATATTTACAGTATGAAAAATTATTTAATTCTAATGGTTGCTGCCCAGTGAGTCAGCAGGTTAATTCATTTCACACGTTACATCTAGAATTGTGCTTGTTTAAAACTGTAGCGGATAAGATATAATATGTGGGGGCAGCCGTGGGAGAATTATAACTCCACAGAGGCACCATCCCTATGAAATACAAAATCCAAACTAAAAACAAAGTGGAGTGGGACTTTGAGTGTGCCTCGGTGGGGTTGAAATAATCTATACCACAGATTAAAAATATAGAAAATACAGGATGGTGAATAAAGTTTTCTATATTTTTAATCTGTGGTATAGATTGTTATTTTAACCCCACGAGACACACTTTAAGTCCCACTCCACTTTGTTTTTAGTTTGAATTTTGAAGTGGATAAGAGCTTACATTTCCTGCAACACCAGTTATAAAACTATACAATATAATAAAAGTGCAATATCCTATAGGTGTAGGAGTCAATTTAGCCACGTCAAATTACAGGCAAAATTCAAAAATTGTAATAAAATGTTTTAATTACAAGTCCTATTTCTGTCTTAAGTTGACAAAAAAAAAAAAAAAGTTTGATGTATGCAAAGATAAGCAGATCTATCTGTATAAATGCACATACAGAATTTACACATTTATAATTACCAATAAAACAACCTAATCCTGAAAAACTCTTGAATTTATATAATCAATAAACTGCCCATGGTGGACTGTAACTAGATTTTTAATGTAAAAATTCACCAAGGTTTGCATGAAATGTGATGATACACAATTTTCTCCTTCTGATTAAGCCAGGAAAGTTAACCTATTATACAATTGTAGGCAAGGTTTTCTTGTCGCATGAGGCTCATCTGTCACAGATTTCACATGGTTAAATAATTATGTAGAAACCATTCTTACAGAATTTACCAAAGAAATTCAAAGTCACTTGACTGAAATTACACTTAATTATATTCCAATACATTTTTAGGACAATGACTAAACTAAACAAATTCAAAAACGTGTGAGGGAAGTGATGTAAAATCGAAAAAAAGCACAGTTTTACTACGGTCCTGCAGCATACTATGCTATTATTGATTATGTCACAGCATTTATTTCTCCATTTTATGTATATCTTAACTTCATGGATGTGGAAGGTTGTTTATCTGAGGACTGTTTGACATGATATTCTGTTTGTGTTATTACAGTGTACATGCTGCATTCACTCTTGTTAAAAACTACTCATCAATATACAGTTTTAAAAAAAATCTAAAAAAAGCAAAAGATGAAAAACATCCTGCAAGATAGTATATAGCAAAATTAATATCACATTTTGAGTAAAGGTACAGATCGTTGGAATAATTTTTAAAGGTTTGTATACAAAATTTCCCCTTCAAAATGTAAGCATATTAATTGCTGTAAATTGCTTTAGCAGGTGGTTTCCAGGGAATGGCAACATCTCATGTATTAAAATATATATTTTTGTCAAAATACTGTAAAAAAAATGCTGCTACTAAGGCTAAAAAAACAAAACAAAAAACAAACAAACACATTGCAAAATTGTCAGCATCCTCTAAGAAGACAAAGAAAGGGGCCAGACCATTGCAATCATACCCAGAAGACGACTGCACGAAACACAGAGTGAGCACTCTTTTTGGTGGAAATTTCTACTTTTTGTTTGTTTGATGAAAATGTACAATCAACTAAAAATATGTTTAACAATCTTCAATGACTACTCTAATGGTCACAGTGTAGCCAATGTAAATAGTTCTAAACAAATTTAGCAAATGTCTTGATGAGGATATATTGATTTGAAATAACTGCTTTTTATAATTTACCTTTAAACCACACTACAATTACTTAATGTAAAAAAAAACACCATAGATGAAAATTCATATATGTCCAGGTAGCTCAGCCAATAAAAAACTTAAACACAGGTTTATATGAAACCCTACAGAAACTCGAACCACCCAGTTCTTTTTTAAATTGAAAATAATATGCTTGTTTAATATATTAGTATTCTGCTATACTTTATGTTCTTTTCCGACTGTAGTTTTTTTCCTAATGCATTTATTTAATTACCATTGTTAGAACCATTACTACAATGTTTTGGGTAACCTATTGCAATATTCTTTGTCAAGTTTTTTTTCTGTTCCTTTTAGAGATAGAAAAGGCCCATGTGTACTTAAACACTGTACATTTATTACGGTCTGAGATTGACTAAAGAATTGAACCTGCAAACACATGGAAAAACATACATTTAACTTTTATATAAATGCCTAAGAATATGATCTGAAGCAAGCATATTACTTGTTTCCACACTGTTACCGTATTTATCGGCGTATAACACGCACTTTTTCCCCCTTAAAATCGGGGGAAAGTCGTGGGTGCGTGTTATACGCCGATACCCAAAAAAAAAAATGACAAAAATCGGTTGCGGCGCCGAAAAATGGCGACCGCGGCCGAAAAAGGCCGAACCGCGGCCGAAAAAGGCCGGAAAAAGCCGAAGCGCGGCCGAAAAAAAGGCCGGAAAAAGCCGAAGCGCGGCCGAAAAAGACCGAAGCCGGCTGTTCAGCTCCGCTCGTAGTCCCGCCTCCCTGCGCTCGCTCCCGAAACAGCAGGGAGGCGGGACTCCGAGCGGAGCAGAACAGTCGGCTCGGTCTTTTTCGGCCGCACTTCGGCCTTTTTCGGCCGCGCATGCGCGGTATTTCTCGCGGCGGGAAATTTAAATGATGGCGAACTGCAAATGACACTAGGAAGCTGCAAATGACACTAGCAAGCTGCAAATGACGCCGGGCAAGCTACAAATGACGTTGGGCAAGCAACAAATGACGCTGGGCAGGTTGCAAATGACGCTGGGCAGGTTGCAAATGACGCTGGGCAGGTTGCAAATGACGCTGGGAAAGGCTGCAAATGACGCTGGGAAAGGCTGCAAATGACGCTGGGAAAGGCTGCAAATGACGCTGGGAAAGGCTGCAAATGACGCTGGGCAAGCTGCAAATGACGCTGGGCAAGCTGCAAATGACGCTGGGCAAGCTGCAAATGACGCTTAAATGTAAGTTTTTTTTTTCCCTAAACTTCTCTCCTAAAACTTTTTTTCCTTAAAATTCCCTCCTAAACTTTGGGTGCGTGTTATACGCCGGTGCGTGTTATACGCCGATAAATACGGTATTTGCTTATCTAAAAGGTAGGAAATTGACAACACATTGGGGTTTATTTACTAAAGCTAGAGGGGGCAAAATTAGTCACAATTCTGCAGAGAAACCAATCAGCTTCTAATTTCAGCTTGTTTAATTACGCCTTAGCAATAAAACCTGGAAGCCGATTGGTTTCTATGCAGAATTGTGACTAATTCTGCCCTCTCTAGCCTTAGTAAATAAACCCCATTGTTTTATTTTGTATGTCTCATTTTCTTACTTTTTTTTCCTTCAGTTTTAAAAACATAGCATGATGTAGTTCTGTAGGTATATGGCAAAACTCTACAGAGAATGCCAAATGTCAAAAAAAAGTCTCTGGGAACTCATGCTTACTGTAAGAAAATACAGTTAATGTAAAAAAAAAAAAAAAGGTGGAAATAAATTCTTACTGCAGGCACTGAAAGACATGTCACCTAGGCAAAATAGAACTCTCAATCAACATAAATGCTCACACAATCATCATGCAACAGGTAAAGAAATCTAGGACTTACTGTGAAGAACAGCTCCATGACTCTACTGTCAAGAAGGGTTTCACGCCAGGACTCAGTTGGCTTCAGCATCACATTTTGGGAGGATTCAAACATAGCTATATAATGTCTGCCCAGTTATCTGGTGTCAAGGTCAACAATAACATTCCTGCAAGCCTTTAAAGAAGGGGGAAGAGAGAATAAAAAGTTCAGGAGCCTCAGCATCCATCAAAGAATACTGGAAACAAAGTTTAAGCCTCTTCACATACACCACATAATTCACACGAGGCCAAGGAATAAAAGTTATTAGACTCTGAAAAAGAAGAATGCCCATGGAATGCTAGATAACAGTTTGATCGTTACAATATAGCATGCCATGGCTGCACCATCACTTTGATAAGCAGAGGGCTAATGTGACAGGAGTAAGAGGGGAAACAGCAGCCACAGAGAACAGGTGCTGTAACTTAGGCAAACACATTTTTTTATAGTTTACCATTAATCTCCACTTAGAAAAGCAAAGGGGACAGCACATACAGGGTGGTGTGGGTTTCAGTAGAAAGTTCGTATTGTTTTCTAAACTTTTTAAGCGGTTGGTGAAGGAGAAGAGAGGATAAGAAAGGAAGTAATATCTGTGTATTTATAGATGTGCTGGTAACGAGGGAATGACAGCCAGGGCACTCAAATGAATGTAAAACTCAAGTGCTTGAGCTCTTAAAAACCCTATACAAGGTATTCTCTGTAGCCTACATGAGCAAATGAAAAGGTCAATCATGACACTTTTGTGTTGCTTCTACTTTAAGAAGCAGAAGCTTTATGTTTTAGTTTTGGACTGTTGAATGCTCAACACAGCAAAACCAAACTATGTCACTGCACCCAAAAGCTGACATCACTCGGTGTCTGAATTAGAATCATTTTTGTAATAGCTACAGTGCCTTGAAAAAGTATTCACACCCCTTGAAATTTACATTTTGTTATGTTACAACCAAAAACATAAATGGATTTTATTGGGATTTTATGTGCTAGACCAACACAAAGTGGCAAATAATTGTGAAGTGGAATGAAAATGAAAAATGGTTTTCAATTTTTTTTTTTACAAATAAATATGTGAAAAGTGTGGTGTGCATTTTATATTTTCTTTTAGGCCAAAAAGTTAAATTTTGGTCTCATCTGACCAGAGCACCTTCTTCCATATGTTTTCTGTGTCCCCCACATGGCTTCTCGCAAAGTTCAAATGGGACTTCTTATGGCTTTCTTTAGGGCTGAGGAAATTAAAGATTAATTCCTCGATTAACCGTTAATTTTTTTTGATCGATCAAAATTCTTTTGATCGGTATTCACCTCTCCACCGGCTTCTGGGTCTTCAGGGAGTTCCGTTGGAGATCCGGTGATGTCACGCACAAAGACGTCACCGGACTCCTCCCCCTTCCCCAGGTGCCTCCATCTGCTAACGAAGGGAAGGGGGAGGAGTCCGGTGACGTACAAGTTCTGATTGAATGTAACGTGTACGGGGGAGGAGCTACAAATGACGTCACGCGCTGCTGCCCTACGGAACTAACACGATTGTAGGCGTTACATGCTGTGTATTTATCATCTTTATGTGAGTAGTTTGTTTTGAACACAAAAATGTAATCTTATACATAAGCAGTAAGCACTTCGATCTTTTCTTTCTACCCATGACCTGGCGTCCTTGCTGAGATCCAAGGAGACGAGAGAGAAGTTTATGGTCCATGTTAACCCTTTTGATACCCGCTTGCATGACCACCTGTTTGCACAGGGGTCCATGCCATAAGGTGAGAGTGATTAGTTAGATCGGAGGTGGAGTGATTGTCACGCTACTGTGGAAAAAATAATTACTTACGTCAGTGCTACAGTTTGAATTTAAAACATATTTGTGTGAACTGTGAAGTTAAGTCATGGAACAAACTAGTGTCGGGTGATTGTATATAGTGCATACCACATTTATCACTGACTAATGCAGAGTTGCAATGCAAGGAGATCAGCTAAAGGTAGTTGGATCTGTATGTGCGTTATAATTAATCGAAATTATTAGATTAATCTATTTAAAAATCGATTAATCGAACACGAAAGTTTTAATCAGTAACAGCCCTACTTTCTTTCAACAATGACTTTCTGCTTGCCACTCTTCCATAAAGGCCAGATTTGTGGCGTGCATGACTAATAATTGTCCTGTGGACAAATTCTTACACCTGAGCTGTGGACCTCTGCAGCTCCTCCAGAGTTAGCATGGGCCTCTTGGCTGCTTCTCTGAATAATTCTCTCGGTGGACAGCCATGTCTTGGTAGGTTTGCAGTTGTGCCATACTCTTTCCATTTTAGGATAAAACAGTGCTCTGTGAGATGTTCAAAGCTTGTTTTTTTTTTTTTATAACCTAACCCCGATTGAAACTTCTCCACAACTTCATCACTGACCTGTCCGGTGTGTTCCTTGGCCTTCATGATGCTATTTGTGCACTAAGGCTCTCTAACAAACCTCTGCGGGTTTAACAGAACAGCTGCATTTATACTGAGATTAAATTACACACAGGTGGACTCTTTTCTAATTTGGTGACTTCTGAAGGCAATTGATTCCACTAGATTTTAGTTAGGGGTATAAAAGTAAAGGAGGCCGAATACAAATGCACACCACACTTTTCAGATATTTATACAAAAAATTGAATAATTTTTCATTTTCCTTTCACTTCACAATTATGTGCCACTTTGCGTTGGTCTATCACATAAAATCCCAATACGTTTTTGGTTGTACCATGACAAAACGTGGAAAATTTCAAGGTGTGTGAATACTTTTTCAAAGCACTGTAAGTGCAGTGTTTTCTAAAGCACCTTAATTACTTCAGCAACCCTGCAAAGGAGGGATGAGCATTTTTTTCTATTAAAATAGTTCAAAGTTCAAGATTTTTGGATCTCTGGATTGGGGTGAGGTAGATGGCTACGATGCCTTTTGATCCCGAGAGCTCTGTCCTGAAAGCTAACACACTTTAGTCCCCTGCATTCCACTTTACAGTTAAGGCTGCCAAGGGTTCTGTAGGGCCAAAAACCAATTCTGGATGGTTAGAGAATGTCAAGGTTTGGCCACAACTTTCATAATGAAGCTCTCTGGATCAAGAGCATCAAGTTAAGTGTGGAGTTCATTACACTCACCCCACACAGAATTATTACAGTAGAATTGCAGGCAAAACCTGCTCTTAAAAATGCTCCTTCCCCCTCCTAACAGGAGGGAGAGTAGAGCTTGCTAAACAGTTGGTAATTATTATACAGGATTTGGTGGTAATGCCAAAGCAGTGAGGTCACCTCGACTGGCTGACACAGGAGCATCCGATCAAAAATAGGTAAGTATTTAGGTCCTCCTTACACAAGTCAGAATTGTAGGAGGGGGAAGGAGAATCTTAAAAATGTGTTAGGTTTTGCCAGGATCTCTACTTTTGTTTAACGTATATCTAAACGCGCAAAGAAAAAATGCAATACGCTGTAGTTTAAATGTCCTTAAAATATAGAGGCCAATTTTTTTTTCTAAAGAACAGGTACAGTAGAAGCCTTTGTGATAACTACTAAACCCCCATCACCCCCTCCCCCCCCCATGTTTAAAGTCCTGCCTGGGTGGCAACCATGGCTCCTTTCTATAGAAGCAGTGGGAGACGTGAGCACCACTTTCCTAGGACATGAAGTATGTTATTCACAGGTTAAAAAAGGGGGGAAAGGCCAGGAAAAAAGAAAAGCATAGCATGCCAAAATGGTTGCGTAAAACTAAAAGACACATTTTCATTTTATTATGGCCAGGGATAAAATAAAAACATTTACATATTTTAGTCAGGTATATTTGAATTATGCTATACTAATAATTCTTTTTTTGCCAGCAAGTAGTACTTTAGGATTGTTTTCACATTTTAAAATCACTAAGGTTGCTTCTTTGACATAAGAAGCTTTTAGATTGTAAGCTCTAACAAGCAGGGCCCTCTGATATCTCCTGTATTGAATTGTATTGTAACTACTGTCTGCCTTCACTTTGTAAAGCGCTGTGCAAACTGTTGGCGATAAAGCCTGAATTATAATAAAAAAAATATTTACACAGCTTAATTTTCCTACTGGACAGCATATTTTAAAAAGACAAAGCAAGCTAGCTCTGCTTTTTCTTCAACCCTGTAAATCTTTATCATGCATTAAATGTTTATTTGTAAGGCAAAGATTGTACACCTACTGTAAAAACAGATCAATGGTTTAAAAAAAAAAAAAACACATTAAACCTAAAAAAAAAAAAAGGTTTACAATTAAATGCCACAATGTGCATACTAGTACTTTTACTAGCCAGAAAAAGCATCCTGGAGGTAGTTTTACTTTGTTAATAGTAGCTCGACTTACAGACTAATAAGTCTGACACCTGTCATTCTTCAGTTCCTAAGTGGGAGACAATCTTTTTTTTTTATGTTTTAATTGTAATGAATCATTCCAGAAATCGCTGCTTGGCAGTTCAGTAGAGACAAAACTAATATTTACTAAACACAATCCATCGCTTTTGAAACTGTGCTACCTTCTCAACAGTGTTTATAAATCTTGCTCAGAAGTGCGATTCAGGAAACAATGTAATATTAGTGTTACTTTGTATTATTCTTTTTCATTTGTGTGAAAATCAAAAGGAGTAAAAGTTGATCAACATGTATCACCAGTTAAAGCATAAATAAAATGTGTTCCCAGTTAGCCCCTTAGCAAACCCATAGTTTACTCATATCAGTCCTATTTAACTCCTTCCTCTCCACTATTACATTTCTGTTCATTTTGTTTATTTTAATTATATTTTTTTTCCCATTGGTATTTGTTTTGTTTGTTCAAATTTGTAAGCATTGTTGGGGGAAAAGAAGCCCTTTATTTCATTTGTAAATTCTAAAATGCTTTGTACCTGAATTATAATGCAAGTGTTAATATAAATAGGGCACATTAGAGAATACAATGGGGTTTGATTTAGTAAAGGCAAATAGTGTGCACTTTGCAAATGCAGTTGCACTAATTTTCCCAAGAGCTTAGTGAAGGGCTGTAAAGCTTCACGTTGTAAGGAATATCCAATCAAAAAAAAAAAAAAAACACATTGAAAAAAAAAAAAAAAAAAAAAGATGAATTCTTTAAGTTTGGTCTACGGAGAGCATAGAAAATAAGATGCAACCAACTAACAATACAACCAAAAGAAAGTCAAGTTTGTCCTGAAAAAAAAAAAAAAAATTGTACATTACTTTGGTATTGTAGGCAATGAGAATTATTGAATAAATCAGCCCATAGCAGAATTGTCAAAGTTGCTGTGGTTCAAAAGGGTTGTATAGGTGGGACAAGTAGTAACAAAGCTCTCCCTTTAGAGAAAAATGGCAAAAAGTTATCTGAAATTCGAGCTAGAGTGTAAACAAAAATCGACACAGCGATTCAGAACTTTGAAAACAACCAATTTTTGAAAATAGAATGTTAACCTCCCTGGCGGTATGATTCTGGCTGGAATTTTGTGCTGAAAGCGGTACAATTATTTTGCATGGAAATTTGGCGTTTTTATATTGTAGGTATGCAATTCTTATGAATAACTCACTTAAATCTGTCCGAACCAGAGTCTAGTAGACATCCCGGGTATGATAAAGTTTGAAACACAAAATAATAAATTATAATATAATACAAATATATATAAAAATGATTCAATAATGTAATCAAATCAAAAACACTGAAATTTGCTCAGTTGCAGAATAGTCGCTGTCATTAAATTTATTGTTTGATGATAAATTGTGATTCTAAGTTTTTATCGGTGTTTTCTAGCTGGTCTAAAACCACTTTTAAAATAAAGGGACACTTTTTGGTTGCTATGGACAATCTCCAGTTTCCAGGCAGAAAAAAAAAAATTTTATTATATAAAATGACATGCAGGGCACTGGGCAGACCACTAGGGACAAAGGGGGTGTGTATTTTTTGTATACAGTACTGTAATCTGTAAGATTACAGTACTGTATGTGTTTTGTGTTTAACTTTTTTAAATTTGGCGCCGATCTCCGCTCCCGTGCGTCGGAACGTCGCAGGGAACGGAGATCGGCGGCACCCGGCACTGTGTGAATCGAGCGAGCGGACGGCTCGCTCACACAGCGGGGAGACATCGCAGGATCCAGGGGAAAAGGTAAGTAACTTCCCCCCTGCATCCTGCACGCAAGCACGAGTCTGGCTCGGGGTTACCGCTCCCAGCAGAAAAAAACTGGACCCGAGCCAGACTCGGGATTACCGCCTAGGAGGTTAAACAGGTAACATTCCTTAACAAAACCATGTGCTTCCTGGAACACTGAAGAAAACATCAAGCACCCAATGTTTGCAACACTTAAAGGAGACATTTAGTTCTGGAACTTCAACCAAGAGAACAGCCCAATTTAAAAGCTGAAATTTCTCCTAAATTAGTGGAGAAGCTACCAATTTTCTTCACTGCACACTATTCTTCGTAATATTACCCCAAACTCAGCCTTTCACCTGCAGATATTTCCTTTAAAAGGTACATCTGTTTAGAGAATGTATAATTATTCCAGGATTGAAGTTCACTATTATCTACATGAAGTAATAAAGCTGTATTATCTTCCGTTATCCCTGTAAATGCTGGTGGAAGAGAGGGGGTGGGCGAGATCTTCTGTGCTAATGACGGACACAATTTCTATAATGCTGCCCTGCTAATATAGACTGCCCAATCTTCACTTTAAAAGGAGCGTTCTGTTGGCTGCCACATTCCTATAGTGCATTGTCCATTGCTTAACTACAATGAGGTCTGCCAAAAGGACTCCAAAGGATGCTTGAAACACAATAATATCAAAAGGGCTTTGCAGAGACAAAAGTAATACAATACCCAGATTTATTTATACTAGAGGTATGAAAGTCACATCTTATAAACATGTGAGGCAGGAGGTGACCAAGCAAAGGCATCCTGTAATGACACTACTAGAACAATAATGCAGGTCCTATGGAACACTGTGCTCTACTCAAACTGGGAATTCACATAATCCTCCACATTTGCCTCGGTATATCACTGCATGTTGAAGGCATTTCCCTTACCCTTCCATCAGCCTGTACATTTATCCTGTGTCCTCCGACATCACGTCCCTAACTCTTATTGCTCCCCAAATAATGAAACTGATAGGTGAAAAAAAGAGCCTTGAAGCAAAAAAAAAAAAAGGACTGAATCAACTACATTAGCTTTTTGTTTTACTGCTGTGTTGCCCATCAAAGCTGAACTCTGGGTTACTGTAAAAATCTAACCCTTTAAATGTTCATTTTGTTTAGGGAGATAGAACTATCCACAAAACTTATTCCTCGTTACCCAGTACCAGTGCTCTCCTCCATTCGCTGATATTCTCAGGATGCGGGCGAGTCCTTTGTGCCCCCACCTACAATGCAGAACCACTGGTCCTGCACTGTAAATGAGGACCAGACGTAGGAACAGTGGGAAGCCTGAAGGTGCGAAGAATAAGGTAAGCATTCCACCTCATTTCTTACTCCCAAGACAACATGTGCATTTATCCTTGTGCTGTGGGGAGGGGGGCTTTGGCCGCTGCAAGGCAAATTTACCCAGATGTCAGTTTTAAGCCTACAAATTAACCATTTTCACCACAATAAGGAACATTTAAAAGTGATTTGACTTTAAAGTGATTGTAAAGGAATTGTTATTTTCTAACATGTTACAATGATCTGCTTTGTGCAATGGAGTTGCACAGAGTGGCCCCAAACCTACTTTTCTTGGGTCCCCCTGCTGGCTTCTGTCTCCTCTTCTTGGTGTGCCACCAAAGAAAGCTGCTTTGTATCATGATACACCTGTGGGCTCAATCCCGAGAGGTGCTGCCCGTGTCCTTACAGAAAGACAGCGTGGCTCAGTCCTACCCCACCATATCACAGGATATGACAGCAGCGGGAGCCAATGCCTTAGCAAAGCCTATGAGAGTGGGGAAGGGAAGACAGAGCTGCTGTAGACGGGCACAATGCTGGATTGATTGAGGACTTGCACAAGAATAAGGGAGGGGGGCGCAATACTGATACCTAAACATTTTTGATCTTACTGCAGGGAATGCATTAAGGTGTAAAATGTATGGGCTTTAGAGACACTTTTTCTAATGAAATTAAAATTTTCAGAACAGAAATCGTTAAAATGTTGCCATTTTATGTAGTCACCAGCAACAATGGCCAGTAAAAAAAAAACATAACCCACCTGGCCAACCAGCTTCAAAACTACCATTACAGGACATAACATACAGCAATGTATGTAAACATATAGAAGTTATACTATTCTACTTTTCCAGAATCCCCAAAAATTTACTTCACTTATCCTGTTTAAAAGTAGAAATAGACCAACACAAACATTGATGTGCATGCGACTAGAAATAAAGCACTAAGGACAAAAAAGCTTGCTTATGTCGCACAATGCAAGACAAAAATACCATGTTGTGAAAATAATTAAGAAATGCACAATACTATTTTTTTAATACAGAACGAATAGCACCTGCCTAAAATAACAGTCTTGTACATAATTCCCAACTTGGCCAAGTGAACAGTCCAAAGACCATATAATGCTCCAAGATTTTGTTCCAAAACATACTCATAAAAAGGCTTTGTGTCCCTGGGTTACTTGTAACTTGAAAAGTAAAGGTTTTTATACACAAAGCGCCTAAAAACATGTATGTATGCGCATATATATATATATATATATATATATATATATATATATATATATATATATATATATACACACACACACACATATATATATATATAATATATATATATATATATATATATATATATATATATATATATATATATATATATATATATATATATATATTACACACACACACATATATTATATATATATATATATATATATATATATATATATATATATATATATATATATATATATATACACACATATATATATATATATATATATACATACACACACACACATGATCGATATGGGTTTTTCTCTCTTAAATATTAAATACACAAAAACAGGTAATCAAAACTTTTGGACGAAAAAAAATGGGCTAACTTTACTGTTTTTTTAATTCACTAGTGTAATTTTTCCCCAAAAATTGCGTTTGAAAGACCGCTGCACAAATACTGTGTAACATAAAATATTGCAACAACCGCTATTTTATTCCCTAGGGTCTCTGCTAAAAAAATATATATAATTTTTGGGGGTTCTACCGGTAAGTGATTTTCTAGCAGAAAATACAGGATTTTTACCTGTAAGCAACAAGTGTCAGAAAAGATTTAGGCTTTAAATGGTTAAACTGAGAACTCCTACACAGTTCAGTTCATTGATAAGTAGAAACATTGTATCTCTTTGGTCTTTTTCTCAGACTTGGAAAGCTGCCCAGACAAGTCGCTCTACGGAAAACTTCAGGCAACTTGCATTGACTTCTATCAGAAGTCATTTGCAAGTCGCGCTGAAGTTTTAAAATCTGCCTTTTTTTATCAGCACGATTAATAAAAAAAACGGCCAACCTCTAATATATATATATATACACACACACACACACACACACACACATATACATATATATTATAAGATATATCTCCATTTATCGCTATACAGTGGATATAAAAAGTCTACACACCACAGTAAAAATGTCAGGTTTCTGTGATGTATAAACATTTGCCACCTTTAATGTGACCTATAACCTGTACAACTAAGTTTAACAACAAACAAATCTTTTAGGTGGAGGGAAGAAAAAATAAAATAATATGGTTGCATAAGTGTGCACACCCATAAACTAATACTTTGTTGAAGCACCTTTTGATTTTATTACAGCACTCAGTCTTTTTCGGTTGGAGTCTGTCAGCATGAAACATCCAAACTTGACAATATTTACCCACTCTTATTTGAAAAAACACTCCCAAATCTGTCAGATTGCGAGGGCATCTCCTGTGCACGTCCCCTCTTCAGATCACCCCACAGATTTTCAATCGGATTCAGGTCTGGGCCATTCCAAAACTTTAATCTTCTCCTGGTGAAGCCATTTCTTTGTTGATTTTATGTATGCTTTGGGTCGTGTTGAAAGATGAAGTTCCTCTTCATGTTCAGCTTTCTAGCAGAAGCCTGAAGGTTTTGTGCCAATATTGACTGGTATTTGGAACTGTTCATTATTCCCTCTACCTTGACCAAGGCCCCTGTTCCAGCTGAAGAAAAACAGCCCCAAAGCATGATGCTGCCACCACCATTCTTTACTGTAGGTATGGTGTTCTTTTATTGAGGTGCAGTGTTGTTCTTGCACCAAACATATTTTGGAATTATGGCCAAAAAGTTTAACCTTGGCTTCAGACCATAACACATTTTCCCACATGCTTTCAGGAGACTTCAGAAAGCATGGCCGGGCTTAGATGGTTTTCTTCGTAAGAAAAGGCTTCAGTCTTGCCACTCTAGCCCAGACATATGAAGAATATGGGAGATTGTTGTCACATATACCACACAGCCAGTCCTTTAATGTTGTTGTAGGCCTCTTGGGAAAGGCCCCTCTGCATAGGCTCTAATAGGTGTCAAAAAAGGTTATAAGAGGGTATATGCACACTTATTCAACCACATTATTTCAGTTTTGTATTTTTACTTGCCTCCCCTAAAATGTTTCAGTTTGTTTTTCAATTGAGTTGTACAGTTTCTAGGTCACATAGGTGGAAAAGGTTCTAAAATGATTTGCAATTGTCTAATTTTTTTTACATCAAAGAAACCTCACATTTTAACAGGGGTGTGTAGACTTTTTATATGCACGTTCCAATTATTTATTTGGATAGCGTACAGGAGAAAAAAAAAAAAAAACGAACACTGCTTTTGTGCCATCTGTTTCTCATTAGGGCAATTCTCAAGACAGCTGCAATGAGAAAAGGGGGTCCCCAATGGAAGATTCCCCCTCTATCCCTGTTATGATGCAACTCAAAAATTTTTGATTTACCCTCACTTTTATTCCCATTGACAGTAATGTTTAGGACAATTACAGGGCACGATTCTCTCTAATGGGTACACAGACCGCAAGAAAAACATATCCCCTACCACTCTAAATACTACTCTATAAAAAAGTTGAATTATACGTTAAACTGCATCTCTTCAAATTAATGTTGTTCCCTCTTCTGAAAAAATGTGTTACATGATATATTATAGTTATGCTTTACAATGCAGTGCTGACACCATACAGAAATATGTACAACTTGTAACACATCATAATTATTACAGGCAATAAGGACATTTCCCACACTAGCTGCGAGTCCTAAAAAAATGGAAAAGGATATAATTTGGAGGCAGAAAATTCCAGCTTAAAACTTGATTGGCTAATGCAAGGTAGCGCTGGAATACAGAGGACATCTGAGCATTGAGGTTTTCCCGCCGGCTGAATTCTTGTAAAACTTCTATCGTTAACATGAAGATCCTGCGGAGATCCTCTTCCTGTAAAAGAAGAAAACGTGTTACTCCGTTACAAACCATCTAATTGTTATGAACTGACAGCTCTCCAGATGTCATACTCTTGCCACCACCCTCTGGGGCTTTTAACCTAGAAAAATTGGTGAAGTGTCACAATGCAATGAACAATTCCATCACAAAACTGAAAAATAAACGAATTAAAGAAAAAAAAAAAAAGTAGGTTATTACATTATCAGAATTAAGAAATACATCTTTCAGATATATTTTCTATATTTTTGACTGCATAGTTTAACTTATTATACAGAATTTATATAGCACTATTAGTTTGTGCAGTGCTTTACAGAATAAAAAGGGAGACATAGTACAGTTACAATACCATTCAAGGAGGGTTAGGAGGGCAAAACTATTCTTCTGTAAGAAATTAGGTAGAATTATGTATGAAATGAAAGTAAACAAGATTTAAAATCATTATCAAACAATATTTGCTGGATTAACCGCTTCCCGACCGCCCACTGCATATATAAGTCAGCAGAATGGCACGGGCAGGCAAAACCACGTACCTGTACGTGGCCCTTTAAAATGCCTGCCCGTGGACCCGATCGCCGCTGGTGTCCCGTGATCGGGTTACGGAGCTGAAGAACGGGGAGAGGTTTGTGTAAACAAACCTCTCCCCGCGCTTCCTACTCTGCCTGTCATTGATTGGCTGTTCCCGGTCATCGGGAAAGCCGATCAATGACGTCAGACGTCAGCCCCGCCCCCTAATGTAAAAAAACACACGTCAGAGCCCATAACCCCTCCCCTCCCCCTAGTGGTTAACTCTTTCACTACAACTGTCATTTATACAGGAATCAATGCATTTAAATAGCATTGATTGCTGTATAGATGACAATGGTCCCAAAAATGTGTCAAAAATGTCCGATGTGTCCGCCATAATGTCGCAGTCACAATAAAAATCGCTGATCGCCGCCATTACTAGTAAAAAAAAAATATTATTATTAAAAAGCTATAAAACTATCCCCTATTTTGTAAACGCTATAACTTTTGCGCAAACCAATCAATAATCGCTAATTCCGATTTTTTTTTTACCAAAAATATGTAGAAGAATACGTATCGGCCTAAACTGAGGAAAACAAATGTTTTTTTATATATTTTTTGGGGATATTTATTATAGCAAAAAGCAAAAAATATTGCATTTTTTTCAAAATTGTCGCTCTATTTTTGTTTATAGTGCAAAAAATAAAAAAACCGCAGAGGTGATCAAATACCACCAAAAGAAAGCTCTATTTGTGGGAAAAAAAGGACGCCAATTTTGTTTTGGAGCCACGTCGCACGACCGCGCAATTGTCAGTTAAAGCGACGCAGTGCCGAATCGCAAAAAGGGGCCTGGTCCTTTGGCTGCCAATTGGTCCGGGGCTGAAGTGGTTAACAGGCAAAAAAAATAAGAAGCCAGCATTAAACAAAAAAAAAAAAAAACAAACACACACACACACACACCCACTCCACGACAAAATGTATTGTGCAGAGGTTTGGAAGCAGACCCTAAAGCATGGGTGCTCAACCTGTGGCCCTCCAGCAGTTGCAAAACTACAAGTCCCATCCCCTGTCAGAGGCTTCTTACCATGTGATCAGCTGTGATCAATCACAGCTGATCATTGCGTAAACCAGGATTCCTTGGTTTGCGCCAACAGGGAGAGACGATCGGTGGCTCTCCCTGTCAGAGGGGGGGGGGGGGGTCTGTGCTGATAATCAGCACATTGATTATCAGCACAGCCCCCTCAAAATGTACCAATCGCCTGCCAACCAGTGCCCAGCAATGTAAAAACAATACATACTGCCAGTGCCCACCACAGTGCCAATCACTGCCCAGCAGTAACACCTGTCAGTACTTATCAGTGCTGCAAATTAGTGCCGCCTGTCAGTGCCCATCAATTCTACATATCAGTGCCCGTCAGACAGAAACTAAAAAAAAAATCATATTTTTTTTTCAAAAGTTTTGGTCTAGCAAAAAATAAAAACCGCAGAGGTGATCAAATACCACCAAAAGAAAGCTATTTGTGGGGGAAAAAAATGATAAAAAAAAAAAAAAGTTTGGGTACAGTGTTGCATGACCATGTAATTGTCATTCAAAGTGTGACAGCGCTGAAAGCTGAAAATTGTCCTGAGCAGGAAGGGGCATAAGTGCCTGGTATTGAAGTGGTTAAAGCACAGACAGCAGTAAAAATGTTTATAATGCACGCTGTCACTGACTTAAGGAAAAATGTAAAAAAATAGAGGCATAGAGGCAAACGGAATAGAGGCAAAATCTTCCAATAAGGGTGCTTCTTGGAGTGACAACTAAGAGGATTTTCCTAATTTTAAAAGATTTTCTGTTGCTTCCTGCTGTGCATATAGTACAGTTATTCGTGAAAATACAGATGGCAAAAAAACTGATGGGGTTTTAAACTTTTTAAACTCCTGATAGAAACACATTTCAACAATTTTCTTTTATTATATAGTAATTCAACCCATTATTTTGCCGAAGTGTGCTGCAGCTTATACATGACCTAATCAACAGGATATGCCTGATGAAATTAAGGGACTGCCAGTGAATGTATTCTGAAAGGTAACAACCACTTTAAACTGTGTAGTCGGGTGCACACTGGCTAGAGGAGCACTCAGGTCCATACCCCCACCACCTTGCTGCTGTGCATTCCTGTGCCCGCTCTCCTCCATTCCCCTGCTGCTACACAGAGGACAGAGCAGGATGTGTTTTTGAGGTCCCCCGCTCACCCTTCTCCCTCCTTTGCAGCAACACAGATACAGAGGGAGAGAACTGATGGCACTGCACAGAGTGTTGTTCTATAGAGGAGTGCTGCCCAGTAAAGTGGATGGAGCTTGGACACCCACAGATCCCGGTACACAGAGGAAGAGAGTACAGAGCTTTTCTGGGCAAAAATGTGAAGGTCTGGGCAGACAGTGCAGTGGGCAGACCTGTTGATGTGCGTGCCTACACTGGACTGAGCCTAATGGAATGGATCATGAGGACTGAGTTTACAGCTCCAGAGGACAGTAGACTGCCAAGTGTTCAGGACAACGTTTGCGGTGTACCATGATTGGTGAACAGCTGCCACTCTACTTATTTCAGCACTGGTACCAGGATTGGTGAACGGATGGCACTGTACTTATTTCAGTGAGATAAGTACATCAAACTGTCCTTGTTTATTTGTCCAAAAGTAATCCACTACATACAGTATTAAAATGGTCACAGTATGAGATGGTAATAAGTGCACCACCATACAGATGAGCCCCAATGGCTCAAACCTTTTGTTTCTTTTTTTAGTCCAGCCCACCCATGGACACTCTTCTTGCTTAGGAGGTAAATGAGCTCTCTCCTGCTCTGAAGTCTTCTTGAATATGCATGTCACATTTTCTGGGATGCTTCAGGTTCCCTACAGCTGTCTAGAGAAGAGGGTGGATCATCATTAGGAGGCCAGGCTGCCTGAACCTGTAAGAGAAAGCTGGCTTTTGATGATGACAAAAACTAATATAGTGGTGTGGGACCCGGCTTGTGACAGCAGTGCGATGGACTTGCTAGGTGGGCGAAAATGTGAATTATGCATAACACCAGTAAAAGAAAAAAAAAAAAAAAGAAGGCAGGAGGTGAAGTTACTCATTAACTAATCTGACAAGGAAAGTGGTAAAAATATTTAAAACAAAAATAGAAGTCAAGTCAGTGGATTACAAAAAGGTTGGATGCTGCGAGTTTCACAAAAGCAGGTGTATGAGCCTGTATTAACGGCCTTTGGGCTTGTGTTAAAGGTATCAGTTTGACAAGCTTCCGAGATCATCAGAAGTCACTAGTAGGTGCATCTAACTTACAGCTGACCTCCATTTGACCTGCTTCAAGCAAGTTTTGTATTCCCAAAAGACTTGCATAGAAAAGTTCTTACCCAGTTCATACAAGGTGCCCAAATCCCTTATACATACATTTTGGCACAGAAAACTTTACCCGACAATCAAAATATGCAAAAATTATGCTCTTAATTTCTGCACACTAGATACTGAAACACAACCTTTATTTTTAACATTTAAAAAAACTTTTTGCTGCTTCTCCAAGTGCTGTTTAACTTTAAAATTCAGTAATTGTGCATTCAAATTTGAAGAATCTTGCTTTGTTTAACTGCTTCCCGCACCATTGTAAAATGACAGTCGGCTGGAACCGGGAGGAAGTGCCATGCCCCGGCGCGATCTGTCACCTGCTGTGTCACCAGTCAGTGTCCCTGGTCATCGCTACACAAATTATAGGATAATGCTGTACACTGCACTGGTGACAGAATGAAAAAATAAATAAAAAATGTTCCCCTTCATTTTCCAAAAAATTGTGACAAAAGTTTACAACTTCAAAAAACTCGCTCTTACTAAATACCTCTTATCAGTACCTAATACCTCAGATTGTCTATTTATAAAAAGTGGTCATAATCAGGTCTCAAGAAATGAGATAGGCTGGCAGTACATCAGGATTGATCGATTTTCATAATATAAATATTAGGGCTGTGGAAATTAAAGCTTAATGCCTGGATTAATCGATTAATCTTTTTGATCGATCAAAATTCTTTTGATCGGTACTCACCTCTCCGCCGGCTTCCGGGTCTTCAGGGAGTTCCGTCGGAGATCCGGTGACGCCACGGACATAGACATCACCAGACTCCTCCCCCTTCCCCAAGGGCCTCCGTCTGCTGACAAAGGGAAGTGGGGAGGAGTCCGGTGAAGTTGAAGTTCGGATTGAACGTAACGCGTACGGGGAGGAGCTACGCATGACATCACACGCTGCCCTACGGAACTAACACGATTGTCGGTTTTACATGCTGTGTTTTTATCATCTTTCTGTGAGTAGTTTGTTTGAACACAAAAATTAAATCTTGAGCACTTAGATCTTTTCTTTCTACCTATGACCTGGCGTCCTTGCTGAGATCTAAGGAGACGTGAGAGAAGTTTATGGTCCGTGTTAACCCTTTTGATACCCGCTTGCATGACCACCTGTTTGCACAGGGGTCCATGCCATAAGGTGAGAGTGATTAGTTAGACCGGAGGTGGAGGGATTGTCACGCTACTGTGGAAGAAATAATTACTTACGTCAGTGCTACAGTTTGAGTTTAAAACATATTTGTGAACTGTGAAGTTAAGTCATGGATTGTGGAAACGAACTAGTGTCGGGTGATTGTATATAGTGTATACCACATTTACCACTGACTAATGCAGAGTTGCAATGCAAGGAGATCAGCTAAAAGTAGTTGGATCTGTATGTGCGTTATAATTAATCGAAATTAGTAGATTAATAGATTAAAAAAAAAAAAAAAAATCGATTAATCGAACACGAAAATTTTAAATCAGTAACAGCCCTAATATATATCTATATATAATATATATATATACACACACACACACACACACCATAGTTTGTGGACTCTAACTTTCCTACAGACTAATTACACTGGATTTGGGTTTTTTCCACCAAACAAAAAGAGCAGAAAACATTGTGGCCTAAATCTATGAAGAAAGATTATTTGCAAAATTTTATAACCGAAATTAAGAAAAACTGCTTTTTGGCCTTTTTTCGTTTATTTAGCAAAAACTAAAAAAAAAAAAAAAAAAAGTGGTGATTAACCCCTTGCCGACCCTCGCATGACGATATATGTCGCACTTTTGAAAAGAGTAAACAGTACAAAAGAAAAGAGCTAAATATTCAACCATGAAACATGGTTTACATTTTATTTAAACCGAGACTGAGTAATGTGCAAAGGTCTGTACTACAAAGCAACTGATTGCGACAATTTTTTATTTGTTTTCCTTTTTTTGGTTTTGAAAAGAGTGGGATAGTTAGACCTTCTGTCAAATTTTGATTGTTGTCTGGGGCCCAGCTGAGGACATTTCCCCCTCTATTTGCAATGGTGTCCATTGTAAATGACAAAAAGTATGGAAATCCAAAACTTTAAAAATAGTTGGTCTCGTAACAATCAGTAAGGGGAAATAATCCAATATGGACATCTCATTTTGGAATGAGATGTCCTCTAAACTCCTGTTGAGTCTCTGGAATAGAAATAATTTTTTTTTTTACGAATGGTACACAGACAGCAAGTCTATACATTCTCCCAACTTCCATGTACCTACTGTACTGAATTATACTTACTATGGAGACTAGGACATGTCTTAACTAGCAGGGAATACTTTCTCTAATTTCCTGAATATTCTGGATACCAGCCCCCCCAAAACCAATATACCATGTATGTATTGTCTTTCTTGTAATTGGCTATGGCCTAACCTCTTGCCTCTAGGTACATTGTACTCTAACCCTTTAATAAGAGTGGTATTCTTGACGCTCCTCCAGACATAAAGCTCCCTTGTTCTCCAAGGACAGTTTTATGGTGTCAAGCACTTCTCAAGAGCGGAACAATGCATCCGAGACAAGCTGGCCATCTGCAACCGGAAAAATAGTTGAAGCGATAGTTTTGGCTAGTGGCCAAAGTTATTTTAAGGCAGTCATTGTTAGGCAGAATGTGCTGGCTCTCTGTGTGTAGTAAAGTAGTGCCACACCAGTGAAAATAGCAGCCTGACAACACCAGGATCGGGTGTCGCGGAAAAGAAACAGAAATACTGGGCAGGCGGATACATTTCTCAGAAGTAATTTCTTGAAAACAAAAGGATCTAACTACTGTACCTTTCATCTCTTGTGCCAATGGTCTGGCTGGCACAATGGAAACGTATCCTATAGGACCAAGCAATGAACATTACATAAAAGACTGCTACAAATGCACCAAGGAGTCTATTTATAAAGAGGTGAAATCAAATTGTACCTCTTCCACCTCTTTGTACAAAGGTACAGCAACCTTTCATTCTTCAATTCAGATGATATTTGTTTTTTCTTACTACAAAAGTAGAAATGTACAGGCAATAATTTCCTAATCAATTTAAATATTTTAGAAAAAAAAAAAAAAAGTGAATGCCAATTACCATATTTTCCGGCGTACAAGACGACCTTTTACACTTAAAAAAACTGGCCAAAAATCGGGGGTCGTCTTATACGCTGGGTCAACTGCTGGATGTGCGGTAATACTGTATGTAGCTTCGGCTACATACAGTATATACCGCTGAGCCAATCCCAGTGAGCGATGTATATAAATGAATACAGAGCCTGCTCGGATTGGAGTAACAACCTCTGCCAATCCGAGCAGGCTACATACAGTAGCCTGCTCGGATTGGCTTTGAGAGACATTAACAAGGTACTAACAAGGCACTACTATAAACAGCAGACGCAGTCGCCCCGAAACATCAAGCACCCATCCCCAAGAAAAATGCAGGTGGTTTAATGGCGCGCTTACGCTACTAAAACGGGAACACAGAAGAGCAGAAAGAGCCTGGAGAAGAAACACTACAAAAGGAAAAAAAAAAAAAATCACACAAACTACAAAATACTCACCAAGAAATATCATAAAGCAATTTTCACAGCAAAAAAAGAACATGTCTCAAACACCCTCTCAAAAGGCTTAAACCGGCCACGTGAACTGTTCAAACTAGTCACCCAGACTATGAACCCCACCTGCCTCGAGCCCCGAGAAACCGAAACCCAAGAATACTGCAACGAGTTATCGGATTTTTTCATCAACAAAATCGACAACATTCAGAAAATAATTCAACAAAAAAAAAAAAAAACAACCAATTCTACTCAACCAAACCCAGGTAAAGAATTTTACATGCACAACGCACAATCACCTCCTTTTTCGCTTACCCCGATCACCACGGATGAAACCAAAAATATTATCAAGAGCCTCCGAGACAGTACATCGCCAAACGACATCATTCCTACAAAGCTCTTGAAAGAATGCTCCGACATTCTGGCCCCCTCTATTACACACCTAGTAAATCAGTCATTCAAAGAAGGGTTGGTTCCTATTTCCCTCAAGCAAGGCATCGTTAAACCACTCCTAAAGAAACCCAACCTCGACCCCAAAGATCCAAACAATCGCAGACCGGTAACAAGCCTGAACACCATTTCCAATATTATGGGAAAACAGTAGTTCAACAGCTTCAGCTGACGGAGAATCGTGTCTTCTGGTACTGGATCTTAGCACGGCGTTCGACACAGTGGACCACAACATTCTTCTCAGCCGCCTCAAGGAAGTGGCAGGAGTCACAGATGGAGATCTGCCATGGTTTTGCTTCCTTCTTAGGAAACCGGTCACAGACAGTGAAACTAGGAGCCTTCACTTTGGAAAACCCGGGCAATTTCTTATGGAGTCCCTCAAGGATCACCATTGTCACCAGTACTCTTCAACATTTACATTCGGCCACTCTTCAAAATTATCAGCAAATCAGATCTATGTTTCCACTCATACGCGGACGACACTCAACTGTACTTCCGTATCACCGGACAAAAAGACCAATACCAGGAACTAGGAAAATGTCTCACATTGATAGATGACTGGATGACCACTAGCTCCCTCAAACTTAATGGATCGAAAACCGAACTACTGCTCCTGAACGCAAACCAAAGTAAAAAAACGAAGACCTCATGGATCCCACCAACCATCCTTGGACAGACCTTCCTCCCAAACACCAAAGCCAAAAGCCTCAGAGTCATCTTTGATTCAGAGATGACCATGGATGCACAAATAGGATCAGTAATCAGCGGATCTCATCCTGGAAAAGGAGAAAGCAGTAGTAGTAGTAGGAACCATCATCAATTCACGTCTCGACTACGCAAACTCCCTCTACATAGGATTACCAAATTGCACGCCTACAAGGCATCCAAAACGCAGCAGCAAGATTAGTCACCGGAAAGAAACCCTGGGAATCCAAATTCCCATCCCTAAGGTCCCTTCATTGGCTCACGGTAAAAGATAGGATCACATTCAAGACCCTCTGCCTCACCCACAAATGTACACAAGGAAATGCTCCACAATACCTTTGTGAGAAAATAGAAAAATACATACCGAATCGCAGACTTCGATCGACAAACCAAAAATCGCCTACTGATCCCCAAAGCCCGCTACAAATCGAAGGGAGAACGAAGATTCGCAGTACAGGGACCTCGGCTATGTAATGCTCTACCAAACAACATCCGCTTGGAAGAAAACCATCAGGCCTTCAGGAAAAAACTCAAGACCCACCTCTTCTAATACAGCAGGACAACAAGGGCAGACAAGTGCCTTGAGGCGATTCAGTTCGCATTTGCAGCGCTATACAAATCATTAATTTATTCAGAGGCGCAGGCTGATGATGTTACAGCCTCTGCCAATCCAAGCAGGCTTTGTATTCATTAAAAGAATACATTGCTCGCCGTGATTGGCTCCAGGAAGAAGGAAATGGCTCCAGCAAGAACGAAGAACGATATGAATTGTCGGAAGCCGCGGAACGGGGGGTCGTCTTAAACGGTGAGTACAGGCAAAACATCTTAAAAACATGTAGAATTAGGGGGTCGTCTTCTACGCCGGGTCGCCTTATACGCAGGCAAATACGGTAATTTATCACCTTTGCCCAATCGTAATCCATTAATTATAATCTTTCGCTGCCACTGATGTAAGGGCCTGTTGACACCAGAATAGGGTGCGGGAAAGGCATGTTTCCCACACTGCAAGGAGAACATGCTACCTTATTGTTAATGGCACCCCAAATGCATTTAACAAATGCAGCACTTTTTCAGCTCCACCAAAACCCATGGCACCCCATACTTTGAGCATTCACGTTCATTTGGCAGCCCACTGAAATGACTGGGATGTCAACAAAAACTGAGTTCCTTACCGGTTACATCCTTTTCCAGGAGTCTTTCAGGACAGCACCATAGAGAGACACTGGCTCCTCCCCTCTCAGGAAACACGCATTTCAATTCAATATTTAAATCTCCCCATCCTGCCGGCCCCTCAGTTCAAGAGTACCTCCGGCCAGCTGGGGAGACACAAGAATACGTCATACTAATCTTTATCTTACTTGGCGATCTCATGCGATGAGTTCTCATAGATGGCCAACAATTTGGGTGGGTACCGGTGCTGTCCCGAAAGACTCCTGGATAAGGATGTTATCGGTAAGTAACTCCACACCTTTAGGTAGATAGCTTGCGCCTCCCTTTTTCTGCAACTTAGGAGAGTCCCCACTAAACGATCCGAGAAGCCCTCACCCTTCAGCAATTCCTCCTTAGTAGCCACGCTGCGAGGTTCCACTGCTCCACCTGGGGACAACAGATCGGCCCCGAGAAAGACGATCTTCCTGGATAGGCAGAATCCAGGGAGGTTCCACAGCTCCTGTTGATATAGGCCACCGCTGAGGAGTTGTCCGAGCGGACCCGCACGTGCTGTCCCTGGAGTGGTCTCTGAAAAGCTCTGAGTGCCAAGGCTATTGCTCTCAGTTCCCTCCAGTTCGAGGACTTTTTTGCATCCTCTCTCCACCAAGCACCTTGTACCATCCTGGAATCTAGGTGTGCCCCCAAACCTGTGCAGCTCGCATCGGTCGTGACCGCCCTGGAGACTGGTAGGACCCACACCAGGCCCTGTGAAAGATTGAACCCCTTTCTCCACCACCAGAGGTACCCGTTGACCTGACTCGGCACAGATATTGGAGAGTCCAGGGACCCTTTTTAATGGGAAAGGCCTTTTTCCTATCTGCTGTCCAATCCAAAACGGCCTCCAACCCTGGTCCAAAAAAAAAGATCCCATGTGAGATCCCACAGAGTTTTACTTTAGATGCGCTGTCCCCTTGCCTCATCTTAAGCCATAAGGCCCTTTGTGCTGAGTTAGTCAGGGCTGAGGACCTTGCGGACTTGTGCACGGATTCGGCTGAGGCATCCGCAATATACGGGACCCCCTTAAGTAGCATGGGGTAGGAAGACAAAATAGTTTCTTTTGGCGTCCCTGCTTCAATGTGTGCCTTAATTTGAGTGAGCCAATATTCCATGTTGCAGGCAACCACTGTGACCAGCCATGGCATGCCTTAAGGTTTGCCTGCGACGAGTTCAAAAGAGAGTCCATCTTTCTGTCCATGGGGTCTGAAAGGGCCCCCATGTCCTCGAAGGCCTGGTCCATATGCCTGGAAACCTGAGAAAAAGCGCCTCCTCTTCTGCAAAGGGAAACCTTTGTTTCAAAGCCCTTGAAAATAAAGGTTTCCTTTCAGGATCTTGCCATTCCTTCTTGATGGCTTCGACCAAGACCTCATGGACCGGGAACTCCCTCCTTTTTTGTTCCACCAGACCTTTGTACATCTGGTCATGGAGCGAGAACACCTTCTTTTCCTATAGTATACCCAAAGTGGTGTGGATAGCTCCAAAGAGATCCTCCACTTCGTCAAGGTAAAGTTTATAGAAAGAGGCTCTTGTGGATTCCCCATCCAGCTCCTCTGCATCCGACTCCCCTTGGGAGTCTGAAGCGGCGCTGTCTGGCTCCTCCTCAATTTCCTCTCTGGAGCACCCTGGTCTCTCTCCACTAACAGAGGGAGTATCCACTGGGCTAGGTGTAACACTTCTGCACTGGTGAAGGATTGCTCTGGGCTTGCGGCAACTGGAAGCTAGAAAAAAAAGTGCCTTAAAAAGGGACTGAAAGGTGCTAGTAAGCTCCTTGACGGAAGCTGCCAGGTGCGTACCCTGTTCTGCTGCCTGCTTCCCAACTAACCCCTCAATGCACTCTTTACAAAGCGCCTTGGTCCAGGATTCCCCCATGGTGACTCTACAAGAGGGACACTTCTGAGAACTGTGAGGCGACATGCTTTTCTCTGTGGCTTTCTGAAAATATAAAAAGAGCAGCCATAAATGCCCAATCCCACCAGCGCAATCACAGAGGACCACCGGGAGGGGAGTGCCCCACCCCCCCCCCCCAGGACCAACCACCACCAGGGTCCCAGACACTCCCCTTCCCCCCCCGACCAACAGGGAGAGAAAACACCAGTGGAGCTATAGGGTGTAGGTAAGGGAAAACCCGATAAATACCTTTGCTCCAATCAGCCCTCAGATCTCTCCTCACTGATGTAACTTCAGCTCTCCGCCCCCTGCTTTTCAGAGCAGAGAGATCCTGTTTAAATTGTGCACTTTGAATGGAAGCAAGGGAAAGATGGCGGTAGATAAAACCGGTACAACGTATGTAATAGGATTTGTTACATCTCTGAGGCAAGTCACTTTTCTGGGTATACATAAGGGTTTATGACCACTTTAACTGGCAGTCAAGTAAGCTTAAATTTACCTAAAATAAGCAAAGGTATTTTAAAGCATGCACCTACAGGTAAGTACCTTGCTTGCGGTTTCTTCCAGGGTTCTCGCTTTTAAGTGCATTGAACATTCAAATACTTAACTGCTTGCCGACCAGCCGCTGCAGTAGTACTGCAGCAACATGGCCCGGCTGCGCAAATTGCCGTTACGTCTCTCCCTCTGGTGGAGACTAGGAGCCGCCGGGCTCCCACGATTGCTCGTAACATGGCGAGAACCGGGATCTGTGTGTGTAAACAAAGAGATCCCGGTTCTCTGAGGGGACAAGTGACAGATCGTCTATTCATACAAAGTATGAACAGCGATCTGTCATCTCACAGTCAGTCCCCTCCCCCCTTCAGTTAGAACACACACTAGGGAACACAATTAACCCTTGATCGCCCCCCTAGTGTTAACCCCTTCACTGCCAGTGAAATTTTTACAGTAATCAATGTACTTTTATAGCACTGATCGCTGTATTAATGCCAATGGTCCCAAAAATGTGTCAAAATTGTCTGATGTGTCCGCCATAATGTTGCAGTCATGATATAAAAAAAAAAAAAATAATAAAAATGGCAGATCGACGCCATTGCTAGTAAAAAATAAAAAAAAATGCTACAAATCTATCCCCCATTATATATATATACATATTTTTTTTTGGGGGGGGGATATATTATAGCAAAAACTAAAAAATAATGTGTTTTTTTCAAAATTGACACTATTTTTTGTTTATAGCGCAAAAAATAAAAACTGCAGAGGTGATCAAATACCACCAAAAGAAGGCTCTATTTGTGGGGAAAAAAGGACGTCAATTTTGTTTGGGTGCAACGTTGCACAACCGCGCAATTGTCAGTTAAAGTGACGCAGTGCCAAATCGCAAAAAGTGCTCTGGTCAGTAAGGTGGTAAAAGCTTCTGGGGCTGAAGCGGTTAAACAATTTCTTCAGAGCCATTATGGCCAGTACACAGGATAAGAAAATCGGATGAAAAAGTCCATAAGACGAACAATCGGCTGATTAGCTGTTCGTTAGTATAGTGCTTTTGACAGCAGATTCTGACTGTTCGTACAAAGAAAAAGAAAGTTGGAATTTTTTTTAATATTATAAAATCGCCCGGTCTGCCTTCTGGGTTTTGTATCTTCGGCCGCTTCAATAGCCAAGGTCACTCCCGTGCATGCACATGGAGTCTCATCGCCACGGCTCACAGAGTCGGCTCGTAAATGTGGTCTGAGCTGCGCACGTGCAGCTCAGATCGCATTACCTGCTGACGGGCAGAAGGATCATTTATGACAGAAAAGACCTCTAAGATCTCGGTTTAAAAAAAAAAAAACCTTGCTTGTCAGCAGAAAAGCAAAAACACATTTTGCCAGGTGAAAAAACGAGTGGCAAATGCTTCAAAACGCACAGTAAAAAACACTCAACCCACAAAACGCCAACATTTCCCCATAAGCCACATATAGCACAGCCCATTTAAAATCAACGGTCTGCCCTATGCGTGTCACAGGAGAAACGAGACACAAAACGTTCGCTCCCACTATGCTAGATGTGAATGGGGCCTGAAAGTGAAATTGGTGCAATAACACATCAACAATGAGGCTCTGTTCACATCTTTGCGTTGCCTTGCGTTTCAGAAATGCGCTGCACCAAAAATCACAGGGGGAAAAAAAAAACACACCAAGCTCTGCTGTGAACAGAGATGTGAATGTGGCTTGACAGCTGAGCGTTTCTGTCCACTCCCATCTATGTAAAGATGACCATACACTATGCAATCCGATCGTGTATTTAGTGAGAAGGGTGATCACTGATTGATTGCATTTCATTTAAAAAACGTGCATCTGGGAGTGGGTGGGTCGATGATGCAGGGTTGTGTGTAATGAGGCCAGCTGGTCAACTCCTTCCTGTGTCATGACCTACAGTCTGTAAGGACGCAAGACAGAAGCAATTGATACGTTTGGAAACATGGATGGAGGACATTAAGGTATGCGTCTGTAGATTTTATGGAAAGCTTTGATATTTTTGCAAAAAAAGTACATGAATGCTACATTGGTACATAGGGGAGCTGGAAATTAGAAAAAAAAAAAAAAGGTGAACTTGGCCTTTAAGCTGAAAGTTCAACTAGCATTAAGTTGTATGGGTAATATGTAGGTGTCTGCTTTCAAATACAGCTGGAAATTTACTCTTACTCGATGTAAATGTACAGCAGAGTTACAAAATTCTCAGTAACATTGTAATAAAGTGATATTTGACTTTCTTGTAAAATCTTTTCTTGGAGTACAGTACAAGACACGGGTCTTCATATTTATAACAGATGGGTTATATGCCACACTTTCAGGTGATTAGACACTGGCAAAGCAATCAAATCTATACCACAACCACATACAACCCTTCCCAATAAGCAAGCAATTATAGGTCCAAGTCAGAGGGGAGGGTCCTGTATTCCAAGAAAAATTCTACAAGCATTTAAAAATCGAATTTTCTTTAGCTCACGGTACAGGAAGCAGATATTCATGTTCATAATGGATGAGACGTCCCAAAGCATTAAAGTGAAGGGAAGGCAAAATGGCAACCAAGAAACTGTCAACAGAAATCCCAACTCTCAGAACAGACATGGCATTAAACTACTGCCTACAAAAACACTGCACCCAAAACTGGCATCAGCAGAGGGCAAAACATCTACCTAGTAAAAAACTTTGTGTGAATCAAAGGCCAGCTAGTAATCTTACACCACTGAGCAAGAGAAGACTGATGCTGAAATGGCCAAGATGTGCCCATAGATCTAGTAGAATGAGCCTTAACAGGAAAAGGAGGCTCCTTACCATTCAGAAAATAGGCATAAGACAGAACCTGGCAAATCCACCTAGCAATAGTAAACTGCAAGGTCGGGACACTCTTCTTGGGTCCCTCACAGACAGAACAAGAAGTGAATCCAATCTCCTGCAAGATGCCACAGCACAAAGGTAAACCCACACAGCCTATTTAACAGTGACATTAATCAGCGCAACCTCCCTTAATGCAAAATACACACATAAAATATGCCTCATCACCCAGGCTGAATTGCCGCTAACACTTTTAAAGGTGTGTTCACTTCCAACCACCATGAATTGGTACTAAAAAATTGTAAATAACTGCAGCGCAACAAGTATAAGAAAAAACTAAAAAAATGTATATAAAATTAGTGCAGCGCAACAGATATGTGAACACTACACAAGTGAACACCACTTGTGTGTTATCCACATATCTGTTGAGCTGCACTAATTTATATTAATAATTTAGTATATTCTAATACCTGTTGTGCTGCACTTATTTACAATTTTTTAAACCTACATAACCTGCACCACATCCATCTGATCGAAGTTGTTGACACCAGGAAAGCTACCTTAGGGCTCTTTCACACGGACGGACCGTATGTCCGTTTTTCATCTTTCCGTTTTCGGATGAAAAACGGACATACAGGTATCCCTATGGGATAGCGGGTGTCAGCGGATGAGCATCCGCTGACACCCGCTCTCGTCCGTGCCCGCGATGGTCCGTTTCTGCAGACGAAGGAAAACCCAACTTTTTTCATCCGTCTGCAGAGCGGATCGGATGACGACGGACTCTAAGGTCCGTCGTCACCCGATCTCCCATAGTGGAGAGCCGCGCTCTGACAGGTCCGTCCCTGCACGGAGTGCAGTGACGGACCTGTCATCTTCCTGCTCAGCGGAGATCGCTCCGGCGATCCCCGCTGGGCAAGCGGCTATCCACGGGGCGGATCAGCACTGATCCGCCTCGTGTGAAAGAGCCCTTACAAGCAAGATCCATCAAGGGAATCTCCATGGTGTCACGGGAGGCCAGTGAGGTGCAATGATGTAAGCCACCCCTGAACAAAGGCCTGTGAGTAAGAGTGGCACTGGAAAAAAAAAAAAAAAGCCCCCCCCCCCCCCCCCCCCCCCCCCCCCCCCCCCCCCCCCCCCCCCCCCCCCCCCCCCCCCCCCCCCCCAAGGCTGAGACCCGACCTTTTAAAAGTAATCAAATGCCAATTTCTGGCTGCAGAAAAGCCAGTAAGCATCCCAAAGAATACTGGAGGGTAGGATTTTCTTTACTTACACCAGTGCAAGTATGCCTTTCAAGTATGATGAAAGGAATCAACTTCCGGTTCTTCAGAAGTATGAGAATCACCGAATCCAATATCCCCCTCCTCTCCCTCAGGACTTATGCTTTAAACAGCCCCACCATGAAAGCCAGCGACCACGAAATTGAGAAAATGATGGGACCTTGAGACAATGATCTGGTTGGTCTGGAGGAGGCCAAAAAAGGTTCCACCAGCAAGTGAACCACCTTTGAAAACCAAAACCTTCTTGGTCAATTTAGAGTTATCAAAATTACCAGCACCCCTTCTACCTTCATCCTATGAAGCAGAAGCGGTAGCAGCTGCAGGAGGCGGCATAGATCATTTGGAAGGGATTCAATGTCCTGGGCCACAAAAAATCACATCCAGAGTCCCCCACGATGACAGATCTCCCCAACACCTGTGGATGCAGTGACCATTCCCCCCCAGTGCTGCCTCAGGAAGTCTGCCTACCATTTTTCCAATCTAAGGACGTGCACAGTAGAAATGGTTGGAAGAATATTGATCTCTGCCCAGGCCAGAATGAGCTCTTCCTCCTTTTGAGACATTCAATGCCTCACCCAGGTGGTCTATTTAGGCCACTGCAATGCAATCAACATACTGTACTCTGACCAGAAGCCTGTAAAGCAAGAGTGTCCAGTGTAGAAGGGACAAGTAATATGCTCTGAACTCCAGTATGTTGATCGTATTTTGGAGGTTCTGAAAGACAAAAGGCTACCCCCTCCCCCTGAGAAGGTTGTCCAGGTAGCCCAGGATGTGAATCCTTCAGACCTAAGAAAGGCCAACACGGGAGCCAGGCTGTGGCCAGCCAGAAGGGAAGGGCTACAAACTAAAAATGCTGATTCTCCACTGCAAAGCATAGAAAATGCTGGTGATATCAGGATGTGCAAGTATGCATCCTTCATATTGATAGAGGCCATGAGTTCTCCCAGATGGGAGCAGTTAAAACCTCAGAGTCCATTTGGAAATTCGTGACCTTCAAAAAGGGGTTCAAGGTTTTGGAGGTCCAGAATGGGTCCGACATCAACGTTAAGTTTTGGAACTGTAAACAGCGTTAAAGGGGTTTTAAACCTTCGTGTTTTTTCACCTTCCAAAAATGGAAGTTCCGCTTTAAGGGAAGGCTACTACCTGACATGCCACATTTGGCATGGCATTTGTTTGGGGGGGGGGGGGGGGGGAGCGGGGGCGGAGAGGGATCCAGCTCCACACAGAACAACTCATCGTACGGGGAATTGTAAATATCTCCTAAACCGTGTAAGTTTAGGAGATATTACCAGCACCTACAGGTAAGCCTTAATCTATGCTTACCTGTAGGTGAAAGTGGTTGTACAGGGTTTACAACCACTTTAAAAGGTGAAAAAACAGCTCCCCCCCCCCCCATTTTACTTACCTGAGCCCTGGAACTTGCCCCGGCGGGGACGCACTGTCTCTGCCTGGGGTTCTCGGATCTTGATTGGATAGATAGATAGCAGCGCAGCCATTGGCTCCTGCTGTCAATCAAATCCAATGACGCGGGTGTCGGGACAGAGTCATACATTCGGCCTCTATGGACGCCGAATGCTGGACTCCAGAGCGCGCCTGCAAGGTAACCCCCTGGGGAGAGCACTTCTCCTAGGGGGTGATCTGATTTGGAGAGGAGCCGTGAGGGCCATCGGTGGACCCCAGAAGGCAGAGAACAAGAGAGGCGCCACCAGGTTAAGATTGTTAGCATTTATTTAACAGAGAAAGAGTGCATATATCCACTTACATAAAATCAAAAGTAGTTCAGCACATGAAAATCCTCTGGGACGTCTTAACTGCGCTGTGACCGCCTGTTGTGCTTCCAGTGTAGTGTCCCATCCAGCAGGATATCCTGGTAGTTGGTAAAGCAGTCAGTCTGAACCGAGAGCGAGGCTTGGCTCCGGTCTACAGAATCAGGCAGACGTCGGGCGCAATGACGTCTGGGACCCCAGAAGACAACTAGCGGGGCCACTCTGTGCAAAACAAGCTGCACAGTGGAGGCAAGTATGGTTTGTTATTAAAAAAACAAAAAAAAAAAAACCCTTACAATTACTTTAAGTAGACTTAGACCAGGGGCACAACCAACAGAGCTAGGCTTTAGCTCTTTGCAAATATCCTGAAAAATAATTCCTTGACAAAGTACAATATTGGGGGGGGTACAGTGTTGGCCAGGACTACAGATGAAAAAAAAAAGGTATGGGAGTACTTTAGATGACTGCAAAATTAGCAAATAGTGTGGCTAATCAATGGGAAAAGCAAACAGAATTCATCACTGGAGGGGTCACTGGCACGAGAAAGGAGGTCCCGATTCCCCTATACAGATCTTTAGTTAGATCTCAATTGGAATAGTGTATATGGTTCTGGAGACCTAATTTACAAAAATATATTGATAAGATAGAACAAGTCCAGAGACGTGCAACAAAAATTGCGAAAAGCCTGAGGAATAAATCAGAAGGAACTTCAGGAATTGAATATGTACAGTCTGGAGCAAAGAAGGGAAATGGGAGATCTGATTGAAACCTTTGAATACAGCAAGGGGGTGAATAAAGTTCAGGAGGGCAGAAGTTTCAATATAAAGCCAAGATCAAGAACACGGGGACATGACCTCAAACTACGGTAGCAAGAGGAAAGCTCAAAACTAATCTTAGAAAGTATTATTTTACTGGAAGTATAGTTGATGCGTGAAAGAAATTTCCAGCAAAAAAAGGTACTAAGCATCAGTATGTGGACTCGAACATGCATGGGACAAACACGGCTCTATACTCTATACAAAAGACTTGATGTAAACTTAGTCTTATTTCTGTTGTCACTCTTCTGCATTTCTATGACTACCTGATGGGTTGAGACTGCTCCAATCCTGGATACCCCAGCAGACAAAAAAAAATGCCTGGGATGTAGAATGTCTCTGCAACTGCTGACAGAATTTGTTACTAAAACAGAAAATTAACAGTGTGCCGCTTCACTACTTTCATATGTAAACTCATTTAATATATAACTGTCTGGTTTTCCCCAAATATAGTAATAAATCTTAACCAATTCTTATGGTATACTTGTCGAATTTCTCATAATTATTTTACATAGTTCAAAAGGCATTGATAGTTGATCTCAGCTGGTCACCTTTAAATAGTGGTTCCATGCTATTATATATGTGGATGTTACATTTTGCAAAATCTTTGTATTACATTTATAACCCCAAACTATGGAAAATCCTCACCTGGAATATTCTTTTGCAGTTCCCATGAAATTCCATACTGAGGCCGATATTACTGGTTTTACTGGAACTTGAAAACTCTATCAGTAGTGCCGTTAATATGGAACAAGCCAATGTTTGCTGTGGAGAGAATATAAAAAGACAAAGCATATAATACGTTGTAAAGTAGTATTATATTATGTTTCCATTAGTATAACCACCACCAATACAGCTGTTTAGTTTGGATACAAAACCTAACTTAGCCCATTAATTAGGAGAGATCATATGAAAACTATGTTCTCACAAGCATTTTTAATATGCATGAAGGACAGATTCACGCTTTCCAACTACAGATGCCAGGGGATGATTATACTGTGACAGAAGAAAAACTCAACATTATGCAAATTAGTCCTTTATGCATTGTACTTTTTTTCCTGAAATTGTACTTGCACGTACCATATTGCTTACACAGCCTGAAATGCAAAGGATGCGAAAAAAAATTAAAAGCCAGCAGCTACACATAGCTGCTGGCTTTTAATAAATGGACACTTACCTGTCCTGCAGTCACCTCGACGTCGGCACCGCAGCTGATGTCTCCATCCTTTCGGCTTCACGCCGGGAACCCTACTGCGCATGCATGAGGCACCACTCCTCTCTTCCATTAGCCCGGCGGCCGAGGGAGAAGGAGGAGGGAGCCCCGCAGTGACGTCACGGCCGCGGCGTACTTCTGGAAGTGGGAAAGGATACCTGTCAAAGACAGGTATCCTGTCCCCCCTCCCCCCCGAAAGGTGCCAATTGTGACACCGGAAGGGGGGAGGAAACCGGTGAGTGGAAGTTCCACTTTAGGGTAGAGCTCCACTTTAAGCATACATCACACAATGGGAGGGAATTTAACCAATTAGCTATTACGTTTTATTGTCAAAGCTTAATTGAACAGGCTAAAGTTAAGCCGATTCGTTGCTATGCAAAACTGCACCAGATTCTGTGTGCTCCAGTTTTAGTAACCCCCAAGGACTTTTCAACATACTGGGAAAAATTGATTTTTGGACTCCCTGTAAAAAAAAATTTTCAGTAAATAATTGGAGGCAAAAGGTATATGGAGGTCTTCTGCATGCTACAACGAACATACATTAAAAATATTTTTTTGCACTTGCCCTAAAGTCCTGTTTTGCAGCAGGTCATTGGGGGATACAGGGGACCACTGGATTTATGCTGTGCCCCCAAAACCCAGTGAACACTGAGAAGAAATCTCTGTATCTAATCACAAATCATTCCATTTTCACCACACAAGAGGGATGAGCTCTTTGCAGTGCAAGTAGGTTGTGGTAGCCCTAGCAATGCACAATTCAATGGTGGTTAAGGGGGTTCCCATCCCAGCTATCTGTTCTTGATGCAGAATCCACCATTCTTCTGACTTCAATTATTATTACCATTACAACACATTATCAGCTAGACAAAAGATGTACACTAAAGGTGCAATATAAACACTTACATTACATGTATGCATGACTGCTGCTACTGTACCCAGAGATCTACTGTTGCTCTCTAAACACTGATTAAAGCTCGGTCCGATGGTTGGACTATTGTTTAAGTTGAATTTCGGTCAAAACTGTTTTTTCAATTTTGGACAACACTTACTGTCTCTCCCAGCCAACCCTACTGCGGTGCAGCTGCTCTCGTGCACCATGCTAAACTGAGATCGGGCTCAGGTAAGTATAAGGGGGGCAGGGGAAACCTAGACACAGAAGGTTTTCTCACCTTAATACAGATAATACATTAAGGTAAAAAACCTAAAGTCTTTAGAACCACTATAACACACAATGTTGCAAGTCAAAGACTACTAAAATAAATAAAAAATACCAGCACTGTATACAGAAAACTAACCACCAGAACATATTAACATGTGGGACAAAATACTATATCAGGACCTCTGCTGTTACGGGAAGTAGCTGTTCTTGTTGAGCCACCTGAGATGCTGGCCAGCTCCCTGTTTATTCCCTTGGACAACCTTACTTTGTTTCTGGTGAACCTTGAACTCCTTACTCTATAAACTTCCTATTTATGCCATGCCTTTTCACTTCCAATTTGCTAGATTATTGTGCTCTTCTCCAGCCAATACCTTGCTCCTTATGCTCCTGCTGCTATTCTATCCAATGGTTACCGACCTTTGGCTTGTTCCTTCACTATGCTTACGCTTGATTCCAACCTTCAACCACTTGTTAATGACCTTTGGCCTGTTGACTATATTATTGCTTGATCCCTACCTGCTACATCTGCTTCCTCACCATGGCTTGCTCACCTCCTGGTGGGGAGATCCTGAGGACAGTGACCTGGCACTAGCACGCAGTAAAACCCATCTCAACCATCAGGGTACAGGTGAAGACTGGTTAGTCCTTATATCCCATGCTTCTGGTAAGCCCACATCACCCACCATGGAATCCGTGTAAGACCGAGAGCTGCAGTTTACTTTGAAGTTTTGGAAAAGCCTTCCAGGTGTAACAATTAATCCAACCTCTGCTTTTCATCCACAAGCTACGGGTCAGACCAAACAAACTCTGGAGCCTTCAATGTATTGTCAGTTATCTTTGAGATGACTGGGGGGATAATCTTCCTTTGGCAGAATTTGCTTATATCAATTCTAAACATAACTCCACTTCTCAAAGTCCTTTTTTAGTTTCCTAAAACACTGGGTATAATCCAGTTTTTATTTCTTATCTTCCCATCTCAACTCTAATGCCTGCTGTTACCAGAAGATTAACTACAGGAGATTCAGGAGAAACTGATCAAGAATGTTACAAAGAGGCTTCTGACAAATGTCACTTCCTACCTTTCATGTGGGTGACACAGTATGGTTATCAAAAACTTGAAGGTACATGTTCCATCTTCAACGTTGGGCAGAAAAACTGTTAAAAAACGTTTTACTTAAAACTTCATGACAGTATGAAGATTCACCCCATGTTTCTTGTATACTCAAACCATTTCATGAAAACACTTTCTTTGGGAGAATTCTCCCACCCCCTTCACCTGTTGAGGAGCAAAGTGAAGATTTGTGGTTGAGAAAAATCTTCATTCCAGGATTTTTAGGATTAAATTCCAATATCTGTCTGGTTCAATGGGAAGGATATGGGCCAAAAGAAAATTCTTGGGAACCTGAGTAGAACATTTATGCCCCTAGATTAACAAGAGAATTTCATCAAAGATTTACTCACAAACCTGGCTCCAAGACTTCCAGGGGCTGTCCTGGAAGAAGCGGAGTATTGTCAGGACCCGGATCTGAAACCAGGACCTCTGCCGTGTCTGGCTTGTTCCTCCCCTATGCTTCCGCTTCATCCCTTCTGCTTGACCTGCTACATCTGCTAACTCCCCCCGACTTGCTCACATGCCAGCGGTAATCTGCTAATGTATTTATCCTGCGGGTTTGTGCATGAGCCTTTCTACTGCTACAGCCACTGGCCTCTGAGCCTAAAACCCTGATTGTGACATTAATGTTAAGGGATCTGTTGTAATTTTTCACTGTTTGTTATGAATGTATTTTTACAAGACACTAGGGACTTATATTTTTAAACCCCAAAAGGCAAAAAAATAAACCAATGGCAAAACACTTGTCCATGAAGTAAAGCCCCACGAAGTGTACATGTTCCCTGAGAGGAAAGCAGTCAAATAGTTAAAGCTGAAGTATAATTACATCCATTTTGCCTACCCTGGCTCCTCCATTCCCCCTTTATAAATATGCAAATGACATAGGTCAGTCTGAAGGAGTGGGCATTTCTATGCAGACTGTATTTCAACTGAATTTTTTTTTATTGTTTGGGAAAGACATTACATTAGACAGGGGTACAAATAATGAACAGAGATCTAAAATCATCAACAAGGTAAAGCATATGTTAAAGTATTCGTGGTGCAGGATCCCTTGGCAAGCTTCCAAATGGGAACAACGTGGGAAACAAACCACCAACAATGAGATACATACAAGCAGTCCAAAATTGTTAAGCAAAAGAGCCAAAGGGGGGGGGGGGGAAGCACAGAAAGAAGAGAAGGACAAAGCTCAACCCCCCCCAGACTTGGGTCGGAAAATACGGCAGAAAACCTATAGAGCACTTAGGCTATCTGGATTTAGAGATGGTAAAGCTTAATCAAGCCACAGTTCCCAGTTTTTCAAGAATTTCAACTGGAAGTTATTAACCAGATTCTTACCGGCCTAGAGACAAAATGACAGCCGGGGGGGGATCCTCATTGCTTCAGGTGAATGTCATATGACGTCATACGGGAACGGGCCATGCTGCGGTGTGATCTGTCACCGGCTGTGTCCACCTGACACAGCTGACGACAGATCACTGTACCAGGATGCTGCCGGTACAATGTGATTGCTGTGATTAATCACAGCAGGTCACATGACAATTGTAAACAATGGATGGCTTTCATTCATTGTGTACAATTGTGTTGCTAGCTGTGATTGGTCCTGTGATCACATGGGACAGGGTCAATCAGTCTATCTGTACCATGTGATTCGCTGTGGCCAATTACAGCTAATCACAAAAATACACACTGAATGAATCCATTTTATTCAGTAAAAATGGTTGCTTATACAAGTGAAATTCACAGGTATAAGCAATCAATATGTAAAAAAAACAAAAATAAAAAAATAAAAGTTGAAAAAAGGTTGGGCTAGATGATGTTGGACACATCCTGTAGCCATGAAATTAGGTGGGCTCTACCAACCTGCTGCAGCTTCCTTACAGCAGATCACATGTGTGGTCAATGTGATCACATTGCAGTCATGTGTAAAAATCACTTCTCCAGAGTAGTACAGTGTTAAAAAAGTAACATACTGTCATCAATGTCCCCGATCACTTTCACACCAGTTATATGATAATGCTGTAAGAGTAGCACTGGTGACAGTATGGCAATTTCGGGGCTCATGAAATGATGGGCCGTCAGTACTTCAGGATGGATCGATTTTCAGAAATATATATCTGGATGAGAGGGGCAGCAGGCGGCATACAGAACAACTGATGCTCTGCATTTTCCACCCTACAGCCGCTGAATGCCTTCGGGAGGAAGAGGAGAAGCAAGCATTCAGGGGCTGCCTGGAGGAAAATGCAGGGCAGTTATATATGCTGCCCCTCTTATCCAGCCTGGTGCTCTATGTTTCCATCGGCTACTGTACTAGAACTGCTGGCTCCGCATCCCAGCTCCCCCTGACTCCTTCGTTCTAAGTAACTGCTGCAGGACCGCCCACCTAGCTTCTCAGCAGCTCCGCCAATTGAATTTACAGCAGCAGGCAGATGGGGGCATGGCGTCTGGGGGATTGCAATAACCAGCTGATCCAGGAGGAAGATCGGAGGAGGTCTCCGCCGTGAGGAAACACCTGAAGCCTGGAGGGAGCCGGGGGCACAGCAAGCATTGAGTCCACACTGAGCACAAGTGAGTGCCACCGATCCCATCCATCCCCCCCCCACCTAGCACTGCGCCGGTTCCCATCCATCCCCCCCCCACCCAGCACTGCCACCGATCCCATCCACCCCCCCCCACCCAGCACTGCCACCGATCCCATCCACCCCCCCCCACCCAGCACTGCCACCGATCCCATCCACCCCCCCCACCCAGCACTGCCACCGATCCCATCCACCCCCCAACCCATCACTGCTACCAATCCCATCTATCCCCCCACCGATCCCATCCATCCCCCCCACCCAGCACAGCCACCGATCCCCATCCATCCCCCCACCCAGCACCGCCACCGATCCCATCACCACACTGCTGCCATGCCCCCCAGCACTGCCACTCATCCCATCTCCCCCACTCAGCACTGCCACTAATCCCATGCCCCCCAGCACTGCCACTCATCCCATCTCCCCCACTCAGCACTGCCACTAATCCCATGCCCCCCAGCACTGCCACTCATCCCACCCCTCCACCACTGCTGCCACTGATCTCATGCCCCTCAACACTGCCACTCATCATTGCTACTGATCCCCCCCAGTACTGCCACAAATCCCCCCCCCACCACAAACCCAACCACTGCCACTAATCCCATCAACCCACAGCACTGCCAATGATCCCCCCCCCAACCTTGCCACTCATCTCATTCACCCAGTACTGCCACCTATCCCATTACCCCCCCCCCCCACCACAACCACCATCAACACCACTGATCCCATCCCCCCCAGCACTGCCACTGATCCCACCCTAGGACTGCCACTGATCCCATTACCCCCCACCACAACTGCCACTGATCCCATCAGCCCCCTAGCACTGCCACTGATCTCATGCCCCTCAACACTGCCACTCATCCCATCTCCCCCCCAGCATTGCTACTGATCCCCCCTTCACTGCCACTAACCCCCCCCCCCCCATTACTGCCACTAATCCCATCAACCCCCAGCACTGCCAATGACCCCCACAATCTTGCCACTCATCCCATTCCCCCCAGTACTGCCACTTATCCCATTACCCCCCCCACCACAACCACCATCAACACTGATCCCATCAACTTTCCAAAACTGCCACTGATCCCATCCCCCCAGCACTGCCACTGATCCCCACCCCCCCCCCACCACTGCCACTCATCCCACCCTAGTACTGCCACTGATCCCATCAACCCCCTAGCACTGCCACTGATCACCCCCCCCCTCTAGAGCACTGCCACTGATCACCCCCCCCTCTCGAGCACTGCCACTGACCACCCCCCTCTCGAGCACTGCCACTGACCACCCCCCTCTCGAGCACTGCCACTGACCACCCCCACTGCTCTCTGACCAGCTCTGCCATAAGATGTAAAATGTATTGAAATATTAAAAATAGCTTTAACACATTTCAAAATGTTTGTTTACATTTATTTAAAAGTGTGTGTCATAATATATATATATATATATATATATATATATATATATATATATATATATATATATATATATAAACATACACATACCCTGTTTCCCCGAAAATAAGACCTAGCGTGATTGTCGGTGATGGCTGCAATATAAGCCTTACCCCCCAAATAAGACCTACCCTGTTTCCCCGAAAATAAGCCCTACCCTGAAAACAAGACCTACAAGCACTTTAACTAGGGCTTATTTGGGGGGTAGGGCTTATATTGCAGCCATCACTGACAATCACGCTAGGTCTTATTTTCGGGGAAACAGGGTATACACACACACACACACGCGTGTGTGAGTGAGTTTTGGGGTGCACACCATAATCCAATAGGCTGTGCACGCCTGTGTGTAATTTAAATTATATATATATATATATATATATATATATATATATATATATATATATATATATATATATATATATATATATATATATATATATATATATATATATATATATATATATATATATATATATATATTCTTCAGTTTAGGCCAATATGTATTCTACATATTTTTGGTAAAAAAAAAAAAAAAAAAAAAAAATCGCAATAAGCGTATATTGATTGGTTTGTGCAAAAGTTATAGCATCTACAAAATAGGGGATAGATTTGTAGCATTTTTATTATTTATTTATTACTAGCAATGGCGTCGATCTGCGATTTTTACATATACACACACACACACACACACACACACACACACACACACACACACACACACACCATAGTCTATGGACTCTAGCTTTCCTACAGACTGAATAATAAACACCGATTTGTTTTTTTTTCGCCAAGGAAATCTAGCAGTATACATTTTGACCTTAAAAATATATAAAGAAAGGTTATTTATTTGCAAAAATTTTGGACAGAAACAAAGAAAAACGCTCTAAAAAAAAAAAAATTATTTCACTCCACATCAATAAATTCAGAAACAGACAAGAAAAAAAGAAAAAAAAGAAGGCTTTGATGGAGTAAAATGTTGAGCTCCATAAAGAAACAAGCCTATGCCCCTGGGGACAGTGTCGCACACAAGCAAACGTCTGAGGTTTAGACTGAGCTATGTCCAATACCTCTGTGCTGCAGAAGATTAAAGTGGCGATGATACTATTTATGCAGGCTCACACAACAGCTGACAGTCAAGCCCTGCTGCCACCAACTGCAGCATCTTTGCACATAAAATGCCTCTCATGTCAATACCTTGACCTTAGAGGCGCTTGTTATCTTAGCTAGCACGCGCCAAACCTAATCCCCTCTTGCTGTCCTATACCTAAACAGATCAAACTTGAATAGCCTTCGTGTGTCACCGCCTTTCTCCCGGGGCTCAGTTCAGCTAAAGTGACAGTACCATTCCACAACAATGGCAGCTATTTCAACCTTTCGAGAGGTTAATGTAAATTGTAAACACCAGCGGGTGTCCATGGGGTGAAGCAGAATAGAGGAATTCTCAGTTATGTCTGAAACACACGTCTGCTTTAATTACCCAAAGCAAAAACCTTTTCAAAACTGACAAGTTAAAGCTCATGTATGTCATCTCCCTGATTGCCACTGGTAAAACTAACGCAGACAACTTACTCACTAGATGAATAACCACCTGCTAAACATGTGTTGGTTTAAAATAAAAATAAAAATCAGTGACCAATAATTCTAAAGTGAAAAGTGAACCTGTGATTATTGCAACAGTGGTAAACTACTGGTAAGATACCTACTGCATATACGTATAGCAACCCCAAAAACGCAGGACACTCAATCGGCATGCAGCTCTGAACAGCCCATTGTTCCAAATCCTAAATTTTACACTGCAATAATGGTCCCTCAATGTGATAAAAAGCTTCACTGACCAATAGTAAGATACAGGAGGGCAAGAAGGGGGCTGAATTGCAGACATGCATACAGCAATTGGCATGAGTTTTCACCAGTTGTGTTACAGAATTTTTGAATTGATGATTTTCATTGATAAAAACTAAATAATTTCAGAAGGCCAAAAGTGAGAAATAAACTCTACATAGGGTTCAACATAGAGTTGTGCTCATAAGTTTACATACCCTGGCAGAATTTATGATTTCTTGGCCATTTTTCGGAGAATATGAATGATAACAAAAACTTTTTTCACTCATAGTTAGTGTTTGGCTAAAGCTAATTATTAATCAACTGTTAACTTTTTTAAATAATAATGGCAACAGAAACTACCCAAATGACCCTGATCAAAAGTTTACATACCCTGGTGAAGTTGACACAAATGGGTTTGAATGGCTATTGTGACAGACCTAGCCGGGACAGAGGCTGTTGGAGGGGACGTAATGCAAGCCTCTCGCCTTGCGATTATGGGCCTTGGCATTTGGGGGAACGGTGCTGTTTATGAGCTGGTTTTACTTGGATTCAGGTTCATGCTGCACCCCCCAAGACACAGACTCTGGATATGTATATGCTGTATATATGTATATATAATGTGTGTTGTCCCATGCTGTTGGGACACACACTGTCAGATGCTAATCTCATCAACTCCAGCCAGCCTGTCTGTTGTCTTGTATAATGTAAATGAGGCTAGTCTGGCTTGACACAGATTCTAAAGAGTATTTCACCTATTGTTGTATGTGCTAATTAACCCTGCAATTGAATGAAGGAGTCCAGTGTTGATTAAGATAATTAGCTCATGCTAATTAGGTTAGGTTTTAGTCATCTGGCTGTATATATTTGTGTGACATCTCAAATAAAACTCATTCCTGATATACTCCAAGACTGGTGTTGTCTAGTTCTTGGGAGTTCCTATAGCCAGATCCATTGGACTCATGTTCCAGGACTTAGGAAGCATTTACGGCGGACACCTTGAGTACAGGATCCGTCACAGCTATTAAATGTAACCATCCTCACCTGTGACCCGTTTTCTTGTAGTGTGTGTGTGTGTGTGTGTGTGTGTGTGTGTGTGTGTGTGTGTGTGTGTGTGTGTGTGTGTGTGTGTGTGTGTGTGTGTGTGTGTGTATAAAAGGTCAGTGAGTTTCTGGACTCCTGACAGACCCTTGCATCTTTCATCCAGTGCTGCACTGACGTTTCTGGATTCTGAGTCATGGGGAAAGCAAAATAATTGTCAAAGGATCTGTGGAAAAAGGTAGTTGAACTGTATAAAACAGGAAAGGGATATAAAAAGATATCCAAGGAATTGAGAACGCCAACCAGCAGTGTTCAAACTCTAGTCAAGAAGTGAAAAATGAGGGGTTCTGAAATCAAAACACGGTCAGGTAGACCAACTAAAATTTCAGCCACAACTGCCAGGAAAATTGTTCGGGATGCAAGGAAAATCCCACAAATAACTTCAGGTGAAATACAGGACTCTCTGAAAACATGTGGTGTGGCTGTTTCAAGATGCACAATAAGGAGCACTTGAAGAAAGATGGGCTGCATGGTCGAGTCGCTAGAAGAAAGACATTACTATGCAAATTCCACAAAGTATCACACTTATATACAAACATCGCTGATGTTTTGAGGATGTGCGAGCTACAAAGACACAGGAAATTTGGTCGAAAATTGATGACAAGATGAATGCAGTATGTTATCAAAAAATACTGGAGGAACATTCATCAGCCAGGAAGCTGCACATGGGACGTACTTGGACATTCCAACATGCCAAGAATTTACAGGAACTGGAGGCTTTTTGCCAAGAGGAATGGGCAGCTTTACCATCTGAGAAGATAAAGAGCCTCATCCACAAATACCACAAAAGACTTCAAGCTGTCATTGATGTTAAAGGTGGTATTAAGGAGACCTGGGAGATGTAAACTTTTGATCAGGGTCATTTGGGTAGTTTATGATTTAAAAAGAGTAAACACAGTTGAGCGATAATAAATGGCTTCAGCCAAACAGTAACCATGAGTGAAAGAAAAGTTTGCGTCATCATTCATATTCTCTGAAAAATGGCCAAGAAATCATAAATTCTGCTAGGGTATGTAAAACAAAGGAGCACAACTGTATTAAAAAAAAAAAAAAAAAAAAGGAAAAAAAGGAAAATCTCACATGCCTACATTTTTGCATTTTGTCATGCATCTGCAAATCCAGCAGTCAGTTTGCTTCAGAAGTTACCAAATTAAGTCTACCACAGTCCAGAAATGATAGAGAAGCCGAAATCAGGGTTGAGTTATAAACAGATTCCAAACTGACATTCAATTTAGCACTGGTTAACCCATTAATAATAAATGGGCAGAGTCCTCCAAACCACATACTAGATCTGCTGAAGGTACATATTTTCTGGGCTAGAATATCCCAGTTGATTCAGTTCCTGAATTATCAACTACAGTTGTGATGGTTACTTGCTTAATTAGTTACCCCCTGAATGGAACAGCCTAAAGTTGTATGTTAACACCTTACTCGTCAACTCCAAAAAAATGGCGTTAGATGTTTAATGACCACTTTATTAGACATGATCTTCAGGAGGCAAGATGTTGACCGAGCACGGTACATGAATGCGCTCATCTGCTGGACTACCGTGCAGCGACCATCACAGACCCATAGTAAATATAGTGGTGAGACATGTTTCAAACCCACCTCATTTCTCCTACTAGTAATCCATAAACAAAAAATTGGGACTGCAAATATAGCTCTCTGGAGACCATAACACCAAACAGGCAAATAAACATGCAAATGTTTATTATACCAATTTAAAAACAAATAATGGTGAAAAACACTCTGTACATAGAAAAATAAAGAAGATTGCAAATATAGCACCATAACAGATAGTAGAGGCCCCTTTGTCCTCCCCTCAGGCCGGGGCAGAGCAACAACTCCTGCAAACCGTGTGTTGACTGTTTTTGGTGTGTCAGGTATGCAAGTCAATTTTTTTTTTTTTTTTTTATTGAGTGGTATAGACAGTATATGCTATTTTATTCACATGGAATTTATTCTCTCATTTTTTGTTTTGATGCATTATAGTTTTGTTTTTTTGGGGTCCATTTACTTTTCTATGATGATTTATTTTATCTCTAGACTTATACTACAATATTCATGAAGATTGGGCCCTGTGTCCCGATAAAGCGGTCCTAGAAAAACTTGTAGATAGAACTATCTTGTATGGCGCTATAAATTCAATCTTCTTTGTTTTTTTTTATATGCATTGTGTTTTTTTTCCCCACATTTAATCGTTTTTAAATTGGTTGGTTTTTACATGCCTGTGTATTTGGTGTTATGGTCTCCTGAGAGCTATATTTAACCACCTGATTACTGTGCACTTACCAATTTTCAGCTTTTGGCGCTGACGTACTTTAAATGACAATTGCGCGGTCATACAACACTGTACCTAAATGAAATTTTTATCATTTTTTTCCCACAAATAGAGCTTTCTTTTGGTGGTATTTAATCACAGCTGGGGTTTTTATTTTTTGCTAAACAAAAAAAAAAAAGATGGTAAAAAAAAATCCTGTTTAATAGTTTGTTATAAAATTTTGCAAACAGGTAAGTTTTCTGCTTCATTGATATGCGCTGATGAGGCGGCACAAGTGGGCACTGATAGGCTGCACTGGTGGGCACTGATAAGTCGGTACTGATGGGGACAGCAAAGATGGCACTGATGGGTGACACCGATGGGCACTGGTAGGTGACACTGATGTGCACTGGTAGGTGACACTGATGTGCACTGTGGGCACTGACAGATGGCACTTTAATTATGCAAAGGTGGGCACCATGGATTGGGCACATTGCAGTGAGAGGGACTGATGTCCCTCTCACTGCCGCCGGTGATCGGCTTTTTTTTTTCTCCTCGCGCTGTCAGCGCGAGAAGGGAAAAAAAGCCGATTACCGGCTCTGTTATCACATGATCAGCTGTCATTGGCTGACAGCTGATCACGTGGTAAGGGGTCTGGACCGACCCCTTACTCGGATCTGTGATCCAGCGAGTCTCACAGACTCGCTGATCACAGAGCGCGCCCTTCAGGGGGGCGCGCAGGCAGCTCGTGGCCAGGACGACGTCAATAGACGTCGTCCCGGCATCTTAGATCCGCGATGTAGCCGTATAAATAAATAAAAAGGGCATTTATTTATTTTTGGAGACTGTAAAGTATTGCACCAGCGATCCAGCCATGGAGGTCTCCTGCAAAACTGTCAGAGTATCTGTGTGCCCATACGGGCAAGCAGATACCCTGACAGGAAGTATCATGATGACAGGAATTATTATTCATTGAGAACTACAAGCCGACAGCCGCAAAGGTTGTCGGAACTTGTAGTTCATTCACACACACAGCTGTGTGGATGAAAGACACGCCCGTGTGGGCGGACAACCGCATGGCCATGCTAATTTCAAAAAGTGACTGCAGTCACAGGAATTGCGGGGGGATAAGGCAGCGGCTGCAGCATTGGGAACATTTAACATGTTCACAAAGGTGAACTTATCCTTTAAATTCCCAATTTTCTTGCAATTGTTGTGATACCCATTATGGGATGACTACGGGACACCTAATGAAACTATTATGAAGTCTTAAATTCCACCCTTGATTCTATGAAGTAACATTCTCCTATAAGTGATTATTTTTTTCAATGACAACTGAAATATATAAGATGGCATTAACTCGGACATGGCAACATTAACCGCTGGCCGAAATGGCTGTATATAAAAACATACCCACCAACTCTATCAATTAACCAGTAGAGATTTTTTATTTTTAAGGCCATGCTATAAACTTTACTTCTCTTTTCTTTCTGCTGATAAGAGTCTGCATCTGTTTCATCAACACAATTGGAGCAATCTTTCATCAACAATCATCATTCATTATCTATACAAGTCACTTCACACAAATGCATGTACCTCTTAAAAGACTTGTTTAAAATGAGCAGTACATGGATAGATAGGAAAGTAGCAGCTGACTCTCTGTACTTGTGGAGGCGTGCTGAGCCAAGAGGTCAGCCTGGAAAGCAGCAGTGCAAGTGAAACAAGAACAGTATTAGGGTTACGAGGTGAAAGGTCAATGGAATAATTTACTTTCAAGAACGGTCGAGCAGCAGATGCAATGTATTGCCGGATCCTCATTAAAGAGGTATTAGTGCCTATGACAGAGGGAGATTAGTTGTTGGGAGCAGGTTCAAAAAATAAATAAATATCAGAATCCATGCTGTATATGCACATATATGGATATCATACGACGATATGACAATGCACATGACCCATATGATCTAAAATGCATAATGTAGCCAGCCAAGAGGGTGTAAAGTGAAAAAATGGTGCAGTACATAAGTTTAATGAGTTAACTTGTCTGTATGTATTATTTACCTACAATTTATTATTTATGCAATTTGGTGTATGCTTCAACACCAAAATATGAAATAGAAGCCGATAGCTAAATGCACTACAACACATTATGTATACTATTGTGGGGAGAACATATATTCAGTGTGGTGACACTGTGGGAAGATACTCAATTTGTGTACTAATCCATTCAGATGTGTACACTAACGTTTGGCTGAAATAGCGATCTACTGATCACTTTGACAAATAGTAAAAGTAACAGATAACATACAAGCACAAAAGAAAGGATGATGGCACATCCAGTGGAAACCGCAATTTTAAATTTTAAGTATAACTAAAAGTGGAGGGATTAGAACACCTGTCAGATTTATGACTGTCTGTGCCCCCAAGTGAACTTTTTTTTTTTACCTTAATGCCGGTAATGCATTAGGCTCTATTCATGACTTTCAAAGTTGTTTGGATAGAGTTGTTATGCCAGAATAATCAATGTATATATGGTACCAGCGTCCCAAAATTATTTAGAATATAAAAAAAGCTTGGAGATACGAGACTATCAAAGGTACATAAATATTGAGGAAATTTAAAAGACATAGTTATAAAACCAACTTGTCAAGTAGCTTTGGACACTAAAGTCGCATGACAAGTTGCACCTCATGTTTTTCTATGACAATCGTTCAAATATGTTCGACTCAAGGTTACAGCGACTTTAAAAAGATTCCTGCACTGACTTTCATGCGACTTGACTGCAATGTAAACCTCAAAAGTCACACCTGACTGTTATACGTGTGACAGTTGTGCAATGGTTGTCCATTATCATTGGTCAAAGCCAAAGTCACATCCAAGACGCACCCATCCAAAGTGTGAGGGGAACCTTAAAAAGGGTAAAAAACCTATCGACTTAGAATAGTACCTGCAGTCTAGTGAAAATGAGAGCGGTATCCGATTTGAGGTGTTGGATTATTAGTAAGGGAAAGTGCGGGCTTGATATGAAACAAAAAACCCATAGCATCACACTTCTCCATTGCCCAAATTCCGAAGCTCCTCTCGGTGGATAAGATGGCTGGAGGGGGATCAATGTGTGGTATTAAAGTGACCCCAAAGCTTAGGTCATTTTGTTTTAAAAATAACAAATGTTAAATGTACCTGCTCTGTGCAATGGTTTTGCACAGAGTAGCCCTGATCCTCCTTCTCTCAGGTCCCCCGTAGGCACTACTGGCTGCTTGCCCCAGACACACACAGCACGCAGCTCAGCCCTGTCTCTTCCTCACTGGCTGTGATTGACAGCAGAGGAAGCCAATGAAGAGAGGGAGACCCATGAGAGCCAAGGCTCCCATGCACAGCACTGGATTGGGATCAGGCAAGTAGTGGAGGGGGGGGGGGGGGGGCTGGGTTGGAGAGCTGCACATTGAAGGTTTTTTATCTTCATGGATAGAAGGCAAATAAAGGCACTGTGATCAATCTGAGACAGAGAATAGGACCGGTTTCTAGGAACCAAAGGTGAAAGAACTGAGCAATGCAAGTGGAAGCTTCCCTTTCTGGATTTGAGTGAGGTGAATCAGACTGAAACCAAGGGGCAGCCTAGAGTTTGAACAAATAGCAGCTTCCACTAGATGCTTCTCACGTCAGTATTTTGCCTTTATAAAGTCGTCATCTTAATAAACTTTTTTTACAAAATTGTTTGTTAGTCGTCTGGTCAAAAATCTGAGCTCAACTCAAGGAAAAAAGAAAAGTGAAATCCCATCACAGTAAAACTGATCAGGGGCATAGTCACACATTCAAGGTAGTGACAGCACCTCAAACTCAAAAGCAACATTCTCTGGCACAGTGGTCTCCTCTTGTTCTTGAAACGGATTGTCTTCTATAATCTCTTGGCATGGGCCCAGGGGCTTTATTCCCCAAAATAAACTAGACAAAAGGTTAGCACTAACAAAGGCTATCAGCTGCTTCTTTATTGAAACCGATCAGAACAACAGGAGCAGAAGGTAAACCCATCAGTCACTAGATGCTAGAGACTCATTTCTAAAGTCATGAACCACATATCAGGTTCACACAAGCCCTACGTACATCAATACCACCAAAATTGCTCTCCACTTGATTACTTTGTTTTTGTTTATGTGCTAAGATGTGAAAATAGATTCCGCCCAAAACACAAAATTGCAAGTAGAAATCCTACTTAAGCCTGGTACACACAGTGAGATTATGATCGTCTTTTTTGCATTCTAGTCTCCGCTGGATCCTGGGCCTCTTCTCTCACCAGCAGAAACTAGTCACATATCTATTTATTGCAGCTAAAACGCACAATAGCAAGAGCCTGAAAAAAGCCGGCTGTTTAATTTCCGGAGGTAAAGAACACCTTGACAGCACTCATGATTCATGAAAACATTTTCAGTGTCCTCTACGACTCCCATGCCAAATATCTCAAGGTATGGGCTCTGTGGTGGTCCTATGCATTCCCTACTTTGCACCTGACCAGTCTAGGACTCTCAAAACTAATTTGACCACATCCCCAGCCTGGGGGACCTTTCTTTTCCCTTTCCCACTTGCTCTTTGCCTCCCCTCTTACCCGTTCTGTTTCTGGTCCTCTTGCCCGCCGTTCTTTTATAAACCCACTCAACCCCACTCCCCGTTGTATGTTTTTTTTTGTATTGTCCTGTGCCTAGTTTGGTTTTGGGTTTTATTCTCCCCATTATTATGGACAGCTCCGCTCCCCTTGCCTACCTCAGCTCCTGGGTCTACAGACCCAGGCATTCCACACTGACCCCTGGCCAGAGGGCCGTTGTAAGTCTCTAATTTATACCTTATAGCACAGGGGTCTCAAACTGGCAGCCCTCCAGCTGTTTTGAAACTACAAGTCCCATCACGCCTCTGCCTGTGGGAGTCATGCTTGTAACTGTCAGCCTTGCGATGCCTCATGGGACTTGTAGTTTGGCAACAGCTGGAGGGCCGCCAGTATGAGACCCCTGTTATAGCACATTTTACTTTGTAGTTTTGCGTGAACGTCTGTCTTATGCTTCACGCTTATATCCCCTGTGTGGGAATTTGTTATCTGGTTTCCCTTTTTATGTCAATAAAAACATTGTACCAGAAAATGAAGGTTACTAAAGTTTGAAAATTCTCATATGACACAATACAAATTTGTAAGTGATATAATAAGTTATATTGTATTTTCGGATGAAAACTGTACTGATTAAAATGAAAACTGTACGATCTGGTATCGTACAAGAAAAACATTTGTCCCTTCGGATAGTTTTGGACGAAAGCTGTGTACTAACAATCAGATTATCATGCGATCGATTTGAAAGCAGTATTTTTGTACGATTTTCTGATTGTGTGTACAATATTAAACATTTTACTGCCTATGCTGAGAACTACCAGGGGTTTGTTTTCTGAAGACAAAGAAGTTAAACTTTGCAAGGGAATTTGCCCTAGAGCTTCGTGAATGTGAAGTTTTAGTTTGCCAAGAACACCCAACCTTAGGCAAGAAAATAAAATCTGATTTCGGCTTGCATATGATTGGATGATCAAAGACAACAGAGCTTTACCTCATTCACCAAGTTCTGTGGCAAATTCCTTACAAAGTGCAACTAAAAATGAAGAGTGCAAAATCTGACACAACTCTGAATAGAAACCAATCGGCTTCCAATTCTTTTTTCTCAAAGCTTAATTGAACAAGCTGAAGTTAGAAGCTGATTAGTTTCTATGCAGAGCTGCACCAGATTTTGCACTCTCCGGTTTTAGTAAATCAACCCCTATGCCTTTAGTAAATCAGACCCACAGTCTCCACATGTAAATTACAGATAAACTCAAAACTTTTCCTGAGAAATATTACAATTATCAAAAGCTGAACCAGTTTACGAATTCTTACTATTTAGCCTCTGGTGACCCTAAACAATCCAACAGATGACCTGAATGAAGTTACCCTGGTCTCTCAGATTTCAAAAACCTGTTGCAAGCTTTCACTTTCTAAGCCAAGTCATCTCAAGGTGTAACTATCGTCACAACCTTCAGATTTTTAGGCTCCACTCACACCAATGTTATGGGGTCCTCCTGAATCCAACAGGAGCCTAAAACCAATTCAGAAATTAGCAGACGTGAACAGCCCTTCTACTTTAAAAATTGATTTCCTAGTCCCCCACACTATGGGACAAAGTACTGGTGTAAAACATCAGCAGTTCAAACCATGTTGTCTTTCAGAAAAATTGAAACAAAATCCAAAATGCCATGGTTGTTACCAACACAGGTATAGAGGGGGGAAACCATCCAAAAAAAGGGACTTGTAATGGTGATAATCTAAAAGAGGTTTTTCCCTTCCTCACCAGTACAGATGACTAACAGTGTCTAACACCAATTGTGGCCGACACTGCTGCTGGATAGCGATCAGATTATGGCCGACGCTTTTACCTGACACCACAATTACTAGTGCTAGCCGGTGTCCTGTCGGATTGTGTCCCCCATCACATACTGCCCGCTGTGTACTGCGCATGCGCAGGACAAGCACATTACGAAAATAGCCGAAGATGAACGGCGCCTGCGCTGCGAGTCCAGGTTCAAGCCCCACCATCCAAGTGGACATAGAGTTGGAATAAAAAAAGAGCCAATCGCAGCGAGGTCGTGCCCAAAGCGCGGCGAGCGAAGCGAGCCCGCCACAGGCTCTCTAACTTTGTCTACCCCTATGTCCACTTGCATGGTGGGGCTTGTACCTCGACTCACGGCGCAGGCGCCGTTCATCTTCCGAAAATTTATGAATGCTTTTGTCCTCCCTACTGCGCAGGTACACCCCGGACACTATATGATAGCCGGACACATTTTGACAGAACACCAGAAATCAGGACACTGATTCTGGCTAACACTGGTAGCTGATAGTTACATAGTTAGCTAGGCCGAAAAAAGACACAAGTCCATCCAGTTCAACCATAAAAATAAGAAATAAGAAATAAAAATATCGTACAATCCAATATACCCCATTCTATACCCACAGTTGATCCAGAGGAAGGGAAAAAAAAAAAAAAAAAAAAACAGCATGCTCCAATCTGCTACAGCAGGGGAAAAAAAATCACTTCCTGATCCCCCTAGAGGCTATCGGATTTTCCCCGGATCAACTTTACCTATAAATGTCAGTACCCAGTTATATTATGTACTTTTAGGAAAGTATCCAGGCCTTTCTTAAAGCAATCTACTGAGTTAGCCAGAACCACCTCTGGAGGGAGTCTATTCCACATTTTCACAGCTCTTACTGTGAAGAAACCTTTCCGTATTTGGAGATGAAATCTCTTTTCCTCTAGACGTAAAGAGTGCCCCCTTGTCCTCTGTGATGACACGGTTATTGTTGCTGGCTGGTAATCAGAACACGGGTTTGTTGCTTACACTGATGCTAGATGACACTGTTACCGGTGCTGGCTGGTGATCAGGACACAGATTGTGGCCAACACTGGTACTTGTGCTGGATGGCACCACAGACTGTTCTTCTGAGGTGTGCGGTAAAGTCAGTCACTCATATGAATGAGCCCTTACGGTGCTGGCAGGCAATCAGGACACTGGTACTAGAGGACACTTTTATTGGTTTGGCTGGTGATCAGCACACTGTGGTTTACATTGGTAATATGTGACATTCATCATTCAGGACTGGAATGAATTTTAAGAAGGACCCCCCAAATCCAAACCATATCCAAGCACAGAGCAGAAATGGGGGGGGGTAAATGTAATTTGCTTATCCCTAGTTAGCAAGGATCTTGTGTTTTGAGACAAGGCGTGAATAAAAAGCTGCCCAAATCAACACACACAGCAATTTAAAAAATAAAGTTTCTATGACAGAATTCATGTGTTATGTGAACACGTCACCATTTTTCTAGAGGTGCTATAGACATGAAATGTTTACCACATGTCGATAACAACCCATGCAATCCATACATACAAAGAAACCAAAACAAATAAGTTCAAAAATTAAAGTGGACCTTCAGTCACTTTTTTCCAACTTTCCATCTATTAAATCTTCTGCCCTCGTTGTTTTAACTTTGGATAGTAAAACATTTTTTTTTTTTAAATACCTTATACAGCTCACTTCCTGTTTCTTGTCTGGTAAAAAGCCTAGGCTTATGACATCATACACAGTTCTCTCACTCTTGTGAGAGTTTGCCAGGAGTGGAAGGAGGATTAGTCATAAGAGGACCAATGAGAACTGCAGGTGTGGGTGTCTGTGTAAATCCAGGAAGTAAACAGGCAGCAGCTTCAGCTGCCCACAGTTAGAATTGTTGCAGCCAGACTCAGTGGGAGATTTCTGCAGCGTATTTGGCAAGTACAGAATCACAGTATATATAAAATAATATGCAAAGTGGTTGGAGGGAAGCTTCAGAATGGCAAAGATATTATTAGGTAAGCAGACTGCAGTTCCTCTAAGTTATACGTAATAAAATGGAATGACACAGGGAAAAAGTATTGAACACGCTAACTGAAATGTAAAACTTGGTACAAAATCCTTGGTTGGTAAAGACAGCTTCAAGACACATCCTGTATGGCGAAACTAGTCGCATGCGTTGCTCAGGTGTGATTTTGGCCCATTCTTCCACACAGTCTTCAAATCTTGGAAGGTTCCCTGGGCGGCTTCTATGAACTCTGATCTTTAGTTCTTTCCATAGATTTTTTTTTATTGGATTCAAGTCAGGTGATTGGCTGGGCCATTCTAGCAGCTTTATCTTTCTTTGAAACCAATTGAGAGTTTCCTTGGCTTTGCGTTTGGGATCATTGTCTTGCTGAAATGTCCACCCTCGTTTTATCTTCATCATCCTGGTAGATGGCAGCGGATTTTTATCAAGAATGTCTTGGTACATTTTTCCATTCGTCCTTCCTTCAATGACATGAAGTTTGCCAGTACCGTATGCTGAAAAACAGCCCCACACCATGATGTTCCCACCTTCAAGCTTCACTGTTGGTATGGGGGTGTTTTTGGGGTGATGTGCAGTGCCATTTGACCTCCAAACATGGTGTGTATTATGGCATCCAAAGAGTTCAATTTTGGTCTCATCTGACCAGATTATATTCTCCCAGTAATTCACAGGCTTATCTAAGGCCACTTTCACACTGAAGCGCTTCTAAACTGCCAGTAAAAACACTGAGCGCTTTTGAAGAGCTTTTCAGGCGCTTTTGAGGAGCTTTACATTCATTTCAATGGGGAGGGGAGTTTTTCACAGCCCTGCCAGCACACTGCCCCAGTGTGAAAGCGTTCATTGATTTTAATGGAAATACGTTTCCGTGAGCTTTTTAGGCGCCGTTTTTAACGTGAAAGTGGTCTAAATGCTGTGCAGCAAACCTTAAACAAGCCTCAACATGCTTTTTCTTCAGCAATGGAGTCTTGTGTGATGAGCGTTCCCTACAGGCCATGGCGGTTAAAGCGGACCTTCAGTCATTTTTTCAACTTTACACCTATTAAGTCTTCTGTGCTCGTTTTAACTTTGGATAGTAAAACATTTTTTTTCTGCCAGTAAATACCTTATATAGCCCACTTCCTGTTACTTGTCTGGTAAAAAGCCTAGGCTTATGACGTCATACACAGCTCACCCTCTCTATCGTGAGAGTTTGCCAGGAAGGGAGGGGGGGTGAGTCATAAGAGGGCCAACGAGAGCTGCAGAGCTGGAGATGTGCGTCTGATAGAGCTGCACGATTAATCGTTAAAAAAAAATTGCGATCTCGATTCACCCCCCCTGTCGGAGCAACTTCAGTAGCATTCATTAGGATGGCTTTCATTCACTTGCATGCAATTTCTGATATCAAGCGACTTGGGGCGACTTGCGGTCTGACAAGTCGCCCCTAAGTCGCGGTAGTGTGAACCAGCTCCAATAGTAGCAGAGAGAAAAATCGCTACAAAGAAAATAAATAGCTGCATGGGATTATATCCTGACTATTTAAAGTGGTGTTTCAGCTGAAAAATAAATGTTTTAAAAGTCAGCAGCTAAAAAAAAAAAAAAGTAGCTGCTGACTTTTAATAAGTACACTTACCCGCCCAGGGCTCCCGCAATGTCGGCCGCCGAGGCCGACATGTCCCTCGGCGCGTCGGTCCCAGTGCCGCCATCCTCAGTAAGGGAAACAGGCAGTGGAGACTACGGCTTCACTGCCCGTTTCCTACTGCGCATGCGCGAGTCGCGCGGCGCTTTGTGAATGGGTCGCGCTGTTAGGGAACACACAGTTCCCACAACACAGCACGCCCCATTATCCAGAAGACATCGGTGAGGAGGACAGAAGATCACCGAAGATCACCGCGGAGTAGGAAGGAGGCAGAATAGGAAGACTGCCTAGCAACAGGGATTTCGGATCAGGTAAAAAAATTATTATTTTTTTTTTTTTTTTCCAGAATATTAATGCTTTTTTTTTTTTTTTTTTTTTTTTAGGGTGGCCCTCCACTTTAACTTTTGAGCATCACATGCTAACTGGAGATCTTATGTCGAAAAAGAATAAAGGGAAAGTGAGCTCAATAGAACACGCTCTTGGCAAAAGCTGGTAGCGCAGAAAGAAAGCCACTATGTGCAGATGTTTCCAGCTGCTGCACATGTCTTAAAGTCATTTGACCATGAGCCCTTTAGATCCGCATGAGCGTTCTGGTTTCTCAACCTGTTCTAAGACAATTTGAATAGTATCTGCAAGTCAACCGGAAAGAATGTGGATTGCATGCTGGGGTCATATGACCATTCCTAAAATACAAACCTTATACCAATAAAAGCTTCCAATGCATTGGAAATGAACACTATATGCCTTGCACACACCAGATAAAGATGACCGCCCCCAGTAAACCACGGGTGTGTAGAATGTACATGTGACAGAGGCAAGCATGCTAGGAGATGCTAGAAGACTGAGATAACATATTGGGGAATCATTCCTTTTAAATACATGCAATAGGTCTTTAAAATCACACCATTCAATTGACTCCATCTTTTCAAGCCCCTCATCTTCGAATAAGTATGTGAGTAATGAAAGACAGACACATATCAGAAACAAAGCAGACCCTCAAGCATCCAGAAGGCATATCCACAAAGTAAGAGAAGTGTATTACTGATGTTAAGAGTTAGGTCATTGCTGCATAAAGAGTAAATCCAACAAAGTGTTAAAATTAAAAAATAAAGTTGAATTTTAGCAATGCGAGATCACTATGCTAGCTGAGCTTTAGGGTCGGCCTGCTCAATTCTCTGAACTAGGTAGACAGAAATATAAAGGATTTGGCAGGTAAGACGGCTCAGGACTGGTCCACACCAGATGCAACCCAGTGTGTTTTTCTTCTGCATCAAAAATGCATGTATGTTACATGGGTTCCAATTAGAGGTCGACCGATATTTGGCGGTTTTTATTTAATCGGCATCGGCCTATTGTGCTGATAAAAAAGGCCGATTATAACTTCAGCACAACTTGCAAATGACTTCTGTAAGGCTGCTTTCACACTGGAGCGGTGGGGCGCTGGCGGTAAAGCGGCGCTATATTTAGCGCCGCTTTACCGGCGTTTTAGCAGCGCATTTCGGCCGCTCGCAGGGTGGTTTTACCCCCCGCGAGCGGCCGAAAAAGGGTCAATACCGCCCGCAAACCGCCGCTGCAGCGGCGTTTTGCGGGCGGGTTCGGCGCGCTCCCCCATTGTTTTCAATGGGACCGGGCGCTATAGGAGCGGTAAATATACCGCTCCTATAGCGAGCCAAAGATGCGGCTTGCAGGACATTTTTGAGCGTCCTGCAAGCGCACCGCTTCAGTGCGAAAGCCCTCGGGCTTTCACACTGAAGGAACAGCAACAGCTGTTTTGGGTCGGTTTGCAGGCGCTATTCTTAGCGCAATAACGCCTGCAAACTGCCCCAGTGTGAAAGCAGCCTAATAAAAGTCAATGCAAGTTGCCCGAGTCTTCCCGACATTTCTCCTCTGGGCATTCTGCCAAGAAAAGACCAAAAAGATACAATGTTTCTTCTTATCAATAGACTGAACTCTGGAGAAGTTCTCAGTTTAACCATTTAACCACCTGATTACTTTGCACTTAAACCCCCCTCGTGACCAGACCAATTTTCAGCTCTCGGCGCTGACGCACTTGGAATGACAATTGCGCGGTCATACAACACTGTACCCAAATGAAATTTTTACCATTTTTTCCCCACAAATAGAGCTTTATTTTGGTGGTATTTAATCACAGCTGGGGTTTTTATTTTTTGCTAAACAAATAAAAAAAGATGGAAAATTTAAATAAAAAATAAAATCATGTTTAATAGTTTGTTATAAAATTTAGCAAACAGGTAATTTTTCTGCTTCATTGATATGCGCTGACTAGGCGGCACTGGTGGGCACAGCAAAGGCGGCACGGATGGGCACAGCAAAGGCGGCACGGATGGGCACAGCAAAGGCGGCACTGATGGGCACGGCACTGATGGGCACGGCACTGATGGGCACGGCACTGATGGGCACGGCACTGATGGGCACGGCACTGATGGGCACGGCACTGATGGGCACGGCACTGATGGGCACGGCACTGATGGGCACGGCACTGATAGGGGACACTGATGAGCACTGGTAGGGGACACTGATGTGCAGCACTGGCACTGACAGATGGCACTGGGGGCACTGACAGATGGCACTGGGGGCACTTTAATCAGTAAATGTGGGCACCCTGGGCATATTGCAGTGAGAGGGACTGATGTCCCTCTCACTGCCGCCGGTGATCGGCTTTTTTTTTTCTCCTGGCGCTGTCAGCACGAGCAGGAAAAAAAGCCGATTACCGGCTTGGTTAATATCACATGATCAGCTGTCATTGGCTGACAGCTGATCACGTGGTAAGGGGTCGGGATCGACCCCTTACTCGGATCTGTGATCCAGCGAGTCTCACAGCCTAGCGGATCACAGAGCGCACCCTTCAGGGGGCGCGCAGGCAGCTCGTTGCCGGGACGACGTCAATAGACGTCGTCCCGGCACATTAGATCCGTGCTGTAGCCGTCATTTGGCTATAGCGCGGGTCTATAGTGGTTAAAGACTAAATCATTTCTGACACTTGTTGCTTACAAGTAAAAATCCTGTATTTTCTGCTAGAAAGTCACTTAGAACCACCAAAAATGATATATAATTTTTTATTAGCAGAGACCCTAGGGAATAAAATAGCGGTTGTTGCAATATTTTATGTCACATGGTATTCGTGCAGCGGTCTTTCAAACGCAATTTATTTGGAAAAGAATTGCAGGCGCTTCGGCAGTGGTGCCCATTCATTTCAATGTGCAGGAGTGGCATAGGAGCGGTGTACACCGCTCCAAAGATGCTGCTTGCAGGACTTTTTTTTAATGTCCTGCCAGCGCATCGCCTCAATGTGAAAGCCTGCAGGGGAGCCATTTTGCAGACACTTTTCAGGCGCTATTTTTAGCCTAAAAGCACCTGATAAACGCCCCAGTGTGAAAAGTTTTAACTGTTAGATTTTATGAGATGAAGACAAAAAAAAAAATAATTGGGCCTAACATATCTGCCCAAAAAAAATCGGCATCATAAATCGGCCATCGGCCCCCGCAATTTCTAAATATCGACATCGGCCAGAGAAAAACCCATATCGGTCGACCTCTAGTTCCAGTGACCTAGTTCCCACCAGTGTGGTCAGATCCAGTGCAGAAAAAAAAAAAAAACATACTGCATTTTTCCCTGCACTGAACTGTACTTGAGTGCGGCAAAACACGTAAAAAAAATGCACTGGAACGCACATGTCCCGATTTTAAATTTAAAAAAAAGGCAAAACACACTGGAACACATCAAAAACACGCATGCTTATTGCGATTTTTTTTTACCAAAAATATGTAGGAAAAAGGAGGCAAAAAATGTTTTTTTTTTTTTAAATATATTTTTGGGGGATATTTATTATAGCAAAAAGTAAAAAAATATTGATTTCTTTTCAAAATTGTCGCTCTATTTTTGTTTATAGCGCAAAAAAAAAAAAACCGCAGGGGTGATCAAATACCACCAAAAGAAAGCTCTATTTGTGGGGAAAAAAAGGGCGCCAATTTTGTTTGGGAGCCACGTCGCACAACCGCGCAATTGTCAGTTAAAACGACGCAGTGCCAAATCGCAAAAAGTGCTCTGGTCAGGAAGGGGGTCAATTCTTCTGGGGCTGAAGTGGTTAAGCTTATGTATAGCTTTGCTGACAACTTGGTAATAAGTCTCATCTTGGGTCCCAGGACAGAAACTTTCTTATTTGGTTCCGTGGATTAAAAAGCGTGTGAAGGCTGTCTGCATTTATACAGAGTACAGTCTCAAAGCCTTTGATAAAAAATAAAGTTGATTCCAGGGTTTGCGTTACTTCTGGAAACACTTTTAAATCTAAATGGAAAACTGTAAAGAAATGCAGAGGTTAAAACTGCAGTTATCAGTTTACATTCCACACATCTTGGATCCAATTCACTGACCTCTCTGCAATGACGCCTGACCTTATAACAGCAAGCTGCTATCTGGTTTAAGAGTCACTGTAGTGTGCTACAAGGTATTATCTCTGGATTCCTTGGGTACTGTAAAACCACTGACACTCAATGGTGGTGGAAACATTCAAGTGGATGGAAATAAAAACCACAGATTACTATGTGCAGATGCATTTACTTGAGCAGACTTAAAAAGTGATTTTTTTCTTTTGGCTAAAATATAAAAAGATTTGTTATACTCACCTGCTTCAAGGAATAATATTAAACAGAGCAGCCCCTTACTGCCTCCTTATGGAGTCCTCCACCAGCGCTGTTCGCTCCTTTTTCCTAGGGGTGCCCCCCATAGCAAGCCATGTGCCGAGGGTGCATCTGAGCGGGCACACTCTCGAGCCTGGCTGTGAGCGTCCATAGATACACACTGTGCGGCTTGGCCGCCCCCCCCCCCCCCTTTCTCGCTTCTCACAGGATTTGACTGACAGAAGCAATGGCTCCCGCTGGTTTCAGTCTCCTGTGAGACTAGGAAGAGCAGCGCTGCTTCCTCTACCGTAGCCAGAACAGCACTGGATTGTAAGAGGATTCTGGTGTTTGAGGGGATGTGATTGGAGGTAGAGGAAACAGTTAGTGGGGTGTTTTTCTACCTTAATGCAGGGAGTGCAGGCTGGACTTGTGTCTTTTTTCAACCTCACCTACTATGTAAAAAAATAAAAAATAAAAATAAATAAAAAGTCTTTAGAACCACTTCAAAAAGTAAAAATATTAAAGTTGGAAAACTGCTCTCCCAGTCATAAAAAAAAAACAGGGAGCAGGAGTAGCTACTCCTACAAGCACTATTTGTATATGAATCTGCCATTTAACTATAACTCCAACAATATGTCAGAATACACACCACTCATTCTGTAAATAGCAATTACTGTTTATGGCACTAAGCCTCTGATCGCAAAACAAATTAGTACAAATGTGAATTTTAGTTTACAAAGCCTCACCTACTGCAACTCCCTCCTCATTGACTTACCTTTATATAGGCTATCCCCACTTCTGTCCATCATGAATGCTGCTGCCAGATTTATCCACCTTACCGTTCAATGTCTGCTGTGCCTCCCTGCCAATTCCTCCATTGGCTTCCACTCATTCAACGAATTAAATTCAAAATAACAACTTACGAAGCCATCCACAACTCGGCCCCCAGCTACATCACTAACCTAGTCTCAAAATAGCCACCAAATAGTCCTCTTCGTTCCTCCCAAGACCTCCTACTTTCGTCACCTCCTCCCATGCTCGCCTCCAGGACTTTGAGAACCTCTCCCCTATCCTCTGGAACTCCCTACCCCACTCAGTCCAACCATCTCCTACTCTGGTTTTCAGGGATCACCTAAAAATGGACATTCTCTTCAGGGAAGCCTATCCTGCGCCTTCCCCTTAACAACTGTACTTTTATCTTCCCCATCAGCCCATTCCCTTTGTATCACTTGACCATCAGTTTGAGATTGTAAGTTCTAATGAGCAGGGTCCTCAGATTCCTCCTGTATTGTAAGTGTACTGTCTGCCCTCATGTTGTAAAGCGCTGCACAAACTGTTGGTGCTATATAAATCCTGAATTTACTAACGAGGGTCAATAAAGATAAATCTTGCACGTTAAAGTGGTTGTAAAGTCACTGTACATAATTACTGGAATCCCCTCTATTATAGCTAGATATATTGCACAGTGCAGTGTGTTTTTAAAAAATTATGCAGCCAAATATCTTATTTCACAGCGTTGCTGTGCGGTCACGTGACCTCCCGCTGCGCTCCTGCCCCGATCTGAGGACTACAACAGGAGAGATTCCCCTCCAACGCCAGCTGGGAAGTCATGTGACCACACAGCGGTGCTGTGAAATAATGTATTTGGTTGCATAATTTAAAAAAACAAAAAAACACTCCCAACTACTGGGAGGGGCTGGGCATGACCCAGCTGTCTTGGTCCAAGTTGGAACCAATGACAGAATATATGGAAGGTGGAGGCTCCTTAAGAACCAATTTAAAGAACTAGACAGCAAGTTGAAGGGAAGGACCTCCAAGGTGATATTCTCTGAAATATTGCCCATGCCATGTGCAACACATGAAAGGCAGGGGAGATTAAAGAGCTGAATGCATGGCTAAAGACCTGGTGTAAGAAGGAGGGATTTGGGTTTTTAGAGCACTGGGCTGACTTTTCATTGAGGTGCAACCTATATGCTAAAGATGGTTTGCACCTAAAATGGAGGGGGTATACTGTACTGAGGGTGAGGTTTATGGGAAGGCTGGAGGAGTATTTAAACTAGGATTGTGGGGGGGGGGGGGGTAAATTAGATTATAATAGGGCAGACAGGTCAGACAGGGGTCAGCCCCTATTGGTGGGTGGAATGGGGGGGGGGGGGGCTATGGGAAATGATATGAAGGTTCCTATGTTACAAACAACCATTGGAAATGGTACTATTTGTACTAAAATAAAAAATATGCAACATACGTTTGCAAAACAGGACAATGAATTAAATTGTTTGTTCACCAATACCAGAAGTATGCCAAGCAAAATAGGTGAATTGGAAGCTCTGATGCACAAGGAGAATTCTACTCGGTATTGCTGAATCTTGGCTTCATTCTTCTCATGACTGGGCCATTAATATTTCTGGCTATGCTCTCTTTCGGAGAGAGACAGGGTAAAACGGAGGGAGGTGGTGTCTGTCTCTATGTGGGAAGTGATCTCAAAAGTGAGAGAGTGTGAAAGAGGACCTAGTTGATGGAGAGTGTGACGAGTCTGAAGCATTATGAGTGGAACTGTAGATGGGTGTACGCACTACAAAGGTTATCATTCAAGTTTGTTATAGACCTCCCAGTGTTGAGGAGGTGGAGACTCCGTGTTACACTTACCATGCATTAGCAGCATGATTCAAACTAAAGATTCACGTCACTCAAGCTGCAGGGACTACTCGGTTCCCCCTAATTTTTGCAGTAAACTTGTGGTTTTGTCCACGTTGGGTTAGGTGAAACATTTGTTTTAATCTGTTCTTCCCACTCACCTTTCCTTATATGCCACAATAAATTTAAACCAGGTAGACCTGGTTCAAATACTCTAGTTGTTTTTTGCAGGTCTGTCCTACTAGCTGCTCCCATAGGCAGTGAGGGGATAGTTTGAAAAGAAAAGGAAGTTCAGAAGTATGAATAAGCAATTATTATTACTACTTACAACTGTAGGGTTACCACTGCTGATTAACTGATTGACTTCGTGGAAAATGCTTTTGCAGTCAATGGATTTGTCCAACGATCCTCTCTTCACTATGACTGCTACCGCCAAGAGGATCTGTTCTCGTACATACTTCTGGAGGCTGCAAAATGTAAAACAAGGTAAGTAACTACAATGCGTATCACTGAAATGTGTGAAGTTACAGGTGTATACAAATATACTGCATAAGGCATCCTAAAACCAGTCTCTAAATTGTACACTCTTAAGTTATAGGTTTGGACCACTGTAGTTACAGTTGTGCTCATAAGTTTACATACCCTGGCATAATAATTTATGATTTCTTGGCCATTTTTCAGAGAATATGAATAACACAAAAACTTTTTTCACTCATGGTTAGTGTTTGGCTGAAGCCATTTATTCTCAATTAAATGTGTTTACCCTTTTTAAATCATAATGGCAACAGAAACTAGCCAAATTACCCTGATCAAAAGTTTACATACCCCAGTTCTTAATACGGTGCATTACCCCCTTTAACATCAATGAGAGCTTGAAGTCTTTTGTGGTATTTGTGGAGGAGGCTGTTTTTCTTCTCAGATGGTAAAGCTTCCCATTCCTATTGGCAAAAAGCCTTCAGTTCCTGTAAATTTTTGGTTTGTTTTGCATGAAATGCACGTTTGAGATCTCCCCAGAGTGGTTACATGATATTGAGGTCAGGAGAACCTTCAGTTTATCCTGCTGTAGCCAATGACAGGTCGACTTGGTCTTGTGTTTTGGATCATTGTCATGTTGGAATGTCCAAGTACTCCCATGCGCAGCTTCCTGGCTGATGAATGCAAATGTTCCTCCAGTATTTGATAACATACTGCATTTAACTTGCCATTCATTTTGACCAAATTTCCTGTGCTTTTGTAGCTCACACATCCAAAACATCAGCGATCCACTTCCATGTTTCACAGTAGGACTTGTGTACCTTTCATCATAGGCCTTGTTGACTCCTCTCCAAATGTAGCATTTATCATTGTGGCCAAAAAGCTAAATTTTGGTCTAATCACTCCAAATGACTTTGTGCCAGAAGGTTTTAGGCTTGTCTCTGTGCTGTTTGGCATATTGTAATAGTAAATAGTAATGACTTTCTTCTGGCAACTCGACCATGCAGCCCATCTTTCTTCAGGTGCCTCATTGTGCATCTTGAAACAGCCACACCACATGTTTTCAGAGAGTCCTGTATTTCATCTGAAGTTATTTGTGGATTTTTCTTTGCATCCCGAACAACTTTCATGGCCGTTGTGGCTGAAATTTTAGTTGGTCCACTTGACCGTTTAACAGAACCCCTAATTTTCCATTTCTTGATTAGAGTTTGAACACTGCTGATTGGCATTCTCAATTCCTTGGATCTCTTTTTATATGCCTTTCTTGTTTTATACAGTTCAAATACCTTTTCCCGCAGATCCTTTGACAAATCATTTGCTTTCCCCATGACTCAGAATCCAGAAATGTCAGTGCAGCAATGAATGAAAGATGCAAGGGTCTGGCCCGGAGTCAAGAAACTTATTGATATATATATATAAATATATATATGATATTATTATATATATATATATACACACACACACACACACATACACACACACACTAAATTACAAGCAAACAGATCGCAGGTGATGGTTACCTTTAATAGCCATTCAAACCCCTTTGTGTCAACTTGTGTGCATGTTATCAGGCCAACATCACCAGGGTATGTACACTTTTGACCAGGGTCATTTGGGTAGTGTCTGTTGTCATGATTTAAAAAGAGTAAAACACAGTTGATTGATAATAAATGGCTTCAGCAAAACACTAATCACGAGTGAAAGAAATTTTGTGTGTTATTCACATTCTCTGAAAAATTGAGAAATCTAATTCTGCAGAAGTAGAAAATCGCTGAAGTGGCCACTGCTAGAAAAAAAAAAAAAAATCCATAGCTGCAATTCAGCTTAACATATTGGTAATCCTCTAATTTCTGTAACTTTTCTGTAACTCTGCACACCCCTATGAACAAAGCAATCTGGGTAGCAGAGGAGAATGAGATGAGTCATTTGAATGGGTTGGTGTGTAAATTTGGGCTTGATCTATATTGAGTTGTCTAACAGCAAAGCATCAAAAGTTACCCAGTAACCATTTGAAAAGTATACTCATGTTTCCACCTGGGGACTGGAAAGAGAATTATATATTCCAATGTAATAGTTCATACTGGTCTGAAAATTATTTTCTTGGAGACCACTGAAGGATATGGCAAGTATAACCCTCTAGGCTTTATTACCCCCTACAGGAGGATCCAACACTGGCAAACAAACTGTAGGTCAGCTCAGGATTAACCTCTCCTACTACCAGGGTGCCTCAGTTTTGTAGTAAAGCAGTACTGGGAGCGTGATTATAAAACACAGAGGGGAGGGACCTGTGTCCCTAAATGGACTCCAATAAAGATTTTACAGCAGGTACAAAAATCCCATTTTCTTTCTTGTCCAGTGAGGGATACAGGAAATCTTTGACCTTCAGGATGTTCAAAAGCAGTCCATCTGAAGGGTGGGCAACACAGGAAAACAAATCCTAACAGACCCATAAAAAACAAACAAAAAAAAAAAAACAAACAGAACCAGGGACTACCTGAAGGACCCTTAACACTCAAAGCTGCCATAGGCTGAAACACCCACTTAGAATTTATAGCCAGAAGACCAGGGGGCATCCTTGCAAATTTCAGAAAAAGTTACTTAAAGCGATACTAAAGTCTCGTTATTTATTCTTTAAAAATAATAAACTTGTTATACTTGCCTACTCTGTGCCATGGTTTTGCACAGAGCAGCCCAGATACTCCTCTTCTCGGGTCCCTCTTTGGTGCTTCTGTCGAGTGCCAATACAGCAAGCAGCTTGCTATGGGGGCACCTGAGCCAAGTCACAGCTCCCTGTGTCCATTCAGACATGGAACTGCAGTTTAGCCCCACCTCCACTCTCTCCTGATTAACTGACTTTGATTGACAGCTACGGGAGCCAATGGCACCACTGCTGTGTCTCAGTCAATCAGGAGGACGGCCAAGGCACTCGTGGACATCGCTGGACAGAGATGGGGCTCAGGTAAGTATTAGGGTGGGGTGAGAGAAGGGTCGTTTTGTTCCAAGCAGATAGGATACTGTTTTGCAACAGTCTTGAATGGAACTGGGCATAGGGAACTCCTTCGAATGAAGCCATCATCTTTCCCAACAACCTCATGCAAAAGCGAATTGAGGGATTTCTTTCCGACCTGACCATCCGCACCAGCTCTCGTATGGAGCTTATCTTTGGAGGAGGCAAGAACACCCTTTCCTGGGCTGTGTCTATTATCAGGCCCAAATACTCCAGCCATCTTAGCGGTTTTAAGGAGGACTTCTCTAGGTTGAGAATCCAACCCAGACTTTCCAGGTAACTGCTTGTAATGCGTACACTTTGCTCCAAGCGAGCCACTGACTGGTCTATTAAACAATAGATCGTCTAGGTATGCCAAGACTGTTATGCCCTGTGCCCTTAACCTGGATAGAGGTGGGCCAGGTACTTTTGTGAACACCCGGGGTGCTGTAACTACCCCGAGGGGCAAGGCTAGAAACTGAAAGTGCTGTTCTACTTTGAACCGCAGCAACTTCTGGTGAGCAGGAAATATAGGGACATGCACATATTCATTTCTGATGTCGATGGATGCCAGAAGTTCTCCTCCTTGTAGGATGGAAACCACTGACTTGATCGACTCCATGCGAAAGGAGTGGATCTTTAGGAACTGATTTAGATTCCTTAGGTCTAGAATGCGTCCGACATCCCCATCTGGCTTTGGTACAGTAAACGGGTTTGAATAAAACCCTGAACCTTGCTCTTGTGTGGGGATCTGTATGATCACCCCCTGAGCCAATAACCGGTTTACTGCTTGAAACAGGGATTGCCTTTTGCCTGGATCCTTGGGAACGTTTAATCTCAGAAAACGAAACAGTGGAAACTCCCGGAATTCTAGTTTGTATCCTAGAGACACCGTGGAGAGAACCCATCTGTCCTGAATTTCCCTTTGCAAGACTTTGAGTATGTCAGAAGCCTTCCCCCTACTCTGGTGAGGGGGGACGCCTCTTCATGAGGAAGCTTTAGTATTCTGCTTTGCAGATTTGTGGCCCCAGGTCTTCTTTTGTGCCTGGGTCTGACCGTGAGGTCTTCCTCTGGAGTCTGACGGTGGAGGCCATCACCTGCCTAGAGGTAGATGCCCCTGGCGCAGGAGAAAAAGTGTGTTTAAATGAAGGACATTTATACTTTCTTTTGACTGGCAAAAGAGTACTTTTTCCACTAGAAATCGTCTGGATGTATTTATCCAAATCATCGCCAAATAGTCGCTCCCCATGAAAGGGGAAACTAGTCAGAAGCTTTTTACAAGGTGCTTCGGCTGACCAATTTTTTAACCAAAGGGTTCTATGCATGTGTATTAGCACAAGCGCAAGGCGGGACACCTGGAGAATAGAATCTTTCATAGCGTCTATAGCAAAACATAACGCCTTTTGTAGTTCGGACAACTCACGGGCTTGTTGTGCAGGGACCTCTTTAAGAGCATCTGTAAACTGGTCCTTTAAGGACTGACAGGTGCCTATTGCAGCGACTGCAGATTGAGTAACAGTCCCTGTCAAGGAAAAAGAGGATTTTAACAGGAATTACAACTTTTTATCTGTTGGATCTTTAAGCATTTGCGCATTGTCTACTGGACAAGTCAAACTCTTATTCACACTGGAAATCGCAGCGTCAACTGCTCTAACTTTCCATCTTTTGGTGAATTTTTCCTCCATGGGATAGAGAACTGAGAATCTCTTTGGAGGGAGAAAATGCTTATCCGGATGATCCCATTCGGCATAAATAAGCCTCTCTAGTAATGCATGGACAAGAAACGCATGCATAGGTTGTGAAGGTTTCAAAGAACCCAAGGAAGAAACCGGACTTTCAGCTGACTGTTAGGGGTAGCATGAAAGTGGAGCGAACCATCTACGTAAGGAATTGTACCTCAGATTGTGAAGCTGAATTATCAACTGTTGTTTCCTCCTGCAGAGGAATAATCGGCTTGCTTCTCCTCTCGATCGTCTGAGGGCAATACCTCATCCTGTCCCCACTGTTCCCTTAAAAGGGTTTGAAGTGGGAGAGAGGGATCTAGAACGCTTCATATCCCCTTTTATCAGCCGAATGTTATGCCATCAGGATATTATATGTAACCTGTTTGTAAAGGCCGTTTTAGTAAAAAAAAAAAAACTACTGCTGTCCCCCCCTTAGTCTCACCAGAAGAGGAAACCGCTTACTGGGACCACACATGCTTTTAACAGCCAGGACACAGAGCTGCAGGGAAACAACGTACCAAGGTAAGTGTAATATACTCCCTCTAAGTGGAGATTTAAGGCATACAAGTGTTAATATATATGGAAGAAAAACATAGGTGGACCTTTCACAGTTCCAAGGCTTCGTCCCTTACCTTATCCTCGCTGCAGGATACTGCTGAAAATAGACCGATTCAAACTTCACCCATCACAGCAGGCAGCGTAGTTAAACCTTCAAAGCCTGGGTCCCTTTAATAGGGTTCCCACTCCTTTGGACCTGTATAGCACCCCTAAGGACAACTTTAGGTAATGTAGCAAGACCAAAAAGAGTCCTGGTTCCTAGGGTCCAGCCCTCAAAGAGAAGCGTTACAGACAAAATCTCGTTCTATGCGAGGCCCGGGTACCATCCTGTGGCCGCAGTGGCATCGATGGATCCGGTTGTGGAGGTTTTTTAAATCCAGCATGGATCCCTCCTGGAGCTCCTCAGAGCACACCTTCACTCGTGACCAACACCTTAGACACTGGCGAAAAAACTGAGGTACTCCTGGAAGGAGGAGGGGTTATATAGGGGAGTCAACTTCCTGTATTGGTTATACCAGTGTCAACACCTGAAGGTGGCCCATAACCAATTACTTAAGGCTCTGTGTCCCATAATGTACGATAAAGAAAAGGGAATTTACTCCAGGAGATAAAAATAATTATACTACCACTTTATAAAACTCTGGTTCAGCCACATTTGGAGTATTCCGTCCAGTTCTGGTCACCAAGCCTCAGAAAGGATGTGCTGGAACTGGAGAGAGTCCAGAGAAGGGCAACCAAATTGATATGGGGACTGGAGGACCTCAATTATGAGGAACGACAGTGCTAAATGTGTTCTCCCTGGAGAAGAGATGCTTGAGAGGAGAGTTGATAGCAATATACAAATAGCTCAACAGTGATCCCAGTGTAAGTATGAAACTTTTCAGTCCCAGGGAGTGTAAGAGGAAACAAGGCCACACGATGAGACTGGAAGAGGGGCGGTTAAACCTTAAACTGCGTAGGGGGTTTTTCACTGTCAGGGCGATAAGGATGTGGAATTCTCTTCCACAATCGGTGGTGTTGGCAGGAAGTATGGGTAGATATAAAAGACTCTTGGACATGCATCTTACCAAAAAACAATATAGGGGGATAGGGGAATTTTTTTCTTTTCTACACAAACCTACACAGGTTGAACTGGATGGACTGTTGTCTTTATTCAACCTTACCAACTAAGTCATTATGTAAGGGAGCCATAGTTAGAAAGTCACACAGATTGGACTTCATCTTACAAAACAGGACAAGGACACTGCAGTTTTTGCAAGATCAACAGGTATTTTCTGTACTTGCTGCAAATGTTTTTAGCCTTAAAAAATAAAATCTAATGCAACCACATTTGGTTCTAGAGGGATGACAACACAGCATTGTTGTGCACCGAGTGGCGACAGCCATGCCCAGTTGTCTTTTGCTAGAGCAATCAAATTCTCTCACTCTCCTCCTGTCTACAACACAGACTAATTATTCTGAAGTCCAAAATATGAACTAGGAGGGTTAATAAGACTTCTTGAAATAACATAAGAAGAGTGCACAGGACACAGCAGAGTTCAGAAACCCTGACATGATCAGTAGGAAATTTCTGCACTAACTGAACAAATTTTTAAAAGTTATATCTAAAAGATAAAGGAGCAAACAAGAGATGTTCATCATTAGGCTTTATGCACACTTTATTTTACTAGTATTTTATAAAAATTTGATAATAACCTTGTAAAGTGTTAAAACCAGCATTGTTTTACTTTAAATACCTCAAGGCCCAGTCAGTTAAAAGCATGAGCCAGCAGACTAATTTAAAGTGAACCTGTCACCAAAAACACCATATTTAGGGGTCTTCATATTCTTCGGCTGTAGAGATAAAATTCATGCCACTGGTTCGCCTGTACTTTTGGGATAGGTAGTAAAGCAGTCAAGCTACATAACTGTAAGTAGATCTGAAAGAGTAGGCACAATCACAAATACAGGCACAACCTGCTCAATCAATACTGCAAGATCTTGTAGAGTGAAAACACTTTTACAGTATAAAGAATGAAGGCAAAGAATTTGGGGAAGTTGAAAAGTAACTTTGGTGATCTGTTAAAGTGTTTACACCCTATATACCCACCCAGTCCCTGCTGCACTTACCTCGGTGAGTAATTAACTTTCACTGCCCACACAGCTGGTGCGGCAGTCCAGGGACTGAAAGACCCACTGTTCTTCCCCTTATTTCCCCACGGCTTCTGGGATGGCTCAAGAGTAATTCTGTTTGGTCTCCTGCTGGCATATGACCACTAGGACCAGTCGAAATTTGTCCCAGAAGCCCTAAGGAAAGCTGAGGCTTTCAAATCCCCAGACCGCTGCACAAGCTGCGTGGGCAGCGACAGCTAATCACCCACGGAGTGGGTACCAGGAGGGTGGAAAAGGTGTTCCACCTTTCATTTTTTGTGAATAGGTAAACCTACACTTTAGTATAAGAATTGACCTGACACCTATATTCTACATTACCGTTAAATAGGACCAGACATTAAATGAGAATCATTGGAGTAAAATGTGAAGTTCACCTGCCTTCATATCCCTGTAGCTTCTGAGGACATTGTTTCACGATTACAATGTAGGGATTTTAATTTTTTTTTTTATCATGTAGCACCCTCTATTGGTAGCAAGAAAAACATTTTCCCACCTATTGTCATGCTAGTATAGACACTGGAGAAAGACAGGAAAAGAGCATTCCACTGCATCCAGAATTTAGACCCCTCACCCTTGCTGGAATATTGCCTGTATTTTTGATTTTGTTACACACAAAAGCTTTGTCAACAGCTTTGTACTCACTTAGGCCTCTGTAAGACATAAGTTAATAGGAATGTTCGGAGTGATTCAATGCTACTTTTTTCCAGGAGGATCCATTCTCGTACAACGGCTTCCATTATAGCTGTGGCGGCTTGAAACAGTACATAGTCCACTTTACTAGTTTCTATATAAACATAGAAAAAAAAAAAAGGATGTTAAAACCAGTAATGCACCACAAAATAGAGATCTTTACAACTGTTTAATAGACTAGGCTCCTTTTAGACTTTATATTACTGTACATCAGGTGTAAACCATACATACCTAAAATGTGCTTGCATACAGCAAAAGGTGACTTAGACTTTCTAAAGGAGAGGAAGATGTGCTCTGCATGCTGCCGTTGTTCATTATTCACCATGGATGGCGGAGCCTAAAAAAGAAAGCAAAAATATTTTAAACACCTCAAAGTCCGGCAATGTTCCTGGATGAAAAGCACTGAAAAGGGAGAAGTCCCTTCTATAAAGAGCATTTATGGGCAGAACTGTAACCCAAAGGGCAAAAGGCAGCAGCCATTAAAGCAACATCCGATTTCCCTTCTAGGTTTCTCCACAGATTTTTCCTTACCCACAAACATATTCAATGAAAAATAAATTATAAAATCAGCTGCTGTGTGGATCGGAATAGGGCTGAAACTAATCGATTACTTGACAAATAATCAATTATGAAATTAAATCGATTAATCGGGCAGTAACATAATGGTAAAAGGAAAATTGCGCTGGACAATATACAAAAAATTATAATAAAAAACCTAAATGAGCGGCAACACCAAGTGCGATATAACACAATAAATGTACAAATACAGTATATAAAGTTGCACAACTTTATATATTAGTAACATAATGGGGTTAAAAAAAAAAAAAAGAGCCCTTTATAGTACAAAAAGAGAAAATAATCGCTACTGTAGCCATTACTTGCACTGTTTCACAGTAAAAAAAAAAATGGAATCCCTTACAGTAGCGATTATTTGCTCTTTTTGTACTATAAAAGGCCTAATTTTAGTTTTTTTACCCCGAATATGTTACTAAACGTCTTACGCCTGGTTTATTTAACATGGTTTCCTGTGGGAAAACTGTGCTTTTTTGGTTTAATAGACTTCAATGGAGAAGCTGAAGATTAGACTATAATGCGTTTTTGCAGCAATTTGTGTTTTTTTTAATCTGCCCAACAACAAATTGGCCAAAAAAAAAGCATAAAAAAAAAAAAGCAAAAAACGTGAATTGCAGCAAAATCAAGTGCACAAAAATCTAAACGCACAGCAAGAAGCACTGCGGAAACAGATCAAAAGCAAACTGCATAGAAATTTTCAGACAAGAATATTCAAACGAAAAATCTTTTTACATTCGCTGAAAGAATTTGGTTTGAAAATGTCACTTGCTTTTTTTTTTTTTTTTTTTTTTTTTTTAAATTCTTTATTTATTCAAAAAAAGAGGCAAAACATCTAATATAAAGTAAATTCAAATTTCCAGATATATAACATTACACATTCATAGCTCATATACGTCTTCATTACCTATGTAATTCATGTGGTACCTATGTAATTCATTACCTATGTAATACCTATGTACATGTCTCCATAAGGAAAGAAGGAGAAAATAGAGCATTTCCAACATCTCTTCAACCTTCCCCTTAATGGACTCTTTAAGCCTCTTTTTAATTTTATCTTTTACCAAACCCATTCCTATCAAAAACTAAAAATCTTTTTACATTCGCTGAATGAAAGAATTTGGTATAGACATACACACGCATATACATGCACACCTACATACTCATATACGTACATACTCATATGTACATACACAGACACATACATACATACATATACATATATATCCTAGATAAACTCACAGACAAGCCTCTACTCCCCCGAATCTTCTGTCAATCTCTTCTTTCCTTCCTCTGAATATATAAATCTATTCCATTCTGACCAGGTTTTATTATATTGTTCTTTCTTATCTTGGGCCGAGAGGACAAGATCCTCCATGGCCCCTAGCTCTCTGACCTTATTCAGCCATCTTGCAATAGTGGGCGGCCTAGAGTCCCTCCAGCACAAGGTGACACAGGCTTTGGCTGCATTTATCAAGTGGCACAGCACTGACTTCTTATATTTCTGTACCGGAATTTGTGAACTGTGTAGTAAAAAGAAGGCGGGGTCTGTTGGTATTTCAAAATCGGTAAATTTTTGAGAGATCCACTGAACATCTGTCCAATACTGTCTAATCTTAGGGCAGGTCCAAAAGATATGAAACAACGTCCCACGTTCCTCCTCACATCGCCAACAGCGATCTGAGGCCCCTGTCGAGAATCTACTCAGTCTTGATGGGGTAAGATACCATTGCGTCAGTACTTTATAATTGCATTCCTGGACTCGTGTACATATTGACGTATTTAGTGTAAGGTAGATAATGTTCTTACGCTGCGCCGGGGTAAAAATCTTGTTTTAAAAAACATAAAAACATATACATTTTGGAGATTATCCGAGGGAGTGGTTCTTTTCCTTCAAAACATTGTTCGAATATGGTTAATTGACGCCGATAATTTATCGGCGTTCCCAATGATTTCAAGAAATGGCTTAACTGTAGCGCCTGCCAGAGTTTTATTTCGAAAGGCCCTCCTGGTTGTGTCAAATCTGCAATTGTAGGCCAGGAATCTGAGGAAAGGAAATGTGAGACCTGAAAACATCCCCTTTCCAACAAATTCCTGAAAGCTCCTGGCTCCGTCCCTGGCGGAAAGTCAGGATTTCCCAGAATAGGGAACAATGGAGATTGTCTTGATGAGTATTTAGGGTCACAGCAAATTTTTGCACTTATTCGCAGCGTAGGGCCTATTGTAGGATGTTTTTTAAGAGAGGCCGGTAATGCTACATAGCACCACGGTGCTCTTTGCAGAGGTACTGGACTAAACTGTTGCTCCATGTCTATCCACCGTTTAAACTCTTTGTGTCTACACCAATCTACTACCCTGCCCAGATGTACTGCTTGATAGTATTTCGATATGTCTGGGGCTGCTACTCCACCATTACCTTTGGGCATCGTCATCAGACCTCTACTAATCCTTGGCCGTTTCCTTGCCCATATAAATTTAGTAAAAAGTGAACCAATTTGGCGAAGAAAAACTGCCGGGATCTTAATCGGTAGTGCCTGAAAAAGATATAAAAACTTTGGTAGGATGCTCATTTTAATAATACTGCACCGACCGAACCACGAATGTAATCCGTGATGCCATTTCTCTAATAAGGACTCTACTGTTTTATATAACGGTGGGAAATTTATTTTAAAGGTGTCTCTGTCATTCGATGGTATTTGGGTACCCAAATAATTTAACGCCGCCGCTACCCACTTAAACTTAAAATTCGGTTGGATGGAGTTGCGCAGACTGGGATGTAGTGAAACCCCCATCGCTTCCGACTTAGTATAATTTATTTTCAAATTTGATAGGGTGCTATAGATTTCGAACTCCTTCATAAGATTGGGTAATGACACGTGTGGATTAGACAAGGAGAACAGCAAGTCGTCTGCATACGCTGAGACTTTATAGTTATGATCTCCCAATTGTAACCCCTGGATATCCGGGTTTTGTCGGATCTTACTTAATAATGGCTCTATCGATAAAGCGAAGAGCAACGGTGAGAGAGGGCAGCCCTGGCGTGTACCGTTCGAAATCTCAAACGGTTTCGAAAAGACTCCATTTACTCTCACCGAAGCATGTGGGGTGGTGTAAACACTTGAGATCCACTGAATCATATGTTCCCCTATTCCCGCATGCCTTAGGACTTCAAACAGAAAACGCCAATTTACTCTATCGAACGCCTTTTCGGCGTCTGTGCTCAAAAAGACGCAGGGGATTTTTATTTTATTCGCATAATGGACCAAATTGAGTACCTTAATGGTGTTGTCCCTCGCTTCACGCGATGGGATAAATCCTACTTGATCTAAATCTACCAATTGGCCCAACAGTGGTTGCAATCGTGAGGCCAATATCTTCGTAAAAAGTTTCAGGTCTATGTTTAATAGAGAGATAGGCCTATAACTGCCGCACTCCGCCGGGTCCTTCCCGCTCTTTGGGATCACCGTAATATGTGCTAACAGCGCGTCTCGGGGGAATGCGGCAGTCTGACCCATCTCATTGAACATCTTTATCATCTGAGTACCGAGCAGTGGGAAAAAATTTTTTTGTAATATTGTATGGAAAATCCATCCGGGCCTGGAGCCTTCCCGTGTTTTGCTGTTTTTAGTACTACATTTAACTCCTCAATGGAAATTGGTGCTTCCAATTTTAGCCGATCTAATGATGATATCCGCGGTAAACGCGTTGTACGAAGATATTCCTCTAAAAATGCCCTAGGGACTGATGATGGTGCTAGATTATATAACGTGGAATAATATTCTCCAACTACTTGGGCTATTTCTTTTGGCAATGATGTTAATCGGCCATCTTTCCTCTTTATTTGGGGTACATACACTGTAGCATTTTTTCCCTTAAGTTTCCCTGCCAGTAATTTACTGCATTTATTTTCCCATTCATAAGATACCTTTCTGCCCAGTTGTAGTGCTGCTTTCGCTTTAAAACGGAGAATATCTGTAATCTGTCGCCTCACATGTGCCAATTCTATCCCCAAAGCGGGTGCCTGTGTCCTCTTGTGCTGGAGCTCCAATATTCGGACCTCTTCCAGTAATTTCCCTATCTGTCTTTCTCTATCCCTCTTCAATCTGGATCCATGCTTAATCAAAATCCCCCGGATCACCGCCTTATGTGCCTCCCATATCGTGCCCGGGTCCATCCCCGGAGTGTCATTCGTCTGGAAGTACGCTGTCATCTCTTTAGCTACATCTTCCCGAATATCGGGGATCTGCAACAGGCTCTCATTTAGACGCCATCTTCTCTCCGGGGAGTAGACCGCGTCCGACAAAGAGAGGCACAGGGTGACCGGGGCATGGTCTGACCACGTTATACTCCCCACATGAACTTCCAATATTGAGGTAAGTAAGTAGTGTGGTATCAGGAATAGGTCTATGCGGGAGTATACTTGATGAGGATTAGAAAAAAAAGTGTAATCTCTATCCTTTGCATGCATAATCCTCCAAACATCTACCAAACGTGCTTCGTGCAGCTTCCGCAATATGCCCTTCCTGATACCCCCTGCTACCGCGGAAGTCCCTGAGGAAGTGTCTAGACTTGGGTCTAAAGGGATATTTAAATCTCCCCCTAGAATCAATTTCCCTTCTGTAAAGTTTGTTAATTCTGACAGTACTTTCCTCATGAATGCGTCTTGATGAACATTTGGTGAATACAACGTGGCCAGAGTTACTTTAACACTTCCTATGGATCCTTTAAGGAAGAGAAATCGACCATTTTTATCTAGACGTTTGTCTGTAAGTAACCAAGGAATCCGATTAGAAATTAAGATCGATACCCCTTTGGATTTTGCCTCTTGATTACAGGCGTGATATACACATGGAAAAAATCTATTCTGTAGGAGGGGGAATCCACCCTCCCTAAAATGCGTCTCCTGCACAAATGCTATGTCTGTACCCCATCTTTTCAGATCGTTTAGAAGCATCTTTCTCTTCTCTGGGACATTTAGTCCTTTAACATTTAGTGAGGTCACCTTTATTCCCTCCATCTCCTAAGGGTTGAACATATGTCCACTAACAACAAGGAAAAAAAAAAAAAAAAAAAAAAAAAAAAAAAGGTTTCCCTTCCCCAAACACCTACCTCCCTCCAAAAAAAAGGAGCACCCACCTCTATGCCACTAACCTGTGGTTTCTGTGGGTGCTAAACTATATGGGGTACTAGATCTGAGTTAGCGGAGGCGCCCGGCTCCTCCCGTCCATCCCCCCGACTGTCTTTATAATCTCGTAATACTACCGCAGCGTTCCCTTTTCCCCTTCTCCCCCTCTCTCTTCCTCACATCCCCCTCCTCTCTCCCCCACATCTTACCCATCCGTCTCACTTCCTCCCATTCCCTCCTCTTCCCTCTCTACCCTTGAAAGATTTATCTATCTGTCTATTCATTCTGCCCCCTCCCCCTCCTCTTCCCCTTCCTCCCTCCCCCTCCCTCCTTAGCCAAACCGTTCCCTTCACTTATACATACTATTTCTTCTTCTCCCCTTTTCTTCTCCTCCCCTCCTCTCCTATCATTTCTATTGTTCTCTCAACGAGATTCTACTCTTACTCTCCTCTCATGTGTCTCCAAAAACCCTTATTCCTTTATAGATCTTACCCAATGCCTCAGTTTAACTAATACCGAACTTTAGTATTATATTCTTAAAATATCTATTTATTAACTTCATTGGGACTCAATCTTTTGGGGTCCGTATCTATTTTACTATGTCTACTATCCTAAGTTTATCCCCCTTTAAAAAATGACCTACTTTAAATATCCTCGGCTCTCAGCGTCAGTCTGCCCAGCCATTGGTGCAACCAAAAAAAAAAAAAAAAGGGGAAGGGTGTACTGTGTATTACACCTAAAAAAAAAGAATAAATAACTGAATAAGTTGTGAGTGTTTCTTTAGACAGAGAGACCTCCCAAATTCTATTTACTTGGGGGGTAATTCCCCTATTACCTACTCCTCATTTTACGTCTCGTTATCTAAAGAGTGCCTTATTTCTTACCTCTTGTATCTTAAGTGGTTTAGTGATTGAGATTTTGCAAGCAAAAAAAAGCAAAAAAAAAAAAAAAAAAAAAAAAAAAAAAAAAAAAAACACACATCAACCCATATCTGGGCAACTCCAATCCCTCCCTCCCCCCCTATGCCCCTCCTACCACCGCATCTACCTCTAAAAAAAAAAAAAAAAAAAAAAAAAAAAAAAAGTATTCACAACCTTTCGTGAAGGTTATAAATACGTGTCACTCATTTGTACATTATCTGTGATATCCATACTTAAACAATCTTATTATCTATTCCACCGTGTAATATGAGGCCTTAACAGTCCGACATTGGGAGCCCAAAAAAAAAAAAAAAAAAAAAAAAAAGGGGGAGATAGAGAGAGAGCAAGATCAGACTGCTCCACCTACTCTGAGGGGAGACCTGGGGGAAGGGAAGGATGGGGGAGGAAGAACAAGCAGGCAAACACAATAAGCAAAAAAAAAAGGAAAAAAGAAGGGGGAGGGGGAGCAGACCAAAAAAAAAAAAAGAAAGAAAAGGGAGGACCCTGGGGGGACATGGGGGGGGGGGGGAGCATTTAAACGTCTTGTCAATTGGTTTAGGTCCAGTCTATTAACCATCACTTTGGGGCGCAGTTCCCTGGGCCCCCCCATCTCTTCTTCTCTGTGGCAGTACTTCCTCAGTCCTTGGGACCCCTACTCGTCCTCTCGGTCCCTGAATATGCTGTAACCAGTTTGGAACCTCCATTGCTTCCATCTCCAAAAAAGAAAACAACTCGGGAAGTTCCGAGGGGTGTCGTAGGACAAATGTCTTTTGATCCTTCTTTATTATTAATGCCATAGGATATCCCCATCGATATGTCCCCCCTATCTTCTTAATGTTATCCAGGAATGGACGCAGCATAGCTCTTCGCTGTAAAGTAGCGCGAGATAAGTCTGGGAGAATTTTTACTTGCTGTCCCTCATAGGCAATCTCTCCTATTTCCCAGGCCTTACGACTTGTTAGTTCTTTATGAGCATAGCGATGGAAACATCCTATCACATCTCTAGGTCTATTTAGGTGCACTGAGGGGGGTCCCAAGGCTCTATGTAGCCTCTCGAATTCTAAATCCTGTGAGGGAGGGGGAATAGCCAACCTTTTGCAAATCTCCATTATTGTATGCTGTAGAGCATCCCCTCCTATTGCCTCAGGCACCCCTCTGAACCTCAAATTTTTACGCCTGCTGCGGTCCTCAAGTTCCTCTAAACGAAGCTGCATAGGGGAGACATAGGGGGTTTGTACAGTTTGTGTTATCTGTACCTGTTCCAATTGCGCAATTCGGTCTTCCAAGGCTGCCAATGCTGTTTCATCCTGTTTCAATCTGTCCGACAGACATTGCACCTCCTCTCGCACCCCCTCCACCTCCCTTCGGTGTACCTCTTCCATGCGGGCCACTATAGCTTCCATATCTGAGCGCGTCGGTAGGGTCTGCATTACCCTGAGAAGTGTCTTAATATCAGGGTCTCCCAAGCCCGTAGTCACCTCATGCTGCTCCTTTGAACTCTGTGTCTGCTCCTCTGCCGTACACTGCATTTTTGCTTTCACTTTCGCTGCTTCTAGCCGGGTGGGTATAGCAGACTGTGCCGGTTTTCTGGGTACTACACACAGCGCCGCCCCTCGTGTCTCCAGCTCACGATCTCGGGATACCTCCGCTCTCGTACGGAGAAAGTATTGTGCGATTTCTAACTGCTTTGGCGCTCGCTGTATTTTATTTTCTCTCTTCTTCATTCCGGGCTTAATTTCAGGATGAGGATAATCTGCCTAAGCATATGGGAATACAGCCACAATATCTATCATAATCATCCAGGTGGGTGGACGGGGCTCCACAAGCTCATGTGTCTCTACTCCACCATCTCAAACCACTCCCCCGATGGCGGTCTTTTTACTCAGACGGTTTGTTCATATTCCCTTATCGGCTTTTATTGCCCCCCTCTATACTTTTAATATTCTACTGATTAAAGTTTGGTTGCCTCTTTATCAACATGCATTCAAGACTCCATATTCAGTTACCTAGGCTCGGCATACGTGCATAAAAATTGGGGCATACCTTCCCCTCTTTCCCGTATAATTTTATAGTATACCAGCAGTTCAATACATATGCAATATAATAGTTTAATTTGCCTCTTGTTGTATACTGCAATTAAATGCTAATTTGTGCGCAGAGTTTTGTCAGTACGTACCGCATATGTCCTGTTTTTTTTTTTTTTTGTTTAGGTGTAATTTCAATTGCTCTGGCTTCCAGTGATTTTCAGCTGCGGGCTGTGTAGTAAGGATGGGTCATACCTTATGAAGTCCTGGAGTCCGTTGGATATTTCCCCTTATCTTACAGTGCTGCTCCGGGGGGTTCTGGTCTTTCTGAGCGCTTTCTCTGCTCACTGCTCCGGTGTGTGACTGGGGTACCTCTCGTGTCACAATGGGCGGTGGGGCGGTGGAGCGGTGGGGGGGTGGGGATGGTGTATGTCAGCTCCTCTGACTTACGTCTCCTCCGGCAGCACTTCCTGTATTGCTGTGGCTTGCTAGTCTCTGCTCCAGGCAACTGGCTCTAGACCCCGAGCTCTCGGCTATTGAAGCCGGCTCTCAGCGTGCTTCCGCCTGCTTAGGAACGCCGAGTGAGTGCGGGGGTTTCTCGTGGCTGGGAGCCGGAAGCAGGGAGCTATATCTTCTGCAGCGTGAGACGGGTCTTACTCAGGATATGCCTCATATGGGATTGCGGCCGCGATATCCATCCTAGTCAGCCAGGTGGGTGGACGGAGCTCCGCAGACTCGTGTGCCTCTACTCCGCCATCTCAGACCCCTCCCCCCAATGTCACTTGCTTTTAACATTCCGTTTTAAAATGAATGTAATTTCTGAACGAAATCCACATACACCGTCTAAAAATTCCTTTGACTAAGAAGTTTTCTATTTCTAAATTTTCCTGTCACTGTGGTTGAAAACAAACGTCGATTTGACCCCACTAACGATTAGAAAATCGAACAAACGTTCTTAAAATTACATTTTTTTTGAAGGAAGACATTGTTTTTGTATGACCAGCATATAATATATTATAGTTCTGTTTGAAAATCTGCTAACTTTTTTTTCCTTTAAATAAAAAAAATTGATCTGAGTCTGATGATATTTATTACCTCTAATAGTATATACAGTACACCTCTTCTGTCTGTTATTCTCAGAGTGGATTAGACATTTTGCTCCCTAACAATATAGTTGGTCATTTATATTTACCACTGCATAGAGATATTTAAGAATAAATTGCCTTTTTTTAAACTTTACATATTAACTAAATTATACACCACATTTTTTTTTTTAAGGGTATTAACCGATTAATCGAAAACAATAAATCAGACTACTAATCGATTATGAAAATAATCGTTAGTTGCAGCCCTAGACTGGAACCAGACTTTTCTTTTGGTTGCACTTGCCAACCAATGCGGGAGGAACGGTCATGTGCAGCCAAATTCAGCAGTAATAGTGATGGGCAAAGTGCAGCAACAAGATTCAGTTTATACAAATAAAATCGGTGGAAAACAAATTCTTATAGATTGGTATAGTTCACTGCACTTTGCATTTTACTCTGCATTAAGCTCTCTTACTTTTTAAAGCGGAACTTTACCCATAACAACTTAAAAAATAATATTCTTTAGCAAAGAACATACATTCCACATTGATAATTATGCTACTAAAATGTGTGTGTGCTGTAAATTGCCTCCAGCTTTGCTCCCTTTTCTTCTTGCTGGTGGCTGAAGATTTAATGGTTTCAAAAAAACAGTTACACTCCTGGAATGCCGAGATTTGCCAACTGTCACATTTGCTTGTGTCCTCAACCAAACTGTAAAACCATCAAATGGCTGGTGTCAGAACTGATCACATGTGTAGCACCATGGCAGTTACAGATCAAACAGAAGCAGCTTCCTTGGCTGTAAAGGCTAGGAGGGCTCAATTCCGCTTTAAGGCCGTCAGGAGAATCAACCACTACAAATTCAGCAGTGCCTAAAAATGGAGAGCAAATAAGCATGTGCCGAGCAGGGTGAGACAGTGTGTTACTAAGGTAGATTTTACACAGTATAGACACTTATTTCTAATGTTTTACATAGCTATACCTGCAAAAGGGGACAGTCTGAAGTGCTCTAGCAGGACTTTCTGACTAAAGTTCCACTTTAGCCTCTATTCTCATGAAAGGAGGAAAAAAAATAAATAAATAAAAAAAAATTCACATGGTCTCCATCTGCCAATCATAAATGCAGAGAGAATCATTCCAATAAGCAGCAAAATGGTGTGTGTGAATCAGAAAGGCTGTCCCCCATATACACAGATAAACTTGTTCTTAAAGCATTTTGGTAAGCCTGATTAACCTGATCAAATCTTCCTGACAAGCCAATATGATAAAAAAAAAAATCATTGGTTCCCCCTAGCAGATACTTTTTAAAACCAACTGCAGAAGATCGGTTAAGCAGTGCCATCTAGTGGAGATGTAAAAAGAAACACTTTTAAATAAATGGTCAGATGCAAAAATAGTTTGTTGGAACTTTCAAATAGAACATTCAAATTGACTAAAATCAATTGCAAAAATCCCAGTTGTGTTAAAAGACACCAGTAAACTTACAAAATGTCAGGTGCACTGACAGAAGGTCATGGAGAGAGAATTCAATGATGGAACTGCTGTAATGTGTGAGATGACTACTTTTGTTTCTAAAAAACAAACAATGGGAGTATAGGTGCCGATAATGCTTTGACCTTTAATCGCAGAAACAATACCAGGGCACAGATAAAGCCCTAGTCACGTTACAACTTTACTACTGGAAGTAATGTTTTACCGGGAGTACCACTTTAAGCTCCATCATTCATTTCAGCTTTGCCTCGTCATTATGCTTGTATAGACACAGACATTTTCATGGACTTCAAAAGGGAAATGAACAAAAGCAGAGAAACAAGGCAGAAGAAATGAGCTTTGTGCTACTTCTGAACAGAGCAGTGGGCCAGCACTACTGAGCCAAAAATAATTTAGCCATTGTTTTATAGCATGCCGAGATGTTTAGATAGCTAGATGCCATAGTACTGTTCCCTCAATCCAAATTCACATTTGTCAAAAGGAATATATAGGTACTGCTCATCACAACCAATCATAGCTTTCATTTTGTCAGCTGTGCTACAAAAACAACTGCAATTTAACCACTTCCTTACTGGGCACTTAAACCCCCTTCCTGCCCAGACCAATTTTCAGCTTTCGGTGCTCTCACACTTTGAATGACAATTACTCAGTCATGCAATACTGTACCCAAATTCATTTTTTGTCCTTTTTTTCCCCACAAATAGAGCTTTCTCTTGGTGGTATTCAGGTTTTTTACTTTTTGCTCTATAAATGAAAAAAAAAAAACGAAAATTCGGGAAAAAAACGAATTTTTCTTTGTTTCTGTGATAAAATTTAGCAAATTATAAATTTTTCTTCATAAATTTTTGCTACATATCTTTGGTAAAAATAACCCAAATTAGTGGATATTATTTGTCTTTGTGAAAGTTGGAGAGTCTACAAACTGTGGTGCAAATTATACAAAATTGATCACATCTGATGTACTGGTGGCCTATCTCATTTCTTGTGACCCGAACAAGCCAGGAAAGTACAAATACCCCCCAAATGACCCTTTTTTGAAAGTAGACATTCCAAGGTATTTAGTAAGAGGCATGGTGAGCTTTTTGATGTTGTAATTTTTTCCCACAATTCTTTGATAAATGAATTTTTTTTTCCCCACAAAATTGTCATTGTAATAGGTTATTTCTCTCACATGGCATGTGCATACCACAAATGACACCCCAAAATAAATTCTGCTACTCCTCCTGAGTATTACGATACCACATGTGTGGGACTTTTCCACAGCCTGGCCACTTAGAGAGGCCCAAAATGCAGGGAGCGCCATCACGTGTTCTAGGAGCATAAATTATACATCTAACTTGTTGACTACCTATTACACTTCTGAAGGCCCTGGAGCACCAGGACAATGACATGTGACACTGACGTGGCACTGATACGTGGCACTGATGACAGATGGCACTAATACGGGGCACTGATGACAGATCGCACTTTATTTTTCGTTTTTTTTTTTTTTACTCAGGGCACCGCTGCAGCCGTTCATCTCTCCCTCCTCATGCTGTCTGTGTGAGGAGGGAGAGCGGCGCTGAGAGATGATCTCATATGTTTACATATGAGATCATCTCTCATTGGACACACCGATCGCGCTGTAAACGGCCGCTGTGATTGGCCGTTTACAGCGATCTGTAACTGGCTATGTCCAAGGGACACGGCCAGCACAGAACTACCCTGATGCGCGCTCTCAGGAGCGCGCATTAGGGAAGTAAACAGGAGGACGTCCAGGGACAGCCCCCTGGCAGGGAGTGTCCACGCTGAAGCAGTCTTTCGGCTATAGCGCGGGCGCGAAGTGGGTAAAGGAGAAGTTTGGAGATGTTAAAAAAAAATAAAAAAAAATGTATACCCCCTCCATGCTGCAGAATCTGTGTAATGCTGCAGCTGTCCCCCACCGGCTCTAATTTCGAGAACTGAGTGGTCACACAACTGCAGATTGCTCAGTTCGGCATTTAAAAATTGCAGAAAAAAAAAAAACTGTGTGGGATCCCGCCCTCCCAATACCTTGGGATCTGGTATGGATTTTTAAAGGGAACCACGCCAAAATTTTAAAAACAGCATGAGGTCAATCCCCAAAGCACCTTGTCCCCATGTTGAGGAGGACAAGGGCCTCTTCCCCACAACCCTGGCCCAGTGGTTGTGGAGGTGTGGGGGATGACTTATTGGAATCTGGAAGCCCCCTTTAACATCAACCAGATCCTGCCCCCCCTATGTGAAGAAGTATGGGATAGAGACAAAGTCTTTGGCGAATTGACGATGGATCTACACCGGGGGACATTGTTTTTGTTTCTTCCCAATAAAGGACTTGTCAAAAACTGTGTGCACGTTTTTATTTACCTTTAAATACACTATACTCCTTCACATTAGGATCTGGGGGCCATTTTGTTAAAAGGTGGCTTCCAGATTTCAATAAGTAACCCCCCCCCTGCACCCCCACAACCATCGGGCAAGGGTTGTGGGGAAGAGGCCCTTGTCCTTAACATGGGAAAAAGGTGCTTTGGGGGATGGCCTGATATGGCTCGCTGCCCCCCCCCCCTTCCTGGCCTGCAAAGCTAATGACTTAAAGGACGAGGCGGCCGGCAGCTATTCACTGGTTAAGAATGCTGACGGCCTCCGCTTAGAAAAGAGGAACAAAAAATGCTGGGCACCGGCCTTTAGCAAAGTTTAGGAGCGGCCAGCGTTTTTTTTGCCAAAACGCTGCTGCTTCAGATTGCACTGGTAGTGGGGGGTACAAAATGCTGCTAAAAGCCTGTGTGCATGAACACAGGAATTAACAAAAATAAAGGCAATGCGGTGCTACTCTGAACCAACAAAGTGACCTATATAGTATTAGGTGCAAAACACCCTATACAAAAGTGGGCAAAGTAAAAAAAAACACAACACAAAAACTGCCCAATGAAACCAAACAAATATTTAAAAATTGCTCTGCCACAGTTGGTAATAGACAGACTACTCATGTGAAGTACCAAATTGGTTGTCGGAGGGGGGGGGGGGGGGAGAAAGAGAGAGCAATGTGTAAGGTCATTTTCTATGCGGTTACGTTATGCACTAGACCATTGAAGATCCGTTGTTTGAAGAAAGCGCTAATCCGGAACAGTATACATAGGTCACAAGTGCTGGTTAAGGTTTGGGGCTAGGGGGAGTTTATCACAAAAAAAGTAAAGCCAATACTGTAATGTACCCTGTTATTGCTCTAATTCTATGGAAAATGGATATATTGTGGAAGTACACTTGTAACATTCAATACTGCAAAATGCTATGTATATATGTACTGTATGAGCAATGTATAAATAAAAGTTTTTTATTTTATTTTTAATCAAATTATAAAAAACCCCCTAGGGGTTAAATAGGCGGCAAACTATTGTATGTAATATGTGCCTTAATGTTGTCACCCTCTATGGATACTATAGAGATACACACCATGAATGTATAGCAAAAACTAACAAAAATGCAATACAACAATAATGGTGTCACCCTCTGCAAAATATTGAAATCAACTATAAAATGCAATGAAAAAATGCAAACCAAACGCATACAAATATTACAGTATCATGAGGGTGGGCAACTACATGGCAAATGAGGTTTAATGTGAATTTTTTTTTTTAAATAATGCATTTGGGTGGCAAAAATATCTACTCACTGGGGGGGACCTCTGGGGAATCTAGGATGGAAAAGGACCTGGGGGTCTTAATAAATGACAGGCTCAGCAATGGCATGCAATGCCAAGCTGCTGCTAACAAAGCAAACAGAATATTGGCATGCATTAAAAAGGGGATCTACTCAAGAGATAAAACTATAATTCTCCCACTCTACAAGACTCTGGTCCGGCTGCACCTGGAGTATGCTGTCCAGTTCTGGGCACCAGTCCTCAGGAAGGATGTACTGGAAATGGAGCGAGTACAGAGAAGGGCAACAAAACGAACAAAGGGTCTGGAGGATATTAGTTATGAGGAAAGGTTGCGAGCACTGAACTTATTCTCTCTAAAGAGAAGCTTGAGAGGGGATATGATTTCAATTTACAAATACCATACTGGTGATCCCACAATAGGGATAAAACTTTTCAGTGATGCAGGGGATTGAAGCCCCACTCGTCTCCCCCTCTGCTCGGCGGCGCCGGCATTTTAGCTGTGGGCACCCGGCTGTGGCTTCACAGCCGGGCACCCACTGCGCATGCGAAAGCGGCGCCGCGATTGGCCGCCTGTGTGTGTCCCAGATGATTGACAAGAGGAAGGGGAGAGAGTCGATCTCCCTCCGCCAAGGGGAAGTGACGTCAAGAGCCCAGGCGCTGAAGGAGGCAGACTACAAGGGACCCCCTAGCAACAGGCATTTAGAGGGGGGGGGGGACTCCACTACTTTAAACTACGTAGAGGGTTCTTTACTGAAATAGCGGCAAGGATGTCTTTTTTCAACTTCAACGCGACATGTTCCATCATGTGACTATATCAAGCGTACAGAGCCAATGGTATAACACCTCTATTTATATGAAATGGTTAAGTTACGCAGGAAAACTCCTATGCCATACTGGAGACCAACAGGGCGCCGCCATTTTGTTGGTGACCAATGCCATTAATATAAGAAAGCCATTTTCTTGGTGTGAAAAACCAAAGGGAAGTAACAAGCCAATTGTAACTAAAGTGGTTAGACTTGAAGACCTGCAGGGCGTCGCCATTTGTTGGTGCCCAATATCATTAGCAGCCATTTTCTTGGTGGGAAAAAAAAACATCCTTACAGAACTGTATATAACCCAACCTCCCTAACAAGAGAGAGTATGGCCTATCCATTATCCTCCCCAATTACATACAGTCCAAAATTTCAACAAACACACATTATGCAAAAGCAATGTAATGTGTCGATATAGAGGTTAACCCCCCCCCCCCCCCCCGCAATCGTACATTTTTAAATTTTTATATGGCCGCCAATTGTTTTGTTTACCTTCAGCAGATGACTCATCTGTTAAGGACGAGGCGGCCGGAAGCTATTCACTGGTTGTTAGGGATGCCAACAGCCTCCGCTTAGAAAAAAAAAAAAAAGTGCTGGACACCGTGTCTAGGAGCCATCAGCGTTTTTGCCAAAACGCTGCTGTCCCAGAACGCACTGGCAATGGGTTCTTTTTTCTGCCACTAATCTCTCCCACCATGAAATGCTGTTAAAGGCCGATGTGTGCATGAACACATAAGATAACATGCAGGGGAATTTGGAGGCAGTAAAAAATAAAAGTCTGACACCCTTAACAGTAACGTCAACAATGTCACGTGTGCATTAGGCCTTATACCTGGTGTTCCAGAAGGCAAGCATTTTTAGGCATCCCTCGCCCCCACATACACAGCAGTCCCACAGGTTAGATACCTGTAATTTTCTATGCAAGGTAGATCACAGTACACAAAGAACAAACTCCATAGAAGAAGCTCCTGTCCACCTTCAGAGCAATACTTGCTGACTGATACATGATCTACACTCACTCCCATTAATGCATCTCATTGGGGCCCAAAAACGTCAGGAGAAATAACAGAGCCGCTTACTTTGCCTATTCCTCCCTTTGTAAGAATTTACTAGTGCAGCCTTTACTATTATTAGCCAGAAAGTGATGACATCTGGAAGGCAGCAAAGTATCCTGGAAAAATGCACCTCCAGCGGCTTTCGTACCGATTCGAAGGATGTAGAAGATGACAGGTCAATTGTCCACCATCCTGTTTTTACCTGTACAACAATTACACGCAGCTGAGAATCTAACATTTGCAACCTGGCTTCCATGAAAGGATGGAAATTTGTAAAAAGTAGTTGTCTAAGATAATCAGGGAAGAGAAAATTGGAACACTTGGATTGTTTATGTGCAACCTGCAGAATTCGAATTGCCTACACTAGTAAGAGCAAAAAAAAAAAAAGATTTCCAGGTAAACAAGATGACCTTACACTTTTTTCTTTTGGTATACTACTACAGGAATGGAGTACAGCCCATTCAGCTTCCAACAAGAGACGAGTTGCGGTAGAACTAGCAACTGACCTGCAGAGGTCATATGGATGTGTTGCAGTTGGAGGTTTGGCTTTAGGCACAGGTATGTTGCTTCAAGACATTTTCCCCTTAAAGCCTAACCCTTTCCTGACCGGTGTTCTTCGACATCTAAATGCCCACACCAAGTTTAGCAGCATCATAACGTGACAATAATTCTAGGAATAATTTTTCTGCTCGACACCGGGTCTGAGATAGGAACACACATAGATGTAGAATCCAAATTGTGTGCTGCAAGGTTAATTAAAGCATATCTCTGGGGAAGCTGGAAATCGCTGTATTAGTCAGCACTTCAACAAGCTGCACTCTTCCGTCTGGATTTGGCGGATCGGATAGTGCCGGCTGTCAGCGGACATGTCACAGCTGACATCCATCACTCTATAGGAGATGCATGGAGCGTACGATCAGGTCCACCGGAAAAACAGACAGGCGGATCTGACTGGACAGCATGTGTGAAAGGGGCCTAACTAAAGGGAAAACTTTTCTTTAGTTTTGGATAAAGTGGTGAGAGATTAGAGCGCCTGTTCGTTTTTATTGCTCTTAGTGCCCCTGTTAAGGAGATCATCCCTCTCAAATTTGTCCTGTTTACCATTATCATTGAAAGCAAAAGAAAATACCACATTTTAGGTTGTCCCCAGAAAATAGAGGGGAAATCTTCCAATGGGATCACAAGTTCTGGTGACCTGGAGGTCCTCAAGGAACTACCTTAATTTGCAGGGATTTCCTCTCACTTCCTGTTTGGCTATGGGACAAAGATGGCAAAAATAATCCTCACAGGTGTTCTAACCATCCCTTACTGTATCAAAAATGAAAAAGTTTTGACTATAGTTCCACGTTAATCCAAAACTAAAGAAAGAGAAGTGAAGGGAAATCACTGCAATGTGACAAAGATGGTTAACAAAAAAAATTGACAGGTTATAACCTCCCTTGCTCTATTCAAAAAAAAAAAAAAAAAAAAAAGTTTCTTTAATTTTCACTTTTTAGGCCAAGAACATATTCATCAAGTGCAGAAAAACTGTTGCTCTTACTGGAAATGCAGTGTCCTCGTCACTTCCTGTGAGCGTAAAAGAAAGAACCTCGTCTACGTGTCCCATCACTTCACTATTATGGAGATGGACAAAGGCAGACATTACTGAAGACCATCCTGTGGGACAACCACGGATCCCTCCAATGGATAAAAGAGTGTAGATATTAAAAGGACAGGAAGTGTGTTAAAGGCATAATTATCAGATTAGATATGCTATGTGACTATTGTGTTCCAGTTTAGAGCAGATGGGCCAAAAGTCTTCATCCAGGGAGATCATGCATACACACCTGACCATGCAGCATCACTGACCCTTCTGATCAACACCCAATTCCAGACGATATCCACACAGTACTCCAGTATAAGGGCCCTTTCACATGGGCGGACTGATCGGATCAGCCTGTCGTTTTTACGGCAGACCCAATCAAAACCACCAGTCTCCTCTATGAACAGCGGGTGTCATCAGATCCTGTCCACTAAAAACAGGTGGACGGGGATCCATCCCCCCAACGGGGGATGGCAGCCGTTATAGACCTTGTGGGCACAGAAGTAATATCTGAGAGAAAAAAAACTTGCTCAGTAGTAAAGGGAGAGTATGGCAGTCAGGTAGCTCACTTCACTGTCAGCAATTACAACTTCCTTATTTCTATCCCGATGGGCTCCTTTTAAGAGAAGGCAAAAACAGCAACTACAGCGATTTACCAAGCAGGACAGTAATCTGCACTTGAATACCACTAAAATCACAGCCAATCAATAGGCAGTCCACATATGTATGCCATTATGTTATGTCTTACTAGAATGCATCTTTAAACAATTGCTCTGTAATTATGTCAGAATCCCGTCTACAGCAAAGAAAGATCTGTATACATCCCACTAAGACATCAAGGCTGCTTGGAGGCCCACTTTGCAGACTTATCAGATAGATTTAGTTTTAGGAAGTAGCACACAACACTTTCCACGTTCCCAGCAAAAAAGGAAAAATGGCAAATAGAGATTTCATTCATTCCTCAGACAGGGCTCTGTGTCTTCATAGAGTATAGTAGGCACACACGACTCAGGAATGTTCCACTGCCATCCGCTGACTCCGCACACATCTACATCCCAAGCTGAAACCAAGACAGCTGTACAGCCAGCTTACATTGTCTGCAAACTAACCGGAAAAATAAATGTATTAAACCTAGGGTTTAAAGTGGTTTTTATTTGTACCTACAGGTAAGTCTATAATAAAGGCTTACCTGTAGGTACAGTAAATATCTCCTAAACGTGCACCGTACTAGTACATTGTGACATTTGCATGGAGAGAAAAAAAAGCATATATTACCCTTTTACAAAATTGCTAGGACAATTAAGACCTCATTCACACAAAAACCAGGAGCCCAGGTATGTGTAGATAGTTGCAGACACTGCGATGACACGATGACTGTAGCCGCAGCTGTCTGAATTCGCTCAGGATTAATGACACAGGGTGCAATTCGCTTCAGTCAGGGACACATGATCGTCCCCTGCACACAGGTTGCTTAAAATATGGTCTAAACTAGTCTCCAATATATTGGTTTCTATGAATATTGTTTTTCTCCTTTTTAATTGAATCACATAAGGCACTAATGCAACACAATTATTACTGCTGACTTCCTATTCCAGTGACAACCGCTTCCCCGATTTCCTGACCTGCTATTATAGGGACAAATAGTGAGGTAAATTTTTACAACAGTCGTAGCAAAAACGTGTGCAGTCTTCCCAAAACCAACCACGAGGCCAAATCCAGCCCAGCGACGTGGCTCCCAAACAAAATTGGCGTGCTTTTTTTCCCACGAATAGAGATTTCTTTTGGTGGTATTTGATCACCTCTGCGGTTTTTATTTTTTGCGCTATAAACAAAAGAAGAGCAACAAGTTTGAAAAACAAAAAAAAAACAATATTTTTTACTTTTTGCTATAATAAACATACATTTTTTTTTTTAAAACAATTTTTTCCCTCAGTTTAGGCCGATACGTATTTTTCTACATATTTTTGGTAATAAAAAGTGCAATAAGCGTTTGATTGGTTTGCGCAAAAGTTTTAGTGTCTACAAAATAGGGGATAGATTTATTGCATTTTTATTATAATTTTTTTACTAGTAATGGCGGCAATCTGCGATTTTTATCGTGACTGCGATATTGCGGTGGACATATCGGACACTTTTGGGACCATTCACATTTATACAGCGATCAGTGCTATAAAAATGCATTGATTACTGTATAAATGTGACTGGCAGGGAAGGGGTTAACCACTATGGGGCGCTGAAGGGGTTAACATGTTCCCTGGGAGTGATTCTAACTGTAGGGGGAGAGGATTGACAAGGGGAGGAGACCGATCGGTGTTTCTCTGTACAGAGAACACACCATCGGCTCCTCTCGTCTGACAGGCACCAGGCAATCGGCACGAGTCCCCAATAACACGGCGGGCGCGTGCGCCTCCCACTCGCGGCGCGCGCGCCTCTGGTGGGCCGAAAAGGCGAGGGCGTCATGACGCCCTCCCGCCACGAGAGCTGCGGCACCTGGCCATCAATAGACAGATGGCGGTCAGCAAGCGGTTAAAATAGAAGTCTCTGGAATTTGTTTTTTAATCAATCATACTTTCCTAGGTGGTATCTGTCCCCCGCCGACTCTAAAGCTGAGAACTGAGCGATCCACACCGCCGATCGCTTGGTTATCAGTACTGTCAGTCACTGGCTCTCATTCGAGCGCTGGGCTGTGGAAGGGGCAAGAGCAGCCGGCTCAGGCTCTCAGCAGCTTACTGAGGGGCTGAGCCAGGTGCAGGTCTAGATATGTGGGCGAATCCCGATCATATGGTCATGATCTTTCCTGAGCCTGGGTCGGCTCTGACTTCAGCGGGTTTCAGGCCAAAACAGGTCAAAGGAGTGAAGAACGAACTGCTCTCCTGTGATACACTCCTTTAATCAGTTGCCGACCAGCTGCCTACTGACGTACTGGTAAACGCTTGACAAATTTGCTTGGAATCTAGGAGCCAGCTAACAAAGTTAGGAGCCAGGTTTTTTTTTTTTTTTTTAATGACGACTGACAGGTGGCACTGGGCACCGTAGGATGTCCTCCAGAACCTTGCTCCTGCGCGTCCCCTGGGGCGTGCCTTCGGGAACATCCGTGACCGCCAGGTCCCGGGGACCCGGCGCATCACGGTAAACGGCCGCCGATAGCGGCCGTTTACCACGTGATCGCTCAAATGACGGGGCGATCACATGTACACAAACCGGCGTCACGTCATGACGCTGGTTCCTCCCTTCCCTGTGTGTATCGATCGGTACAGTGAGAGGGGAGAAGCAGAGAGGGGGAAGAGATGGGACCAGTGCTGTGGGCTGGATGTGTAGTGCCCACAGCGCTGGTCAGTGACAGCTACTTCGCCAGCACTCCGCCATAAATGTTAATAGAAACAAAGAATTTTTTTTTTACCAAATTTTCTGTATTTTTTGATTTATAGCGCAAAAAATAAAAAACCCAGCAGTGATTTAATACCACCAAAAGAAAGCTATTTGTGTGAAAAAAAAAAGTACAAAAAAATAATTTGGGTACAGTGTTGCATGACTGAGTAATTGTCATTCAAAGTGTGAGAGCACCGAAAGCTGAAAAGTGCCCAGTGGTTAACATTGCATTAGCATTGTTAGAGGTGTTGCAATACCAACGGCCACCACAAGATGGCGCCATATTACAGAAGGACTTCAGAAGGCCGCAAAGCTGCGGCCTAAGTTACTGGCCGGTGCGGCCCGATGCGGTCGCACGTCGGGGTCCACAGGGAGACAGGGTACCGCAGCTGTGTCGCCCCAGGCGCCAGGACCCCAATTCTAGTCGCAAATACGACCTGGCGACCTAGGTTTGTCAAGCACTGCGTCAGTTCATGCACTAGCTTTTGCGGGCGCGCGCCCACTTCTGGAGCTCGCTCGCGGGCCCGGTGGACTCGATGTCCACTGGCCACCCGCGATCACAGGAAAAGAGGGAGCAGGAATCTGCCTGTGTAAACAAGGCGCTCAGTGTTTAAGTACTGAATTTAACAATAATGCCCCTGTAAATCAGTGATGAGTAACATTTGGAAATTCTCTCAAACACTGGAGCGTTTTGATTAATGAACTAAGCAGATCACAACATGACATTGGCCTGACATGCTATAACAACCCTTCAAAAGAACGCCACCAGGACAGCGCTCTACAACTCAAAGCAGACATGCAAGTTCACAACAAATGCACTACCAAGAAGACAGGATGGCAGGAAATCTCATACTAGCAATATTTTTGTGTATTCTCAAAGTGTCTGTTCACACCATAGGCATTAGGCTGTACTAGGCACCCTTGCCCAACACAGCCCCAACTCACAGATGAGGCAATTTTTTATTGTGGTTTATGCCCCCCTGTTAGGGAGATCCACCCCCTCTATTTGTTATCACCAAGGGCAAGAGCGAAAGAAAATCACAAATGTTGGTTTTTACCAAAACAGGAGGAGGAGTAGAGGGGAAAACCTCCATAGGGGGACACTAGCTCTGGTGACAATCAGGGAATTCCTCACTTTGGAGGGGGTTTCCTGTTTTGCACCGGGGAAAAAATTACTTTAAATAAATGAATAATAAAAAAAAATAAAAAAAAACAACAAGTAAAGTTAGCCCAATTCTTTTGTATAATGTGAAAGATTTTAAAGTTGTGATAATCGTGATTCTCATTTTGGCCACAATTGTGCAGCTCTAACATGTAGTAAAAAGTGGTCTGTAAGGGTTTAAAACCACTTTAATATTAGCCTGTTAAATATTAACAGGAGTCAAGCACACTATCTGCCAGCTTTGAAAAATTAAAATGACGAAAAAAAAAGGTTTAAAAAGCATCACTTAGTCCTAAATGTAATGGAATAAAAAAGGTGTAAATATATAGAAAACCTATACATTCCATCCTGAAACACAAACACTGGCTATAAAGACTGAGTCGTCAAGATAGCGAATGTGAAGTTGAAAAACTAGCAATCAAGGGTCAGCCAGTCATTATTGGTTGTTAGTTTCTAAGATGCATTTGCCAATTGACCTCATGGTCAAGTCTAGCCTTGGGCCCCCTGACAAGTTAAAGTGGTTGTAAACCCTCTCATATACCCAGTGAAGTGAATAGCTTCAGGCGATACACAGAGATTCTCAAATCCTCCTACATAAGTTTACTTGCTTATCTGCAACCATCTCTTCACTTCGGAATTGTAGTTCCTGAACAACTGGAGGGCCATAGTTTGGAGACCCCTGCCCTAAAGAATAAAATTGGCGGCAGTTCCAACTTATGTCACATGATATTGCCGCATAAGGTCTAGGAAACAAAATTTCAGTAAAAAAGAAAAAAAAAAAAGAAGAAAAAAACACATTAAAAAGTTAGTTTTAGAAGGCACAAAAAAAAACCAACAATAAATGACCCAATTTTTTTGTAAAATATAAAAGCCGAGGTTGCACTGAGTAAATAGATACCCAACACGTCAAACCTTTAAAAGGAGTTGTAAAGTCTCAGGGTTTTTCACCTTAACCACATGCCGACTGCGCCATACCCGAAAGACGCCAACAGTGTGGTCGGCTTGTTCTAAGTGGACTTCCTACGGACGTCCTCCCAGTAACTTGCTCCCGTGCGCCCCCTAGGGTGCGCACTCGGGAACATCCGTGACCGCCGGGTCCCGAGGACCTGTCGCATCACGGATCACGGTAAAAGGCCGCTGATAATCGGCCGTTTACCACATGATCGCTCCGTCAAATGGACGGAGCGATCACATGTACACAAACCGGCGTCACGTCATGACGCTGGTTCCTCCCTCCCCTCTCTGTACCGATCGGTACAGTGAGAGGGGAGAAGCGGAAAGGGGGAGAGACAGAACCAGCGCTGTGGGCTGGATGTGTAGTGCCCACAGCGCTGGTCAGTGCCTGCCACCACTCTGCAAAGATTTTTAATAGAAACAAATCATTTTTTTTTTTTTTTTTTACCGAATTTTCAGTATTTTTTGATTTATAGCGCAAAAAATAAAAAACCCAGCAGTGATTAAATACCACCAAAAGAAAGCTCTATTTGTGTGAAAAAAAGGACACAAAATTCATTTGGGTACAGTGTTGCATTACTGAGTAATTGTCATTCAAAGTGTGAGAGCACTGAAAGCTGAAAACTGGTCTGGTTAGGAAGGGGGGTTTAAGTGCCCAGTGGGTAAGTGGTTAATGCATTAAGGTGAAAACCCTTTTGTGGTGCAGCAGCCCCCCAGAGCCCCTTTTACTTACATGATGTTTCCAGCAATGAGCACGAGCCCAGCAGCTCCAGCCACTGTCTCAGGTCCTTACTGGATAGATTGATAGCAGCAGCAGCCATTGGCTCTCGCTGCTGTCAATCAAATCCAATGACACGGGATACAGGGGGCATCCATTGATGTGCGTCAATGGATGCAGAAGCAGGTCTCCAGAGCGTGCCCCCATGAAATTCGTCTCTCCATGAGGGCACTTGATGCAGAGGAGCAAGAAGCGCTGCCGGGGGACCCCAGAAAAAGGAGGATCGGGCCACTCTGTCCAAAACCCTTGCACAGAGCAGGTAAGTATAACATGTTTGTCATTTAACCACTTCAGCCCCGGACCAATTGGCAGCCAAAGGACCAGGCCCCTTTTTGCAATTCGGCACTGCGTCGCTTTAACTAACAATTGCGTGGTCATGCGACGTGGCTCCAAAACAAAATTGGCGTCCTTTTTTCCCCACAAATAGAGCTTTCTTTTGGTGGTATTTGATCGCCCCTGCGGTTTTTATTTTTTGCGCTATAAACAAAAATAGAGCGACAATTTTGAAAAAAATGCAATATTTTTTACTTTTTGCTATAATAAATATCCCCAAAAAATATATAAAAAAACATTTTTTTTCCTCAGTTTAGGCCGATACGTATTCTTCTACATATTTTTGGTAAAAAAAAAATCGCAATTAGCGATTATTGATTAGTTTGCGCAAAAGTTATAGCGTTTACAAAATAGGGGATAGTTTTATAGCATTTTTATTAATATATTTTTTTTTTATTAGTAATGGCGGCGATCAGCGATTTTTATTGTGACTGCGACATTTTGGCGGACACATCGGACATTTTTGACACATTTGTCATTTATACAGAAATCAGTGCTATTTAAATAGCACTGATTCCTATGTAAATGACAGTTGTAGTTAGGGGGTTAACCACAAGGGGGCGGGGAGGAGTCAGTGTGACGTGTTGTGTTGTGGTTACTGTAGGGGGGCGTGGCTGTACGTCTGACGTCATTGATCGGCGTTCCCGATGACAGGGAACCGCCGATCACTGACAGTCAGTGTAGGAAGCGCGGGGAGAGGTTTGTTTACATAGACCTCTCCCCGTTCTTCCGCTCCGTAACCCGATCGCGGGATACCAGCGGCGATCGGGTCCGCTGGTCCCGCGGCCGTGGTCACGGAGCTCCCGACCGGGGCGCGCGCGCGCCCCCCCGGGCAGGCAAATTAAAGGGGACGTACAGGTACGTCCTTTTGCCTGCCCGTGCCATTCTGTTGACGTATATCTACAGGAGGCGGTCGGGAAGCGATTAAAAAAAACAAAAAAAAAACCTTTACAATCACTTTAAAAAACAACAGGTCAGTACCTATATCGTATTTTCCATAGGTGACGCTTAAAGTGTGTGAGAGATTATATATATATATATATATATATATATATATATATATATATATATATATATATATATATATATATATATATATACATATACACACACACACACACACACACACACACACACACACACACACATTCGATGGGTCAATACCACTACTAGCATTTCTAAGCACTGAAAGTAATTCTACTGGTAGTTACTAGTAGCACAAGCAGTTTGCTTCCCCCCATATTTAAAATAACCTCCTTTACCCCACCTGGATAGTGTAAATTTTACAATTAAACCAATGCAATCAGATCCAACCTGAGGGCCCATACGTGTAGTTCAAGCTGGTGAGGTGGCTAGCACGCCTAGTGTCTCGCAGCCACCAAGAAAACAAAGACAGGCCCGTCGAGCCCTAGTGCCTCTAATGCTGCATTTGCCAATCCAAATTGGGAGCCCACCACTTCTGCAGCACCTATACTTCCCCCATCCACTGGCCAACCTGGCATTCAGGTGGAAACAGTTGATTTTACGTCACTTGATTTTTATTTGCTGTTTTTCACGGAAGATCTCTATAGATCTCTTGTGGACCAAAGCAATTTGTATGCTGGTCAATTCATCGCCACTAATCCCCAGTTGACCCTTGCCAGAGATTGGAGACCTATTACAGTCTCTGAATTTAAGACCTTCCTGGGCCTAACCCTCCCTCCTCATGGGCATAACTTAAAAAATAAATAAAAAAATAAAGTGAATTGCGGTCATATCGGTCCACTGACCCAATTCACCATATGCCCGTGTTCTCTGCTTCCATGACCAGGACACGATATGAGCAGATCTTGTGGTTCATGTATTTCAATGACAATGAACTCTGTCGTCCTCAGGGTGACCCTGGATACGATCGGCTCTACAAAATTCTGCACTTCGTAAACCATTTCAACCAGCAAGTTTGCAGCCTTGTTTACTCCCGATCAAGTTGTCTGCATTGATGAGTCTCCAATTAAAGTTTTCTGACCTCTTGTCATTCAAACAGTATCGTCCCAGCAAGCGTGCCAGATATGGGGTCAAGATGTATAAGCTCTGTGACAGGGCAAAAGGCTATACATATAGTTTTATGGTTTACAAGGGAAGAGATATAGTTACGTAGAGCCAGAGAATTACCCAGACTACATAGGAAGCGCTGGTAGGATTGTGTGGGACTTGGCATCACCCTTATTTGGAAAGGGGTACCACTTGTATGTGGACAATTATTACATAAGCATGCCACTTTTTAGTCACTCGTTTGATCATGGAATTGGCGCGTGTGCCACCGTGTGATCTAATCGCCGGGGCTTACCCCAGCGGCTTGTAGATTCCCGTCTTAGGCTGGGGGAGAGAGCCTGCTTGAGAGGTAATAATTTGCTCGCTGTGAAGTGGATGGATAATAAGAATGTTTTTGTTCTGTCCTTCCTTCACGCAGACACGACGGTCCAAATTCAAGTGGCGACTGGTGTTGTGGAGAAACCACTCTGTGTCCACGAATACAACCTTAACCACTTCCCAGCCGGCCCCTGCACATAAACGCCTGGGTTGGCACTTCCTCTTTCTGAGTGAACATTCCTCAACGTCCCTCAGAAGGAATAGCAGCTGCACGATCCCAGTGCGCTCGTGTCACCCGGACACGGGCACATTTTGGATCTGCAGGAGGGCTCTGTGGTTGGCCCTCCTGATCACATGATGGCTGTGTCCAATCACAGCCATCATGTGATGTAAATATTCTTCTCACCCGGAGCTAGTCAGTGAGAAGGAGAGCGGATCTCTGCAGCCGGCCGATGATCAGTGAGTATGAGCTATGTTTTTTTTTTTTTTACAGCTTTTTACACACTGGTCACAGGCCCAGTGACACCACACAGTAAAAATACCTGTCCCACAGTGAGCAGCGGCACACATCTGTCTGATCATCTGTGTACATCTGTCCGTGATCACACAAACCTATCATCATACACTTATCAGGACTTTTTTTTACCAACGACATGTAGCAGAATACAATGTGGCCTATAATGACAAAATTTGATTTTTATTAGATTTTTTCGCTTATATCGCAAAAAATAAAACAAGTGGTGAATAAATAACACCAAAAGAAAGCTCTATTTGTGTGAACAAAATGATAAAAATTTCATTTGGGTACAGTGTAGCATGACTGCGCAATTGAAATTGAAACCGCGAGAGCACGGAAAGCTGAAAATTGGTCTGGAAAGGAAGGGGGTGAAAGTGCCCAATATTGAGGTGGTTAACATGGGAGGGGTGGACCTCAACGAACTGTTGGCGCCATACTCAATTGCCCGTAAGTCCAGACGCTGGTATGAAAAAAGTGTCTGTATATTTATTCCAATTGGCTCTGCTAAATGCTTATGTGCTATACAAAGCTTCAGGACGAACTGGATCCTTCCTTAAATTCCAGTTAGAGATCATCACAGCCCTTCTGTTTCCAGACAGTGCTGTGGCCCAACTTCCCAATCCAAATGCAGTGAGCCGGCTGCATGAGAGGCATTTTCCGTATGTCCTCCCTGGTACCCCTACCCAAAGAAATCCCCAAAGAAGATGTCCTGTCTGCAGAAAACGCGGATTTAGGCGTGCCACCCCGCTTTTATTGTCCTGATCAACCTGGTCTTTACATTGGTGAATGTTTCGATTTCAAACGCTACCACACACTAGTGGAGTATTAGCGTAGGGCAGTGGTCATCAACCCTCCTCAGGGCCCACTAACATGCCAGGTTTTATGCATTACCTTGGGAAGATGCAGACTAGAATACTGCAATCACTGAGCAGCAAATATCAACTGTGATGTATTTCAGTTATCTTGCAAACCTGGCCTGTTAGTGGGCCCTGAGGACAGGGTTGATGACCACTGGCGTAGGATAAAGCATTGCACAGTCCTAGGGCACACTTACACAGGGTCACGAAAGATGAGATGGTCATCACATTTTGAGAAACCCTAATCTGAAACGTTTACAGTTTATATAAAGTGTTTTTTTTTTTTTTTTTTTGCACAAAATAAAAAGCCAAAAATAGTTGTGGTTTTATTTTTATTCTCTCTTTGTGTTCTCTCTCTCTCTCATGTTCGCTCTCCATTGTCCTCTCTCTATATCTATTATTACTGTATTTTAGAACTGTAATATTTTATTTTTACTATGTTGTATTGTACTTACTTTGCAGGTATGGTAATGTCTTACTGTTATACCGTAATGTTACTTTGTTTTATTGTTAACCATCATTTGCTTAGCAGGTATGCCATTCAGCTGCAGCACGGGTTTATTTATTCTGACAGCAACAGCGTTGGCTCCCACGATGCGTAAAGACATGACTCCAGCCCTGTAGGAGGTGATTTCACCACCACAGTTTATAAAAAAAAAAAACATATACGCTGATGCATGGGGGCAGGGGTGGAGGAGCGATTTGCTCCTAACATTAGGGGCGGGTTGCCCCCATGCGTCTGCATATATTTTTTGGGCACAGATTGCGTTAAAAAATCAAGTTGTTTTATTGAGTTAATGTTTCATCGTTACCATTGTTTGCTTTTCAGGCACGCCATTCAGCTGCAGCACTGATTTATTTATCTTGACAGCAACAGTGTTTGCTCTCACGATACGAAAATAAGCGACTCCATCGCTGTAGGAGGCGATTTCACCACCCCAGTTAACAAAAAAAAAAAAAAAAGAAAAAATGTGCATGTATGCCCATTGATGAAGGGAGGTATTCTAATGGTGGGCATACCAACTGATCAATCTCTTTTTTAAGAACATTACCATATATGCCCAACAAAAACCAGCAACGTAGTGGTATGTTGCTGAACTTTCATGTAAAAGCAATCCTAGCAGCTAATTAGCCTCTAAACTGCTTTTAAAATCAGTGGGAGGGAATGTCCCCCCCCCCCCACCGTCTTCCATGGTTTTCTCGGGCTCTCCTCTCTCAACAGGGCACCCGAGAGGGCAGCCGGTGGTTCTTCCAGCTGACCATAGAGCTGATCGGAGACCAGAACGACTCCATCTCTATGTCCTAAGAAACTGGAAGCTACGAGCATTTCAAGACTTAGGTTTCACCAAATATAAACAGCGCCATTGGGAAAGTATTTTATCACACCGATTTTGGTGTGGTCAGATGCTTTGAGGGCAGAAGAGAGATCTAGGGTCTAATAGACCTCAATTTTTTTCAAAAAAAGAAAGAAAGAGTACCTGTCACTACCACTACCTAAAATTTATTTATATATATATATATATATATATATATATATATATATATATATATATATATATATATATATATATATATAATGAAAAAGGAACAGTTTAAAAATAAAATAAAAGCAAAATAAATTTAAAAATTAAAGCACCCCTGTCCCCCCCATGCTCACGCGCAAAGGCCAACACAAGCGTCGCTCTGGTGTCATATGTAAACAGCAATTGCAACATGCATGTGAGGTATCGCCGTGAACGTCAGATTGAGGGCAGCAATTTTAGCAGTAGACCTCCTCTGTAAATCTAAAGTGGTAACCTGTAAAGGATTTTAAAAAAAAAAAAAAAAAAATCTATGTAGTTTGTCGCCGCTGTACGTTTATGCGCAATTTTAAAGCATGTCGTGTTTGGTATCCATGTACTCGGCATAATATCTTTTTTATTTCATCAAAGATTTGGACAATATAGTGTGTGCATTAAAAATTAAAAAGTATTTTTTTTCCAAAAAAAAAATTGCTTTTGAAAAAAAATACTGTGAAAAAAAAAAAAATTGCAACACCCACCATTTTAATCTGTTGGGCCTTTGCTTTAAAAAAAAATTGTATAATGTATGGGTGTTCAAAGTAATTTTCTAGCAAAGAAAAAAAATTTTTTTTCATGTAAACAAAACATGTCAGAAAGAGCTTTGTCTTCAAGTGGTTAGAAAAGTGGGTGATGTGTGACATAAGATTCTAATGTTGTGCATAAAATGCCAGGACAGTTCAAAACCTCCCCAAATGACCCATTTTTGGAAACTAGACACCCCAAGCTATTTGCTGAGTGTCATGTTGAGTCCATGGAATATTTTATATTTTGCAACAAGTTTCGTGAAAATTAAAATTATTTTTATTTTTTTACACAGTTGTCATTAATTAATATATTGTTCAAACACGGCATGGTTACATGCCTCAGCAAATAGCTTAAAGTGTCTGCTTTCCAAAATGGGGTCATTTGGGGGGGGGGGGGGGGGTGTTGTGCCATCTTGGCATTTCATGGCCTCCCAAACTGTGATAGGTAGTGAGGAAGTGAAATCACCATTTTACGCCCTTAGAAAGCCTGAAGGCGGTGATTGGTTTTTGGGGTCCCGTACGCGGCTAGGCTCCCAGAAAGTCTCACACATGTGGTATCCCGGCACTCAGGAGAAGTAGCAGAATGTATTTTGGGGTGTAATTTCACATATGCCCATGGCATGTTTGAGCAATATATCATTATTTAATGGTCTCAATCAACATGCATCAGCAATTTCCTTGCGGTGTCTACTTTCCAAAATGGGGTCATTTTGGGGGGGGGGGGGGTTGTACTGCCCTGCCATTTTAGCACTTCAAGAAATGATAGGTAGTCAAACTAAAAGCTGCATAAACTCCAGAAAATGTACACTAGTTTGTAGACGCTATAACTTTTGCGCAAACCAATAAATATACGCTTTTTTTACATTAAAATTTAAGACATGTTGCTGAATACATTTTGGCCTATATGTATGACTAAAAATTTTGTTTATTGGATTTTTTTTTCTATAACACAAAGTAGAAAATATATATTTTTTTTTTTCAAAATTTCCGATCTTTTTCCGTTTATACCGCAAAAAATAAATCGCAGAGGCAATAAAATACCATCAAAAGAAAGCCCCATTTGTGGGGGAAAAAAATTGTTTGGTTACAGCATTGCATGTAAAGCAGCGCCAAACTGTAAAAAGTGCTCTGGTCATTGAGCAGCCAAATCTTCCGGGGCTGAAGTGGTTAAAAACCATGTCCCACATTGCCCCCTCCTACCTTTGCTAATCTTCTGTGACACAAACAAGTGTGGCAAGCTCATATTTGCAAAAAATATATGGGAAAAAAAAGCAAAGCATATTACCTCTCACCAAAAAACATGGTACCCTGCCTCTTTAAGAGCCATCTGCAATCATCCACTCACATCAGAAGCAGCCGCAGGTGAGCTCAGACAGCATTTCCAAAGGCAGACACAGAGTCTGAGACAAAAACCAGGCAGACCGTCAAACCCACAGAAGTACACAGCATAGCAGGGGAGCAAGGACAGCACATCCAGAGGCAGACAGGAGACTCAGTCAGAATCTGAGGTAAGTCCTTTACCTGGCAGAACTGGAGAGGGAAAGAGAAAGAGACCTTGCCAACTGCAGACCTCCAAGACCATTTACACCACTGCATGGCGACTGGCCCATCCTGTGCTGCCCATCTCCCTGCACCATGTGACCCGATTCACAGCCGCTCTCAGACTGACAAACTCAGGAAAGCAGTGTGGTGCATTGCATATAAAAAGACAGGGAAAAAAAACCCAAAGGGAGAGGCAATGATGACATTGCAGAGACTTTATAATACCACACCTGTATCAATGCTGTTTAAGCATAATTTTGCCCGAGGCCTTGGCACAAAAGGCACTCAGTTTTTAGAAGGATTTACCTTCAGCATTAAGGGTCTTCCAACTCCATGAGAGGCTGAACATGGAGGGGTAGGTTCGGCAGGGGGGGATGCAGCAAACAAATTACTTACCAACTGCAATCAACAGGTGGCCTGGAGCAGACCAAAAAAGAAGTACATCTTAGGGCTCTTTCACACGGGGCGGATCAGTGCAGATCCGCCCCGTGGATAGCCGCTTGCTCAGCGGGGATCGCCAGAGCGATCTCCGCTGAGCAGGAAGATGACAGGTCCGTCCCTGCACACAGCGCAGGGACGGACCTGTCAGAGCGCCGCTCTCCCCTATGGGAGATCGGGTGACGACGGACCGTAGAGTGCGCTCTGCAGACGGATGGAAAAATGGGGTTTTCCTCCGTCTGCAGAAACGGAGCAGAGCGGGCACGGACGAGAGCGGGTGTCAGCGGATGCTCATCCGCTGACACCCGCTATCCCATAGGGATACCTGTATGTCCGTTTTTCATCCGAAAACGGATGGATGAAAAACGGACATACGGTCCGTCCGTGTGAAAGAGCCCTTAGTTGGGATGGTCTTGAGGAGGTGTTAACCCGTCGTGTGCTGTTGTGAGGTGGGGCCAGGAAAACTGATTGTAAGGCTTTGACACATCTCACTACATCCAAAGTGGGCTACATGGACCAAGCCTAGAGCTACCATCACACATGCTTCATAAACTCAGTGTACAGATATCTACATGGTTTATAGAGGTCTATTTACTGAGCAGTGCTAGTAGAAAAAATGTAAAATACACTATCCAGTAACCTAACAATCACTTTATTGAAACTTAACAAAATAATTACATTGCACATATTCAGTTTATCGAATAGGGCCGACTAAATGGATTTACAAAATACGTAAAGAATGCAAAGTGTACAATATCTGCAGCTATAAGGAGAACAAGGCATTTCAAGGACAGAAAATACAAACACACTACTCTAAAACCCAATTAAACCATCTATAAAATAATAATGTTGCTGTTAAATGTTCTATTTTTTGGGCTGTCAACATCGCATGTGCTCAACATGTGTCCCCGGGCTACTCTTTAATCTCTTTCAGAAATCCATAAAAAAGCAACCCGAATAATAAAAATTACACAGAGAAAAATTTCTCTAGTACAAGTCTTTAGTGCAAACGAATGTAGTAAAATATTGCGAAGCACGAGGAATGGGCGTTCTCTGCACACAAATAGGGGCGCTGTACATATCCAACAACACAAGATTATTATAATGTGTTCAGAAAGGATGCAACGGAAGGATAATAAAATGGAGGCAGCATAAGGCTGCTACAACACACAGATAGGAAATATGACACTTAACATCCATGTACAGTTGTGCTCAAAGGTTTGCATGCTCTTGCAGAAATCGTGAAATTTTGGCATCGATATTGAAAATATGACTGATCATGCCTAAAAACTGTCTTATTTAACCACTTGCCGCCCGCTCTGGGAGGGCGTCATCTGATGCCCTTGCCTTCCCAGCCCACCAGGGGGCGCGATGTCCACCGGGCACCCACGATTGCCCGCTAACCCGGCAGGACAGTGGATCTGTGTGTGTAAAACGCACAGATCCACGTACCGTCAGGTGAGAGCAGACCGATGGTGTGTTCTCAGCACAGAGGAACATCGATCGGTCCCCTCCACTTGTGATTCCCCTCCCCCTACAGTTAGAATCACTCCCTAGGAAACATAATTAACCCCTCGATCACCACCTAGTGTTAACCCCTTCCCTGCCAGTCACATTTATACAGTAATCAATGCATTTTTATAGCACGGATCGCTGTATAATTGTGAATGGTCCCAAAAACGTGTAAAAAGTATCCAATATGTCTGCCGCAAACATGATAAAAAAAAAATCTAAAAAAATAAATAAATAAATAAATAAAATCTCAGATCGCCGTCATTACTAGTAAAAAAAAAAAAAAAATAATAAAAATGCTATAAATCTATCCCCTATATTGTAGACGCTTATTGAGATTTTTTAAGAAAAATATGTAGAAGAATATGTATCGGCCTAAACCAGAGGTGCCCAACCTTTTGGAAAGCGAGGGCCACTTAAGTGAATTGGTTTTAGCGGCCACTAGTGGGCGGTTTTAACCCCTGCTAGTGGCCGAAAAAGGGTTAAAAACAATCCACATAGCGCCACTGCAGGGGCGCTATGCCGGCGGTTTAGCAGCGCTGCCCCATTGTTTTCAATGGGAAGGGGTGCTTTAGGAGCGGTGAATACACCGCTCCTACAGCGCTCCAAAGATGCGGCTTGCAGGACTTTTTGTACCGTCCTGCAAGATACAGGAGAGGTGCTATTTTTAGCGCTGTAGTGCCTGTAAAGTGTGAAAGTAGCCTTACAGATACAACTGGTCCTTTGAGGACAATCGTAATGCTGATGTGGTCCATGATGAAATTTAATTGACTCCTCTGCTCTTAGACCCCTTTCACACTGAGGCGCTTTAAAGGCGCTATAGAGCTAAAAATAGCGCCTCTCCTGTCACTCCAATGTGAAAGCCCGAGCGGTGCGCATGCGGGTCGTCCAAAAGTCCTGCTAGCAGCCTCCTAAAGCTTCCTAAAAGCGCCCCTGACCATTGAAATCAATGGGCAGCGCCACCGAAGCAGCGCTTTTAACCCTTTTTTCCGCCACTAGCTGGGGTTAAAAGCTCCCCGCTAGTGGCCGAAAAGTTTCTCTAAAACGATGGTAAAGCGCCGCTAATATTAGCGGCGCTTTACCGCCAATGCCCAGGTGCTGCGAGTGTGAAAGTGCCCTAAAAGGTATGCAAACTTTTGAGCAGAACTTTATGGATGTACACATTTACACTGCTGAGGCATATCTATTATTATAGAAGATTTATATTTGTTGTACAGGGTGTCCCAAAAAACATATACGGAAAATTGTAGCTAAATGTACATTTACAAAGTTTGTTAACTTTTTTATAGGTATGGTTTTGGAGCATCCTGTATTATGTTTAGGGAGATACTATTCTATCGTGAGGATGTAAACCAAGTCTCTGAAACACGTTTAAATGAGAAGAGAACAGATTCTTTAATGCTGTCTAAGCTTAAGAGAAGTATGGGTGGTTCCCCCCCCCCCTTTTATACTTACCTAGGTGGATGCAGCATGGGACCGATGCTGCATCTGTCTCCCGGAGTCTCTATACTGAGTACCGAGCAATCAAACATAGTCGATGGCTCGGTTCTCACAGATTCCCAAGAGGAGAGCTGCTGACTGTCAAACAAACAATTGTCACTTTAACTGACAATTGCGCAGTCGTGCGACTTGGCACTCAAACAAAATTGACGTCTTTTTTTTCCCCACAAATAGAGTTTTCTTTTGGTGGTATTTGATCACCTCTGTGGTTTTTATTTTTTGTGCTATAAACAAAAAAAGAGCGACAATTTTGAAAAAAAATAAATAAAAAAAAAAGCGCATTTTTTACTTTTTGCTATAATAAATATCCCCCAAAATATATAAAAAAAACATTTTTTTCAGTTTAGGCCGATACGTATTCTCCTACATATTTTTGGTAAAAAAAAAAAAAAAAAAATGCAATAAGCGATTATTGATTGGTTTGCGCAAACGTTATAGCGTTTGCAAAATGGGGGATAGTTTTATAGCATTTTTATTAATATTTTTTTTTTCTTACTAGTAATGGCGGCGATCAGCGATTTTTATTATGACTGCGACATTATGGCGGACACATCGGACATTTTTTACACATTTTTGGGACCAGTCATTTATACAGCAATCAGTACTATACAAATGCACTGATTCCTGTGTAAATGACACTGGCAGTGAAGGGGTTAACCACTAGGTGGCAGTGTAGGGGTTAAGTGTGTCCTAGGGGCGTGTTTCTAACTGTGGGAGGCGTGGCTGTGTGTGACACATCGATGATCTCTGCTCCAATCACAGCGCCTGTCGTTTCAGCCAATCAGGTGACAAGTAACAGACCCGATTGGTGGAGAGGAGGTTCAGTGTTAGGACAGTGAATATTCATTCGCTGTTCTAACACACCTGGGTGAACTGCGAGTACCATGCTTCAAAAACAACCCCCCGCCACTGTAATTCAGGCACCCAAAAAGGGGCCAGGCGCCTGAATAGGGGATGGAAGCATGAATCTATCCATTGGTCATAGAGGGGTTGGCTGGATAGAGGGGGCGGTGCCCATGCGCCCTAATGGACGCACCGCCTCTGGATTCGCTATACAATGCAGAGAAATCTTGGTCTGCATCCATGGTGTCACTCCTTGAATAAGTGATCTGGCAATGAAGGGGTGACATTGTGGAAGCCAGCAAGTATCCCTCTGACATATACAGTGATCCTGTCATTGGTAGGGGTCACTTGTGTGCCATTTAGCAATATTCTACATCAGCCTCTTAATCAGGATTCTTCCAAGGGTTACTAGGGGTTCCTTGAGCAACGCACAATTACTGACTCAGATAAGTAACCACTGACATTTTTAAATCACCGTTAGAAGAGAATTCCTCACAATTACCATAAAAGTATAGAATTAAAAGTATAAAAGTATAGAATTTTTTGGCAGGGGTTCCAGGAGACTGAAGTTATTTTAAGGGTTAAGAAGGCTGAGAAAGGCTGTGCTACGTGGATGATGTTTGTACCTCCTGCAATGAATTTCTATCTCTGCCCATATACTGTACATAACTTTAATTACCGTATTTATTGGCGTAGAACACCCACCCCAAGTTTAAGGGAAAAAAAACTTACATTTCAAGTGTACATCTGCAGCCTTGCCCAAAATTGCAGAATGATCGTTTTTTAAATTATTGTGCCGCCAAGATACACAGAGCCGGATGTCCTGTGTATTCGGCTCCTCTCGCAGTCCCGCCCCTTGGCCTGGCTCCTATAATGGACACAACACTGGTCCAATAGCAGGACGTAAAGGGTAGGAGGCGGGACTGCGAGCGGAGCCGAGTACACAGTACACTCGGCTCGGTCTTTTTCGGTGGCGCCCGCTCCTCTTCCCCTCACAAACAGCGGGGATCGGGGTATAACACGCACCCCTGATTTTAAGGGGAAAAAAGTGCGTGTTATACGCCGATAAATACGATACTTGACCAGAAAAAATCCAATGGACCCATGCAGCCTTCCACCTTTATTATTCTATATGTACATCTACACAGCAGGGATTCCTGTATAATGCTGTCATCTTTGCAATCAAAAGCTGCCCGAAATGACTGGAAAACTGCAGAGTATGTGCAGTGGGTGAAAGGGTTGTAAAACAGGATCTCCAACTAGGCTACAATGTGCCAGCTGACACAAAGCTCTGGTTGATGCCACCATGTGCTGGATGGATGATTGGGCAATGCTATGATGTGCGGGATGACGGTATTTTGCGCTTCATAATGAAACAATGTGCTGGTGCTTTTGTGAGGGGTGACACTACATCATACTGGGTAATTGGGAAATGTGTCAGGTAAGCCTATGATTTGCTAAGTGATCAGGCGATGTGCTGGGTGGCAGTATGTTTTGCTGGATGATGCTACAATGTGCGGGATGATCGGGCAACATGCCAGGTGACACTACAACATGCTGCGTGATCAGGTAATGTGCCAGGTGACACTAAAATGTGCTGGGCGATCAGGCAATGTGCCTGGTGATGATACGTGTTGGGTTATTAGGCAATGTGCTGGGTGATAGTATGTTTTGCTGGATGCTACAATGTGCCAGGTGATGATGCGTGTTGGGTTAGTAGGCAATGTGCTGGGTGATAGTATGTTTTGCTGGATGCTACAATGTGCCAGGTGATGATACATGTTCAGTTATTAGGCAATGTGCTGGGTGATAGTATGTTTTGCTGGATGCTACAATATGCTGTGTGATTGGACAATGTATCAGGTAATGCTATTTGCTGCGTGATCAAGCAATGTGCCAGATGACGCAATGTGCTGGGTGACAGTGGGGTTTACTACAACATGGAGTGTAAAATCTGGTGCAGCTCAGCTTTTATTTATTTTTTTTTAAAGCCGATTTGAACAAGCTGAAGTTAGAAGCCGATTGGCTACCGTGCACAGCTGCACCAGATTTTCCACTCTCCATGTTTTAGTAAATCAATTCAGGATGTTGTTCTTGATGATGCTACAATGTATTGGGGGACAATACTTTGTGAGGGGTGACACTATATGATGTGCCGGGTGAAAGTATGTTGTGAGAGGTGATTTAACAATATGTAGGGTGACACTACAATACAGTGCGCAGGGTGGTCGGGTGTGGGTAGTGTGTGCTGGGTGTTGGTACAGTGCACAAGGTGGTCGGGTGATGGTAGTGTGTGCTGGGTGATGGGAGAGTGCACAGGGTGGTCGGGTGTTGGTAGTGCATGCTGGGTGTTGGTAGAAGGCACAGGGTGGTCGGGTGTTGGTAGAAGGCACAGGGTGGTCGGGTGTTGGTAGAATGCACAGGGTGGTCGGTGTTGGTAGAATGTACAGGGTGGTCCGGTGTTGGTAGTGTGTGCTGGGTGACGGTAGAATGCACAGTTTGTTCCGGTGTTGGTAGTGTATGCTGGTACAGTGCACAGGGTGGTCGGGTGTTGGTAGTGTATGCTGGTACAGTGCACAGGGTGGTTGGGTGATGGGTGTTGGTAGAGTGCACAGGGTGGTCGGGTGTTGGTAGTGTGTGCTGGTACAATGCACAGGGTGGCCGGGTGTTGGTAGTGTTTGCTGGGTGGTGGTAGAATGCACAGGGTGGTCGGGTGTTGGTAGAGTGTTGTGGGTGTTGGTAGTGTGGGCTGGGTGACGGTAGAATGCACAGGGTGTTTGTAGTGTGTGCTGGGTGATGGTACAATGCACAGGGGGGGTCGGGTGTTAGTGGAGTGTTGTGGGTGTTGGTAGAATGCACAGGGTGGTCGGGTCATGGTAGTGGGTGCTGGTAGTGTGCACAGGGTGGTCGGGTGTTGGTAGTGTGTGTGCTGGGTGATGGGTGATGGTACAGTGCACAGGGTAGTCGGGTGCTTGCAGAGTGTTGTGGGTGTTGGTAGTGTGTGCTGGTAATGTGCACATGGTGGTCGGGTGTTGGTAGTGTGTGCTGGTAATGTTCACAGGGTGGTCGAGTAATGGTAGTGTGTGCTGGGTGATGGTACAGTGTGCTGGTAGAATGCACAGGGTGGTCGGGTGTTGGTAGGGTGTGCTGGATGTTGGTAGAGTGCACAGAGTGGTCGGGTGTTGGTAGAATGCACAGGGTGTGCTGGATGTTGGTAGAGTGGTCGGGTGTTAGTAGTGTGTTGTGGGTGTTCGGGCGATGTGTTGGGACCCATGTGGTAGCACAGAGAAGAGCTGAGGGTAAGGCATCTCTCAGCCCCGGTGGGGTCCCCTCAGACCCCCGTCCCTCCTCTCACTCACCATTAAAACTTTGGCAGCGCTCTCCAGCTGGGCGATCACTTCACTCGCACCCAGCGCCGCCATCATGGGCTCTGTTCAATGACGCGCCACGCGGTGCAGTGTGGGATAAAGCGGGGAGCTGAGCCAATGGCGGCCCTGGGGGAGGGGAGGGAGCTGGGCTTCGAGTCGCCAGAAGTTTGGCGGAGGGGAGTAGCCGGTCCCGGAGATAAGAGGAGCCCGCCGGTGTCACACACACCTCAGGGACATGGCTCTAGAAAGTGTTGGTGTCACTGAGGAGGATGAGGAGAGCCCAGCACCGCTCACTCTGACCGGCCATGGAGGTATGAGGGGACATTGTACCCGGATGTGTCCCCTCAGGAGGACAGTCTGGGCTCATTATTTCCAATGATCAGCACAAGGATGCAGAAAACAATTGTTTACACCACATCGCTGCGTCACCTGAAAACGCCAATAATTTACCTCACCGCAAAACGCTGTCGGTGCAAAGCCCCCAGTATGGACTTTGTTGTATGGCGGCACTGACCCAGCGTGGACCAATTTTAATATACATATTTTTTCCCCAAACTCCACAGTACAGTGCACACGCTTGAAACTAAACATAGAGTGCAATGGAAAAGTGAGCGCACTAAGTGTATGCATGGACCTCCGAAGAGAAAGGACCACCGCCCTGATCTCCTGGGCCCCATGACTCCGGACCGGGACTGGGGGGATTCCTGGTCCACCCAGGCAGACCCCAATCTTCAGGGGACCTGCTGAGGCAATGTCCACCCAACTACTACGTGGGGCTCCCCCAATGGGAGACCTTGGCCATAAGACTACATGACCACCAAGCACTTTTGCTGTGAAAAAATAAATCATGAAATGCTAAGAGTGCACAAGTTGTACACTATGGCGGGCCTTCTGGCGGTATGAAGATTCCCTAGGTCTCGGCCAAAAGGCCTAGGAGGCGCAGTGCATTGCTCTAAAGTGAACTATTCTGGCACCGCCTCATCTGCCACTCCGTATTTACAAAAATGTGTGTGTATGTATACATATACACACACACAGTGCCTTAAAAAGTATTCATATCCCTTGAAATGTTCCACATTTTGTCATGTTACAACCAAAAACATAAATGTATTTTATTGGGACTTCATGTGATGGACCAACACAAAGTGGCACATAATTGGGAAGTGGAAGGAAAATTAAAAATGGTTTTAATTTTTTACAAATAATTCTCTTAAAAGTGTGGTGTGCATTTGTATTCAGCCTCCTTTACTCTGATACTCCTAACTAAAGTCTAGTTAAACCAATTGCCTTCAGAAGTCATATAATTAGTAAATAGAGCCCACCTGTGTGTAATTTAATCTCAGAACAAATACAACTGTTCTGTGAAGCCCTCAGAGGTTTGTTGAAGGCCAAGGAACACACCAGACAGGTCAGGGATAAATGAAAAAACTGAGAAATAAAAATGAATGTTAAAGGCTCTACCTAAACAATTTAAATTCAAAAAGCAAGATGCAAAAAATAGAGAGCACCTGCTTATAATTAGCTAAATGCTCACACCGTAGATAAATTCTCTGGTTGATATCTGTGGTGAGTTCCTCTGAATTGTTTAAGCATTCAAGAAAAAATAGGAATTCGAGAGGCAATTCCAAAAAGCAATTCTTCAAAGAGGAACATGCATTTTAGCAAAAAGTATATAAAGTTTAATTATGCAAATTCGCTTAACACTAGTTGAAAAATAAACGATACCACCAACAATTCATTAAAATTAGACAACGTTGTCTATGTACTCCACACATATTCATACATCCCCCATAGATGACTTTAAATAAATTGATAGAAGTCACTGTTGTTTCCTAGGCAAGAAGAGGTATTATTCCTCCATGGAACACAAGTGCTAGCAAAAAGTCAAACGAATGCAAAAGTCTGAGCATGTATAAAAGCGGAATTGCGTGCTGATCCGTGCATATAGATGCAGTAAAGAGATTGAGAGTGCATGGACAGTTTGTGATTAACTCTAGGCACAGAACCAGGGCAAATCACTGAGAATTGCAGTGTGGGTAGAAAGTATACATAGAGGAAGTTCCTATTAGTGAGCCGAGGTTTACACGGCACTTGGTGAAGGCTAGAAAACACCTATGCTGGCGGGTAGGTATATGTCTAGGGTGCAAGCGAGTATATATATGTATACAAACCTCCTGGTCGGGAGGTGTAAAACAAAAGATCTCACCGCTTTCCCGATGAACACCACAGCCTCTGCACAGGTGAACAAGCTAGTTCTGCGTTTGCATGAGCTTTGAGGATAACTTCAGTCGGTTTCCACAATTTCCCCAGTTTGTTTCATAGAGTGTTAAAGCCTCTCAGAGTATGAAGAGGCCACCGTGGCCATCCTGGAATTCTGGGACTTTCCAATGGCGCTCACGAAAATCACAGAAATGTCTGAGGTGAATTCCTTGGCGTGTGGGTGGAGCTGAGTACTCGCTACAGGGAGTGTGATGGCGTCATGCTGACGTGTATCATCCGTGACCCGGATTTCTTCAGAGCATGCGCAAACACCGGTCAGGCGCCTGGTTACCTAGGTGTCCGCCTAACTATTTACCAACCATAAAAACAAAATAACAGTAAACCAGTGGGCCGGGCTGGGAGTGCGGCAATCCTATTTAACCCACAATAGAAACCGAAAAGGAGTGCATACAGATTAAAATAAAATAAAGGGGGATGGAAAGAAAGGTAAGGAAAATAAAACTAGGGTAAGAATAGTAAAGGAAAGAAGGAGAAAGTAAATAAAAACTAAAATAATAAACAAAAATAAAATTTAGAAACCAAAATAATCCCATTAGGATTATCGCCAAATTTGGTGCTCAGTGGGATATATTAAAAAAACAAGAAGGAGGCACCTCTGGGTGCAGACTGTATGACAACTTTAATTAAAAAAAGAGCAATGATATAAACTCACTTTTTGGCAGTGAAAATAAGGCATAGAATGGTCCCAAAGACAACAGGGGTCATCAGTGATGTCAGTCCCTGGACAGCCGTGGATGTGTTTCCTCTGTGGGTGTCAGTCTGACACACTGCAACTACAATCTCGGTAAAGAGTCTCTGACCGAGACTCTTTACCACGTGATCAGCCGTGTCCAATCACGGCTAATCACAGTGTAAATAGGAAGAGCCACCTATCAGTGCTCATCCGTGCCGCCTCTTCATGCCCATCCGTGCCACCTATTCATGCCAATCCGTGTCACCTATCAGTGCCTATTTGTGCCACCTATCAGTGCCTATCTGTGTTGCATATCAGTGCCCATCAATGCCACCTCATCAGTGCTACTTCATTGGTGCCACATCATCGGTGCCCATCAGTGCTGTCTTATCAGTGCCACGTCACTGCAGCCCCATCGGTGAAGGAGAAAACTTATTTACAACGTTTTGTAACTGAAACAAAAAAAACATTTTTTTTCACAATTTTCAGTCTTTTTTTATTTGTTTAGCAGAAAAGAAAAATCCCAGAGGCAATCAAATGCCACCAAAAGAAAGCTCTATTTGTGGGAACAAAATGATAAAAATGTAGTTTGGGTACAGTGTAGCATGACCACGCAATTGTCATTCAAAGTGCGACAGCGCTGAAAGCTGAAAATTCATCTGGGCAGGAAGGTGTTTAAGTGCCCTGTATTGAAGTGGTTAAATTACTTTATATTGGATTACTGCTTTAGTTTTTTGCGCCAATTACTTGTTTGTCAGGGATATATTAAGCCATCATTGGCATATCCTTGCTGACTCACCTATCTTTGGAGAGATAGTTGGTGATCGTCCTCTTCTTACTGCTCAACGTTCATGGAATTTCAGAGATAGTCTCATTCACTCAGAATACCAGAGTTCAGCTGTCCCTAATTGGCTGACTAAGCTTCTGCCATTGAGGGAGATGTATAGATGCGGTAGATGCTCGGTCTGCAACTACGTGGAAAGGACGGACGTGTTTACCAACTCCGATAAGAAGAAGAAATTAAAAATCAATAACTTTATCAACTGTAATACCACTAGGGTGGTCTACATGCTGACTTGCCCTTGTGGCAAGAATTATGTTGGTAAGACCAAAAGACAGCTCAAAATCAGTCACTGAGCACGTCCAAAGTGTTGTTAACAAGGACGACGAACGCCCATTGGCATTGCATTTCATCAAATTTCATGATGGTGATCCCGACTCTCCTTTAAGGATATTTACAGGTTGCCCTTACCCCTCAGAAGGGGCAACTTTGACAGGATGTTATGTCAAAAGGAGAAAATGTGGATATACAACTCAAACAGCATGCAACCTAGGGGGTTAAATAATGAATTTAATCTTTATGTATTTCTCACACCATAGTCTCTGGTCATCAAGTAATGTCCCTCCATGCCCTTCTTTAGTTTTATTTTTGTTTCTAAATTTTATTATTTTAGTTCATTTTTATTCACTTTCTATTTCTTTCCTTTACTATTCTCACCCTCGTTTTATTTTCCTTACCTTTCTTTTCATTCCCCTTTATTCTATTTTAATCTGCATGCACTCCTTTTCTGTTTCTATTCTGGGTTAAATGGGATTCCCGCACTCCCAGCCCGGACCGCTGGTTTACTGTTGTTATTTTGTTTGTATGGTTGGTAAATAGTTAAGCGGACACCTAGGTAACCAGGCACTGACGTCATAACGCGGGACGGCGCCTTGGCTATTTAAGGATATCTGACCGCTTTTTGCGCATGCTCTGAAGAAATCCGGGTCACGGATGAAACGCGTCGGCATGACGCCATCACGCTCCCTGTAGCGAGTACACAGCTCCACCCACAAGCCAAGGAATTCACCTTGGACATTTCCGTGATTTTCATGAACCGGGGAAATTGTGGAAACCGACGGAAGTTATCCTCAAAGCTTGCGGCAAACGGGAAACTCAGAACTAGCTTGTTCACCTGTGCAGAGGCTGTGGTGGTTGTCGGGAAAGCTGTGAGATCTTTTGTTTTACACCTCCTGACCGGGAGGTTTGTATACACATATATACTCGCTTGCACCCTAGACATATACCTACCCGCCAGCATAGGTGTTTTCTAGTTGGCACAAACTTGTCTTGCATACACACTGCACACAATCGCTGGCCAACAATCATGAACGTAGTGACGTACTACATGGTTTTTCAGCTCTTTAGCGCCACCCTTTGGGCTCCTTCTGCTAATTTCATGTTAGTAGAAGTTTGAGTGTTGATTTGAGGTTTTTCATTTCAAGCTTTTCATTTTGCGCTTTTCATTTTGCACTTTTCAGTTAGTTTCTGAACAGCAGTTCATCAACCAGACATGTTGTGGATTCGGAGGAGATAACGTGTTATTTATTATTGGTCTTGGAGTTATTGCTTTGACATTATTTTTTTGGTTGAATAATGATTTGATTTGGTATATTTTTGGATGCATAGAATGCAGTTTTTCGTTAAGTTCTATTGGATAGCATTTCTAATTTTATTTGTTTTCTTTTTTTAATGCAAAAAAAAAAATTGTGGAGAATAATACTTGGCTATGTGTTTTACTTCAAATGACAGTTTGGGAGTAGGCAGTTACATTTAAATAAATATAATGTAAAATTAACAAGGTACACCAACATAGTTGTATCTTTGATCTTAAAAACTACGAGATAATGGTGTTGTGATAACTTGCCCAAATTAAAAAAAAAAGCATAATATTCTTGATATCACTAGAAAAAAAGCCTTTGAAAAATTGTTTGCAATAACTCCATCAGTATCACCAGAAAAGTAGCTTCATTATTATCCCAATAAAGAAGAAGAGAATTGTCCACTGCATTTGGAGATTTCATGATTTGCCACGTCACGAATGTTAATTCTCCATTGTGAGCGCTAGTTTACAAGATCGACCGCTTCTGGCTCGTCCTTGCCTCCGAGCATGCGTGTTTTGTACTTTGGACTTTTGTCCGACGGACTTGTGCACACACGCTCGGAAAATCCAACAACACACATTTGCAGAAAATTTGAAAACCTGCTATCCAACATTTGTCTGTGGAAAATCCGACAACAATTGTCCAATATAGCATACACACCGTCCAGATTTTCCGCCAACAGCCTGTCATTGCACATTTCCCGTCGGAAAGTCTGATCGTGTGTACGAGGCTTAAGGCAAAACTGCAAACCTACCAAGACATGGCTATCCACCTAAACTGACAGGCCAGGCAAGGAAAGCATTAATCAGAGAGGCAGCCAAGAGGCCCATGGAGGAGCTGCAGAGATCCACAGCTCAGGTGGGAGAATCTGTCCACAGGACAACTCGTGCACTCCACAAATCTGGCCTTTATGGAAGCGTGGAAAGAAGAGAGACATTATTGAAAGAAAGCCATAAGAAGTCATGTTTGAGCCATGTGGGGGACACAGCAAACATGTGGAAGAAGGCCTAAAAGCAAAACACTATTGCAAATTACAAAACACACTGTGGTGGAAAACTAACACTGCACATGACCCCGAACACACCATCCCAACCGTGAAACATGGTGGTGGTAGCATCATGTTGTGGGGATGATAACTCAAATTGGTGTATACTATTTGGTCTGTGTAAGCCCTGGTTCACATTTATGCGACTTCAAATGCGACATGCGATTTCCAAGTCTCACCCCATGGATCTCAATGGAAATGTGCTAACTGGAGCGACACATGACACTGGCGATTTCCAAAAGGTTTTGTGATTTCAAGTCGATTTAACATCCCATAGAGTGCTATGTAAATCGACCTGAAATCACATTACTGTGTATATTGGTGCGACTTGGAGCAGTCATTTTTTTTATTTTTATTTTTTTGTGATGTCATCGTAGTTTTAGCTGATCTGTCCCCTCCCCCTAGCAGGTGTTTTAGTGAGGAGTTAGAAGCAGGACATTTTTTTTTCCCTGCCAGTGCTGCTGTGTTCATAAAAACGGATGACCTGGCCCCTCCCCCTAGCAGGTGTTTCAGTGAAGAGTCAGAGAGGAGCAGGCATTTTTTTTAACTCTGTCAGTGCTGCTGTTGGAAAACAGCTGATTTCTCCAGTCTCCCCAAGCACGTGTTGCACTCTGAGAGAGTTGCTTGCTTGTGCACATGGCTGCCAAAAAAAAAATAGAGAGCAATTATCTGCCCCCCCACCCCAAAGCACATTGTCCCCATGTTGATGGGGACAAGGGCCTCTTCCCAGCAACCCTGGGCTGTGGTTGTTGGGGTCTGCGGGCGGGGGGCTTATCAGAATCTGGAAGCCCCCTTTAAAAAGGGGGCCCTCAGACCCCCCCCCCTCCCATGTGAAGTACTCGCTATAATACTTATATCTATATATTAATTTGTCTAGTCCCTATAATGTTGTTAGTCTGTTAAACCTATGAGCGCATGCTACTGTTAGTATCACAATAATACGAGGTTAGCTATGAAACCAAGCACACGGCTTCATAATAATCAAATCTTGTTTATTTCCCAAGGAAATGCGAAAGCTAACGTGTATCAAAAGGGGGTTACACAAATACACAACATACAGCAAGGCTACAGTACAATGATATAATATACAGTTAAAATACAATATAATGATCTACTTATCGTGGTGACCCTTCTCAGCTGAGCTCCAGATGGAATAAGAGAATCAGGTGTGTGTGCAAACCCTTTTTGTCAATCACACCTCAATCACAGCACCTCCCACTGCCCGCCCACCTGCCCAATTGGTAGTCGCCTCCATGTATTCTGATTGTACTGCCAGAAGTGGTCTCTGGGGGGCAGCGTCTGTCCAGAATTGCACTTAATCCAACTGCTGTCTAATCTTGGAACTGCGATCTCCGACAGCCCATAATTAGTCTTTGTGTAGCCCAGCCAGATAGGAGCCGACCATTCATCACGTACAATAGCCCTAGACTCATGACAGTATGAGGTGTAACTGGTTACATTCCACCAGAGAGGGGGGGGGGTGTATCTTGTAGATGTGGGAATCCCAGATTGAATCCAACATATGCCGCTTTGCGCCTCAACAGGCGCATAACACCCTTCTTCCGACCCAGCTCCTATTGAACAGTCCATAACTGTTTTCTCCCTGACATGCGTTTCCAAATCAGTACCCATAGAACAGTCCTTGACTTCCTTAACGCGCTGTGGTTTTTCAACCTGTGCAGCAACAGCTCCTATGGAACAGTCCATAATGGTCTTATCGTGTCATGCTTTCCAACACGCTCCGCTTTGCCACTTAGTGACACACCACCATCCTTCTTCAGTGACAGCTTCCATGTCACCCTTCTGTGTCTTTGGTAACTTCAGGACGAGATGCAGTACAGGCACGGGGTGCTCATTCACTCACCATTCACCATCACACATTCAGGGTAACACATCACCCAGCTTTCCAACACAGAGTCTCGAGGGGGGGCCTTTCGCCCATGTTACTAGCCTGACACACACCTTTATCACACTACACCATAACATAAATCAATTTCTTATCATACTATATACATATATCTGTATCCCATCCCTTTATGCACCCCGCTCCCAATCCTATAACCCTTTACTGTACATATGGGTCGGGATTAGGCAGGCTTGCTCACAACGGTATTGCAGGGCTCTGACTTGGCAGCAAGGTCTCTAATTTGTACACAGAGACTCTACTGTCAATTCGTCCCTCAACTTGCATAGCCAAATGGGAGACCCTTCTATATAAATATTGAGTCTAATCACACATATAAATTTGCAAAAATTACAAAACCACACAATTCCATCCCTGTGCCTGGATTTCAGAGACCGTGCCCAGGGTATACCATGCACCTCTACCTATGGTTAGGTTCAAGGAACCTTCCAGTTTTATGACTAACATTACATCGGCATTCTTTAGGACAAAGAAACAAACTTGTCTATGTCCCAAATGACACCCAGGTGCTTCCTCCCCAGCAATGATCCCTGAAATAACTTCCCAACATTTTTACGTTCACCACCATGATGTATTGACCTGGCATACAAAGGACATCATGGTCATACTTCCGACCGAAGGAAGTATCAACCTGCTTCCATCTCCTCTGATCACATGTGGGTGATTTAGCCTCAAATGCGACAAGATAGAATCCCCAATCAGTAAGCCCATTGATGCCACCAAACATACAGACCAAGTCCGCACTTCTGTATATGGGATCATACAGCCTAACACCTTTCACCATCCAAACTGGTACAGCCCATCCAGGCATTCGACCACCATTTTGGATTAGTGTAGGCGACGTGTTTTGGCAGAGTCTTACTGAGCGGTGATGCTAACTCATCAGGCCACTTCCCTTTATACAGAGATTGCACAATCAGCTTGATGCTGGTTGACACTTCCGTCCGCCACTGCGTGTACGCCAGAGCCCATGACCGATTTCCATCCTGTACCCTCACACCCTCCACCAACCTCTCAACATGGTTCACCAAATCTGGAGACCCTGGGTATTTTGTGAATGTTATTAAGGATGCCACCAATCTCTCTGAGTAACAAAGTCCCGCTCAAGCTATTGCTGAGAGTTTGTTCCTCAGGATACCGATGTCTACTCCATTACCAACACCCATCCCAGCTCCTATTCCCCCAATATAGTGCTGAATACATGCCTCCTCTTGTGGTTACTCCTCAGAGATAAGCATCCTGAATGAATGAATGATTTGTATAACGCTACAACTGCGAACTGAATCGCCTCAAGGCATGCACCTTATTCTGTGTCCGCACATCTCTGGGAGTAAGTCACTGGTACGATGACAGCACTTGATTCAGCGTATACTCAGCACATATAGGGTAATAGGTTTTTATCAACCACTGTGAGATGTTGCAGTGCCATATGGTGAAGGCATACTGTACCCTGGTAGTCAGCGTTTGTTCCCTTTATCTATTGGAGCATTCTCCTGTGTGTATTCACTGGCATTCCCTGTGCAGGGTTTCAACTCCTCAGGTGAGACCTCAACCGGGCGCATCTCCCCCATATAAGGAAATGTTCACCCCATTGAAGTGTCACCTGGCACCCTCTAGTCTGACCAACAGACACCTTATTATGCCTAAGTGCCCGCCTCCTGGGTACCTGCACCATATAAATTCCGTTACGTCAATACATGTCCTACATTACACAACTTTCCTTCTTTCAACTCCTCCCTCCAACAAAAAAACATATATATTTTACATTTCCATGTTCTGATGGATTGGACGTGTTATATTCCTTCCCCCAACCTCCAACCCATTGTACGTATATTAATAACACGTTTGCATTCATCAGGAGAGAGTCCAGCAAAAAAAAAATGTTTCAAGTCTTATTGATAGGCACAGTCTTTCAGATTCAGCACCAGATCGTCCATAGGAAAAGAAAAAGTGTTAAAGTGAATCTTTTTGTTTGTCTCATCTCTCCTGATATTTAGTAGAATAAATTTGGGGCGTGGTATGGCACAGACAAACTGCCAACCAGATGATCATCTGTCATCCATTTTCCAGAACCTTTCCAATCTCGCTCCACCAGGATTCTGGAATTGAAAAACAAGAGCAGAATCAAATTCTTATCCATAATATCTGCTTGCTTATTATATTTACTCCTATTTCCCTCCTTGGAACCCAGGAACTTAGTATTCCTGGCTTCTGCAATTTGACCAAACTATCAAAAACAACCATGACCTCTTTAGGCAGAACCCACTCTAAAATGGATCCCCACGGTATGGTCAAAACTTTAAAAAAACGAACGTCACTGTTGTTTCTCAAAAATTCTCAATTTAAAAACGCAAAAAGAAAAACAACCAATGCATTTATCTTTATCTTACGATCTATGCACTAACTTTATCTTACGATCTATGCACTAATTCCCCTTTCAGGTGTATAAAGCCTAAACCTTTTGGAGCTTTTTACACCTGAACAAAACAACAATAAAATAGCTGACTAAGCCAATACCCAAAAAAACAAAAAAAAATATGTTTTTTTTTTTTTTCCAAAAAAAAACAAAAATTTAAAAAAGAATAAACATTAAAAGTCTGGCCATTATCACCCAAGAACAACATGACAAGACAACCACCATACAACAATGACAAACACTCAACTTTTAATTAAAGACATCCATGGATTTTCTCCTGAGAAGAGTACATGTTTCTTTTTTTTTATCTGAAAGACAATAAGTTAATGGGAAAAACAACACAAACAAAACAAACAAAACATTTGTAACTTCATCACAACATTTGCTACCTCATTTGTAACTCTTTAGTTTTGTCAGATTATTGTTTAAATATTTTCATTGTTTGCAAACAATTACTAATTAATGAGCTCATGGTACCATGTGATAATCGATTATGCATTTACAATAACCTAACCCCCGTGTTGGTCTCACTTTGATGGACCTGCAAACAAAACACAAATGTTTAGTATCCAAACCTGTTCTCTCCCTGATTTCTGGAAAAGGAACACAAAGACAATGATTAAACACGATTATCATGACAATTGACTTTAAGTGCCCCAAGTCTCTTTTCATTAATTGTACTGCTAGGGGAACACCGAGTTGTAGTATAAACAACTAAACTAACAAAATAAAAATTACAAACATTAAAACTAAAACTAAAATTAATAAAATAAAAAAAAAAATTGAAAAGTGAAAAAAAAAATTTAATAATTAAAAAAAAAAAAAAATATGAAAAAAAAGTTCATAATAAAAAAAATGAAAACATTAAAAATTAAAATTAAAAAAAACTAATAAAAAAATTCATAAAAATTAATAAAACATTAAACCTTATATAAAAAAATTACAAAAATACTTAAAACCTTATTCATAGGAAGGAAGCTTTGATCAGAGTATTTTTAACATACTTGCAGCTGACTAAGTGCTGCCAGCATTGCTTCCCCCAGTGCTATGTTTGAATAACCATTCGGCTACTTCCATTTTGATTTTATGCAACTGTCCTACATATTGCTTTTCAGTTTGTAGACTCCGTAATTGGGTCTTAACGGGGAATTGGGTTTGCTTACTATGGGCTCCATGCTTTGGATTGCTACCCCACCTGGCCGAATAACATTCATAATGCCTTGGGGTAGTTTTCAGGTATGATCTTTTTTTGATATCGTTATTCGCCCAACAATACTTTGCGATGTGACCTCCCCTTTTACACAAACAACATTTTAGCTCTGGTTTCTCTGCATAGGCCCTTTTTTTAACCTCCTGTGCTGGAAATTCACATTGCTGGATAATATTACTGTGATTGGAATGAACAGACTTTACACTTTCATCGTCTGAGGAGTCATCAGAAGTTTCCATTTCAACTCCTGAATCAATTTCAAGCGCAGTTACCACGTTTGTATTTACGTCTCCAGCATCAATTCCCATCATAGTAATATGATTTGCAGCAACAATAGTATATGGGTCCTCTTTATGTTCCACTTCTACTTCTGTACACTGAGCATGTGCGGAGGGTACCTCCACCATTGCATCTTCGGCTATTGTAGGTTTGGAGGATAAATCCATTATGGCTGCCTGTGCACCCTGTAACTCCTCCTTAAGCATTGCGATAACCTGCAAATTCTCAGCCTCCCTTTGATTCAAAAAGACGATGCAACCTTCTCTTAACTCACACGTTTTTCCTAATTCCTCCAATCTCTGTTCTAATTCGCATTTTTCCGTCACTAATTGTTCAATCTGACTACGCGCTTGTGCATCTGCATTTTTAACCCTAATTAATATATCTTTTGTTATATTTTGTAGCTGCTGCATGAATTGCTTCCTTTCATCTATCCATTCTGATTCCTTCCGTTCAGAAATGTCTCTAATTTTTAAAAACATGCACATCAAATTTGCTAATCTCTGTTTCCTGCCTTTTTTTGATTTATTACTTATAAGGCTGTTATGTGTATTACACTGTGTCAAAAGTTCATTAAATTGTTGTGTCAACCCACCTTCTTGTGTAGATTGAAATCTAATAGCCCCATGTTTAGCGATGAATAGCTCGATGGCCTCCGTTGATATGCTAACCAGCAACTAGCTACACTGAACAGTTGTTAAGACAATACACACACAGATGAACAAACAGATAAGCAACCCCCCACAAGCTGCTCAAAGTCTAGTTTTTCACCTCTAGTCCCACACAGAAGACCCAAAAACAAAACGCAACACAAAAAAAAAAAAAAATACAAAAAATCTGTTTAAACTACGAACTTTTCCAGAAAAGACACTCTTAATGCTGTCTCCTCTTAAATTGCAGGCCACAGTGAACTCCTATTGGAACTGAGAGCTATCACACTCACATGGGTAACAAAAAAACTAAAAAATATATAAAAAAATTAAAATAATTCCCACTTTTTTCCTCAGCGCTGTGTGGTTTGTCCTGTCAATTTATCGATTATATAATATAACCCCAGGGGTGATCATCCCCTTTTACTCGCCAGTCACAATGACCGGTTACCTGGCCAAACTTACAAACATTTAACATACATACATATATCAGCCACAGCTCTCACCAGGTTCTACGCGTCCGCTTCACCGATGAGATCTTTCACAGAATTTTCATGACCATCCAAGCGTGGTTTCAGAATTCGCGAGCCAGCGCCAATCTTGTCCACACTAGAGACGATTTTCCGTTCTGGATGTTTGAGGGTTTGTGTTAATGAGACTCGAAACAAAGAAAAATGCCTTAGGTTTGTGAATCCAATGCAGAAAAAAAAAACGATATTCTGTTTGTCCCATCTGGGGTGCCAAATGAAGTACTCGCTATAATACTTATATCTATATATTAATTTGTCTAGTCCCTATAATGTTGTTAGTCTGTTAAACCTATGAGCGCATGCTACTGTTAGTATCACAATAATACGAGGTTAGCTATGAAACCAAGCACACGGCTTCATAATAATCAAATCTTGTTTATTTCCCAAGGAAATGCGAAAGCTAACGTGTATCAAAAGGGGGTTACACAAATACACAACATACAGCAAGGCTACAGTACAATGATATAATATACAGTTAAAATACAATATAATGATCTACTTATCGTGGTGACCCTTCTCAGCTGAGCTCCAGATGGAATAAGAGAATCAGGTGTGTGTGCAAACCCTTTTTGTCAATCACACCTCAATCACAGCACCTCCCACTGCCCGCCCACCTGCCCAATTGGTAGTCGCCTCCATGTATTCTGATTGTACTGCCAGAAGTGGTCTCTGGGGGGCAGCGTCTGTCCAGAATTGCACTTAATCCAACTGCTGTCTAATCTTGGAACTGCGATCTCCGACAGCCCATAATTAGTCTTTGTGTAGCCCAGCCAGATAGGAGCCGACCATTCATCACGTACAATAGCCCTAGACTCATGACAGTATGAGGTGTAACTGGTTACATTCCACCAGAGAGGGGGGGGGTGTATCTTGTAGATGTGGGAATCCCAGATTGAATCCAACACCATGTGAATGGGTATCGGGTACATTTTAAAGGGGGCTTCCAGATTTAGATAAGCTGCCCGCCCGCAGAACTCGACAACCACAGCCCAGGCAATTGGAACCGTGAGTCATTTTAAATGTGATTGGTTTTTAGAAATGTCGCTTTTGCTGCAGCATGTTTTATGCATGCTACAGATGCGCCCCTTTACAGGCACATTAAGGCCCCCCCAGGCATTAGATATAAAGTATTTATACATTTTTATTCTGGCACTTTAAGCTTAATTGAAATCGCTGCTCCTGACTAAATTATTGTATTTAATGGATTTGTTTTTAACAATACATGTACCAGACCCCAATAAACCCTTTTTGGTTAATTACTTGCATATAAGCCTTAAAAATGGGCACTTTGGATTAGTCAAGATTGGCTCACATAGACTTCATTGGGGTTTGTTCTTCGGGTTATAACATTTTTGTCCCTGTTCGGTAGTTCTGCTGCGACCCAAACAAGGTAGTGTTCAATCCAACCTCAACAAATGTACACAAAATTAAACTATTAATCATATATATGATTTCTACATATACATTTTTTTTTTTTTTGCACAAATACAAGCATCCAAAAATGTAAATATAAACTTAGGTATATGACAGCATATCACCATCTTGGAAAACTCAGGGCAACACGTGAAAACAACATACATAGATCATTACTGCTGGCCAAAAAAATGCAGACTTTTTCGTGTTGAAACCATGTTTTATTATTTGAGGCAATGGCTTTCTGCTGCCATGATAGCGCACCAGTAGGAGACACAAAATATGAAGTAAACTGGTCTCGAACTTGGGCACCACTGCATGTGCCCCTACTGGCATTTCAATGTGCACCTTCCAATTGTGGAATTTGGGAGTCATCATACTGGGATCCATCTTGTTGATGTACAAAATTGTGTAATACACAAGCAGATTTCACAGCACATATAGCGTTGTTCAGATTCAAATAATTGGTGTATGGAGTAGACGCCATTTATTGGCCAGAATACCAAATACGCACTCCACCACTCTACGCGCTCGGGTTAAACATGTAGTAGAATTTCATATTAACCAATATATTTTATGTTATTCATATTAATTTGCATATGTTTTATTGATAATATAATTATTATTCATATTATTATTATATAGTAGTGGTCTTATCAATATTATTATTATTATTATATAGTAAAGCAATAGTTATTCATTGTTATTAATGTATACTATGTTATTCCATAAATATAGAAAGTCTTAATTTTTAAATGTTGAACTTTAGATGGCCTCTCTGCTTCATGCTGATATTTTTACTAGTTGAAAGTTCATTAGGATAGTTCATTTTTAGTTTTTAAGTAAGTAATAATTAGAAAAGAAACTTTGACAGCAGTTGAACTATAGTCTGGTAAGATAACATTCCTTAAAGGTAATAAATAAACATTGTCAAGTATAAGAAGTTTTATGTGGAATATGGGAAAGTTATGTACATTAATTTCGTTTGACAGGGTCAAAAAAGGTCTTGTGCCTGCATTAAAACTGTTAAAATACAGTTTAGATATTGTCAATTAGACAATATTGAATAAAGTAGATAGGTTTGTGTGTGTGTGTATGTGTATTTTATATATATATATATATATATATATATATATATATATATATATATATATATATATATATATATATATATATATATATATATATATATGAGAGAGAGAGAGAATTTATTTTATGTAAATAGTATTGTACCTTTTTTGTGAAACCAATATATGAATAAATATATATAGGATTGTATAGTGAAGAGCAATAAGACATAACACATAAGGTGGGGTTATTGCAAGTTCATTTTCCCAAAGTCATAAGTCTGTTATCCTTGAGTTGGTAAAGTCTTATCAGGACAAGGAGGGTTTGATTTTAACATGACTGGGTGCCATATTGTCGCTATACAAGTTTTTTAATGGGTAAAGCCATAGACAAAACCAGTTATAAATCATTTTAATAAACATGTAGGAATTCTGTGAATAAATAAGTTTGTCTGGTTGTATGACAGGTGTCAGATTTATGGTTAGTTACATTGACGTAGATCTTAGCAACCAATCATGTTGTACCTAATATGCTTGCAAAGTCTCCTTTTTTTTCTATAAAAATAATAAACATGTCATACTTACCTGCTCTGTGTAATGGTTTTGCACAGGGCAGCCCAGATTCCTCTTCTCGAGACTCATTTCGCCTCTCCTGGCCCCTCCCTCCTGCTGAGTGCCCCCACACCAAGCAGCTTGCTATGGGAGCACCAGAGCCAAACTGCAGCTCTGTGTGTCCATTCAGACAGAGCCCTGCTCCAGCCCCATCCCTCTCTCTCTCCTGATTGGCTTAACAGCAGCGGGAGCCAATGACACTGCTTCTGTGTCTCATCCAATTAGGAGGGAGAGTCACGGATGGCCTAGGCACTCGTAGACATTGCTGGATAGAGAGGGGTCTCAGGTAAGAGGGGTGTTGGGGCAGCTGCTGCACACGGAAGGCTTTATATCTTAAAGCGGAGTTCAACCAAAAAGTGGAACTTCCGCTCAATTGTCCCTCTGGTGCCACATTTGCCACCTTTCAGAAGGGAGCGGGTCAAAGACAGATACCATTCCCCACTTCTGGGAGACCGAGTCGCGGTGAATTACATCAGCAGCTCGGCTCCTTCCCCCGCCGCCGGGCCAGTAGTAGAGCGCATCGGTGCCTTGAACATGCACAGTAAGGACCCGGCGTGAAGCCGTAATGCTTCACTACCCAGTTCCCATACCAGTAATGGTGGCGGCAGCACCCAACAGCTGATGGAAACATCAGCTGCGGTGCCTACATCACTGGACTCTAGGACATGTAAGTATCCAATTATTAAAAGTCAGCAGCTGCAGTATGTGTAGCTGCTGGCTTTAATTTTTGCAGAGGTGGACGGACCTCCGCTTTAAAGCACAGAATGCAAACTTTACAATCACTTTAACCACTTCAATACCGGCCTATAGTCATATGACGCCCACAAGGTGGATCTACCATCCTGGGTGGGCGTCATATGACGTCCTCGCATTCCCGGCCGCCTCGTGCCCGCGGCATTGCTCGGGACACGGTGCGAGTGCCCGGCGGCTGCGATGTCCGCCAGGCACCCGCGATTGCCCGTTAAAACAACGGGGCCGTGCGGGACCGTGGAGCTGTGTGTGTAAACACACAGCTCCACGTCCTGTCAGTGGCGAGGAGACCGATCATGTGATCCCAGTACGGAGGAACACATGATCGGTCTCCTCCCCTTGAGTTCCCTCCCCCCACAGTTAGAATCACTCCTATTAGGGAACACATTAACCCCTGCAGCGCCCCCTAGTGTTAACCCCTTCCCTGCCAGTCACATTTACACAGTAATCATTGCAATTTTATAGCAACGATCGCTGAGTAAATGTGAATGGTTCCAAAAATGAGTCCGAAGTGTCCGCCGCAATGTCGCAGTCACAAAAAAAAAATCGCAGATCGCCGCCATTACTAGTAAAAAAAAAAAAAAAATTCAATAAATCTATCCCCTATTTTGTAGACGCTATAACTTTTGCGCAAACCGATCAATATACGCTTATTGCGATTTTTTTTTTTTACCAAAAATATGTAGAAGAATACGTATCGGCCTAAACTGAGGAAAAAAATAGTTTTTTTTTTTTTTTAAATGGGATATTTATTAGAGCAAAAAGTAAAAAATATTGTGTTTTTTTTTCAAAATTGTCGCTCTTCTTTTGTTTATAGCGCAAAAAATAAAAACCGCAGAGGTGATCAAATACCACCAAAAGAAAGCTCTATTTGTGGGAAAAAAAGGACGTCAATTTTGTTTGGGTGTAACGTTGCACGACCGCGCAATTGTTAGTTAAAGCGACGCAGTGGCGAATCGCAAAAAGTGCTCTGGTAAGGAAGGGTGTTTAAAAGCCCTGTATTGAAGTGGTTAATGCTACTGACAAACTGTATCATGTAATTTTTTACCAAAATTACACTTTAAATGTATTATTGACCAATGGGGTTGTAAAGACACAAGTGTTCATTTTGGAGACTTTAACAGATATTTCTGTTTGATCAAATTCACTGTCCAGTGTTTTATCTGCAGATTTCTGTATAATTCTTCAGAATGTGGATTTTCACATTCACTTCTCTCTTTCCAAGACTGTATTTTGGTTAATTTCCCCAATGAGAACACATGGTGAGAGTGAGAGTGTACTAGTAGCAAGGTAGGTATGATGACATAGGTCGACTGGAATACTTGATCACATATCATATTTTTAAGTTGTGTTTCATTAAAGGATTAAGATAAGGGGCTATGTTAGAGGCTGTGAGCCATCAGAGGAATTCTATAGGCTCTGGATGGCAATTTGGGATTTCTAGTAAATCCTACATCTCCAGTTATAAATCTAAGGCTGGCCATACATGATTCTAATCTCGGGCGATTTGAATCTTTAATGGGAAGGTTGAATGTACCAAGTTGATTAGTACTTGGGTACAACCAGCCTGCCGGATTCTCTTGTGATCATCGTTAGGGGCTATAACAGTCTATAATCACTGTCTTCTCCCAAAGGGATAGCTTCCCCCATCCCTCCCTGAGAATGCAATGACCCGAGAGAAGGTATTCCCACATCAACACTGTCTGTGTTGATTGGGAAATCAAGCGAATTTCACTCTGTATATGGACAGCCTAAGATTATCAAGAGCAGGAATTGTGATGCATGATAATATTTTATATTGGTATACCTATACCTTGGGCTTGCATTTACTGCTCCCCACATGAATTTTAACCTTGTGATCACATTTTTGTACACATCTGTGAATTGATGTATGTACTTTTTTTACAATAAATCCCCCTCTTGACCTGCACCATATGGAGCCTTTTTGTTTTCCATCATCTTCATGGTGGTCCAGGTGAGAGCATCTTTTTACCCATTATCCACTTCTGGATCGATCCCCAACTGGGTTCCAGTTCTATCAAGTCAGCATTGGACTCCAAGTCTTTGGCCGATACAAGCTCGATTGACTCACTGCCGCTGGCATGTGAGTCCACTCTGTCCGGTAAGACTATACATCTCATTTCCTAGGTGGAAGATGCACTATCTCTGGCGGTCTAACAGGCAGTCACATTTTATTCCACTATCCAAGTGTCATCTCAAGAGTGGATCCTAAGTCCTTCACATTTGTGGATATTTGCTTTAACAAGCTCACTATAGTGGTGATTTTACGTTTTTACTGGTTTTCAGTCACTGGACTTTATTATTATTACATTATTATACATTATTATTTTATGTTTATACATCTTCAGTGCACTGTATTATGTTGTTTCTTTTATGGTTTTCCAGCGCTACACTGTGTTTTCAGATATCTATACCTTCATCAAGTCTATAAAGCATCTCTTTAGGAACTCTTGGTATTAAGCCACGTTAAGGTAAGCTTTTTCTTTAAAAGGTTTGTAAGGTGTGAGGGAATTGCTCTTGAATGGGTTCTAAAGTTCTATAGTCTGGGGAGGGATTTCGTTTTGACTGAGGATATGCTCCCAAACCAGGAGAGGTAATGAAGAAGGGTTCAGGTTTGAAGCAAGGAGTTGGGGTGTCATAACAGAGGGATAAAATTGGCTGTACTCTTGCACATGAAGCACAGGAACGTAATGAAATTCCAAAATACAGGCTGCCAGAAAGGGGGGTATAAATGCTTTTCAGTTGCAGGGAATCTGTTTTTTTTCCCCCAAGTAATCTTCCAGAACAGCATATGGAAGCGACTCCAACCACCTGAAACAGGAAACACATCATTCACAATCATAAAAGTCCACAACAGATCAACTGCTCAACCTGTTCATTGTTTTCCCAGGCCTAGCATAAAACAAAAAAAATTGGTGGTGGGACTGGGAATTGGTGTAAATAGATATTTGGATGTCCTACTCCTTTTTTTTTTTTTTTATATCAATCTTATTTTATTATAAATTATATATTAATTATACACACAAAGGAACAAACAAGGACATGTTCGATCAATTACATTGTCACTCAGAAATAGTAACAGTTCGTTAATCCATTAAATCCTGTGGATGTCTTTACACATACCTACCAGCGATTCACCATACACACTGGTGCAAATAAACCAACCAAACACCACCTTACACAAAAAGGGAAAAAAAAAAAAAAAAAGGGGTGGGGGGGGGGGGACAACGCTTAGGCTTATATCTTCCCCATCCCCCTCCTCTCCTCCTCCTCCCCCTCCCCCCTCCCCACCTCCTTGTGATGAAGCTCTTATCCCTGTTACCTCAGTCCATATTATCTAGATTGTTGCCATTCCCTCTCTGTTCCCTAAATTATCTGTGTTTCTCTATAGATCCTCCAGGGGGCCCATTTCCGTGTCCATTCCCCCAGTGTGTCTGTTTCGTGTGCTAAAAGTTTTTCTAAACTTTCAATATTGTCCATTTCCATAACCCATTCCTTTATTGATGGAGACTGAGATGAGCGCCAGTGCCTCGGTATTACCAGTCTTGCAGCTGTCAACCAGTGGCAGAGAAGGCTTTTTTTGATAGTCTTGTATGAGCCTGGTAAGATAGAAAGAAGGGTAATTTGTGGCGTATTCGGTATTACCTCCCCTGTAATTATAGTATACATTTGCATGACCTTTTCCCAGAAGCTGTATATTTGGGGGCATTCCCACCAGATATGGAACAGTGAGCCCTTATCCGTGCGACATCGCCAGCACATGTCCGATTTATCCGGATATATATGCTGTAGTGCTACTGGACTCCAGTACCACCTTGAGAGAATCTTATAACTCGTTTCTTGTGCTTTGATTGCTGCTGATAAACAATGAGTTAAATTAAATGACTTCTCCCATTCTTTATCCTCGATTTGAACATTGATCTCCTTCTCCCATTTTTTTATAAATTCCGGTGGCTCAGAGTACTGTTTTGAAATGAGCGTCTTATATATTGTTGAGAGAACGTGTTTTGGTTTGGATACTTGTAACAGAAGGCTTTCAACTTGTGTTAACTCTCTGTATAGAGATCTATTTGAGGAAATAGATGACAAAAATGATGTTAGTTGCCAGTATTCCAGCTTTTGTATACCTGATGGTTGTTGCGTGGGAAATAAATTTTGTAAGGGAGGGACTCTTCCTTGATAAAGAGTCTGACCCAATCTTGGGTGAGACTCTTTATTCCAAATTAGAAAGTGTGTACGGTTTATTGCCGGCGGGAAATTAGGGTTGCCGAATAACGGAGTCATTGGTCCAACAAAGGAGGACAATTCTAACCGTATAACTGTTTTTTTTCCAGGTTTTCAATAAATGGGATGTGAGGGGTGGCATATATTTTGTAGCTCTAGACCTATATTTCTTCTAGATATATCTAGCCAAGGTATCACCTTAAGGTCCAGATAGTTCAGCCCCTGCTCTATTGATACCCATTGTTTAATTTCTGAATGATGAAACCAATTCACTAACCTAATCAAAACTGCTGATAGTAGTATAAATCCGGTGCACCTGCTCCTCCTTTATTTTTTGGGGCTATTAATAGCTTCTTGTGTAGTCTAGGTTTCTTATATCCCCAGATAAATTTTGTAAAGGCTACTTGTAACGTTGAGAAAAAAGATCTAGGGATGGGCACAGGGATGGTTTGAAAAAAGTATAAGAAGCGTGGTATTATATCCATTTTTAATATATTAATCCTCCCGAACCATGAGTGTTGTTTAGCATCATATTTTTTCAAATCTAATAAGGTGCGCTGCAAAAGAGGAATATAATTCATTTGATATAGATGGCACGGGTCAGAGGGAATTTTAATACCTAAATATTTCAGTGCTGATGAGCAAATTTTTAACGAAAAGTTGTTTCTTATAGCCGTAATTTGTTGTGATGTAAGTGATACATTAAGGATTTCTGATTTCTGGATATTTACTTTAAAGTTACTCAGGGTTCCAAAGCGATGGAATTCAGATATTATAGAAGGTAGTGAGGTATGGGGATTTGTAACATAAAGTAATAGATCGTCAGCAAATAGGGCTAGCTTTACTTCATTTTGTTTAATCTTTATGCCGGTTATGGATGGGTTCCGTCTAATTGCTGTTGCCAAATACTCCATCACTATAACATAGAGTAACGGGGAAAGTGGGCATCCCTGGCGTGTGCCATTTTGTATATTAAAACTCGATGTTAATGATCCATTAATCTTTATCCTAGCCGCTGAACCGATATAGAGCGCCATAATCTTATTAAATAAATTTTCCCCCATACCCGTTTGAATTAATGCTTGTTTGAGAAAGGGCCATCCTACCCGGTCAAATGCCTTTTCTGCATCAACTGAAAAAAGGCATACTGGTATTTTAGCTATTTTGACGTGATTCATTAATAAAATAGTTTTAATTGTATTGTCGCGCGCTTCTCTTTCTTGGACAAATCCTACCTGGTCTGTGTGTACTAGACCAGGGAGGAGAGGTTGGAGACGGAGCGCTATCAATTTAGCGTAAATTTTTATATCTACCCCAATCAGAGATATCGGTCGATAACTAGAACATAGTGTTGGGTCCTTATCTGGTTTTGGAATCAAAGTTATATGCGATTCCAAAGACTGTTTTGGGAATTGACTATTTGAGGAAATAGAATTAAATACCTGAAGCATAAATGGGGATAGCTGTTCTTTATATGTTTTATAAAATTTTGGAGTGAATCCGTCCGGACCTGGACTTTTATCTGTTGGTATATTATCAATTACATCTAATAATTCCTTTTGTGAGAAAGGGGAGTCCAGAAAGATCTTATTTCCATTGTCTATTATCGGAATTGCATTTTCTTGTACATAGGATTCAATATCTTTCTCTTCTAGCGAGGTCAGTGGAACCAAATTATATAAAGCCGAGAAATATGCCTTAAAGATTTCTTGGAGGGTTTGTGGGTCCGATGTAGGCTCTCCCGATGTTTTTTTTATACTTGATATAAAAGTTTGGGAGGGGCGTGGATGCAGTTTATTAGCTAACAATCTCCCACATTTATTCTCATATCTATACCTACCCAAGGCTCGCCTTTATTGGTATGAGCCTTGATAGGCATCAAGAATCTGTAGTAAAGATGATCTTGTGTGAGATATGTCAGTTAGTAATTCTGCCGATGGATGAATTTTATGTTGTGTTTCTAGCGAACTAAGTTTTAACGTAATAGTTTCAATATTTTTAGACTTTTCTCTCTTGATGCGCGAACCGTGTTGAATAAACACCCCCCGGAGTACCGCTTTAAGGGCTTCCCATTTAAAAGGGAGTGCAGTTTCATCATGTTCATGGTCTGTAATAAAGTTGTCAATTGCAGCTATAATTGCCCTATGGCATGTTAGGTCTGTCATGAGTTTATCGTTCAAGCACCAGGACCAATTTGTCCCCTGCGTCTGAGGAGGGGTTATTGTTAAGAATACTGGAGAGTGGTCGGACCAAATAAATGATCCTATTTCCATTTGCGGGGACCATTCTAATACTTTAGGACCTGTTAAAAAATAATCTAGCCTACTATATGTCTTATGGGCTAAGGAGAGATAAGTATAATTACGTTTCTTAGGATTTAAGATCCGCCATAAGTCAAGTAGCATGTGTTCATAAAGTTTTTTTTTTAAGAGCTCTCAGGCAAGGGTATGAAGTATTTGATCTTTGGGCTGAGGTATCTAGTATAGGATCCAGAGCAAGATTGAAATCTCCCCCTACAAGGACAGTACCTTCTGCAAAATCTGCTAGAAGATTGAGGTACCTCTCAATTATTTTAGTTTGATCTTGGTTTGGGATATAGAAATTTGCAATTGTGAAAGTTTTGTTCCATATTTTAATTTTTAGGAAGAGATATCTGCCGTTTGGATCCGCTTTATGGTTCAAGTAATGTATCGGCAAATGTTTGTGAAAAGCAATGGATACCCCTCTTGCTTTGGAACTCGGCATAGTACTATGATACCAATGAGAGTAGTGCTTACGTGAACACACTGGGATGCTGCCTGTGCGGAAATTAGTCTCCTGGAGTAATATAATGTCCACCTTTGCTTTATGCATACTGTAGAAAATTTGACCTCTTTTTGATTTATTATTCAATCCTTTGGCATTATAAGTGCAGAGCTTCAACACACCTGGCGAGGAGAAATTTGCCGCCATTATAAAAGGTGGGGCGATTAAAGGAGGGAGGCGGCAGAGAGGGAGGAGAGGGGGAGGGGAGAACAGAGAAAAAAAAAAAAAAAAAAAAAAAACACTCACAAATATATTTTGAGAGGATCCCTCTCCCAGATCCCTGAGCTACTCTGGGAACTGCACACTATTAACTCTTCGGGGGAAAAAAAAAAAAAAAAATAAAAAAAAAAAAAAAAAAAAAAAAAAAAAAAAAAAAAAAAGGGGGGGGGGGGGAGATCCCCTAAGATTTAGGATTTTATCCAAAAAACAAAAACTCCAAGCCCTACCAGAGGGCTGGGGTACCTATTAAGGGGAAAAACTTGGCTGGCACAGAGGGTACCTCACCGCAGTGATTCCGGACTTTCAATCGTTTGTAATAAAGTTGATGGTCTTAATATTTGGGTATATCTACAACCCACCCCCGCCCACCCCCTCCCACCCCCTCCCCCCTCCCTCACATTCAGTTTAAACGTTTCATAGACTATATACCTCCCAATACATTAATAGTGCAAAAAAAAAAAAAAAAGAGGAAGAAAAGGAAAAAAAAAAAAGGAAGAAGAGGAGAAAAAAAAAAAAAAGAAAGAGGAGAAAAAAAAAAAAAGGAAGAAGAGGAGAAAAAAAAAGGAAGAAGATGAGAAAATAAAAGGAAGAGAAGAAGAAGAAGAAGAAGAAGAAGAAGAAGAAGAAGAAGAAGAAATTTAATTGAATACAAATACAGTTACTCTTCACTACAATCACATCTATATTTAGAACTATAAACTATAAGCTATATATCGTAGACCTATAACCTTCAGCCCTGTATCCAGGGCTCTAGTTGATATCACCCCTCGTGTATCTCTTGCTTTAAAGTCGCATGTTAATCCACATACAAAATCGCTCAGTGTATTTTAATCTCCAGAGGATTGTAATAGCCCAAGTCCTACTAATCCTAAAAAAGGAGGGGGGAAATAGAGTAGGAAACAAGAGTATAGGAGGGAATAAGGAGAGAAGGGGAGAAGGAAGAGCAAGAAAAAAGAGAAAAGTGTGACAACTACCAAAGAAAAAAATGACATAACATAACAGGAAGTGCACAGATAACCATTTTAGCAGACATACAGACCAGCAATATGGAGGATGAAGATACTGTATGCCTGCTGGATCAAGAGACATTTATTGGAATGGTCAAGGAGCACCCCTGTCTCTATGATACCAGAGATCCCACGTATAAACTCAGAGCGAGCAAGAGGAGGGCATGGACCCAGATTGCCATGAAAGTTTTCTCAAACTGGGCAGACCTAACTGGCCATGTTAAGGATGTAAAAGGTAAGATAAACCCCTGCAAACATTAGTACATTATAGAAAAACAGTACCACTTCACACCTGGGGCCAATTATGACATTTCTCTCCTACATGTAAAATCCATAATTTCTTGGCTAGAAAATGACATAGAACCCCCAAATATTATATATGATTTTTTAGAAAAGACCCTAGAGAATACAATGTCGGTCGTTGCAACTTTTTATATTGCACAGTATTTTCGCAGCAATTATTCAAATACGTTTTTTTTCATGCTTAAAAAAAAAAGTAAAGTTAGCCCAATTTTGTTGCATAATGTCAAAGATGAAGATACGGCGAGTAAATAGATACCCAACATATGAAAAAGTCATGCAAGCCGCATCTTTGGAGCGCTAAGCGCCCCTTCCCATTAAAAAAAATGTGGCAGCGCTCCAAACCCGCCTGCAAAGAGCCTCTGCAGCGGCGATTTGCGTGCCTTTCTAACCCTTTTTCGGCCGCTAGCGGGGGAAAACAAGCTGCCCCATTGATTTTAATTGGTAGGAGCAGTGAATAAACCGCTCCTTCACCGCTCCAAAGATGCTGCTAGCAGGACTTTTTCTTACCGTCCTGCTAGCGCAAAGGAGTCGCTTTTGTCAGGCGCTATACAGGCGACTGAAAAACGCCTCAGTGTGAAAGGGGCCTATGCATAGGACTATGAGTATAGTATAGTCAGCATGTCACAAATACATGATGGCACACTCTGACCCCTAGTGTATATTGTATGGATACTGCACACAAAGATAAATAAATATTTTAAAAAAAAACACGGAACTTCTTCACAATAAATCAAGCAATTTTATTAATTATTCACCTAGCATAGTATACGGTTTTATTATTATAACAAAGAAATAATTTATTGAATTGCCTCAAGCTGCCATGGGACCTGTCCTGCTGGAGACATGAAGTAGGATGCAAATTGATCCCTGACATGTGTCCCTTGTCTGTTTCCACACACACCGGTCCAATGCGCTCTTTCCATACTCTCAAGTACTGGCTCCTCAAAATCATATCCATCCCGCTGCCTTACAAAATTATGCAATGCACATGAAGCCTTTACAGCAGAGACTGCATTTTGCATATTCAGAACAATCGGAGTGTGCAGTACCCGCCATTTATTTAACAATATGCCAAATGCACATTCTACCACACGACGTGCTCGTGTTAGACGGTAATTGAACACACTCCTCTGTTCATTTGGATTGTGCCCTGAGTAAGGCCGTAGTAGATGCTCACTCAGAGCAAAGGCCTCATCTCCAACAAACACACTGGGTAGGGGAGGGCCATTTGTGCCCGGGAGTGGCCTGCTTGCCGGAAGGTCCAGACAATCGGTACGTAGGAGGTGTCCAAATGAGGAATTGTTAAAAATAGCCGAGTCAGCGCTGCTGCCATACGAACCAATGTCAATGTACCGGAAGCAATAATTGGCATCCGCAACCGCCATCAAAACAAAAGAAAAATATTTTTTATAGTTGAAGTATTGGCTTCCGCTTCCCATGGGCTTAATGATCCTGATATGTTTCCCATCGATTGCTCCGACACAATTAGGGAAATTGCAGCGTTGCAGGAAAACCTCTGATATCTGTGACCACTCTTCTGATGTCGGTTTTTTAAACACGATATCCTTCAAAATCTCCCAAATTGCAGAGCAGGTGTCACGGACTATATAACTAGCTGTTGATTTCCCTATCCGAAAGCTATAGTGCAGACTTGATATAGATTGTCCAGTTGCTAGGTACCTACAAAGAAATAAATATATATATATTTTAATTTGTGTTTTGACAGTTAAAATGCTAAAACTGAAGTGGAAAAGCTTACGGGATGCCTACACACGACATGTACGCCTGACCAGGGAATGTAGGAGTGGATCTGCAGCATGTGCTCCAAGAGAGTACATGTATGCTAGAGAACTCGAGTTCCTTCGGCCATTGGTGGCTTTGGGGCGGTAAGCTATCATCTGTACGAATGCCATTAACAAATGTAAAGAGAAAGTTCTAATAATTAATTCCTATTTTCAGTACTGAAAACAGCTGGGAGGACAGCTCCCAAAATAATTTGGACCCACAAGCAAGCCAGGCATCAGGCGGTGAACAAGGACAAGATCCGGAGAGCCAGTTGTCTACTCCGGCACGCTCTACAGCAACAACACCTGTGGGAGACCGTGATGAGGAGTCCACACCACCTATTCCTGTTCGTGTGCCAGCTAGAGGAACACGAAGGAGGGCTCCGGAACCGGATTTTAACAGAATGCTGGACATTATGGCCGGTATGTCGGACAGGATGACCAGCAATAGGTCCCATGTACAAGTGTCTGCTAGGTGTCTGGAAGGTCTGATGGAGAAGGTTCCATCAGAGCTCCAGGCAGACATGCTGTCAGGCACTATACGCTACATTGCGACCTTCATCCCGCCAACCACCACATATAGGTCCTCTGAACCTCCCCCACCATATGGTCCTTATGCTAATCCCCCCCCGCCCCATCTGCCAGCACTTCCTCGGTTTTCAGCACCACCTCCTAATTACCCTCCTCTGCCTACACCGCCACCAACCAATTACTACCGTCTGCCAACACCACCACCACCTTCTAATTGGCAGCCCAATGACCATGCATCTACCTCCACCTGGTCACAATATGGCCATGCCATGGATGTGGTCAATGCACCTAACGAGGGAGTCAACTCCTCCCAAACCTTTCAGCACCTCTGATTTATTTTTATTTTTTTATGAGCTACGTTAGCTCCGGTTGAGCTGTATATTTTTCAAATTAAAAAAAAAAGAGAGAATAAGTTATATTTAGTTAATATTTGATAGTAACAAATAAAGTTTTTTTTGTTTAATATTAAAATTGTGTGATCGGATGTTTATTTTTCCCTCAATTCTTTACAAAAGTAGGAATTTTATTATAATAATCATTGTAATATGTTATTTTTCGCAGATGAAATGTGTATACCACTAATAACGCCCCAAAATACATACATTGCACTGATGACACGTGGCACTGACAGGTGGTACTGATACGTGGAACTGGGGACACGTGGCACTAACATGTGGCAATGATGACACGTGATATTGACAGGTGGCATTGATACGTGGCACTGATGATACGTGGCACTGGGGACACGTGGCACTAACAGGTGGCAATGATGACACATGACACTGACAGGTGGTATTGATACGTGGCACTTGGGACACGTGGCACTGGGGACAAAAAGAAATAAGAAGAATTTACCTCAGTGTTCCGGAAATAGGTGTCCATTCTTTGCAACCGGCTACTGAGTAAACCCAGTAACTCATCAAAGCTGTGAGCAAGAAATATGGGGTTTATTAGTGGACATTATAAGACAGGAACAATGTCAAACATCATGAATCCAAATTACTTTGACTAACCTTTTTATGGACATCCTTGTGTAGTCCAAGAATTTCTCATCATGCTCACGTAGATCACTATACATGACCCAAAATTGGTCTCTCTCTTCACGTTCGGCAATTACTGGGTGGATCCAATATCTGCGTGCCCTCTTCTTTCTCCTCTCTCTTTCATGTAGAAAGTATGAGGTAACCGTGGCTGCTGCCAGAAAACACGCCATCTCATTGTCACTCATCTTTGTGCAGAAGATAGTACAATATGGAGCAGGAAGCACAATGATGACCCGGTAGTACAGTATTCACCCAGGAAGCAGATGAACAAAATCTAAAAACATAGCAACAAATGATGACAGTGATGATCATTTTTCCTATTGGCTATCCAGAAAAACGATGAAGTTGAAAAACGCCTGAAAACGATGTATGCAAATGTGCAAAAACGACCGCATTCGCGCGACAAAACGCCGGTAAAAACGCTCGTTCCGCTACGCTCAGGTGTGAATGCAGCCTTAGCGCTAGTTCTTCTGCCCCCACTGTCTCGGGCAATCCCCTGATCCTAATATTGTTTCGTCTATTGCGGTTGTCTTGATTCTCCATTAGCTGGAACAGTGTGTATATTTGAGATTCTTGGACATCTATACGTTTTTCCTGAACATGCACATGATCTGCTAGCGCATCTACTGTTTGCTCCACCTCTGCTATTTTCATCCCCGTGGCCTGTAGTTCTGTGTTGACAGTCTGAAGTTCTTTATGGAAACCATATTCTAAGCGTTGTACAAACGCCTCCATCTCATTACGAGTTGGTAGGGCTCTAAGATAGTCCCATAGGTCACCCACCTCCGATCCTGTTTCTTTGCTCGTAGTGGCCCCTAATCCCTCCCCTACTGTGTCCATGTGTCCCCCCTCCATAGTATTAAGGGTGGGTGAATGGTTTATTGCAGCGTCTACCCCCTTCACATTCATATTCACATTTCTGTTTATTGTACCTGATACAGCCGATTCTGTAGTGTCTGTAGGGACTGTAAGATCGTGAGGTTCAGGTTGTGCACTCCCATCTGTAGATCCAGAAGATTTTAACCCGGCGTACTGGGCACCTAGGGAAACCTTATCAGCTGTCCATTCTTCCTTAGTGTTGACGTTCTTGATAACCCCTTTCACCCCTTTCTCCCCCATTTCAGTAGCCGATAGCTTCACCAGTGGCAACAAAGGCAACGAAGGCACTGACACTGGAAACTGTGTTGGGGGTGGGGGCAGAGACAAAGGTTCTGATGGTATAGGTGATTCCTGTATAGGTATAAATTCGATTGCAAATTCCACTGACGGTACTGGTGTAAGTTCGAATACAGGTATAATTGCTAGTGCAGGTACGGATGCAGGTATAGGTGCTGGTATAGGTGCTGGTAAAGGTGCCGGTGCCAACAAAGGAAAAACAAAAGCTTCTGATGGTGCTGACAGTGCAGGTGCAGGTGGTAGTACTGCTAATGGTACTGGTAGTACTGAGGGTACCGGTGTTGCTGGGGGTGTAGCGAGTGGAGGTATAGTGTTTTTTTTTTTTTTTAAGGTACTTTATTAGTTTTCCATTAAAGAACAAGTAATCATTTAACAGGGTATATATCAAACTGTTTGAACAGATATATCACAATAATAAAACCTACTGTTTTTAGCATACTCGGCAGCTGCGCTACACATCAACCTTCAAGTGCACATGACCTAACTCAAGAGTCTGCATCAGTTTATCAATCAAGAGACATCACATCAACATCATTCCTAGAACGTGACATTCTTGGGATACAATGTAAATTCAGTGGCTTGGTCGGTTTTCCTTATGGTAGAGAACATTCGGAAAATAAGTCAAGGGATTCTCACCCTTTAGCTGATTCAAGAGACAACCTTAAGGGAAATAGTAGGGATTCTAGGGATTGACTTCAGAAATTCCAGCAGTGTTCTGGGCATAACTTCACACAAAATCCCTCCAGAATTTTCTTCTGCCTTGCTGGGATGTAAAGCAAAGCTTGCATCATATGGTCACAATTCTGCTACAAATAGTATATTGGTCATTAATCCAGTGCCTGAGAACAGAGAACATCAAACAGCTGGCTAAGGCAATGACAGAGGAGCCCAATTGCATCAGTTGGTGGCACAGGGGACGTGGCCCTCCCCTCTTTGGCCAAAACCTCTTCAGACACAAATGAAGCATAAGCAATAGAGGAATCTGACTGATACTTCAAGCCCCAACTCAAAGATCTTCATGTTTTGATACTGTTGGACAACGTAACAGCAGTATCATACAACATCCACCAAAGAGGCACAAGGTCGGACAGGTTAATGATACTTGCAGAAAGGAATTCTACTCTTGGCAGAGGACATCCTGTTGTCAAAATCAGTACCTCACCTTAAAGAGAAGCTGAATGGTCTGGCAGACAGTCAGAATGGTCCCTTAACTAGGAAACCTTCAATCTTCTGAAAGTCAAATGGGAGGCTCCAGATAGAGATTTATTTGCTTCAAAACACAAAAAGAGGCTCCAGAGATTCTTTTTACTGGAGGAAAATTATGCCGGTCAAGAACTGGATGTCTTTTAAACCAGGTGGGACCAGCCTGGCATATCTATTGATCTATTGGACAATCCTGCCTGATCCATTGGACAACCCTGCCTTGTGTCTTGATTGCTGTTGAACCTTGAACTCCTTGCTCCTCCCATGCACTTCCTATATAAGCCTTGCCTCTGCACTTTCTGTCGCCAGATTATTGTGGTCTGATCCTGCATACTACATCAGGCTTGTGACCCCGACAACAAAACTCTCCTCCTGCATCGACCTTGGCTTGTGACCTCGACTACAAAACTCTCTCCTGCATCGACCTTGGCTTGTGACCTTGACTACAAAACTCTCTCCTGCACCAACCTTGGCTTGTGACCCCAACACTGATCATCGATCTAGAAATTCACACTTTCCTATCTCTCGCAGACCTGAGAACTGAGCTTGCCTGATGTTGTTGGCCATTGCTCTCCACTCATTACAGGTATTCTCCTAACAGTGATCTTCTTCATCAAGGTTCAATGGAGCCCCCTTAGACCCAACATTTTTGGCTCACTGCATGTTATCTTAATGCAAAATTCTAAAAAAGAAAGGACTGCCATACATCCAGTCCAGCATCAGGAACCAGCCCCTTAGCACACAAAAAGTTTCCTACTTGGGATCCTGCTACAGTACCTCAAGGGGTCATCAGGGCCCCTTTTCGAAAACGCATTGAACTATGTTCCAAAAAGACGTTAATGCTTAAGACAGTCCTTATTTTAAGGCCTGATTCAGCCTCCTTACCAAAGGTTGTAACTCCTTTTCTATAGGGCTTAGGAGGTGGGAATGCCTTCTTTTTGTGCCAATCCTCCTAATGACAAAGAAGCAGTGTTCCACTAACTGATGGGAAATTACTTCTCCAATACCTACAGCTCATGAATCTCTGGAGAAGATCAAACAACTTATTTGTTGTTTTCTCAGGTTCGAAAAAGGGAGGAAGACCTTTTAAAAGTACCATCACTAGATGGATTAAAATTACCATTACAGAAGCAACAACAACTAACACCTTCTAAAGGTATTACTGCATTTATTCCTAGAGCTTGGACCTCTCTTGAGCAGAAAATGCTGGTGCATCACCAGAACAGATCTGCAAACAACCCGTATGCACTTTCAAACTTTTGTCTGTCAGGAACTGATCAACCTCCTCTCTAGCCAGGACCAGGCCTTTGACAAGAAGTGTCTACAGGACCCTAGTAGGTATTTTCTTGCTTTTCCTCTCTTATGCTATCCTGAAAGCTGACTTGGAAAAACACATTATTTCTCTGGTAACTCCTTTGCAGGAATCTTGCAGAGCGGCAGACTATTTTCCACCCATGGCATTTATTTACTTCTGTTTAATTACTGGAGTGGCTAGTCTGTTCTGATTTGATGATGTGTTGCTTCCTATTTCAGGTGGTCCTGAAAGATTGCTGAACTTTGAGTTGCCAGGTAACTACAAATTTACAATATGTATTTTTTTTCCCAATGAACTTGCACAAAAAAAAAAGAGACTTTTACTGTGAGTTTTTCCATCTCTTTCTATTAATTGTTTTACCTGATCTCTCGCCATCTCTCTGTCCTTTTTCAATGTGATAGCCAAAATTGTCCCTATTTTTCTATTTTCTAGATATGTCCTTTTGTATTACAGAAGTAATACTAATACCAAGAACTTATACCATCGTATGTTTTGGCTTCATTTTCATGCATGCTAAGATTTTTTGGGGATTTTGGTTTTGCAGTTGCTGCTTGGCATTGAATGTTGCTGATAAGGTTATTGTTAACCAGAGTTCTCAAGTATTTTCCCAGCTCTGTTTTGCCCAACAGTAGTCTATTTATTTACAAAAGTTTTAATTTCAGAGCTCAGCTGAATTCACTATTTGCATATTACTATATCAGATTTTGTATCTTGTATTTTTTTTGTTTTAAAGCCAGTTTACAGAGATGTGTTTTGTCAATGGATCGAAATTTGGACGTTTCAGCATGGACTGGCCACATTTCGATCCACCTATAGCCAGTCCTGTAACTGTTTAAGACCTGTTGATCTACTAATCAACTGCTCAAGAATGGGTTTGCTGGAAAACTTTAGTTCGATCAGCGCTGCAGCCACTAGGCTGCAGCGTTGATCAGTGTATTCTGAAAGCATAGGAGTCCAGCTGACTCCCTCTCTGTTAGAATACAAAGACACAGCATAGAGGATTCCTGCATCCACCTCGAATGTGTGGATGTGGGAATCAGTTCAGTTTTTTTTTTTCATTTAGCCCACTGGAGTATGACTAGCTTAAAGTAGAACTACAGGCAAAACTTTTTTTTTTGTTTTGAATAGAGTGGGGAGGTATTATAACACCTGTCTTTTTTTATTACTGTCGGTGCTAGGGTTGCCACCTTTTTGTCAAGCCAAACCCAAAAACTTTAGCGGCGCACAATTTTTTACTTATTTTTTGCAGTATACATTATAGAATCGTAGAAGACATGGGGCACCTTTTGGGTGCCCCAAGAAGAGTACTAATGCGGCACTGTGATGAACAGTGGGTGCAGCCAAAAGGTCAGTTTGTCTCCCAGTATCACCCCCCCAGGTCAGTCTGTCTCCCAGTATAATCCCTCCAGGTCAGCCTGTTCCCCAGTACAATCCCTCCAGGTCAGTCTGTTCCCCAGTACAATCCCTCCAGGTCAGTCTGTTCCCCAGTACAATCCTCCCAGGTCAGTCTGTCCCCTAGTACAATCCTCCCAGGTCAGTCTGCCCCCCAGTACATCCCCCAGGTCAGTCTGTTTCCCAGTATTATCCCCCCAGGTCAGTCTGTTTCCCAGTATTATCCCCCCAGGTTAGTCTGTTCCCCAGTACAATCCTCCCAGGTTAGTCTGTTTCCCAGTACAATCCTCCCAGATCAGTCTGTTCCCCAGTACAATCCTCCCAGGTCAGTCTGTGTCAGCTAAGGGGTGTAACCTGGGGGACAGGTAGCAGGTACAAAGCTCCCTGGGATGAGCTGTTTATTTAGGCACAGGTACCAAATCCACTTGAGGTAGTGAAAACAGTGCTGGGTTTATTTGATTTAAATACAAGTCCATACACAGGTGCTGCACAGTCTTCCAGAAAACATATCAGAACAGAAATAACAAAACAAAAGTCCTAGCCGTGTCTCGGCTCTAACTATACCATACACTGGCCCTCACTACCAGGCTGAGCAAGCCTACCGCTTGTCAGTTTCTGTATAGAGTTTTAAAGCGTTTTACCAACCTTTAGCTCCTCACAAACCATCCATGTCTGTGTGTCCCAGGCAGAGAGCAAAGGCTGTCTGCTCAGGTATGCTTAAATTAGCCTGGGGAAGAGGACTAAGATCCGAACTGGATCATGTATCAGAGACCTCTGAATGTGTATGAGAGGAGCCTGGGAGACGTATAAATCCCGAACAAGACTTCTGGCTCTCTCTGGGACGCTGACAGCGCGAGGAGAAAAACAAAAAAAGCCGATCACCGGCGACAGTGAGAGGGACATCAGTCCCTCTCACTGCAATGTGCCCAATCCATTGTGCCCACCTTTGCCCCATTAAATTGCCGCCTACCAGTGCCCACAGTGCCATCTCTCAGTGCCCACAGTGCCATCTCTCAGTGGCCACAGTGCCAGTGCTGCACATCAGTGTCACCTGCCAGTGCTCATCTGTGTCACCTACCAGTGCTCATCTGTGTCACCTACCAGTGCCCATCAGTGCCGCCCATCAGTGCCCATCGGTGCCACCCATCCGTGCCCATCAGTGCCATCTTTGCTGTCCCCATCAGTACCGACTTATCTGTCCCCACCAGTGCAGCCTATCAGTGCCCACCTGTGCCGCCTCAACAGCGCATATCAATGAAGCAGAAAAATTACCTGTTTGCAAAATTTTATAGCAAACTATTAAACATGATTTTTTTTTTCCATCTTTTTTTGTTTGTTTAGCAAAAAATAAAAACCCCAGCTGTGATTAAATACCACCAAAAGAAAGCTCTATTTGTGGGAAAAAAATGATAAAAATTTCATTTGGGTACAGTGTTGTATGACCGCGCAATTGTCATTCAAAGTGCGTCAGCGCCAAAAGCTGAAAATTGGTCTGGTCACGAGGGGGGTTTAAGTGCAAAGTCAAACTGGCACCCTAACAAATAGTACCTGAGCGTGTCCACGGCCCACTTTATGGCTAAACATTCCTTTTCAATGACTGCATACTTTTTCTCATGGTCATTGAGCTTCCTGCTTAGGTACACGACAGGGTGTTCTTCCCCATTGTATACCTGTGATAGTACTGCCCCGATACCAACATCAGATGCATCCCTCTGAACCAAAAACTCTCTGGAGAAATCAGGGGAGTATAGTACTGGCTGTGCACACAGAGCCTTCTTCAGGACCTGGAAAGACTCCTCTGCTACTGATGACCATTTCACCATTACTGAGTCTTTCCCTTTCGTAAGGTCTGTCAGAGGTGCAGCTATAGTTGCAAAATTTGGGATAAATCTTCTATAATACCCTGCAATACCAAGAAAGGCCCTGACCTGCTTCTTGTTTGCAGGGCGTGGCCACTCCTGGATGGCTGCTATTTTACTCACTTGAGGTTTTATGACACCACGGCCAATAGTGTAGCCCAAATACTTGGCTTCCTCTAGACCAATGGCACATTTTTTTGGATTTGCCGTAAAACCTTCTTTGAAGAGGGAATCAAGGACAGCCTGGACACGAGGCAAGTGAGACTCCCAGTCAGTGCTATGTACCACTATGTCATCTAGATAGGCTGCTGCATATTGTCGGTGGGGTTTTAGGGTCCTGTCCATGGCCCTCTGAAATGTCGCGGGGGCATTTTGCAACCCAAAAGGCATTTTTTTATTTTGAAAGGAACCCTCTGGGGTCACAAATGCAGTCTTCTCTTTGGCGCTACCAGTCAGGGGTATTTGCCAATACCCTTTTGTCAAGTCCAAAGTGGTAAGATAGCGAGCCTTGCCAAGTCGGTCTATAAGTTTGTCTACTCTGGGCATTGGGTATGTGTCAAACTTTGTCACCGCATTAAGCTTCCTGAAGTCGTTACAGAACCTCCAAGTGCCATCCGGTTTTGGGACTAACACGATGGGGCTAGACCAGTCACTATTGGATTCCTCAATGACATCTAGCTCCAACATTTTTTTAACTTCATTGCTGATGTCCTTTCTCCTCTCTTCAGGAATTCGGTACGGTTTGAGCTTGGCACGTACCCCAGGTTCAGTAACAATATCATGCTGAACTGCTGAAGTCGTGCCAGGTAACTCTGAAAACTTCTCTCTATTTCTTATCAGGAATTCTCTAGTGTCCTGTTTTTGGGAATATGAGAGGGTGTCTGGAATCGTGACCTCAGGGATCAGAGGGGACTCAGTACACGTAGGCGTTACTGGGAGAGGCCTCGCAGTTAACGCCATTCTATCCTTCCAGGGTTTTAACAGGTTTATATGGTAAACCTGTTCGGGCTTCCTTTTTCCTGGTTGATAAACCTTGTAGTTGACCTCCCCAACTCTCTCAATTACTTCAAAGGGACCCTGCCACTTAGCCAGGAACTTGCTCTCAACAGTGGGAACTAACACCAGGACCCTGTCACCAGGTGAGAAAACACGGAGTTGAGCCCCCCTTTTGTATATTCTCTGTTGGGCTGCCTGGGCTTTTACCATTGGCATGATTGCTGCAATCCTCTCCTGCATTTGAGCAATATGCTCAATGACACTTTTATGGGGTGTCTGCTCCCCCTCCCAAGTTTCTTTGGCTATGTCTAAGAGTCCCCGAGGGTGTCTCCCATAAAGCAACTCAAATGGGGAGTACCCCGTAGAGGACTGGGGAACCTCCCTGATGGCAAACATCAAGTATGGTATCAGGAAGTCCCAGTTTTTTCCCATCCTTGTCCACAACCTTTTTTAACATGCTCTTTAACGTCTTATTGAAGCGTTCCACCAAGCCATCCGTTTGAGGATGATACACTGAGGTTCGCAACTGCGTCACCTTAAATAACTTGCAGAGCTCCCTAGTTATTTGCAACATAAACGGGGTGCCCTGGTCTGTAAGGATTTCTTTCGGGATGCCAACCCGACTGAACACCATAAACAGTTCTTTGGCAATGTTTTTAGCAGACGCGGCGCGTAAGGGAACTGCTTCAGGGTAACGGGTAGCATAATCCATGATTACGAGGATATGCTGATGTCCCCGGGCAGACTTGGGAAGTGGGCCCACAAGGTCCATGGCAATCCTCTCAAAGGGCACTTCAATGATAGGCAAGGGTACTAAAGGACTTCGGAAGTGGGATAGTGGGGCTGACATCTGACACACAGGACAGGATTGACAATAATTCTTAACATCTTTCTGTATCCCGGGCCAGTAAAACCTGCGCAACACCCTTTCAGTAATTTTTTCAACCCCTAAATGGCCTCCTAGCAAGTGCCCATGGGCAAGTTCTAACACCAGCCGTCTGTATGGCTTAGGGACCACCAACTGTTCAACCACTTCATCATTCATTTTACATACTGCTGCTGAAATAAGGAAAACAGGGCCTGCCCCCGGGTTCGACAGGTACATCATTAATCACTATTACATTTTCCCAGGCCCTGGAAAGGGTATGATCTTTTCTCTGCTCAGTACCAAAATTTTCCTTATGCACATTAAGGTCAGCAAACTCTAACATAGGCTCGGAGTCAGCAGACGGCTGTCCAGCTCTACTGGTAGTGGGGACTTCCTCAGGGTCCTCCAGCTCTCCTGCCATAACCGATAGAGGAAAACCCGGGGAGCCCTGAGAAGAGTCCCCTGAACCCACATTGTCAATAATGGCCAGGAATTCTGGCTCTGCGACTGAGACAGGTACTGCGACCGAGTTGGGATGATCCCACAGTTCCCAAAACTTAGGGAAGTCCCTACCAATGATGGCCTCATGCACCAAGTGGGGAACAAGTCCAACCGGATGGGTCACTGTACCTAAACCAGTTTTAAACTGAACAGTGGTTACAGGATACTCCCGGGTATTCCCATGTATACAGATCACAGCAATATTTTTAGCATGATAATTCACAGGTTCAATCATTTCAGCTGTAACCAAAGTCACTAGACTTCCAGAGTCCAGCAAGGCTGTAATAGGCTTATCATTCACAGTCATTTGGCACATTGGTTTTCTTATATTTGGCGTTGCAGTGCATGAAACCGCTGCAAACATAGACTGCCTTCTAATAGATAAATCACACTGCATTGGTTCATCTGTCAATGGACAATTTGCCGCAACATGTCCCATTTCTTGGCAACGAAAACACCTGACGTTTCCCCAGTTTGGTTTGCTGACAGGCACCGGCTTCCCTTGTTTGGGAGGCCAAGCTTCAGTCCTGGCACCAAAAATCCTCCCCCCTATTTCCTTGCCATGCTTACCACCCACTTCCCCTGGAACAGTCTTACCGGTTGCCTGGGGAGACCGTGGCTTTGGGCGGAAAGTCTGTGCGGCTGTAGGGGTGGTGACCAGGTTCTTTGCAGCAAAATACCTTTCAACAAGTTCCACCAGGTGGTTCGCCGAATTGGGGTCTCCTTGACTCACCCACTCCTGCAGGGGAATTGGTAGTGACCTCAGAAACTGGTCCATGACCACACGCTCCACTATTTGTGGCCCAGACAGGGACTCCGGAGCCATTTCCTCACCAGGTGAATTAGGTCGAACATCTGCGATCTTGTGGCATTCTCGTCTTGGAAGGACCAGCTGTGGTACCGCTGTGCTCGAACTGCCAAAGTGACACCAAGTCGTGCCAGTATTTCCTGTTTGACCTTTTCATAGTCTCCTGCTTCTGCTGACTCCAAATCATAGTAGGCCTTCTGCGATTCCCCAGTAAGCAATGGGGCGACCAGTCCTGCCCACTGGGTTTTAGGCCAACCTTCCCTCTCAGCGGTCCGTTCAAACGTTAGCAGAAAGGCCTCTGGATCATCATCTGTAGTCATCTTAGACAGAAAGCGAGCCACATGGATGGCTGAAGGCTTGTCTCCAACATTATCAACTTTAGCAGGTGACCACTGTGCTATTGTCTCCACAACCTCAGACAAGGTTTTCCTATCTGCTTTTGCATCAGTGGCTAGCTGTTCAAACAGCCTCTGCGATTGCTCCTGTGCAATAGCATTAGCTTGCTGTTGTGCAGCGTGGAGTGCAGCGTTTGTTTTCTGCTGTGAAGCGTTTGCTTGCTGCAGTGCAGCGTTTGTTTGCTGTTGTGCAGCGTTGAATATCATCAATTGTTTTAGGATTTCCTCCATGTTTAGTCACTCTAGGTACTGGCCTTTTAAGTAGTAACTTACTACAGCTGCCCGCTGAACTCCACCATATGTAACCTGGGGGACAGGTAGCAGGTACAAAGCTCCCTGGGATGAGCTGTTTATTTAGGCACAGATACCAAATCCACTTGAGGTAGTGAAAACAGTGCTGGGTTTATTTGATTTAAATACAAGTCCATACAGAGGTGCTGCACAGTCTTCCAGAAAACATATCAGAACAGAAATAACAAAACAAAAGTCCTAGCCGTGTCTCGGCTCTAACTATATCATACACTGGCCCTCACTACCAGGCTGAGCAAGCCTACCGCTTGTCAGTTTCTGTATAGAGTTTTAAAGCGTTTTACCAACCTTTAGCTCCTCACAAACCATCCATGTCTGTGTGTCCCAGGCAGAGAGCAAAGGCTGTCTGCTCAGGTAAGCTTAAATTAGCCTGGGGAAGAGGACTAAGATCCAAACTGGATCATGTATCAGAGACCTCTGAATGTGTATGAGAGGAGCCTGGGAGACGTATAAATCCCGAACAAGACTTCTCTTGGCTCTCTCTAGGACGCTCTGCTACAGGGGGTACTCACCGAGGCCAAGATGCAGAGAGCGCTCACTGTTGCGACTCAGCGCACACCACCCCTGGAGATGGTAAAGAGGGTGATTTGCACCAAGAGGCACAAGCTACCAGCGGGATGCCCGACTTGTGTGGAGGTCAAGAAGATAGCTGTGCAGGACGGGGTTTTGACCCAGCAGGTAAGTAATAAGTCCAGGACAGGCCGGGGGAGCCGGCAGCAAGGCAAGTCTGTAAACTTGGTAAAAGGGAATCCAGAAGCAGGGCGGGGGTCAAACACAGGAGAAGGCAGAAGTCCAGGAACAGGCAAGAGGTCGGAGCACTGGAGACAGAAGACAATCCAGAGGCAGGCTGAGGGTCAATCACAGGAGACTGGAGACAATCTGAGTACAGGCCGAGGGTCAAACACAGGAGAAAGCGGGAAGTCCGTAAAGCAAGGCAGAGGTCGGGTCCAGGAGAGAGTCAGCGTAGTATCAAACAATCCGGGTCACAACACGTAGACGGTCAACAGGAACAGGAAGCAAGATGACAGAGCTGAAAATGAACCAGCAACCTGTCTGAATACTAAGGTCCCTTTTATAGGACGGCAGAGAGTTCACGCTATGCGTGTGCTGGTGCATGCTCTGCGGAGCCGCGAATGTGCGTGCGCCGAAGCGCAGTTCCATTGCGAACATGTGTGCGCCAGTACGCCGTTCCGCCACGCATGCGCGCAGGAAAACGCCAAAGCTGACCGGGCTGATCCTGGTTACTTCCCTGACAGTCTGTACCCTAGTACAATCCTCCCAGGTCAGTCTGTTCCCCAGTACAATCCTCCCAGGTCAGTCTGTTCCCCAGTACAATCCTCCCAGGTCAGTCTGTTCCCCAGTAAATCCACACAGGTCAGTCTGTTTCCCAGTATTATCCCCCCAGGTCAGTCTGTCCCTCAGTATATTCCCCCAGTTCAGTCTGTTCCCCAGTAAATCCACACAGGTCAGTCTGTTTCCCAGTATTATCCCCCCAGGTCAATCTGTCCCTCAGTATATTCCCCCAGTTCAGTCTGTCCTCCAGTATAATCCCCCAGATCACTCTGTACCCCAGTACATCCCCCCCAAGTCAGTCTGTCCTGCAGTATAATTCCCCCAGATCAGTCTGCAGCTCAGTACATCCCCCACAGGTCGGTCTGTCACTCAGTATAATCCTTCCCCCTCCCTCTCAGGTCAATATGCTCCCCTGTATAATCTCCCATCAGTCTTTTGAGACAAAGAAATTAACTGAAGTCATATAGTCCTCATTCCCTTGCTCTGCAGCCTCAGCTGCACTGTGTAAGAATGAATAAAAGTCTCTGTAAAGAGACTTTATATTTATTCACAAGCCGAGGCATAGTAAACACAGTTTACTATGCCTCGGTGATGAACGAACACAGGCGCGATAGGTACTGATTGCTCACTGTGTTCAGGAATGGACTGACATGCTTACCAGCCCAGATCCCAGCTTTCCTTCTGAACACAGCACTGATCTCCCGCCCCCGTATCGGGTGCAGCCAGGTGGAGGGGAAGCAGGGAAGCAGCGTCGTTTGGAGGATGCGCAAAGGATAAGGATGGGATAGAGACACATCCCACTGTGGCTCCCTTGCAGCCAGTGCCGGGACAAAGTCAGTCGGTGCCCAAATAAAAAGATATCAAAATGCGACCCCCCCCCCGGGGGAGTAGTAGGCAGGGCTAAAAAAAATGCATGCCAAACTGCAACATATGAGATGGCATGCGCTAAAATAGTGCCAAGGGAGCCCCCCCACCATGCACACTTCCAGGTGTACTGACCCCCTGGAAATGAGAAGGAGACCCCTTAACAGGAGGAGAGCATGGGGATGATGAGAAGGGACCCTCTTCCACCAATACAGACCAATACAGGGAAATACCCATCAAGGAATACAGGAACCTCCTTCCAGTTAGAGGAGACCCCTCACCAGGAGGACTGCATGGTGGTGATGAGATGGGTTCCCCATCCAGGAATACAGGAACCTCCCTCCAAGTAAAGGAGACCCCTGGATAATATGACTGCAGGGGGGTGAAAAGAGGGGATCCCAATCCAGGAACAAAGGAATTTCCCTCTAGTTAACAAAAGACCCCCAGCTTGGAGGACTGCGGGGGGTGGTGATAAGAAGGGACCCCAATACAGGAATTCCCCTCTCTTTTCCGTCCAGTTAAAAAAGACCCCCAGCTTGGAGGACTGTAGAGGGGTGATGAGGGGGACATTGCTCACCCCCTGTAGTAGAAAAAGACCACTGGCAAGGAAGACTGCAGGGGCTGCCACTGATGTCCAGGTTTCGGGCGGACTCAAACCCGGGCACAGGATTCAAAGCCCGTACTGCCCGGGTGAGTCCCGGACAGGTGGCAACCCTAGTCAGTGCCCCCCCCCCCCCCCCCCCCATTACAGAGATTCACCCTCTCTATCTGTCCTGTTTACCATTATCATTGAAAGTGAAAGTAAAAGAAAATCCCAAATTTTCTGTTGTCCCCAGAAAAGTAATAGAGGGGAATTTTTCCAATGGAGACACTAGTTCTAGTGACCAGGGAGGCCCAGAAGGATTCCCATAATTTGTTGGAATTAACTCTCACTTTCTGTTTGGCTATGGAACAGGAAGTGAAGGGAAATCTCCCCAATAAGACCCAGATGGCGGGAAAAAAAACGGACAGGGGATATAACCCTCCCTTGCTCCCTTTATAAAAAAAGTTTTTCCCTTTAGTTCTACTTTAACACAATAAAATACTGTTACTCTCTGTGTGGTGTTAGCTGTAAGTTTCTATGAGTTATGTTTTGAGAGTATAAAATGGGGCAATTAAAAGTGATGATAACATAACACTTGGGGACACAAAATACCAGTTCATGGCAAAGAAAGACTTTCAGTAGTTACAAAAATTGGGGAAAATTTTTTGCCGTGTGGATGTCTTAAACATTTGAACAGGCACCACAAATGATTCCTGTATTGTTTGTAATATGATTATTTTATATGACCATCAGCGCTATCTAATGGTCTTAATGAAATACTTCATTAAAAATAAAAAAAATACTGCATTATTGCCACTAGATGGAGCTCACAATTGCAGGAGTTAATCCTATTAACAGAAAATACAATGCTCATTTGTTGTAATGGAGTATTCCTGCGCTACCGTGGAAAGGGGAGGGTAAGCGACGGGGAGGGTGGTGGGGAGACTGAATGTGGGGGGACTGCTGCAAGCACCGGATGTAGGTCAAACCGTACCTACCAGACAAAGTAAATAAAAATGGGGATGGTGCTGCGCTGTTCCCCAGGGGGGTGACTAGATCTACCAAAAAGTGGCAGTAACGGGGTAAAAGACGTAGACCCCTAAGGTAAAGTAATAACAAGAGACAATGATAGTAAATAGTATGACTATTAAATCAGAGCTCTGTGAGTGGAGTAGAGTACCTCCCTTACTGTATGTATTGAGGAGTATGACCTGACCAGTAGGGGTCACTAATAAATAGAAATATAATATTAGAGGTCACTAATAAATAGAAATGCCATATATATATATGCTAAAGTGCGAGAGTGTTAAATAACTAATAGCACCTAGATATATTGATATAAAAAACACCATAAGCAGGTACACAGATAAAATTCTGCAAAGATAATGCACTGAAGTGAACGGTTAAACAAGAGGTCTAAAGTGCAAGATATATAGACATAAACGGTAGTGCAAATGTTGCGTGACTAGAAAATATACGAAGTAGATTTTGGCAAAGTAAAAAGCTACCAATCGCAAAGTGCAGGTAAACAATAAATCGCAGAGTGCAAACGCAAAGTGCACAGAAAAATCCTGTATACAAAACTCAAATAGTATACATAAGAATGTGACAAAATAAATGAATAGTCATAACAGACTATGCTGCATGCATATAAGTCTGTGGTATATAGCGATCCTCAGAAGTTTATAATTGTGATTATTACTCCTGGTGCGAGAGTGGGGATAGTAATGTGATCCTTGGATAATGGTGATATCCGTGCAGTGAGGTGTCCTAAATGGTGGTGGTCTCTCCTCTTCGTGTGGGGTACACTATAGTGAGCAATGGACTCTTACCTTGCGGTAAAGGGTTAACCGCATATAATATGATGAGGTGGGGTCTGCTTTCTTCTCCCTTCTCCCTCTGTCTCGATGGTCTGCCTGGGTGGGTGCGTTTTCCTTATCCCTGGTTCCGGGTGTCAGGTGTATCTAGCCTTATAACTCACGGCCGATGCCGGAGTGGTAGGTGAAAAATGAGGGGGGAGTCGTATAGTGTAGTATGGTTTTAAATATCCAGTAAACAGTTTATTAAAGCATCAATGGAATTATTACTCACAAACAAAAATAAAAGCAGTGCTTATCTTAGACGAGCGCCGAGCTCGTTTCCTCTGTAGGTCTGAATGTCTCTCCTTGTCCCTACGTGTGGCGTCACGTGACTTCATCAGGGTATACTAGAGGGGCATTCTGGTGTTGTTTAAGTAGTCTGTGTTGGTGTGTCTGATTGGCGGCCATTTTCCTATGTAAAATGTCATTGGTGGCCATTTTCCCGACTATCGCGGGTGATAGTAGTGATATGTCGCTGCCATAAGCGTGGCCATTTTGTTGGTGGTATACACAGTGTAATCGTCGGCCATCGTATAAGACGGTGGTCGGACGGAGATCTAAACATATATGGGGACCAGACAACATTACTGATAGTTACTGATAGTAATGAGAGAAGGTGGCTGGCATAATATGGCATATTATTGTATAGATGTTAATGGCCATATTCGGAAGGACATGGTGAGGCTTTCATGCCTAATATTGACACATTACAAATATACAGATACAGAGAAAAAATAAAAGTTATAAGAAATATATATCTAAAATTTCAAAATATCATTGATCGGCTCTGTCTATTCTTAAAAGTGAGCATGCTGAACTAATAAAATACCTAGATACATCTCCATGGTCCCAATATGGGTAAAATAAAGATGTAAATAAAGGTACATAATTAAAATAGGGCATAGCCACATTATAAACAAAATTATAAAAATTGACCCATAAGACCATAAAAGGTATATAAATATATAAAAGTTATATAAAATAAAAATATATAAATATATGGGACTAAAAATTGGAGCGAAGGGAATATATAAAATATGGACAGTACGGGCAAGCCAGGAAAGGTGGTGGAATATAAAAGCATAGAATAGTGGAAATAAATATATTAAATCGTGTATATATTAAAAATCACTTAAAAAGCAGTTAAGATCGAATTCTATATTCATCCCTCTGGGCGAGAAAGTGTCTAGTGATAAAATCCATCTAGATTCAATTTGACTCAGGGTTCTGCCCTCCTCGCCAGTGTTTAACATACAGTTCGATGCCCCAAAATTTAAGATCAGTGGGGTCTTTGTTATGGTGCAATAAGAAGTGCTTAGACACGCTATGTTTGTCATAGCCCTTTACAATGTTTTGGACGTGTTCCTTGATGCGTATTCTCAAATTCTAAAACCATACTACACTATACGGCTCCCCCCTCATTTTTCACCTACCACTCCGGCACACCTGACACCCAGAACCAGGGATAAGGAAAACGCACTCACCCAGGCAGACCATCGAGACAAAGGGAGAAGGGAGAAGAAAGCAGACCCCACCTCATCATATTATATGCGGTTAACCCTTTACCGCAAGGTAAGGGTCCATTGCTCACTATAGTGTACCCCACACGAAGAGGAGAGACCACCACCATTTAGGACACCTCACTGCACGGATATCACCATTATCCAAGGATCACATTACTATCCCCACTCTCGCACCAGGAGTAATAATCACAATTATAAACTTCTGAGGATCGCTATATAACACGGACTTATATGCATGCAGCATAGTCTGTTATGACTATTCATTTATTTTGTCACATTCTTATGTATACTATTTGAGTTTTGTATACAGGATTTTTCTGTGCACTTTGCGTTTGCACTCTGCGATATATTGTTCACCTGCACTTTGCGATTGGTAGCTTTTTACTCAAAATCTACTTCGTATTTTTTCTAGTCACGCAGACTAGTCTCATCCTGCTCTGCAACATTTGCACTACCGTTTATGTCTATATATCTTGCACTTTAGACCTCTTGTTTAACCGTTCACTTCAGTGCATTATCTTTGCACATATCTTTGTTCATTAATCTTGGTATGTGATTACGACAATCATTTTAGTATTTCACTTGATCATCTGTGCACACCTGCACTAGCACACCACGGATACTACTATTGTTTATTATAATTTTCTTCACAATTTCTTATGTACTTTGGATTTTATATTTATTATTTTAACCATATGTTCACTTATATTATTTTATATGCCTAGTTGGAATTTTATCTGTGTACCTGCTTATGGTGTTTTTTATATCAATATATCTAGGTGCTATTAGTTATTTAACACTCTTGCACTTTAGCATATATATATGGTATTTCTATTTATTAGTGACCTCTAATATTATATTTCTATTTATTAGTGACCCCTACTGGTCAGGTCATACTCCTCAATACATACAGTAAGGGAGATACTCTACTCCACTCACAGAGCTCTGATTTAATAGTCATACTATTTTACTATCATTGTCTCTTGTTATTACTTTACCTTAGGAGTCTGCCGCTTTGTGGTAGATCTAGTCACCCCCCTGGGGAACAGCGCAGCACCATCCCCATTTTTAAATGCTCATTTGTTGTGTCTGTGTGTATGCTTAAAGTGGTTGCAAACCCTGTTAGGAGAGCTATGATGTAATCGGTATTGCTGAAACTTGGCTTCATTCCTCACATGACTGGGCTATTAATATTCCTGGCTATGCACTCTTTCGGAAAGACAGAGTAAAAAGGAAAGGTGGAGGGGTCTGTCTGTATGTGAGAAAGAGGACCTGTTGAAGGGAGAGTGTGATGAGTCTGAAGCATTATGGGTGGAACTGCATACAGATGTGCGTAGTTCAAAGTTAATCATTGGAGTTTGTTATAGACCACCCAATGTTAATGAGGAGGTGGAGACTCAGCTCCTTGCACAGATGGAAAGGGCTGCAAGGGCTGGGACAGTGATATTAATGGGGGATTTTTACTACCCAGAAATTGACTGGAGTAATGGCACTGCTGGGACAGTTAAAGGGCAAAAGTTTATAAACCTATTACAGGACAATTTTATGGTCCGGTTTCTTGAGGCCCCAACTAGGAATGATGCTCTGTTGGACCTGGTAATCTCAAACCATGCAGAGCGTATTAATAATGTTCATATAAAGGAACACCTGGGTAGCAGTGACCATAACATAACATGATTTTATTTGATGTTAGCTGTAAGCAAAAATCACATACAGGAAAGATAAAACCACTTAATTTCAAGAGAGCAAATTTTCCAAGGATGAGGGCTGCTCTCCAGGACTTAGACTGGGAGAGAATATTGACATCAATGGGCACAGAATTATTCAAAAAGACTGTAAACTCACTGCAAAGTATATTCCCATGGGCAATAAGTTTAAAAGGCTAAAAATAAAACCTATGTGGCTCATGTCCAAAGTTAAAAAAGCTATAAACTATAAGAAACGAGCTTTTAAAAAATATAAAAATGAAGGAACACTAGTGTCATTTAAATGTTACAAAGAATATAACAGAATATGTAAAAAGGAAATCAAGGATTCAAAAATTCAAAGACAGATTGCAAAAGATAGTAGAACAAACCCCAAAAAATTCTTCAAATATATCAATAGTAAAAAGGTCAAGTCTGAGCATGTAGGCCCTGTACAAAATAATCTAGAGTGGGTGACTGGGGAAAAAGAGAAGGCTAATTTATTAAATAATTTCTTCAGCTCTGTTTATACAAAGGATCATAGATGAGCTCATAGTTACATAGTTAGCTAGGCTGAAAAAAGACACAAGTCCACCCAGTTCAACCATAATGGGGTTGTAGTGACACAGCCCCAAATCCACAAAGGCTCAAAAGTGATATGGTCCATAAATATTTAGACAGAATAAAGGTTGATAAAGCACCTGGAACTGATGGCATCCACCCACGGATCCAAAAAGTATTGAGCTCTGTAATTTCAAAGCCATTGTATCTAACTTTTAGGGACTCATTAATGACAGGAATAGTACCACTAGATTGGCGCAGGGTCAATGTGGTGCCTATATTTAAAAAGGGAACAAAGTCTTTACCAAGTAACTATAGACCTGTTAGTTTAACTTCTATAGTTGGGAAGATGCTGGAGAGATTAATAAAAGGCCACATAGACGAGTTCTTGCAGGAAAAAAATATTTTAAGCAACAGACAGCATGGATTCATGAAAGACAGAAGTTGTCAGACAAACCTGATTTCTTTTTATGAAGAGGTAAGTAAAACCTTGGACAGAGGGGTAGCGGTTGACGTGGTATACTTTTATAAAAGCGTTCAATACAGTCCCCCACACGTGGCTAATGTGTAAGGTAAAGTCTACAGGCTTGGAAATATCAGTTTGTAAATGGATAGAAAACTGTCTAAAAGACAGAATTCAGAGTAGTGGTGAATGATTCTTACTCTGAATGGTCTAAGGTTATCAGTGGTGTATCCCAAGGTTCAGTGCTGGGACCCTTACTTTTTAATAACTTTATAAATGATATTGGGTCTGGGATCAAAAGTAAAATTTCTGTCTTTGCAGATGACACCAAGCTATGCAGTGGAATAACATCTTTACAGGAGGTCTCCAATTTACAAGCCAACCTCAATGCTCTGTCTAATTGGGCGACTAAGTGGCAGATGAGGTTTAATGTTGATAAATGTAAAGTTATGCACTTGGGGGCTAAGAATATGCATGCATCATACATACTAGGGGGAGTACAACTTGGGGGGATCCATAGTGGAGAATGACCTGGGGCTTTTGGTAGAGCATAAGCTCAATAATGGCATGCAATGATAAGCTGCAGTTTCCAAAGCGAGCAAAGTCCTGGAGTATGGACTCCAGAGAGGGAGATATAATTGGTAAGTAAGTAAGGCCTCATCTGGAATACGCAATTCAGTTTTGGGCACCAGTTCTCAAAAAGGATATTGGGGAACTGGAGAAAGTGCAGAGAAGGGCAACCAAACTGATAAGAGGCATGGAGGAGCTCAGCTATGAGGAAAGATTAGAGGAACTGAATTTATTCACTCTTGAGAAGAGGAGATTAAGGGGGCATATGATCAACATGTACAAATATATAAGGGGTCCATATAGTGAACTTGGTGTTGAGCTATTCACTTTACAGTCAGCACAGAGGACAAGGGGGCACTCTTTACGTCTAGAGGAAAAGAGATTTCATCTCCAAATACAGAAAGGTTTCTTCACAGTAAGAGCTGTGAAAATGTGGAATATACTCCCTGCAGAGGTGGTTCTGGCCAGCTCAGTAGATTGCTTTAAGAAAGGCCTGGATTATTTCCTAAATGTACTGTACTGTAATATAACTGGGTACTAACATTTATAGGTAAACATTTATAGGTAAACATTTATAGGTAAAGCCTCTCGGGGGATCAGGAAGGAATTTTTTCCTCTGCTGTAGCAAATTGGATCATGCTCTGCTGGGGTTTTTCGCCTTCCTCTGGATCAACTGTGGGTATATGGGATTGTATATTTATTATTTTTTTTTTTTTTTTTATGGTTGAACTGGATGGACTTGTGTCTTTTTTTCAACCTTACTAACTATGTAACAACAATTTTACCTACAGGTAAGCCTATAACAAGGCTGACCTGTAGGTACCATGAATATCTCCTTAACTTGCACAGTTTAGGAGATATTTGGTATATGCGCTGCTGCCAACGTCATTGGCAAATGCGCACTGAAGAAACGGGCCGTTTCTTCAGTAGCTGTGCTGTGACCGGCAGGTTCTGCGTGCATGCGTGGGAGTGGCGTAATCGCGGTTCCGGCCAATCACAGCGCCAGAGCTGCGAACTCGGAAGTAACTCCGATGGAAGATATCCAGGGCATCGATCTAAGGCAGGGGTCTCAAACTGGCAGCCCTCCAGCTGTTGCAAAACTACAAATCCCTTGAGGCATTGCAAGGCTGACAGTTACAAGCATTACTCCCACAGGCAGAGGCATCATGGGACTTGTAGTTTCGCAACAGCTGGAGGGACGCCAGTTTGAGACCCCTGATCTGATGCATACTATCTCATTATGCCTTTGTCTTGCAGGGTTTTATTTTTTTGTTTTGTTGGTTTTTCCTAAGGTTTTCAACCTCTTTAAAGCAGAGTTCCAGCCTGGGTGAAAAAAAAATAAAAGTCAGCAGCTACAAATACTGTAGCTGCTGACTTTTAATATAAGGGTACTTACCTGTCCAGGAAACCCGCAATGGCACCTGAAGCTGACCCGTCCATCGGCTCCGGGTGCCGGCGCCTCCATCTTTACAGCTTGTGGCTTCAAAGCCTGTTTTCTACTGCGCATGCATGACTCGCGAGTTAAATTTTTGCCTGCAACTCCGCTTTAAGACATAATTACAGCAATTTTTTTGTAAACTGATCCTTTAAGCCATTTTTTTTTTTAGAATTTTGTAATGCATTAATGCATGTGCATCAGAGCACAATATGTTGCAGTGCATTGCCTTGCACAGGTTTCATCTTCTACTGTAGTTCCAGCAGCAGCTCAGTATTGTGCATTGTGTGTCACACATTAAAATCACATCCCGTATTGCACTTCATGACTTCCTCAATAACAGTAACCTTCGCTTGTGGAAAAGATAAAGTGTCTGTTTTTAACATTACATTCTTAGCATTCTGTTTGACCTTGCCGTGTTCAGGACATACTCACATTATAGAAGCCTTGTTAAAGGCAACCAGACTCCACACATGGTTTTATACCTGTCACCTCCTCTGTGGCAAGATGAAAAGGAAGTCAGTGAGGTGTGAAGCAGCACAGACTCTGCATACGCCCTTGTCTGGCTGCCATTTTTGGAAAATAAAACCCTATATAAATAAACAAATGCATAGTATGCCTGTTGCTTTCGTCACAACTTTTGCAGTATTAATTTCTAGGTGGGAGTAGTACATGTAGTACGTTGTCCCGTCTTCCTAGGTGTCTTCTAACACTAGCTGTGATATCGGATGGCTACCTGACACCAGAGCTAGCAAGGAAACAATTACTTTGCTAGTGAGCACCTGTTACCAGTTCGCAGCATGTTCCAGAGGTGGCAGGCACCAGGAATGAAGGGGAAGATGGGGCTGACTTCCCCAGAAATGTAAACCTTTTGACAGATATAACAGCTCCTGTATGTATACTTCAACTGTGTATTTAACTGTTTGCCTGGTGCTTGGGAAACTAATGAGCGAAAGATAATGCCTGTTATTGCTGGTCTCCTGAAAAATTCTAGCTGCCCAGCTATAGCTGGTTTTATCTGGTTGCAGACCTGGAACAAGCACGCAACAAAACTGAGAGAAAAGTTAAATTTCTTATTTCTATTTTTGTTCCAGATCATTGAGTCTGAAAGTATTGAAGCCACTTCATCATTATGACAGCCATAATTCTAAAATATGGAGAAAGCATTAACATTGTGTGGCACCATCATTCTTTGTAATAGGGGAGTTTGGGACTTTATATGAGACATGTGAGTCACATGTCTCCATCTCTAAATCTGTATAAAGACATTTTTTGGGGGGACTTTGAATGAGGTGAGTACACATGGCTAGAAGATGAGTCGTTATCAAAAACATGTTTTTATTGGTGAAACAAGGAACATAGCAAAATTACATGATACATACAGCAATGAATAAAATTGTCAATCACATATTACAGACCATATATAGAAACAAACATTAGTAGCAACCAACCAACCACTGTGTGGTATGGAACAAATCCTGGATGTAATAAAACACTTAAAAATACATGGTAGGTGGTGAACTCAAGATAATGTAATTAGTAGAGGCGTCTGCATGAGATTAGGTGCATCCAATTTATCCCAATGCGTTTCTTGGATAATACCATTCTTCAGGGGAGGGTGCATGCAAATCTATAAAATAAAACATGAGTAGACCAGTATGATCCAATGTTGTACCCCTTACTCATCCCTATAAGTACATACAGTACATCATAATAAGTCTGGAAAATGGTGGACGAGGAGTCAGAGGCTGCCCAAATTGTCTGTACCGGGAGCTGTGGAAGGGACCCACAAAAGAAGGACAGGGCGACCTGATCCCCAAGATGATGAAAGACAAAGGTCCAGATAGTGGTGTGAATGGCAGTTAGGTAGAACCAGAAATCCTCAAAGTGGTACTAAACCCAACTATTTAATGGTTTCCCAAAATAGTTAAATTCAATATATGCTTTGAATGATAACTGTCATAGTTGCTTGTGCTCTCAACCGCACTGACAAGACATTAGATGACCGGTGTCATAACTGATCACGTGTGCAGCAGCATGGAAACTATAGATCAAAGAGTGGCTAAGATAGCAGCTTGCTTGGCTGTTAAATAGAGGAGGGTTTTTTTTTTTTTAACAAGAGTTTTATTTATTTTGTAAAGAAACAAACATGAAAAACAACCTGTACAGTGGTACATCTTAATCATCATGCAGTAGAACAAATATGTTACAATATTCAGCTCGTCTACCATTCCAGAATATCTCTATAGTACATCAAATACCCAACCTTACAGTTTTGCTCGGTTTATTGACTGCGGCCGTGTGTCGCAGCACTCAGGGCCAGGTATTTAAGCACAACATGTAGGAGATGTCACTATCTATTCCTCAAACTTAGCTTGTTAGGCTCTTTGTCTGCCATGCAGGAGAATCAGCTGTTAGTCCAGACTCAGGTTCCTCCGCTCCACCCAAGCCCCCCATATTTTTTCAAATTTTTGGGGACAATTACGTCCCGCATATGTAAGTTTGTACATAGGGAGGGCCGCGTCCACCAAGGATCGCCATTGTTGGACTTTTGGTGGAGAGGGGTCCTTCCAATTCATGAGTATTGCCTTCCTGGCGTAAAACGCCGAATAAAAAACAAACAGTTTCTTCGATTGTTTGGTAGCAAGTGTGTCTACAATACCTAGAAGCAGGTGAATTGGATCTCTTGGGACATGGAGCCTGCCGATATTGTTGATGTCCCTCAGGACCTCATCCCAGAAGGACTAAACAAGACGGCAGGACCACGTTACATGTAGGAAAGTGCCGGTTTCAGTGGTACACTTGGGACATAGCGGGCTACAAGAGGGGTATATCCTTGCCAATCTTTCTGGGGTGTAGTACACCTGGTGTATAAATTTTAGCTGGATGAACCTATCCCTCGCGGAGACCATGAGAGGAAGGTATTGTTGGATCCCCTCCTCCCAATCATCATCCGCCAGGGACGGCACGTCTGCCTGCCATTTGTTAAACAGTTGAGTAACCTTGGAGGTGTCTAGCCCAGCCAACTCACTGTAGAGTGAGGATAATGTTTTCCTGTCTTCCCCACTAAGCAATATCTTTTAAATAGAGGAGGGTTTAGTTCTGCTTTAGATAGTCACTGACTTCTCCAATGATATCAGAGGACAACATGTAATCCAAATAACCAGACAACTGCAATCATAGTCATCAGATCTCAGGTGGATATAAGGCTGTTGGACCTCCATGCCCACATATTGACCCACCTAGGGAGTTCTGCCTGTTACTTGCCTGTCATAATTGAGCTTTTTGTTATGGAATGAGAGCAAATATCTAAATACATTTGAGCTTTATGTATAAAAATACTGAATAACATAACACTCAAAATAACACTCAAAATAAGTGTTCTTGCTAAATGTATGCGAAAAATGTAATCATTCCTAATATATTTTTCCTAACACAATCTTACGGATCAGCAACAAGGATGACGTTTTAGCTGTAATCACCAAAAAAAAAAAGCAATCTTGTCTATGTGGATGAGAATGCATAAAATACCTAATTATGAATTAATTGAATGTCACCATCCTCATAGGGAGGTCCATATAACCTTAATAAATGAATACATTTGATAAATTAAAATGAATAAATATGATGTATAATATAAATAATATATAATACATGATGTAAGCGAAAATAAAAACGCAGAGGTGATCAAATACCACCAAAAGAAAGCTCTATTTGTGGGGGAAAAAAAGCACATACATGTTATTTGGGTACAGTGTTGCATGACTGCACAATTGTCAGTTAATCACTAGGCGCCCACGCTATAGCCGAAAGACGGCTACAGCGCGGCGCTGAATTGCCAGGAGGGCATCCCTGGACGTCCTCCTGTTTACTTGTTCCCCGCACGCCTCCGCGGGCTCGCATTGGAGAAAATCTGTGTTGGCCGTGTCCCTTGGACACAGCCAATCACAGATCGTGCTAAATGGCCAATCATAGCGGCCATTTAGCACTCGATCGGCGTGTCCAATGAAAGATGATCTCAAAGTAAACATACGAGATCATCTCTCATCACCGGCTCTCCCTCCTCACACAGAGACTGCATGTGAGGAGGGAGAGCGACCTGTGCTGCAGTGTGAGTGAACACTAACACAGTGCCACACTAACAAAAAACACAATGCCCACAGTACCTATCAGTGCCATCTGTCCACAGTGTCACCTATCAGTGACATCTGTCCCCAGTGTCACCTGTCAGTGCCATCTGTCCCCAGTGTCACCTGTCAGTGCCATCTGTCATCAGTGCCACCTGTCAGTGTCATCTGCCATCTGTTATCAGTGTCACATGTCATCAGTGCCACGTATCAGTGCCATCTGTCATCAGTGCCACATCAGTGTCATGTGTCATCAGTGCCACGTATTAGTGCCATCTGTCATCAGTGCCACATCAGTGTCATGTGTCATCAGTGCCACGTATTATAATTTGCTAAATTTTATCACAGAAACTAAGGAAAATGCTTTTTTTTTTTTTTAAATTTTGGTCTTTTTTCATTTATAGCGGAAAAAAGAAAAAACCCAGAGGTGATCAAATACCACCAAAAGAAAGCTCTATTTGTATGAAAAAAGGACAAAAAAATAAATTTAGGTACAGTATTACATGACTGAGTAATTGTCATTCAAAGTGTGACAGTGCTGAAAGCTGAAAATTGGTCTGGGCAGGAGGGGGGTTTAAGTTCCCAGTAGGGAAGTGGTTAAAGTAACGCAGTGCTTTAAAGCAAAAGATGGCCTGCTCATGAAGGGGGTTAAATCTTCAAGAGCTCAAGTGGTTAATGCCTAGAATGCAGCAGAACTACAAGACCCATGAGGCATTGCATGGCTGACAGTTACAAGCATGATTCCCACAGGCAGAGGCATGATGGGACTTGTAGTTCTGCAACAGCTGGAGGGCCGCCAGTTTGAAACACCTGTTTAGAACCACTTTAATACTGTGTATGGCCCCCTTAAGCAATCTTTTGTAATAGTTGTCTATGAGGCCTCAAATTCTTGCAGGTGGTATAGCTGCCCATTCATCTTGGCAAAGTGCCTCCAGGTCATGCAAAGTCCTGCACTGCGCTCCGATCCCACCTAGTTGTGTGATGATAGCGAATGAATATTCACTATTACGCCAGGTGCTCCTATTGGACCCAGCCCACTGCCAGCCCACCGCCAGTCACCCGCTGCACTGAGGACACCAGAGCTGCTGCTGCCAGCCACCCGCCATGCTGAGGACACTGGAGCCACTGCTCCCAGCCCGCTGCCGCGCTGAGGACACCGGACCTGCTGCTGCCAGCCTGCCTCTGTGCGGAGGACCCTGGAGCCGCTGCTCTCAGGCCCGCTGTCAGTCATCCACTGCGATGAGGACACTGGAGCCATTGCCCGCATACCATCGCCTGCCACCTAGATGGGAGTTAGTGCCACGCTGTCGCCCCCCCCAAGAGAAACCCACCAGCCACCACTGCTTCCAAGACTACAGATGGAGGATTAGGCTTCTACCAAGATAAAACTATAAGCTTCCTGGTATGTAAAGATAACAGGGTAAGTAGTCTGTATAGCTCTAGTAGGGGCCATCCACCAAGCTAAGGAGACAATGCCTGATAGAGGGATTTAAGGGGATGGTGGTTACCTCCTGTGCACACGGCAAAACCTCTTTCCAATACTGCTGGATGAGAGGACATTCCTTTAAGATATGCACAAAATCTGCCTCCCCTGCAGATCAACGCCAGCATGGAGAAGTATCTGAGCCAAAGATCTTAGCTATCTTCACTGGGGTCATATTAATACGGTGCAAAAATTTGTAGTGAATGAATTGGTCATGGACTGAGATTAGTCTGGTAAAAGGTGCATCCCAGACATCTTCCACGTCCAGATTCGGGACCACTAACACCCACCTAGACCTACACACACTCATGAGCCTGTCAGTTTCAGGGAAAATAAACTTATAAATGGTGCATAGGAGCTTATTAAGATCATCATCCTGCAGTAAGGATTCCAGGGCTGACACCGAGAGGGAGTCTCTAGCCATGCCAAACTGCGTCCGGTACACATGCCTTAATTGTACATAGCGAAACAAGTGCTTATTTGGTAGCTGGTATGAAGACTTCAGTTCATCAAAAGATTTTAACTGCCTATTTGAGGTAATATCACTAAGCTTTTTAACCCCATATTATGTCCAAACGACTGGATCCTCATATGCAAAAAAATTAGACCGATTGTGGTTCCTCCACAAGGGAGCATCGAGTGAAAGGGGAAAGGACCTCCAAACGCCTCTCCATGGGCTACCACCCAAACTCTCAAAACCGATCTCATAGAGGTAGTTAAAACCCTCTATGCACCAGGCGTGCCAAGGCTTCATACGAGCCCACTAATGCCCCCTCTAGAGCAACTGCAGCATCATCATACGGGCCAGTTAGCCACCTATGGACCATTACCAGTTGCCCTGCCAAGAAATACTTGTAGAAGTAGGAATTTGGCACAGCCTAGCCTCCCTCCGTCCAAGGTTGTGGTAGGACCCCCAGGCGAAGCCTAGGCATCCCACCCTGCCAAAGTTACTCAGAGATCAAGGCATGTAGGGATTTAAAAGTAGCCTTAGGTATCCACAAAGGAGAGCTCTTCAGCGTGTACAGCATTAGAGCTAAAAGCTTTATTTTGATTAGATTCCTATCATCGAGAGAGAAAGAGAGAGCTGCTTCATAGCCGGTTCCCTACTGCGTACCCACGAAGCGGGCTGCGCTCTCTCGCCGTGGTGGCAAACTCAGCCAGTAGTGGGAGTGGGTACCTGTCAAAACCAGGGGAGACAAGCAAAGCTTCCCCTTTTGGGGGGAGCTCCGTTTTAAGGTCAGGAGACTGTGGTGGCCACTCCAGAACTTTCACCTTTTCTGCTGTAACAACTGGAGGGTCAACTTGGCCTTGTGCTTAGGGTCGTTGTTGTGCTGCAAAGTCCAGGAGCATCCCATGCACAGCTTTCATGCAAGAAGAATGCAAATTGTCTGCAAGTATTTTATGATAACATGCTGCATTCATCTTGCCATCAATTTTCACAAGATTCCCTGTGCCTTCATATCCTAAAAACACCACTAGATGGCAATATAGATTTATACTAGGGTATGTTTAATTTATTTTGAGCCATACAACTAGTAACATTTTTCTTTTCTGTATAACTGCAAATATCCAGCATGCTTTACAAATTTTATGTGTTGCCTAATGATAAAAAGAAACAGAAAATATATGTACTGAAATTTTATTCCAGGCCAAAACTGCAGAAGACCCTGGAATAAGTGGTGCTGGGCAAAGAAAAATGTAAGGTTACATTATTTGAAATAGATGGATCTTTACCTAAGAAAAGTATTCCTTAAAATACAATAATATGTGGATGTCTGTCAGTGAAATTACTTTTTTGTGTTCTTGTGGGGAATCCCCAGCAGCAAGATCTCCATGGCCAGCCTGTTATAAGAAAGATAGAGGGGCTGCATTTTGTGAACAAGTTGGCTGTCACTGTCATACAGAGCCTCTGACTTCAATACTTACTAACCTGGAACAAATACACACTCAGAGCAATGTATGAGCATATGAGGAATACAATACCACTACCCTTTGCCTCAATTCTTTGTGGCAAGGCTTCCCCGATTCTCATTTGAGATTCTTGTCTATGTTGACATGCTTACATCCCACAATTTGTGCAGATTTGTCAGCCGCACATTCATACTATAAATGACTCTTTCTACCACAATCGTTAGTGCATGGGCAAGAGTGTATGTGTATCACAGCACTCAGGAAAAAACAATACATGAACTGTATAACAAAATAATGGTGCTGGAATTGACTCCAGTATAGACAAAATACTATAGTCCATAAAGTGATAACATTAAAGAGTAAGCCAGCTATCCTACGCCCCTCATATTGCCGAAATTTTCATTTATATTGTCTCGAGATTTTTATTCTTTTATTTTCACATGCACATGTGAATAAATCGTTGCTTTTTTGACCTGCACCATCGGAGTGGTCTCCATTTTTTATTCCCTTCCCCGGTCTCCATCATCATTCCTGTGACCATCGGATGATTGTATGTCGAGCATACCTACCCTGCTGACCGATCCAGTATACAGTTCCGGAAATCGTTGGAGTTCCAGTCCGCGGTGGTTTTCCATAGATGCAAGACCTTCCATCTTTTAAGCCTGTCTGATGTGTATGCCGTATGGTACCCACATCCAACATTTCCGGTAAGCGTACCCACGCCTTATTCTGACATCAGTCAAGCATATATTCCAATCTGCTTTCATTGAGTTGACCAGAAGGACTTACTCTTTAATGTTATCACTTTATGGACTATAGTATTTTGTCTATACTGGAGTCAATTCCAGCACCATTATTTTGTTATACAGTTCATGTATTGTTTTTTCCTGAGTGCTGTGATACACATACACTCTTGCCCATGCACTAGCGCTACATTTTTGGATCCACACGTATTTTGACTTTGTTTGTTTTGTTTGTTGGCAGCTTATGCATGGTCCCAATTGATTAGCGCGGTTTTTTTCCCCAATTCATTCTACCACAATCGTTGCTTAGAAAAGAGGCAGTCTCTTCTACCCTCTTAAGAGCAATCTGCAGTGGATCGCCTTTTATAGGGTGGTAGAGCAGCAGCTTCCAGGTATTTAGGAGGTGATTCTGCTGCCTCCTGAGTGCCTGTTTTTTCTTCCTGCTGAGATTTCTTATTGAAATACGGTGTTGCAAACAGGAGCCAAGCATTTGGAACATGGTTGTCGTGCAGTCCCATTGGCTTTAATGGGTAAGTTGGACAGGTGGTGCCTGCCAGGCCCGGGGTTAGGTAAAATTGTGTCCCACCTGCCTGTTTTTACCACCCACCTTGCCACCTGAGTAAATGGGGCCTAAAGTTGTTCTATTGGATTTAGATATGGTGATTAGTCTACCATCTGTGTGCCCCAACATAAACTGAGATTCATCAGACCAGGGTACACTTTTCCAGTCATTAACTGTCCAGTCTTCCTGAACCTGCACCCATTGTAGTCTTGGCTTTTTCTTCTTGCCTTACAGGAGTGGAACCTGATCTCGTCTACTGATGTTAAAGCTGATCTCCACCAAGGTTCAACATGTGTATTCTGAGATACTTTTCTGCTTACCATAGATGTAATGAGTGATTAACAAGGTATTTCCATCTGCAGAACTGCCCCTCACTGGATGATTTTTTATTTTTTTTGCACCATTTTAGTAAACTCTAGAGCATGTGTGCTCAACCTGTAACCCTTCAGCTGTCATGGACCTACAAATACCATCAGCGGTTACAGAGATACTAAAATCAGCCATCAGACTTCAACAATCAAGTCACAGTCAAAATCAATGAGATCAATTTTTTTTCCCAGTTATTAACCCGTATATGCATGATTTTATGCATTGCTCTGCTGCCACATGATTGGGTGATTAGAAAATTTAATAGTGTATACTATAAATTGCTAATTAACATTTTTGTGTATGAAATAAAGTACAACTGTGATTATATATACAATTATTTTCACTTATCTGTCTTGTGAGGGGCACCTAGTCGTGGCCAGTTTATGGTGAAATGATGTTCTTTCCACTTCCAGATTATGGCCCCAACAGTGATCACTGGAACATTCAGTTTAGAAATGCTTCTGTAACAAATGACATCAGTATGTTTAGCAACAATAAGGTTGTGAAGGTCTTGAGAGAGCTCTTTTCTTTTACCCATAGTTACACAGTAGGCAAGGTTGAAAAAAGGACACAAATCCATCAAGTCCAACCTATGTGTGAGATTTTATGTCAGTATTACATTGTATATTCCTGTATGTTGTGGTCATTCAGGTGTTTATCTAATAGTTTCTTGAAACTACTGATGCTCTCCGCTCAAACAACCACCTGTGAGAATTCCACATCCTTGCCACTCTGACAGTAAAGAACCCTCTATGCAGTTTAAGGTTAAACCTCTTTGCTTCTAATTTTAATGAGTGGCCACATGTCTTATTAAACTCCCTTCCATGGAACAGTTTTATCCCTATTGTGGGGTCACCAGTATGGTATTTGTATATTGAAATCATATCCCCTCTCAAGCGTCTCTTCTCCAGACAGAATAAGTTCAGTGCTCGCAATCTTTCCTCATAACTAAGGTCCTCCAGTCCCTTTATTAGCTTTGTTGCCCTTCTTTGTACTCGCTCCATTTCCAGCACTTCCTTCCTGAGGACTGGTGCCCAGAACTAGACAGCATACTCCAGGTGTGGCCGGACCAGAGTCTTGTAGAGTGGGAGAATTACCACTTTATCTCTTGAGTTAATCCCCTTTTTAACCAATTGACGACCGTCTCATGCCGATAAACGTCGGCAAAGTGACACGGATGCGCAAAATAACGTACCCATAAGTCGCTGCGTCATCAGCGGCTAGCGGGTGCGGCACGCCACGGGAGTGTGTCCGCGGTTTCTACGGACTCGATGTACACTGGTGGCCCGCGATCGTGACACAGAGAGCCAGAACGGGGAGATGCCTATGTAAACAATGCATTTCCCTGTTCTGTCTAGCAACATGACAGGGATCTACTGCTCCCAGTGATCGGGAGCAGTGATTTCTGTCATGTTCTAGTATGCCCATCCCCTCCACAAATAGAATCACTCCCTAGGACACACTTAACCCCTTGATTGCCCCCTATTGTTTAACCCCTTCCCTGCCAGTGTAATTTACACAGTAATCAGTGCATTTTTATAGCGCTGATCATCGTATAAATGACAGTGATCCCAAAATAGTGTCAAAAGTGTTTGAAGTGTCCGCCATAATGTCGCTGTCATGATAAAAATCGCAGATCGCCGCCATTACTACAAAAAAAAAAAAAAAGAATAATAAAAATGCCATAAATCTAACCCCTATTTTGTAGATGCTATAACTTTTGCGCAGACCAATCAATATACGCTTATTGCGTTTTTTTTAACAAAAATATGTAGAAGAATACATATCGGCCTAAACTGAGGAAAAAAATTAGTTTTTTTATATATTTATTATATTTTGGAGGATATTTATATTAGCAAAAAGTAAAAAATATTGCTTTTTTTTCAAAATTGTCGCTATTTTTTTGTTTATAGCGCAAAAAAAAAAAAAAGGCAGAGGTGATCAAATACCACCAAAAGAAAGCTCTATTTGTTGAAAAAAATGTTGTTTGGGTGCAACATTGCAGGACCGCGCAATTGTCAGTTAAAGCGGCGCAGTGCCGTATCGCAAAAAGTGCTCTGGTCAGGAAGGGGGTAAATCCTTCTGGGGCTGAAGTGGTTAAATAGGATTGGTCCCTGGACCATGAAATTGTCCTGCAAGACATTTAGGAACTGGCAAGCCTTAGACGAATGTGCGGTTTCTTCCGCCCAGTCTATGTCTGAATAATTAAAATCCCCCATTATGATGACACCTCCCATTCTTGCCGCTAATCCAATTTGTGATAGGAGGTCCGTCTCCCCCTCCTCCCTCAGGTTAGGGGGCCTATAGCATAATCCCAGTATTACTTTCCCCTTAGTTTCATCTCTTTGGAGCTCTACCCGTAAGTATTCCACCTCCTCCCTAGCTCCCCTAGTGATGTCATCTCTCACATTCACTTGTACATTTTTCTTGATATACAGGCATACCTCTGCCCCTTTTTTACCCTCCCTATCCCTCCGATAAAGGGAATACCCTTGAATGGTTGTCAGCCAATCATGAGAGCTGTTGAACCAGGTCTCTGAAATTCCCACAAAATCGAAATCCTCCTCGTACAACAGTATCTCTAGTTCTTCCATCTTGTCCGCCAGGCTCCTGGCATTGGTGAACATGCCACGTAGTTTAGACCAGTTGCATACTGTCTTCTTATTGGGTGTTCCGAGGTTGCAAATAGGACTTAGTTACTATACTTACCTTGGGTTTATGTGCTTTAGTCAACCTACCACTAAACCTACCACTAATGCCCCCAATACTACCTCCTGGAATATGTTCCACGCTGACTATCTCTACCTCTGAAAACTCTCCTCCGTCGCCTATTTAAAAAAAGCCCCTCTAACTTTTCGGCTGTCTTCACTCCCAGCAGATCTGCACCCTCCAAATTTAGGTGCAGTCCGTTCCTACTATTGAACTGGTGACCGACTGAGAAGTCGGCTCAGTTCTCCAGGAACCCAAACCCCTCCTTACTACACCATATCCTCAGCCACTTGTTTACTTCCCTAATCTCCCTCTGCCTTTCTGGTGTGGCTCGAGGTACAGGTAGTATTTCTGAGACTACCTTGGAGGTTCTTTTCCTCAACTTAGCTCCTAAGTCCATAAAACCGTTCTTTAGGACACTCCATCTGCCTCTCACTTTGTCATTGGTGCCAACGTGCACGTCTTCCCCAGCTCCTCCCAGTAATCTGTCCACCAGATCCATGATGTGCCGAACCCGAGTGCCCGATAGACAGCATACAGTTCAGCGCTTCAGGTCTATGTCACAGATCGCCCTCTCTGTCCTTCTAAGAATTGAGTCCCCTACCACCAGAATCTGTTTTTCCTTTCCCTTGGTCCCCCCCTTCCATACTCTCACTGGAGAAGTTCTTCCCCTGGCAGCTAGGGGAGTCCCTCAGCTCCAGCAGTGCTGGTCTCTGACTGGTTTCACCAATGTCACTCAACGGGGCGTACTTTGGGATGTTCCAGCCCAGGATCGGCCTCCCTGGCACTTTCCCCTCTACCCTTTCTGACCGTCACCCATCTAAACTTTTCTAGTGCCTGCACCTCTTTGTCTCCACCCGCCCCTGTGTTGGCCCTTGCCGGCACCTGCCGGGTACATTCCCAGCTCTCCTTTAGTATGGAGGGTCTTCTCAGTGCTGACAGTTGCTTCCCTAGATTCAGAACCTGGGCTTCCAGGCAAACAACATGCTTATATTTTGCACAGCAGTATTCGCCCTTTACCGGATGATCAAGGAACGCATACATACCGCAAGATTTACACCGAGTTGCATCTCCACACCCACTGGTCATTGTACCTACTAATTTAATGAGGATTGGGGATTAAACCCTGTCCAAAATGAACTAACAACTAGCTTCCTGACACTAATACTCAACAATACAGCCCATGTGCACTCGCAGCACTCATGTACCTTAGGCTATCAGTTGAGAATGAACCAGCTGATATTAATTTGCACTGACAAGTTACAGAATTGCTTTCTTACTTAATTAATAGCAATTAATACTTAATTGCTTAATTACTGATAGAATTCAGCTGGTGTCTTGGCTTTTTGCACCTCCCTTTCTTCATGTGTTATTCCATGTTATTACATATAACTTAATTTCTGAACTTATTTGTTTTGGCTTCTTTGTATGTATGGATTGCATGGGTTGTTACAGACATGTGGTGAAAATTTCATGTCAATAGCACCTTTAGAAATTTATTTACCTAGAAAAATGGTGACATGTTCAATACTTATTTTACCCACTGTATGGTTTTATGTATTAACTTGTCACCTTAAAAGTCCCAATACTAAAGCAAAAGTATTTTATTTTGACATTGCAGTTTAGGGATATGGTGGTCACCAGTTATACCAAAATAACATACATCTGTTGTAAAGACATATACACAAATTTGGATAACAGAAGACAATATTGGATAACATTGAATAACAGAATTTCTCATTGTGTATGAATGAGTAGATCAGCCGGCATCTTTTGGATGTTGGTCATTGGAATAATTCTTTAGTAATGGTATTGTGGATTGTGTGAGCCAAATAACAGGGGTATTGATATATAGAAGGAGGTATGAAGACAAGGGAAATGGGAGGATAGGGTAAGCTGAAACTTTAGAAGGGGATGTTTCCTCACCGCCCTCATCACAGCCATGTTGTTAAAATACAGTACTTTATGTGGATAGGAGATCTAAAAAGTCTTGAGTGTCTATATAATGTCCATGCAGCAGCGCAAGTAAGGCTACTTTCACACTGAGGCGGCTGGTCTTTTAGCAGTAACGCGCCGCTAGTTTTAGCGGCGCTTTTCGGCCACTAGCGGGGAGCTTTTAACCCCCAAGAAGGGGTTAAAAGCGCCTGCGTTGCGGCGCTTCCGAATCGCTGCCCATTCATTACAATGGGCAGGGGCGGTGTAGGAGCGCTGTGTACACCGCTCCCAAACTACCCCAAAGATGCTGATTGCAGGACTGTTTTTCCCATCCCGCAAGCACACCGCCCCAGTATGAAAGCACTTTCACACTGGGGAGGCATGATAGGCAGTTTTCAGGGGCTTTTTTTTTTTTAGAGCTAAAACACCTGAAAACTGCCTCAGTGTGAATGGGGTCTAAATGTAAATTGTTTTGTCATATCCATCTGCAGTTAAAATTTCTAGTTGCATTATGGAATCAATTTCTACTACTCATCCTGCAATAGATATCTGTTGGGATCACCGGTGTCAAAGAATGATGGCTCTAGCTGCTGTAAGAAAATGTAGGATGTCTATTTTATTAGATATGCTGGATGCATTCTTTTCTTTTGCCTTTACCCTGCCATTAACTCACTCCCTGCCTTGGGGTGACAGCCATATTAAACAGTGTTGTTACCTTGGGACAGGTGAGTGTTCTACATTAACATGCTCCTCTCTTCTCCATAACATAGTACAAAATTTCCCCTCACAGGGCGGGACTTATAGGCATGAAATGTGACACAAGTAATTTTTATAGAAAAGTATAAAATATTTTTATTTAACAATTCTCCAAAAAACAATAGCATTATGTGCAAAACTTCATATAAAATGACTGTACAATTTGTTCTTGAGTGCGTAGTTTCAAGGCACTCACAGAAAAGGTATATATGTAACAGTGACAATCTATGCATTCGATAGACTCTGTAACACGTAGGCTTTTTCTGTACTACTTCTTCAGGGATAATTCGACATGCAATATTATTTTTAAGTTGTAGCAATATTTACAATAAAACATCAATTTTCAAGAGATGATAGGATTGTGATCAATTGGATCATGAAAAAAACAAATGGGTGCAGCGGAAAAGAAAAAACAGAATATAAAAGCAAAGAAACTTCCTGCTGGATGGAACAGATGGACGCACAGATCTCCCGGGTGTGAACCGGGATCACGTGGCAGGTAGCTCAAGAGAGTGCTGTGTGTGTGTGTGTGTGTCGATGAGGACAACCATCCAATAGAGGAGAGGGGGCAGTGCAATGTTATCATCAGTTCACAATTGCAGATTACATCCTTCCATGGATGTAGTTATATAAATTCAGATAGCTCACAGGGGGGCCCTAACATATGCCCTACCTAAGCTCAATATTCCCCATGGACACGACCTGCATGAATTTCATGTATGTATCCTGTTTTTGTGTGGATTTCCTCTCACAGTCCAAAAACATCTATGTAGGTAATTAGTCTCTACAGAATCTCTAAAGTTGTCTAAGTGCTGAAAGTGACCATACGATCTACTAGGGTACAGCCTCAAGAATAGCTGTACTCTGAAAAAAATGAAGGTGCATCTGTATGATAGGAAACATAACTAATGACATTCACAGTATGGTATCTTTTCTTTTAATATGTCATACTTACCTGCAATATCCTTTTCTTTGAGTACATCATGGGACACAGAGTCATTACCTGCTGGGACATCCCAGAGCAATAGCCTTGAGGGGACGGAGACACCCTGCCAAACAATAGCCATCAGACCTTATACAGCAGCCCGCAGTACACTGCAGCCAAAAGCCGAATCCTCGGCTGTTCGAACATCCACTTGATAAAATTTTGTAAACATATGCACTGAAGACCAGGTAGCAGCCTTATAAATCTGAGCCACAGATACCTGATGGAAAAAAGCCCAGGAGGTTCCTACACCGCTGGTAAAATGAGCTCTCACCCTAAAGGGAGGAGCTATGTTTCAGATTGTAGGCCTGAATGACTAATTGACGGACCCAATTGGCAATGGAAGCTTTGGAAGCTGCCTGCCCCTTCTTGGGTCCTTTTGGTAAAAAATAAACCTTTTTTTTTTTTTTAACGGGAAAATTTTATTTGTTTTTTGCACACAAACAGAAATAAAAGACATTACAAACAACATCTAACAAAGAACAACGCATACATTTATAGAGCGAACATCGCTCAAACCCAGATCATATACAGCAAACTGGTATACATGTGATCAATAACAAATAGTATTGCATAAATATCTCTGTACTATGTCTATAAGCCCTTTGGTAAATTATTGCTACTGAGTTTTAGTTGTCAGGTGGGATAGTATTTTCAGAGCTAACCCATGCGTCCCATATCTTCAGGAATTTTTTTGGACATTCTCTGGACTCATAGGTTAGCTTATAAATTGGTATAGCCTGATTGACTATAGTAAGCCAAAAAGGTATAGTAGGTGAAGCTTGTGATTTCCAGTGCATAGTGATTGATTTTTTAGCATAAAACAATACTATCCTCAGAAATGTTTGCATGTTGTTAGATAGACCCTCACCATCGAGGTAACCCAGTAAACATCTTAGTGGGTTACACACATTCGGTATTTGAGTCAAGGAGCTAATAAAGGCCGTGACCTCTGACCAAAATGTCCTGATTTTAGTACATTCCCACATCAGATGAAAGAATGTAACATCCTCCAGATTACATCCACAGTTAGGTTACTACTGAGCGGACAGACTTCATACAAAAGGATTGTATCAATAGATACTTGTTCAGGGACCTTAGGTCCAGAATGGGCCTTGTGTCCCCGTTTGGTTTCTGAACCGTAAACAGGTTTGAGTAAAACCCTGTGCCCCTTTTGGGTACCGGAACCTCTACAATCACTCCTTGATTCACTAGATGATGTAGTGCCTGAAGCAATAAGTTTATTTTTGGAGGATCCGAGGGAACGCTGGATCTTAGAAACCTCTGAGGGGGCACCCCCCGTAACTCCAGCTTGTAACTGCGAGATATAATTGGAGGTGACCCATTCATCCTGAATTGTTGTTTTCCAAATGTCCGCAAAGTGCAGAAGCCTTCCCCCCACCCAATGGAGTGGAGGCATCCCCTCAAAAGGAGGGCTTGGTGCTGGGTTTAAAAGTTTTGAACCCAGGCCTTTTTATGGCCCTGGCCTTGCGGCTTGCCGCTGGCCCTATCGTTCTGTTGGCGGTGGAACCGCCCTGACACAGACATTTGAGGAAGCAGTCCCTGGGTTTTTAAACGAGGGACGTCAGGTGCTTTTCTTCACAGGAAGTAGAGAACTCTTCCCTCTGGAAATCTTTTGTATATATTTGTCCAAGTGAACACCGAATAAACGTTCCCCCTGAAACGGGAAACTTGCCAATAACTTTTTACAAGGAAGCTTGGCTGACCAGTTCTAAAGCCATAAAAAAGTCTGTGCATATGTACAGACAAGAGAGCCAGACAAGAAACCTGCTGTATTGAATCCTTTAAAGCATCAACAGCAAAACACAGCGCTCAATGAATATCTGTTACTTTCAGGCAGATCATCCTCCTGGTTAGGCCTATCCAGCCTTTTGACTTGATCCTTTATTGACTGGCAAATACCAATTGCTGCAACAGCTGGCTGAATAGCTGAACTGGCCAAAGAAAAAGAAAGCTTTTAATAATAATTCCAATTTCTTATCAACAGGGTTTTTCAAGCCCTGTGCGTTATCTAACGGACAAGTTAAGTTCTTGTTTAAGGAAGAGACTGCTGCATCTACGGCTGGCCTGCTCCATTTTTTAACAAACTTTTCATCCATGGGATATAAAAAAGGGAAAACCTTTTAGGAGGCAAAAAAGTCCTGTCAGGATGTTCCCAATCAGCATACACCACCTGTTCCAACAGGGGTTGTAGCGGGAAAATCTCTGCGACCTGAAAAGGTTTCAGAGATCCCAAAGAGGACCAGGGGGGCTGTCACCTCTGCAAGAGGAAACTTAAAGGCAGAACGAACCATTTCGGTCAGAGTCAGGATCAAAAGCCTCTGCGACTGAGAGGCAGACATCAACTGGGTATCTTGTCCAGATTGCTCGGAAACAGACTCATCTGCCGGGCACTCCACTGAATCCTGAGCTTTCAGCTCTACCCCATCCTCAACCCATTCCTGCTCCAGACTAGGAGACTCCGGGAGGGGGATCTGTCACGCTTCCTGCCACCCTGCAGGATGGATACAATCATGCCGGCAATCCTGTGCTCTAACCCAGCTAGGGCTGAGGGCAGTTCATCCTTAGTGATAAAGGGTGAAGCAGCAGCGTTGACTGTAGGCACAATACAAAATACCAGATAAGTGCACCGGCTCAGATTGCCTGTGAGCCTCTGGTCTTTCAGGGGATACAACACTAGGGATACGACTAGGTTCATCAGGAACTACTTATGACATAGGTGTGCCCTGGTGTTAGTCCCACTCCTTTTTTTTGGAAGACATTCAATGCCTGCAAACAAAGAATACTTGGGTGTAGTTAAAACACCTCATAAGGGAGACCCTTTAATAGGGCTCACCAAGCCCCTATGCAACAATCCTGTTAAGAACCTTTAGCCTGCCAAGCAACACCTGGTGACTCACATGACCCAGGTAAGGAAAAATTAACCAGTGCAAGTGTCTGTTCAGAGCCTGCTCTGTGTCCCATAGCTGCCTTCTGGAAGCACCAAATGCTTGGCCTGCACAGCTTAAATAAGCTGGGTGTGCACCGGAACAGTCTATGCGTGTGCACACGCATGTGCGCAGTCCCGGCGAGCAGGCATGACTGTATTCACGTACGACACAAATCTTTGTGCGCCCAGATAATGGCATCCGCGTGCACCATGGCCGGCAAACTAACTGCTAAGCCCAGCGGCGCTCTTTCGAACACAAGGCAAAATGGCGCACCGCGGTGTGCCATCATACAGGTAAGAAAACAGCCAGACACAAGCAAAAAAGGTACACTTTGCAAACACCCACAGCTATCTCAGAACTCCCCCGTATGGTCACCGCACACAGGTGTCCAGCCTTTAGCTAGCTTGACTGATTGTTACTATCACTGGGACACCCCACAATAATAAAATAAAGGGGTTTCACTTACCCGTCCAGGCGCAGGGCCACTTAGAAGCTAAGGGCCCAATCTTCATCCTTCACAGTGGGTTTCTGTCACTTGGACCTTCAAGGACTGGGTACCCTTTCATGCTTAGGGTCCACTCCCTTGGACATGTACAGCACCCTGCAGGAAATGCCTTAGCGCTGTAGTGTCCAGGATTTCTACTTCGCAGGGTCCAGCGCCCCGGAGGCCACATTACAGGCAAAACCTCACAGGATCTTGAGTCTTCTTTGGGAGGCTTGGGTACCATTTATCTAAGCATAAATGCCTGTGTCAAATGGATCAGATCGGTCAATCCCATGATTCATTTTTGGAACCGTTTGTGGGACTAGAGACCTGGAGCTCAAACAAACCGTGCCATCCACCTTGCAGACACTGGTAAAAAACTGAAGTGCTTCCTGTATTGGAGGGGTTATATAGGGGATCACTTCCTGTCTGAAGACCTTTGGTCTACCAGTGTCCATTCACCTAATGATGAAGTATAACCCACAAAGTAATGAATATTAGCCTGACTCTGTGTCACATGATGTATGAAAAAGAAATCAGAGGTTCTGACTCTACCTGCCCCATTCTCTGGTGAATGACTTATAATACTGAAATTACTGGATCAGCAGGAGAGGGAGCCTTTTTTTTATTTATTTTTTCAAAGGGGAATTTTCATATGAATAGAGGGGTTCTCACAAACTATTATTTTCTTAAGTACAGGAAAAAAAACAGAAGCTCTAGATGAAATGTTGAGAGACCACAAAGAGTTTACTTTATCATAAAGACATTTTGACTATGCGAATGATCTCCATTTAAATCCAGCGCCTCCGCCTTCCATTCTCTTGCAGTTACCTTTGGGTCAGTTCACAATATCCAATTTCACCAGCAGGAGATACTGTAAAAAAAAAATCTTAATTGCAGTTTTCTTTAAAATCCAATTGGAGGTACAAAAGACTACACAGCAGAAGTTTTGTTACATTTTTATTATTTCATAATAATCTGTGCCAGTAAAAGCTTTTAAAGGCGTTGATATATCAATAAATAACAGATAAATTGAGTTCCTGAGAAAGAAACTACCACAATACAGGTCGTCAGATAGGTGTAAATGACAAATCAGAGTTTGGCATTATTAAAAAAGCAGTAATACTGAATCGTACAAAGTCACAGCACAAGCTCAACATATGCCAAAGCACAACTCTCATCCAGTTGTAAACAAATACACAAATATATGTGTTGCTTAAATATCTAAGAGGGTATTATATGGCAAAATACTAAAGCAACGTATATGAAATAATAATGGAATAAAAACACAGACATTTCATGATATTGCTGCACATGTTCATTATATAGTAGCAGGGTGGCTGTGGGCTGTTATATTTGGTGTCTTCAAATATATTTTTGATATTTACAGGAGACATAATTGGACAGCAACAATGTAGTACTTGTCTGAAAACAAAGAAATTATTTTTTTTCCACTAACCTTTGAAAATATTATCTTTGCGATGACCATGATCAAAATTTTCTGAAGAAAGAACTATTTGGCTAGAACAATCTGTCTTTTGTGTTTATGTCAAAGACAGAGTCTGATTGGTTGTTTTCAGTTAGATTTTTTTTTTTTTTAGAAACATTTGGGCTTATTCAACAAAGTAATGCAAAGATCAGAGATGTATGAAGAGTAGCAACTCCTAGGAACCGATCAGGATTTAGATGTGGTGTATTAAGGTCAGTAATATGATTTTACATTAATTAGGCCTGTCTCTGTCCAAGTGTGCCAGGACAGCACGTTGGAAGAAGAGACCTGACTAGTGAAAACTTTAGGGCTCTTTCAAGTGAGTGGCCAGGGAGCAGTAAAAAAACAGGTGGCCAAGTCACAATTTTACCAGCCCCCGCTAGACAGCCGAACGCTAACATTACAGCCTGACAGGGAAGTACACATGCTACGGCTGTGATGCTTTGCCTCGCGGCCCCAGTGATTTTAACTTGGGGTGCAGAGTTCGACAGGCGGCATCACCTGTAAAACTCATCCATTGAGATCAATGTGACTGAAATGCAACCACACTCCCGCAATGTAAAATTCAGCAATTAAAAAACAAAAAAACAAACATACAAAAGGCAGTAGTGCTTCCTGAATGATTGTCAGCCACTGCTCTACCACCATGGATTGCTTTTCAGAGGGTGGTGAGCACTTCAACCTGTCTGAAAGAGACCTTAAAGTGGGGTTGTGGTAAAAAAAAAAAAAAAAAGGGGCTTAAAAATCATAAAAAAAATTATAAAAAAAATAATTGGAAAAAAAAAAAAATTTTTACTCACCTCCAAATGCCTGTTGCTATGGGGTCCCTCGTAGTCTGCCACCTTCATTGCCCGGGCTAAACGTCACTTCCCCCCTCGGCGCCGCACAGTCATCTGGGACCTGTCACGTGTCCCAGATGACTGAGCGTCAAATCACGGCGCACGGCGCCGCTTGCGCATGCGCAGTGGGTGCCCGGCTGTGAAGCCACAGCCGGGTTCCCACATTAGTAATGCCGGCGCCGCGAGCAGCTCGTGGAACGAGGGGGGGCCTCGTTCCCCCGCTTCGCTGGACCCCGGGACAGGTAAGTGTCCGATTTTTAAAAGTCAGCAACTGCAGTATTTGTAGCTGCTGACTTTAAAAAAAAAAAAAAAAAAAAAAATTTTCCCCAGGACGGAGCTCCGCTTTAACTTGTAGCTGCAGTGCTTGTTTGTAAATGGCATGCTGGATAGCAGCATCCCTCTTTATTCAGTTTGGACCTAGGAGCCCCAAAACCTAGGGTGTTCTAATAAACTAACTCCAACCAGAGCTTGTAAGGTTGAACTATGGCCTGCTCTCTCCCACACCTTCCTAGTGGCCAGTGAGGTCACCTCCTGAGCTATTGGCCGAGGAGGTATCCAATCACATTTAGCAGCCAATGGGCAGGCTGCAGGGGTCTGGTAAGCTCTCAAATGGTCAGAGAGTTTGCGAGTTCGGAGTAGCCTGGAAGGTTTTGACAAGCGGTTGTGCCAACCAGTCAGCCATATTTTGCTGGATCAGTGACTAAAACTGGGGGGGGGGGGTCCATATACGTGTTTTTGTTGAGACTGGATTTATTATGTAATGGAATTAAAGCATACCTGTATTCCAAATATTGTAGTAAACTATTTTTATTCTGGTAGAACTAATGGAGAAGAGATTTACATTTCTCATCCCACTTTAGAATATTTTCCTTATAATACAAAAGATCTCTCCATGGTCACTTTTCTTACTTCTAAGCATAGTAAGGCATCTGCCATCTCTTTTTTAGACAGCTGATGTCATCCATTCAGATTCCATGTTTTGTCTGAAAAATAAAAGACTGGCTATGACGAACTTGCTAATTTGCTAAAGTGTTTTTTTTTTTTTTTTTTTTAATACAGGCTAAAGTAGTATTAAACTATCCAAGTTTTTTCTTTATGGTTGCATTCTAATTAACCAAGAAAACACTCGCCAGTTTTGTTATTTACTGCATGTGTGTGTACAAACCTCTACATTTTGTACTCCTCTGTGCCGTTCTAGGCTTTGGGGCCATCTTTTAAAAGGTTTAATAACACTTTACATTGTGACACGATGCAATAAATTATTTAATCTACATTTAATAATGGATTTGGTTAGGACTCCTTTGTTTACAGCAAATACTGAGACACGTGATTAAAGCCCACCTCCAGTCAGCCTTTTTTACCCAGTTTTGATTAGACTTGAGAAGAGTAAAGACTGCTAAACATGACTGGATTGGGGAAATCCCTCCTCCCTTCATATCTCTCTGTAACAGCAGGGTAAGGCCTCATTCATGTGGTCAATTAGTGCCATTTACAGTGGGTAAAATAAGTATTGAACACGTCACCAAATTTTTAGGTAAATATATTTCTAAAAGGTGCTATTGACATGAAAGGTTCACCGCATGTCGGTAACAACCCATGCAATCCATACATACAAAGAAACCAAAACAAATAAGTTCAGAAATTAAGTTATGTGTAATAACATGGAATGTTAAAGGGAAACTGAAATTTAATACTTCATATAAAATCTTTTGATGGGAATGACAGCCTCAAGATGCCTCCTGTGTGGAGAAACTAGTCGCATGTATTGCTCAGATGTGATTTTGGCCCATTCTTCCACACAAATCTTGAAGGTTCCGTGGCCCTCTTCTATGAGCTCTGATCTTTAATACTTTCCATATATTTTCTTTTGGACTCAAGTCAGGTGATTGGCTGGGCCATTCTAGTAGCTTTATTTTCTTTCTTTGAAACCAAAAGTTTCCTTGGCTTTGTGTTTGGGATCATTGTTTTGCTGAAATGTCCACCCTCACTTCATCGTCATCATCCTGGTAGATGGCAGATTTTTATCAGGAATGTCTTGGTACATTTTTCCATTCACCCTTCCTTCAATGATATGAAGTTTGCCAGTACCGTATGCCGAAAAACAGCCCCACACTATGATGTTCACACCTGCAAACTTCACTGGTGATTTGCAGTGCCATTTGACCTCCAAACATGGTGTGTATGATGGCATCCAAAGAGTTCAATGCTGGTCTCATCTGACCAGATTATATTCTCCCAGTATTTCACAGGCTTGTCTAAATGTTTAAACAAGCTTCAACATGATTTTTTTTCAGCAATGGAGTCTTGCGTGGGGAGCGTGCATACAGGCCATGGCAGTTGAGTGCATTACTTATTGTTTTCTTTGAAACAATATTACCTGCTAATTCCAATTCCTTTGGCTCTTGAACAACTCTTCTAATAATTCTTTTCACTTCTCTGTCAGAAATGTTGTGAGGGGCACCTGGTCGTAGCCGGTTTATGGTGATATATAATGTTCTTTTCACTTCCAGATTATGGCCCCAACAGTGCTCACTGGAACATTCAGAAGTTTAGAAATCCTTCGGCAACCAATGCCACCAGTATGTTTTGCAACAATAATGTTGCGAAGGTCTCGAGAGAGCTCTTTGCTTTTATCCATCATTAGATGTTTCTTCTGTGACACCTTGGTATTGAGATACCTTTTTATAGGCCATCAGTTGAGACTGAACCAGCTGATATTATTTTGCACTGACAAGGGGCAGGATTGCTTTCGAATTACTGATTACAGCTGGTGTCTTGGCTTTTCATGCCTTTTTGCACCTGTTTCTTCATGTGTTCAATACTTTTCCCTGCGTCATTCCATTTTTTTTACACATAACTTATTTCTGAATTTATTTGTTTTGGTTTTCTATGTATGTATGGATTGCATGGGTTGTTAACGACATGTGGTGACATTTTTTTTTGTCAATATCAGCTATAGAAATATATGGTGACAAGTTCAATAATTTTACCCACTGTATCTCGAAGAATTGGCATAAATTATCGGTGGCAATCTAAGGTGTGAGCCATTCAAAAAGCCTGCACAAATTAATGACTGGTGCCATGGCTGTTGACATGTAACCACACACTGACAGGTTACATGCGATTAAGCACAGGGGCCAGGGCCACTCATCTGTTCTAAACACATGTAACCACTTTATATGTGGTGCCTGTCATTGATTTGTACAGGCTTCCTCGCTGCAGCTCATCACACAAATCTATGCTGAATTTGGTGGTGTCCAACCCTCATCTTCCATGTGAATGAGGCTTAAAAAATGAGGAGAGTGGTTGTCATAGACTGTAATAATAACCTTACGGAGGTTCTACCGCTTAGCCATATACTGAAAAATCTTTTTTATATAGTCTCCACTGAAGAGATTTACCATCACTTCCTGCTCTGATAGGAATTGAGGGAAAATCTCTTCAATAGGGACAGACAGTAAATAAGAATCGATCCCTTCCCTGTCCAAAACCAGAGCTGGACTGGAGTTGGGCTTTAATAGAACAGCCACGTTGGGGTAAATAGTGTGCAATATCCAACAATCTTTTTATTAGGAATATGAAAAAATGGACAAAGCGTGATAAACAAGCAGATATCAGCTATGCAAATAACTTCTAGGCAGCAAGAAGACTTATGGCGCAGACGCCAAACGCAACATGGAAGGCCAAACTCATTCAGCAATAATAGTTCCATAAGCCATTTAAGTTTATAGCTCAGCTCACAAAATGGCTTCCCAGTTTGTGAGTATGTGACAGGAAAAGAAGCTTTGTAGATATATACAGTATACAGACAATGACTGACAGAAAATATCATACAAGTCTTTACATCAACATTCTCTAGTAAAGCCCCCGCAGAGCTGCCATCTTCCTCTAACCTCGCGACGGTCTCTTGATAAGCAATCACACCACTATTACACTAATGACTACTTCATCTTTCTTTCTCCCGCTTACAGAGGGTCTCACAGGACCAGCCTGTGGACGTGCGTGCGGGCAGGAACACCTCACAGACCACACAGCGTGCAGACAATTTCTCACATGTCCTACTACAACCTTTCAGGCAAAGACACAGCAGCCAAGGAGTGGAGAGAAGGCAGAAATGAATGGCACAACACCCTTGGAATTATTTTTCTTTATAAAAGCAAAATAATCATTGGAATAATATTGCACAGATGTGATGTCACATGTCGTGGGGTTATAGGGCTTTCATATATTGTGTGGGGGGTTCTTTTATTTAGGTGCAATCAGATTTAGTAAATATATATATATATATATATATCTATATATAGATTCATTTTTTATCTTACAATTTACAAACTATTTTTTTTTCTTCAGATCACCCAATACTTCCTCTTTAGGGAAAAAGGGGCTCTCTTTTTTTACCCTCTGGGAGCAGTTGACATAGTATAAGGCTGGGTTTACACTTCTGCAAATTGGTTGCAGGTTTTCCCCGAAACCTAATTCGCATGACAAGATGAGGTGAACCATCTCTCAATGGCGCCGGTTCACACATCTTTGGGGCAGCAGCAGTCCGCATTGCAGAAAGGTCCTATGTGTCTTTGGCTCTGTTTCAGGTCCAAATTCAGGCAAAAATTTGGACCCGATTCGCCCCTGAAATGGTAAACAGGTACACACCGGACCCCCTGCTGTGAGCCACCTCTGCTTACAGTGTGAACCCAGCCTAAAGTGGACATATTTGGTAAATATGGTTACAGAATTCAAGAGCATTTGGGTTGGGTGCTGGGAAATCTACTGGATAGATCTCTTCCAATTCGATATAAGAGACCAGCACGTGTTCCAGCTTGCCAACAAACCCAAATCTGCATATTGGGTTAGGGATACATTTGCCATCTAAAGGATTGATCTTTTTTTTTTCGCCAGTGCTGGCCCTTTAACAGCTTGATTCAGACTGCCGCAACCTGAAAATTGTGCAACTTACAGTGCTACTTTGCCAAGTGACTTTGGCGTGACTTTGGCGTGACTTTGAAGCAACTTCAGGGAAAGCCTGGGTAATTTTCCTGTAATGTCAGATCCAAATCACATGAATTAAGATGAGGATCCAACTAGGAGGCGACTTCCATTAAAGTCTATGGGCACAAGTCTGATCGAAGTCACCTTGAAGTAGTACAGGAACCTTTTCTAAAGTTGGAGTGACTTTAGTAGTGCTAATTAAGGCCTGATTCACACCTATGCATTTTTTCTGCTTTTTGCATTTTACAGATTTTCACTACAGAACGTGTTCCATAGAAACCATGTTAAATGGACCGTAGTGCAAATATGCAAAAAGTACTAAAAAAATGCATAGGTGTGAATCAGGCATAAGACAGCTCTCATTAACTAAAATGGAATTCCACATGTCACATCCCAAGTCGCAGCAGTGTGAACTGAGCCTAAAGGTCTGCCGCTGAGAATGACAGGCGGGTATCAAATGACTCTGATATAGCAATTAGCAAAATCCAGCCAAATATCACTGATTCAAATGTGATCTGGCATAAAGTGTATCTAAACCCAAGCACGCAAATGTCCTATATTGCAACTCACACTCCTTATATGTGGTGCCTGCATTAGTTTTCTTTTCTCAGGCTTATTCCATGGTGATACTGCCAGTAACACTTCCTGTCCTAACATAACAGCCCTCACTCACTGTTCTCTATCTATGGAGGGGTAGCACTGTCACCATAGACTGCTCACTTCTGTTTTGGAGCACCTTCCACCTCTTTAACATAGGAGGCAGTTGGTCCTGCAATTTACAAAGGTGAACTGTGCAGGGCTAATAACACGGATTGAGATTTCAGTACTGCACTGGCATACACTACTGGAAGTTATAAGTTCCTGGAATATTAGCAGGATTTTTTTTTTTTGCACATTTTAAGAGGTAATTATTCAATGCTTTTTATGGGAAAAGGGAGCAAATACAATAAGGTTCATGATTAGGGTTTGCATACACTTTAGGCACAATTGATTGAATTCAGACTGACCCTACCTGTAAGTCCTCTAAGACAATATGGTAGAAACAGACAAGTGAATCTTTAAAAAAAAAAACTAAAAGTTTCTGCAATCACTTTCCATAAACATCCTCTGCCAAACACTGCTCTCCCCCATCCTGGCAAGCCTTATGGTCTTTCCAATTTAGAAATAAAATAAAATACCTCATATGAAAATAATAGAAAAAAAAAAAAAACAGCAGCATGTTATGTCATGTTAAAATTCTGCAAAGACATATATAAACATACGTATTAGAAAATATATAAGTGCTCTTTCTAAAAAATATATATATATATAGATTATTGTTGAGGTCGTCAGTAAATGATGTTTTACAGGCACAATACAAATATATGGCATGTACTTTGTGTGGAACGATAGGCTCCTTCAATGGCCACAAAATAGCATTTCCGATAATTATGGATCCCAGCAGATTTCACTTTATCTGCACTGCAGTCCACTGCCATGCTGGCTATTGTGTGTCACAGTATGGGATAGATGGTAAGATAAATAGGAATAATACATTGAAGTGAGCGGACCCTTCTAATTTTAAAAGCCAGAATGCAGCAAGCGGAAAGGATGGAGGTTTAAGAATATGTTCTCCAACACAGAATGTGCCTCCTCTGCAGACATGAAAAGTAAAGGGGTAGTATGCCCACAAAGTGATATTCTGCTGCCAGTTCAGGCCAACTGAGTTGTCCAACTACCCCCAGTAACATCTTGTTGCTTGCATACAGAGAACAAAGTAAACAAACTGTAGCCTTCATCTGGCTTTATCATCTTTGGTTATTTGCTGAGGCCTTCGAAACATATCCAGCTCACGTCAAGAAATGGCCTTGTGAGAAGGTTATATGTGAAGGTCAAAATGGTGAGGTACAAAAAAAGTACCAAGAACATCCAAAGTTCACCAGTTGTTCAGATACTTATGTATTTCTCCGTGCTGTCATATTTAATGGCAAGATGGTGGCAACTTCCTTCAGAATCCTGTGCATTTTATAAGGACACATAGTCGCATTTATTTCCCAGAAATGTGCAAAGTTACCACGTCTTCGATGGAAAGATCTTGTTGGCAAATAATACTATGAACATTTTCTAAAATGTGTCGGTTTAGTTCACACGTAGACTGGCTGGCAGCTTTCTGTTTCACCAGATTTTGTCCTACTTTCTTCCCGCAGTTCTTCAGAGGGCAGCGCTTCTGCACGAGATGGTTTAGGGTAGCGGAACGGGTAACCATTGTCATCAAAGAACCTGCGGAAAGTGAACTCATAAAAGGCATGTTCGGGGTGTTTGTTGTTGGGAGACATGAATGTGTCCAAGGCCATTGTGCTGTCCCCGCTGTCGTTCCAGGGGCTTTCCTCATCCACCGGATCAAAGTTTGAAGTGTCCATCGGGTGACTGATTTTTGGGACATAAGGTGCTGGCTGCCGCCGAATGTCAGTAGAGAAGTCCATGGTACGGAAGAAGGGGTGAGCCTTTATTTCATCAGCTCCATTCCTCCCCAGTCTGTTCTCTGCTGCACAACAAAGCTTGGTAATTAGATCTGTTGCTTCTGGGCTCAGGATAACCTGGTGGGGAATGTGAAGCGTGTTCTCCCAGTTTATTACCTACAAAACAATACAAAATTATTAAAATTATAATTTAAAAAAAATCATAATTAAAAAAGGATTATGGACCTCTTATCAATCATACAATTATCTCTCTACCTCAAAGTCCCTACTTCAGTATGGACATAGAGCTGGAGGAAGAGTTGGCAGGAGCCTGTGCATTGCAACCACATTCCACTGAACGCAGCTGCAATACTTTGTAGACTCATTTGCAGAATATAATATGTACATTTTTTTCTACAAATATGGGTGCATTCATTTTTTTTTTTTTTTGCAAAAGGTGGACTTCGCTTTTAAGCTCTATGGGTATTTAGACAAAATATTTTTGTTTGGTGTCCACCTTCAAAAAAAAATTTAAGAAGTCCTGTATTATTTAAGAGTATTTTTTGGCTGTCTGTTTTACTAGACATGTGCAATTCGTTTTTTAACGAATTTCGACAACTTGGTTAATTCGGATATTTGTCGAAATTTGTTAAAAAACCTGTTTAATTAATTTTTCTGAATATTCGTAAATTTGAAAATCAGAATGAGAGTTCAAACAAACGAAAGTCCGAAAATTTGAAATAATAACTTAAAGTGGTGTTGCCACCCAAAAAAAAAAATTGTCTTAAAAATCATAAAAAAAATAAAAAATAAATAATTGAAAAAAAAAAAAAATGTTTTACTCACCTCTAAATGCCTGTTGCTAGGGGGTCCCTCGTAGTCTGCCACCTTCAGTGCCCGGGCACTGACGTCACTTCCCCTAGGCCCCGCACAGTCATCTGGGACCTGTCACATGTCCCAGATGAGTGAGCGTCGAATCATGGTGCACGGCGCCGCTCGCGCATGTGCAGTGGGTGCCCGGCTGTGAAGCCCACATTAAGAATGCCGACGCCGCGAGCGGAGCGGGGAACGAGGGGGGGCTCATTCCCGCGCATCGCTGGACCCTGGGACAGGTAAGTGTCCGATTATTAAAAGTCAGCAGCTGCAGTATTTGTAGCTGCTGACTTTTCTTTTTTTTTTTTTTTTTTTTTGTGGGCCCTCCTCTTTAACTATTACTAATTAATTCTAGGTATTGGAATTTTCCGTGTTCGCCTTTGCACGCATGCACAGGAACTATTTTTTTTTCTCTACAGTGTACCTTTAATTTTTTTTATCATTTTTATTGTTCGTGTAAGGAAGGTAAACATCCCTTATAACAGCAATAGGCAGCGACAGGTCCCCTTTACTGAGACATCTGGGGTCTCTTCTGCCCTTAAAAGCTTTGGATCATACCAAGATCAGTATGATCTGATGCTTTCTACAAACCACTTATGATTTCTTTATCAACCAGCGAAACTGAAAGTGATGCTTCTGGTTTCTTAAACCATAGAGATGACCGGAGCAGTTCCAGTCCCTGATCAGCTCTATGGTCAGCTGGCAGAACCGCTGCCTACAATTTCTGGTTCCCCAGTGGGAAAGGAGAGCCCGGGAAAGTGGTGGCGGTGGGGGTGATCTATTTAGCCGCTAAGATTGCTTTTACAAGAGCTCTGCTGGCTCTAAAGAACAATACCAGGATGATGTCTGCAGCTGCAGGCATCATCCCAGTAGATTTACTCAAAGTCAGGCGACATACTGGTACGTTGCATGGCGTAAGGGGTTAATAAGCAGTAGCTCAATTGCTTTTTTCCAGAGGATGAAAATTCTTAGGTGTGAATTGGTTATTCAGGAAATAGAAAAGGCGGCTGACCGCACTCCAGGCCTTGTACCAGACAAAACATCTTAAGTTTATTGAGATCTTCACATTAAAAATTACGAGTCACAACTCTAACATACAGATAAAAATAGTCAAAAATAGTCATGGAGTTTGGTTTCAATTTGTATAGCGTATCTAAATCTTCTAGTACATCTAACACTCCCCTCTCCCCAGGCTGACAATGCTGCATTCATCGATCTGACTCAAAGGGTTCTAAACAAAAACAAATGTCGCCTGAAGAACTTACCTTTAGCTGCGTTTCTGTTGGGTTGGATGCTAGGAAAGGAGGCTGTCCAACTAGCATCTCAAAGAGAATGACCCCCACACTCCACCAATCACAGAGCTGAGTGTATCCTGCAAAACATGAATAGAACTTAGCACAACAAGAAAAGACAAAAATCAGTTCATCCATCTTAGTGAACTGATCCTAACGTGTAGTGTAGTAATAAACCTATTTCCTGCAAATAATTTTTTTTGCAAATTATCTTATTTAAAATGGAAGCAAAAACATGCACAACGCCATTCGTGAGTACGATAGCATGGCGAGGAAATATGCAACAAGAATACTAAATGGATTTTGGTATAACAGGGCCATAGTTAGGGACCTACCAAACAGGCATATTTTGGGAATTCTAAGTATTGTAGAAATGCCTCAGAATATCATTTCTATTTTCGGCCAATCCCATATCTGATGCCATGAATTTTATCTTCGTCTTGAGACATCAGTGTGCTTATTCAGGACAGATGCACTAGTGGAGTATATACTTGGTATATGATGCACGGTTGTGTTTGTTTATTGTGATATCCAGCCACTTATCTAATGTACAGAATCACAAGGCTCCATTTGGACTTGAGCTTTGTTTTAGGATAACGGAGTTTAAAGGAGAAATATGGCCAAAGCTCCTTTGGCCCTACTTCTCCTGTGGGTCACAGGAGTGCACTTATTCCTGTGACCCAGATTCAGCAGACAGCAGGCTAAAGTCTACTATCGGCCAGTCTAGACTCTGCAGGGATCCCGATAATAATGTCAGCATCTGCCCAGATGCCTGGACCCGCTGCTGGCTCAGCCTCTCACCGCACAGCTGAAAGTCTTAGCTAATCACTCCCACCCCCTCCACAGCCCAGTGCTCCAGAGAGTGCTGGAGGGACAGAGCACAGAGCAGGGACTGACAGCCAACACTCTGTGCTTGGAGAAGACCCAAGAACTGGGCGATCTGCCGTCTTTGTTCACTCAGTTCTTGGTGTAGAGCCAGCAGAGGACAGCCATCTAGGTGAATACGAAAGTTTTTTTTTTTTTTTTCTTTCCCTGCAATTTTAAGCACATTTACTGCTGATGTTGCTACTACTTGTGTGGGCTCTGAACATAAACTGCTTTTTCAAAAAAAATATATATATATTATTTTTTTTAGCTTGCTTTTGGTTTTCCTTCTGCCAGTTCCAGGCAATACCTCCATCTACTGCAGGGGTAGGCAACCTCGACCCTCCAGCTGTGGTGAAACTACAAATCCCATCATACTTCTGCCTCTAGGAGTCATGCCTGTAATTGTCAGGGTCTTGCAATGTCTCATGGGACTTGTAGTTTCAAAACAGGAGGGCCGAGGTTGCCTACCCCTGATCTACTGCATCTAAGCACTAGAGAAATACAGGCTCATTTTTTTAATAGGGTCAGATAGCTCATCTAGTCCGGTTCCAGGCAGCTAGATGGAGGAGTTCTCAAAACCGATACCAAGAAACAGCATGACCTCTGTATCACTCTTCTCATCTACATGAACATAATCAAGACATTCAAGTGCTGAATCATGAGTGTAGTGTGCCTAATCACTTATTCTCAGGCTCCCTGCAGCCAAAGTTAGTGAAATATTGTTTTTGTTTTTTTCATGTGTAAAGATTTTGATGTTGTTTCTAGTAGTATAGTGATGGTGTCCATTAAAAATACAAAGTTACAAAGTATACTTGCAAATCAGACTCATCGTGCTTAGCCCTCTTGACCTATTCTAGACCACCTTCCACTAACACTAACTGGCAGTTTGGGGGATTAATTTGAGTCTAGTAGTTAATCCCCTCTTATTGATGCTAAGTGACATATACTTTTTGTTACCGTATATACTTGAGTATAAGCCGAGATTTTCAGCCCTTTTTTTTAGGGCTGAAAGTGCCCCCCTCGGCTTATACTCGAGTCAGCGCCGTCTGCCTACATGATCAGAGTGTCATGCAGACAGACGGCAGTGTTCAAAAGTTGCGCCGCCTCCTCCTCCTCCTCCATAATAGGAGGAACACTAATTTTCCCAGCAGCGAGTCAGTGTTCCGCCTATCACGGACGTCCTGTCATTCTCATCTCATGGATGAGGATGAAAGGATGTCCGTGATAGGCGGAACACTGAACACTGATTGCTGGGAAAACAGAGTGTTCCTCCTATCACGGACGAGGAGGCGCGGCTTTTGTATATTGGAATGGCCGCCGTCTATTTTGCCTTACATGCTGATCGGCAGGATCAGCAATGGGGGACACATGATGAAGACTGCAACGGTGGACACAGATTGCACAGGGAGGCATACACAGGACACAGATCGGCACACGTAGGCTGCAATGGACACAGGGGGGCATGCACAGGACACAGGGGGGCATGCACAGGACACAGGGGGGCATGCAGCTGCAGATGGGCATTGTTGACCCTCTTTTCCACTTACAGTAGCTGCTGCATTTCTCGTCCTCGGCTTATACACGAGTCAATACGGTTTCCCATTTTTTTTTGTGGTAAATTAGGGGCCTCGGCTTATATTCGGGTCGACCTATACTCGAGTATATACGGTATTTTAAACTGGGGTGCCCTGGGATTCTGTATACATTTAAAGGGTGTCATAACTGAAAAAAGTTTGGGAAAAGCTGGTTTACCCTTTTCAGGCCAAAGACTCAGGAAATGCCCCTATATATAAGTCTATGTGGACTGAATGTGCAAGGGCACACCTGATGAATTCCTCAAATTGTCATGTTGACATTGACAGCATCATCCATAAAATCTCCATAGCCACCTCATGATCCTCATTTCATCTGATCTTCTGAATGACCCAAAATCTGAACCAAATATATACAGGCCGGTGTGTTCTCTGGTTCAGACACCTCTCTGATCCTGCTTTAGCCTCTCTCCCACTCCAGCACAATTTTGTGTCTAAGATAGGATGAAATGTTTACTGATTCTTTGTACTTGTTGCCTGTAGTTGTACTCCAGGTCCTCCTACAGTAATGGTCTTATATGGCTTAGCCTTATGGTTGCAACTGATCTCTTTTTACACCGCTCACCTTTGCGCAGGAGGACTTCAGGGGCAATGTAATTGGGAGTCCCTACTAACGAGTGAGCAAGACATCGATGGTGCTGTCTCTTAGCTCGCTGTTCCAATGTCTTCAGTCTGTCTCCACACCTGCAATTAGACACGTCGTCCCACAGCTCACTGGGTTCCATACTGTCCTGCCGAATGTGGCTCCCTTAAATTGAAGTTGCATGAAAGGAAATATGTTTATTACATTTTTATGGGTTGAAGGCAGACTTGTATTCAAATTGAAATGAGTTAGATATGTAAAACTTGCATTGCTGTTTAAGCTATAATGCATCTTTCTCAAGTTTTCTCTATTTTCAACAGCTTTCTCACAATACTTGTTCGAAAAGGCTAAATTTAAAGGAGTTGTAAAGGCAGAAGGTTTTTTTTTTTTTTTTAATGCAATCTATGTATGTAAAACATTTTGTGTGCAAATAAAAAAAAAAAGAAGAAGTTTAGGCTGGGCATAAAGTACTAATCCAATTTGGAATATGTTCCCTTGTTTCCTTTTCCTGGTATACCAGGAACAAAAATAAAATGAAAGGAGCATATTTGTGAGAGATAGTTAAAGAAAGCAATAGAAAACATTATGAAAAAGCCCAACCTTTCTGCACTCTAATGCCCCGTACACACGGTCAGAAATTCTGATGGAAAATGTCCGATCAGACCATGTTGTCGGAAAATCCGCCCGTGTGTGGGCTTCATCTGACTTTTTCTGTCGGAAAAAATTTGAGATCCTGCTCTCAAATTTTCCATCAACAAAATCCGATCGGACTTTATCCGATCGTGTGTAGAGAATTCCAAAAGTGCCACGCATGCTCAGATCAAATTACGAGACCAAAGCTATTAGCCTCTACGTAGTTCGGTCGTACGCAACGAACGTCACCACGCTCAGAATGATCGGATTTTGTCCGACCGTGTGTATGCAACACCAGCGTCGACGGATTTTGTGGTTGGAATTTCCGACTGTGTGTACGTGGGCTTACCCTGCCCCCCCCTCACCAAAAAAATAAATAAATACATCTGCTTCAATAGGAATACAGTTATCAGGAAGGAAAGGTTTGCCAAAACAGCATTTACATCTGCTGAGATAATGTAGAGTCACACATAATAAGGAACAGCTGAAATACATACTGAATAGCATTATGCTTCGTTCACAGTTGTGTGATTTCGAATGCAACCTTTACACTCTCTGGCACTTAAGTTGCATGAAAGTCACATCAAAGTAGTACAGGAACCTTTTCAAAGTTGCATAGATTTGAACGGGTTTCATTGAAATCCATGGGCTGCAACTTGTCATGCTACTTTGTGTGTCCAACGTCGCATGACAATTTGCACGGAGCCTTACCCATCAGTCTGCTTTGGAAGACAGGATTTTCACATCTAATGCCAACTAACCTCTGAGCAGAGGACTATAATTTTTTTTTTTAGAATGTGAAATGGAAAATATGACAACCACAGAAGAACCTACCTTTCTGGTAGTATTTTGAGTTATGCGTCCACCTGAATCCTGTACAAAGACCAAAGTCTGTTAGCTTTATATGGCCATCCAGGTCTATAAGAATGTTATCAGGTTTGATGTCCCTGTGAATAAACCCCATTTTGTGGACACTCTCAATGGCCAGAGTCAGCTCTGCGATATAGAACATGGCCAGGTGCTCAGGAAACACCTCCATTCGTATAAGTAGGCTCATCATATCTCCTCCCGGGATATAGTCCATCACAAAGTACAAGTTGTCTTTGTCCTGGAAGGAGTAGTAAAGCTTCACTACCCACTCATTGTCAGCCTCTGCTAGGATGTCCCTCTCAGCTTTGACGTGTGCCACCTGGTTTCTGTTCAAAACGTCCTTCTTTCTCAAAGTCTTCATGGCGTACAGAGCTTTGGTGTCCATTTTACTGGCAAGGCATACTTCACCAAAGGCACCAATGCCCAGAGTTTTGATCTTCACAAACAAAGACTTGTCCATTTTGGCTCTTTTTAGTCTGTTGTAGTTGGATTCCTTTTGGTATAGAATTTTCCGCATTTGTTCTTGAACAACTTCACCAAGACCAGCCTACAATTTACAAAAAGATATTTCATAAAAAATTGTGCTAAAAAAAAGAAAAAACAATAGTACCATTTCACCTTGGTTGACACTAGAAGAGTGGACTTTTGACATACTTTTTTTTGGACATTTGTTTACATTTTGGACTATTTGCATATGGAATTTTGATAAGTATGTATATCTGTACACACACACAAACAAAAGGCAGGGCTCGACAAATCCCAGGCATCAGAATTTGCATCCAGGCGCCTGGGTTTTTCTCAGCTCATGCACTGTTGGCACCAGGCATTTCTGCATTTCCAGGTAAGGGTTACATACTGATTACTGGAATCATTGGCCCAGGACCTGCTGATTGTCGGAGCGAGTGACAGGACAGCAGGGATGTGATGGTTATTAAAAACCAGCACATCCCTTAGTAAAACAGTACACAGCACAGTTACATTACATACCCTAGACACACAGTTAAACATTTACTTGCCCCAGATGTTAACCCCTTCCTACCAGTGTCATTAATACAGTGACAGTGCATTTTTTAGCACTGATCACTGTATTAGCTTCACTGGGGATGTCAGTTAGCCAGTGGCAGAATGCTGCCATACTATCACAGTCCCGCTCTAAGTCACTGATTGCCACCATTACTAGTATTAAAAAAACAAATATACATTTATTGGGATTTTTTACGCATGTAGCAGAATACATTTTGGCCTAAATGTATGAAGACATTTTATTTTTTTATGGAATATGTATTATAACAAAAAGTAAAAAAATTGTGTTTTATTTCAAAATTTTCAGTCTTTTTTCGCTTATAGCGCAAAAAAAAATAAAGTGGTGATCAAATACTACCAAAAGAAAGCTCTATTTGTGTCAAAAAATAATTACATAAATGTCCGTTAATGCAGAGCAGCGCCGTATAGCAAAAAAGCTTTGTTAGTTAAAGCGTTTGTTGCCCCAAAACGTCATATTCCTGATATGTGGCTGCTGTACCATGTACTTGTATGAGAAAGTCTCCCATTCTCTTTGTAGTGCTTCCGTTGTGTGAAATCCCTGGTGTTCCTGCCAGTCCCTCTACGTTCCTATTAAAAACTGACCACAATAAGCAGCAGAGCACACTGTGGTCAGTTCTCTAGCTATGCTTGCATCTCCGTGTGCTCTCCTCCAATGATCAGACTTGTCTTTGACACGTCCCCGCTGCACAGCCATTCACTGGGAAGCTCAGTGTACTTCTGCTTCTCCTCCCCTCCGCTCTTATGCAGCTGAGAACAGAGGGCATGTGATCACTTATTAAAAAAAAAAAAAAAAAGGTATTTAGAATGTATTTTTATATCTATACAAAAATGTTTTCCCTTTCATTTCCATTCTAAACGGAATGGCTTGTTTTACAAGGTGATCATTTACAAAAAACTGGTTACTATCTTCAAAAGTAAAAATTTGTCAAGCCCTGACATAAGGATTATGTATGTGAATATATGTGGTGTATTTTTGAATTTAGGATGGGGGATTTTTTTTTATTTTTCATGGAAATATTTATAGCGCCGGTTTCCCTAACGTTGTCTACAGCCAACTTTAGTCATAGGAAATAAAGCACAGAAATAACAGTACACTGCTTTTGTTGTGCTTTATTTAGACCTCAAAGATGCAATAAAAATCAAGGGTTTCAAATCAAAGTACAGCCTCACACAGAAGAGAACCAACTTGTGCTAATTATTCCTAATCAGCAAACTAAAACATTTTAGGATCTTCAGCACCACGCAAACATCCTACACCTCTAGAAATATGCAGCAAGAACAAAGCGCTGACTGACCGCCTACCGGCATCAGTGCTCATGACTTGTACTGAGCCCTACGCAGTGCAGGCAAGCTGCATTCACTATCAACAGGGATTTGGGTAAAAATAGAGGTATAATTAGTGTTACAAAAATATACACAAGCCAGTCATTCAGCTGTGCATCTAAAACCGTAGCTGCTATCACTATGGGGCAAGCTGAGTATATTCTTACAAAGACAAGCAAAACAAAATATCATACTGCTTACCCATATAGATAAAATGTTCAACAACATCTGAAGCGCAACTCCATCCAAAACTTTCTTTTATGTCACAGGGAAATTAAGCCATTGGACATTTTCACAATATGGACAGACACAATGGAAAAAAGCACTTTTTCTGTCATGTTTTTTTATTGCCATTTGTGTCTTCATTGCCAGGAGATGCCCATCTCTCTGTCCTGGTGGTTTAGGCAGACAAGGTGAGTGGCAATCTTCCCAGTGGGGACACAAATAATAATAATAAAAAATAAAAAAAAAAGAAGAAGAAGATGACAGAGGACTTAAATTGTAAAGCTGATCAAAATACTGTGTATGTGTACTGTCCTGGCATTTTCATCCCTCAAGAAATTATATAGGCCGTCGCTACATCAGGATTGATCGATTTTTTTAAATTATATATATATATATATATATATACACACATACACACACACACACACACACACACACACACACACACACACGCATACATACATGCATGCATGCATACACACACACACACACACACACACACACACACACACACACACACATATATATATACATATATATATATATATATATATATATATATATATATATATATATATACACATACATACATATACATATATATATATATATATATATATATATATATACACATATATACACATATATATATACACACACACACACACACACACACACACACACACACACACACACACATATATATATATATATATATATATATATATATATATATATATATATATATATATATATATATATATATATATATACACATACATATACATTATATATATATATATATATATATATATATATATATATATATATACACACATATACACACATATATACACACACACACACACACACACACACACACACACACACACACACACCATAATTTGTAGACTTCAACTTCCACACCGACTAAATAATACAGTGGGGAAAATAACTATTTGATCCCCTGCAGATTTGAATGTTTGCCCACTTACAAAGAAATGAAGGCTCTATAAATTTTATCATAGGTGTATTTTAAATGATAGGGACAGAATATCAACCAAAAATCCAGAAAAATACATGATTCAAATGTTATAAATTGAGTTCAGTGAGTAAAATAATTATTTGATCCCCAAGCAAAACATGACTTAGTACTTGGTGGAGAGACCCTTGTTGGCAATCACAGAGGTAAGACATTTCTTGTAGTTGGTTACCAGGTTTGCACACATCTCAGGAGGGATTTTGGTCCACTCTTCTGTACAGATCTTCTCTAAATCCTTAAGGTTTCTTGGCTGTCGCTTGGCAACTCGAAATTTCAGCTCCCCCATAAATTGTCAATGGGATTAAGGTCTGGAGACTGGTAAGGCCACTCCATTACCTTAATGTGCTTATTCTTGAGCCACTCCTTTGTTGCTTTGGCGGTATATTTTGGGTCATTGTCATGCTGGAAGACCCATCCATGACCCATCTTCAGTGTTCTGGCTAAGGGAAGACGGTTCTCATCCAAGATTTTACAATACATGGCCCCATCCTTTGGTCCCTCAATGTGGCAAAGTCGGACTGTACCTTTAGCAGAAAAACAGCCCAAAGCATAATGTTTCCACCTCCGTGCTTGACTGTAGGAATGGTGTTCTTAGGGTGATAGTAAGCAGTTTTCTTCTTCCTCCAAACACAGCGAGTCGAGTTAATGCCAAAGAGCTAAATTTTGGTCTCATCTGACCACAGCACTTTCTCTCAATCATTTATATGTTCATTGGCAAACTTCAGACAGGCCTGTACATGTGCCTTCTTAAGGAGAGGGACCATGCGGGCACTGCAGGATTTAAATCCAAGGTGGTGTATTGTGTTACCAATGGTTTGTTTAGTGACTGTGGTCCCAACTGCCTTGAGATCATTCACAAGCTCCTCTCGTGTAGTTCTGGGCTGATCCCTTACTTATCACATGATCATCCTTACCCCATGAGGCGAAATCTTGCATGGAGCTCCAGACTGAGGACAATTGATGGTTATTTTGTATTTCTTCCATTTGCGAAAAATCACTTCAACAGTTGTCTCCTTCTCACCAAGCTTCTTGCTGAGGGTCTGGTAGCCCATTCCAGCCTTGTGCAGGTCTACAATCTTGTCCCTGATGTCCTCTGACAGCTCTTTGGTCTTGCCCATGATGGTGAGGCTTGAATGGAAGAAAGAGATTCTATGGACAGGTGTCTTTTATACACATAATGAGTTGTCGTTGGGAGCGCCTTCTTAAATTGACAGGATTAATCTGTGTACCACATGAGCACATACTGTAGCCAGTCTGCGGGGGCCAGTATTATTGTCGGTTGGTAGGGGATCAAGTACTTATTTCACATTTGTATCCTGTTTTTTCTGGATTTTTGGTTAATATTTTGTCTCTCTCTATCACTTAAAATACATAACAATTATAGACCCTTCATTTCTTTGTAAGTGCAAAAACCTACAAGATCTGCAGGGGATCAAATAATTACTTTCCCTGCTGTAAATACTGATTTGGGTTATTTTTATCAAAGAAATGTAGCAGAATACATTTTGTATATATGTATTTTTTATTAACAGGAAAAAAGTTTTGCATTTGCACACTAGGTTGGGGCATGGGACTAGGAACCAATCAGGTGTACTGCATGCAATTATGCTTGACAAGGAACAAGCCGATAGGAAGCAGAGGGATGACCTCATCAGTCTGCCGCTGCTCCTTCACTGTCATGTAATAAGGCTGGAGGTAGAAAGGGGACACCACTGTATTTCTTATCTGTAAATGGTGCCATCCTCCTTGCTTTGGGAGAAAAATATTTAAATCTCAGAAGTGGATGGACAGAAAGACAAATCCTTTGGAAAGTAAATCAGTTCTTTGTATTTCATCCATAACTGTTTGGATGGAAAAAAAATCTCACAAGTCTGTAAAATTTTGACTTAAGCCTCGTACACACTAAAAAAAAAAAAAAAAAAAAAAAAAAAAAAATCGGTTGAACATTTTTCATCTGAGGAACAATCGTATGATTTTCTGATAGTATGACTTTCGACAGCCGATTCCGACCTTCCAAATTAAACTTTCCAAAGGGACAAACACTAAAATGTTTCTTGTATGGAAACATTACGAACTTTGTGTACCATTTACAGAAAAAAATCAGAAGCGAAAGACTGCGCATGATCAGAAATAATAAACAAACCAAAAAAAAAAAAGCCTGTCGTACGAGAATTTTCATACATTATTTCCTTCCTCGGTTCTGACTTGCTGTGAATCAACAAGGAAGATCGGACGATCGTTTTCTTGATTTTCTTATAGTGTGTACCCCACTTAAGATATGATGAAAAAGGATTACGTAGTGGTTACATTTAGTGAACGATGCATGTCAAACATGATTAGTAGATTACGAGATACAGGCAGCTAAAGTCATATAAAATTTTTTTCCTGTAAAGGCTTAAGATTGCTCTTCCTCCCACCATTTTTCCCATATATTCAATTTGAATTGCCGAGGTATGAGACTGGTTTCGCTTAGGTAAATATTAAGGCCTAATGTAATACAATGCATTATAAAATAATGGGATTTGTCCTTCGCTATTCTCATACTATGTTTTGAGAAATCTAACTGAATGCGTTTGTGGACTCTTGTGAAGAATTCCTCTTCAAGCCAGACAATATTTGGTCTCCTATTCTTAGGAGTAATAAACTGCTAGGATACTGGAGTGCGAGTCATTCCTTAGGGTGCTATTTTTAATAATTACTGAATATGGAATTTCATTAATTTCATATATACAAACAGAATTGGAGGCAGAGGGAAAGGTTCAAGAATTCTGGTTAGATTACCCTCTCCACAGCTGTTCACAGTACAGTCAGAATTAGACTATCTGGAAATATGTGGAGCAGCAAAATGCCACTAAATATAGTAAATAAATGACAGCTTCTTCTAATTTTAACAAAGTTGTATTCCTTATTGGTGCCCATGATCTGTCTATATGTCTTGCCTAGGAAGATCTGCCACCTGCTTCTATTACCGCATACATACCACTGTCTGATCAGTCACTATACTGCATGAACATTTAAGGGCATTTTATCTTTCTACATGCCTAAGCACAATGAGAATAACTTAGAGGCATTGCCGTTAAAAAAAAAAAAAAAACCCAAGGTAATAAGCACACCTGAATACTTACAACAGCTTCAAAAACTCTGCAATTACCCTCCAATCTGATCCACCTAAGGGACCTTTCACACGGGACGGATCCGTAATGATCCGCCCCGTGAACATCCACTGCCCAGCGGGGATCGCTCCGTTGATCCCCGCTGAGCCAGCAGATGACAGGGCGGTCCCTGCACACTGTGCAGGGACCGCCCTGTCAGATCTCCGCTCTCCTCTATGGGGGGATCGGATGAACACGGACCGTCTGTCCGTGTTCATCCGATCCGCTCTGCAGACGGCTAGAAAAATAGGGTTTTCCTCCGTCTGCAGAATCAGACCATAGCGGAGACAGGCGATATCGGGTGTCAGCGGATGCTCATCCGCTGACACCCGCTATCCCATAGGCATGGGATGGATGAAATACGGACATACGTTCCGCATGTGTGAAAGGGGCCTAAACAGAAAAGGACAGATCCCTTTCCTATTTATTTTTTAAAGGGCCCGAGTGGTAGGTGGGTGTAAACGGACACAAATCTGTTTACAACCGCCTGTCAATAGGAATGCATTGACCATTCGATCAGGTCTATCTAAAAGACTGACAGGTGGCCCTGATCAGGTCATCCGTGTGAAAGGGGGCAAAGAGATGCACTTCCTTTGCCTAGCACTTATGCCCTAAAGAAGAATGTCTGTCTGTAACTTATTTTTTTAAATGGGTCCCCAGGAGCTGTTAGTCATAATGGCTTGTTTAACCGCTTCCCGACCGCCGACTGCATATATACGTCAGCAGAATGGCACGGGCAGGCCAAAGCACGTACCTGTACGTCCCCTTTAAATGCCTGCCCGTGGGTCGCGCGCACCCGGTCGGAAGCTCCGTGACCCCGGCCGCGGGACCAGCGGACCCGATCGCCACTGGTGTCCCGCGATCGGGTCACGGAGCTGAAGAACGGGGAGAGGTATGTGTAAACAAACCTCTCCCCGCGCTTCCTACTCTGCCTGTCATTGATTGGCTGTTCCCGGTCATCGGGAAAGCCGATCAATGACGTCAGACGTCAGCCCCACCCCCTAATGTAAAAAAACACACACACGTCACAGCCCATAACCCCTCCCCCTAGTGGTTAACTCTTTCACTACAACTGTCATTTATACAGGAATCAATGCATTTAAATAGCATTGATTGCTGTATAAGCGACAATGGTCCCAAAAATGTGTCAAAAATGTCCGATGTGTCCGCCATAATGTCACAGTCACAAAAAAAAAAAAAAAAAAAAATCGCTGATCGACGCCATTACTAGTAAAAAAAAAAATATTAATAAAAATGCTATAAAAACTATCCCCTATTTTGTAAACACTATAACTTTTGCGCAAACCAATCAATAAATCGCTAATTGTGATTTTTTTTTACCAAAAATATGTAGAAGAATACGTATCGGCCTAAACTGAGAAAAAAAAAAATGTTTTTTTTATATATTTTTTGGGGATATTTCTTATAGCAAAAAGCAAAAAAATGTTGCATTTTTTTCAAAATTGTCGCTCTATTTTTGTTTATAGCGCAAAAAAATAAAAACCGCAGGGGCGATCAAATACCACCAAAAGAAAGCTCTATTTGTGGGAAAAAAAGGACGCCAATTTTGTTTGGGAGCCACGTCGCACGACCGCGCAATTGTCAGTTAAATCGACGCAGTGCCGAATCGCAAAAAGGGCCTGGTCCTTTGGCTGCCAATTGGTCCGGGGCTGAAGTGGATAATCACACTATCAATGCATTATGGCAGACATACCTGCCAGACGATCACCTCCAGTGCTGTGTTGTCAGTGCTCTCGCTGGTCACCAGCGCTTCAGTCTACTCCTAGTCTTCCTTCAGAGTTTAGTCTGTTTAGCTATTTGGCTAGGCTGCGATAGTGTCACTCCCATGCATACACACGGGCACACAGAAGTCACATATGGCACGAAAAGCTGTGCGTGCATGGCTCATTATTAACGCTGACAAGGAAGGGAGAAGCAGTTATGGCAGAAGAGACTAATAGGTTCTCTTTTGTCATAAAACTCCTGCCTGTCAGACTGTTTTTTAGGTTCAATTCCCCTTTACACTTCCTACTTGTATATCTACAGTGTGAGATCATCTAAGACACTCTGTCTCTGAATGCTAGTCTCGTGAGATTTAGTGAGAGATTTGGGTTTTCCCTCTAATGACTCATGATCTGATGGCTCATAGAGAAATAAATAATCAAGAAGCAGCCGGAGAGATATCTAAAACACAGATTTATAGAATGAAGGCATCAGGGAGATTCTAGCACTGTAGGCCCTCATGTAAAGCTTGGGTACAACTTAATTCCTTGGCAAGTGGAACAGTAAGCAGCACAGGATTGACACCAAAATAAGAGGAGAAGAGGGGTGAGTAAACCACGGGCCTCATACATTCAGAGAACATTGTGTATTCCATGAAAAGAAGACAAGATATTTTGAGAATGGACAATGTCTTTCACCAAAAAAATAAATAATAAATAAATATACATATAAAAAGGAGAACAAAAGCAATTACCTCTGCCATCTCTTGTTCCAACTGTAACCTTCTATTGATCTTTTGCTGATAGGTTTTAAGGACGTTCTCCACATGCTGTTCCATGTAGAATTTGAAGGCAAAAGGAGAATAGCTTTTAATCCTGGACTCCCTCTTCTCCTCATCTCTGCTATTTTTACGCACGGGTACAGGAGATGTCTGAATCTGCTTTTTGTCCTTTCCAGATTTTGTGGTCTTGGAACTCTTGCTTGCTTTCTCATGTTTTACTTCTGCACTGGCTTCCTCTGCTTGGTTGCAAGTTACATTATCAACAATCCGAAGGTTCTGCTCTACACCTTTACTTAAAGAGTTCATATCATGCTGTTCTGAGCTGTTCTGGAGAAAAAGATGTTTTGGATAAGGTGGCGGTGGAAATCTCATGTCCTGGTTGCCATAATCCACTTCAATCCCATAAGGACCTGGCCCACTGACAGATAATGGATGTGGCTCATGCATCTCTACATTTTCTGCCGCCTGTGCTTGTGATGCTAGCCATCCAGGATGGGATGGACCAACTGCTGTCTGAGGCTCTGGTCTAACCACCCTCATGCTCATCACTGGCTGGAGAATATGGGTGGCAGTAACAGTAGTGATGGTATTAAGTGAAGCCATTGATGGATCAGGTTTGGTTTGAGAAGTTTGCCGAAGTTGCACCTGTTTAGCCTTTTGGTGGTTATTGAAAGAGTTGGTTCGGCTTGGTACTTGGGATTCTGTTCTAAAAGAGACATGTTGTCGTGGAGAAGCATCTATTCCAGGCCCCTGAAGAGAATCCCGGCGGTGCTGGGTATTTGGCCATTGGCAGACACCACCCATATCATATATATCCATGTTTAGACTATTCTGTGATGGTGGAAAAGCATTCTGCGGTGTGTCAGGATACTCATTTGCATAGGGAGATCCCCTTGACATAACCAGCATCTGATGAGAGGAAGGACTTGACTGCTTGTGGTGAGGATGTTGCATGTAAAGGCCTGCCGGTGCTTGCTGATATGTATGACCTGGGCTAGTTTGTTGCACTGGACCTTTGCCCTGGATATTTACATAATTGCTTTCTTGTTGCATTTTGTTTTGAAATGATGGGGTTCTTTGGACACCGTACCCCATAGGGTCCCCCTGGACAATGAGGTGCTGTCGGCTATAATGGGGACTGTTTGAAGAATGGGAAGGTTGCAAGGGTAGACCTTGACTGGTGTGGTTCCCCATAGTGTAAGTTATTGCAGGAGACTCAACACCGGTGGCATAAGCCTTCTGCTGATGCTGGTGGCTTCCAGGAGAGTTGTGTGCTGGTTGCCTCTGTGATGGTCCATTCATAACCCCAGCCTGGGGAGCAGAGAGCAAGTAGTCCATGTATTGCCGTGGTACATCATTAAGCACAGTGGAACCATCAGCAGGAAAGCCAGGTCCCTCGTATGGTGGATTATTAACTGGATGATATGGTGGAAATGGTTCATTTGGTCCTTCAAAACTTGATCGATGAAGAACATTATTTTGGCTTGTGCCTTTACCTTTAATATGAGTGATTGAAAAAGAAATATATCAGATATAAACAGACAAGATTTCCATTTATTTATGTTCTAGATCAAAATGTGAAAAATCGAAATTTCTTCCTATTACCAAATTCTGTTATTTATTTGGTCAGTTATTTTATGAACAGTTTTGTCTTTTGTGCTTACAGACACCACCTCCTTTTTAATTATCTTATGCTCTGCTAGTTTTGCTTATGCAGATTCTAAATATTCATGTTGACAAAGGAGGATGTTTATTAAAGGAGTTGTAAAGTTGCCTTAGAATACCCCTGGATTACCCCTAATACTTACCTGAGCCCCTTCTCTGTCCAGTGATGTCCACGAGGGTCATCTAGCTGTTGTGCAACCTGTCAAAGTAAGGCAGTAAAGCTGGCGCTGCGTCTGTTCATTCCAGGTGAACTAAAACACTGGATCAGTAAAATATCCCCATGTGCACAAGGCCCATTCACACTTATGTGCTGCATAACACACTTGTTTATAGGTATTACGGTGTGTTGTATAAAGGGGGGCCATTCATTTGAAAGGCTTTCAACATGGGTCAATACATTAAAAAATAAAAAAAACACACACAACACCTGCACTGAATGACAGTGTAAAACAAACAATGCAAACACAGGATTTTGTGAAAGTTTTAGATTATACTGTACAGTGAGGAAGCTTTCAATAATAAAAAAATTAAAGTGATTGTAAAGCCCCATACACACGGTCGGACAATCCGCGGACCAGGTCCGTCGGACCATGTCCGTCATACTTTGTCTGATGTTGGTTTTGCGTACACACGGTCGGACAAAGTTGTCGGAAAATCCGATCATTTTGAACGTGGTGACGTTTGTTGCCTACGACGGGACTACGTAGAGGCTAGTAGCCAATAGCTTTGGTCTTGTAATGTGATCTGAGCATGCGTAGCACTTTGTCCGGTCGGACAACCGTACACACGATCGGGTTTGGTGTGATCGGACCGGGTTGACGGCAAATCTTTCCAGCAGGAGATAAGACTTTGTCCGTCGGACAAACCGACGAACACTGTCCGATGGTGCATACACACGGTCTGATTTTTCAACAACCTTGTCCGATCGGACCAAATTGATGAAAAAGTCCGACCGTGTGTATGGGGCTTAAGGGTCCATTTAAAAAAACAAAAACAAAAAAAACAAACATATAATTACTTCCACTGTGCAGCTCGTTTTGCAAAGAGTGGCCCTGAACCTGCTCTTTCGGGGTCCCTCTGCGGCCCCTCCCTACATCAGATAACCCCCTAGGAGAAGCGCTCTCCTGGTGGGTTACCTTGTGGGCGCACTCCCGAGTCCAGCATTCGGCGTCCATAGACTCCCAATTCAGGACTCGGCCCCGCCCCATTGGATTTAATTGACAGCAGCGGGAGCCAATGGCTGCGCTGCTATCAATCTATCCAATCCAGAGCTGAGAACACCGGGCAGAGAGACAGCGTGTCCCTGTGGGTCAAGGTCTAGGGCTCAGGTAAGTAAAACGGGGGGCTGGTCACTGGCAGGTGTTTTTTCACCTTAATGCATAGGATGCATTAAACACGTAGGTTTACAACCCCTTTAATAGTTTTATGTATGACTTGCCAACTTACAGAGTGCAGAACAAAAAATATTCTATATTTGCTGTGTCTACCCTTTAAAACAACATCATCAATTCTCTTCAGTACATATGAACACAGCATTTTTGCAGGCACATGCGATCTCTGTGCGATGCGATTTCAGCCATACAGATAGTATGGCTGAATTTGCATTTGTTCTCACCATGCGATCCGATTCCTGTCCGAGTTTGCAGATCGCACTGCGATATGTGAGCTGATATGGGGGTGTCATTAACATTTCACTGACACTCCCAGCAGCTCGCATACCAAACAGGTAGTAATGATGAACAGGTGAAAATTCAATCATGAAATCTAACATAATCAGCTGCAAAATGCACTTTACAGGTAAAAAAAAAAAAAAAGAAAATTTTGCATTTTTTTTTTTGGAGCCTGTAAAGCAGTGTTTTTCAACCTTTTTTCAGTCAAGGGTCCCTTTAAAAATTATGGACAGTCTTGAGGCACCCCATTCTAAAATGTAAAAACTCTCAAAAATGTCCAATAAAAAGAAAAAGAAAAAAAAAGTAAAAACTATTTTAATAGTCTTACATAATGCAGCAATATCCACACAAGTAGGACACCCAACGTTAGATGGGACTTATTCTTCCAAAGCAAATACACTTTTGTAAACTGGTACTGACTAGTATTCCAATGTTTCCCTTCTCCCTCAGTTTTTCTTAATTACTCAGCTAATGCAGCCCTAGCGCTGATGGAGAGGAAGGGGCAGGAGAGGGGGAGACAAGGATGCTGTGCAGGCGACTGACATCCTCCATATCAACTGGTGATGCCATTGGTTGTTAGGACGCCGGATAGTCTGTGGCTTTCTGTAACTAAGAGGCAGGCTCAATCCACCCGCTGGCTTGTATACAATTTTTGGACAATATTTAGGCATTTTGCCAAGGCACCCCTGAAGAAATCTCAAGGCACCCTGGTTGAAAAAGGCTGCTGTAAAGCTTTTTACCAGTGATCAGCAGATCGCTGGTGCCATGCGGGTCTCCTGCAGATCTGTCAGTATATCTGTGTACCGTACGGGCAAGCAGTGACCGAGAAACTCTTTAAAATCTCAGCAGCTGTGAAAAAGTTCTGTGTGATACTGCAAAAGAGAAAAGCGAAGACCATAACATTTCTGCACATTACCTGGTGATGTCTGTTTGATGACTTGGACAATCTGTTCATTACGAGGGTCCAGGTAACCCATCTTACTGATATATTCCAAAGCTGCTTCAATGCTTCTACTCCCTGTCTGCTTCAAAGCCCTAATTGCCATTTCCTAATGAGAAAAAAAAAACATTTATTATTTTTTATATATAAAACAACATATTCACTTTTAGGTTTTTTTGTTTTTATTTTCGATATATTTTTTTATTTGGAGCAATAAGCAGAATTATAGTTCTGACACATATATTTATGTAGAGTTATGAATGAACATATTGTTACAAGTAAGATTATAGAGCTATATCTGCGTTGTTAATATAATAGAACAGGTAATATAACACTGTTCATTAAAGCGGTGTTCCATCTGGGGAAGCTAAAAGTAAAAGTCAGCAGCTACATATATTGTAGCAGCTGACTTATAATATGCAGCCTTTTTGGCTTCACAGCCAGTTCCTTATTGCACATGCGTGAACTGCTTAGAGAGAGAGCGAGCACGAGAGGGGGGGGGGGGGGGGCGAGGGAGAGAGAGAAAGCGCGAGAGGGGGGCGAGAGAGAGAGAGCGCGAGAGGGGGCGAGAGAGAGAGAGAGCGCGAGAGGGGGCCGAGAGAGAGCGCGAGAGGGGGCCGAGAGAGAGAGAGCGCGAGAGGGGGCGAGAGAGAGAGAGAGAGAGAGAGAGAGAGAGAGAGAGAGAGAGAGAGAGAGAGAGAGAGAGAGAGAGAGAGAGAGAGAGAGAGAGCGCGCGAGAGGGGGCCGAGAGAGAGAGAGCGCGAGAGGGGGCCGAGAGAGAGAGAGCGCGAGAGGGGGCCGAGAGAGAGAGCGCGAGAGGGGGCCGAGAGAGAGAGAGCGAGAGGGGGCCGAGAGAGAGAGCGCGAGAGGGGGCCGAGAGAGAGCGCGAGAGGGGGCCGAGAGAGAGAGGGAGCCGAGAGAGAGAGAGCGCGAGAGGGGGCCGAGAGAGAGAGGGCGCGAGAGGGGGCCGAGAGAGAGAGAGGAGGGGGCGCGAGAGGGGGCGCGAGAGGGGGCCGAGAGAGAGAGGGCGCGAGAGGGGGGGCGAGAGAGAGAGAGAGAGCCCGAGAGGGGGGCGAGAGAGAGAGGGCGCGAGAGGGGGGCGAGAGAGAGAGCGCGCGAGAGGGGGCGAGAGAGAGAGAGAGAGAGAGAGCGCGAGAGGGGAGAGAGAGAGAGAGCGCGAGAGGGGGCCGAGAGAGAGAGAGCGCGAGAGGGGGCGAGAGAGAGAGCGCGCGAGAGGGGGAGAGAGAGAGAGCGCGCGAGAGGGGGCGAGAGAGAGAGAGAGAGAGCGCGCGCGAGAGGGGGAGAGAGAGAGAGAGAGAGAGAGAGAGAGTGCGCGAGAGGGGGGCGAGAGAGAGAGGCTATACAACATGTGCTTTAGGAAGTACAATCCGTCTGAACCTGCGGGTAGTTGCAAAGTGGCCCAGGGGACGTTTTCAGGATTAGATATTCATTAATTGGTTTGATTTGTTGCTCTTTGAACAAATTTGCAGAAAACAGAGGAAAAGCTTATGATGTGACTTTAGGTTTCGATGGTGATGGAAGGGATTACATTTATTTTTCTTGTACCACAGACATTACTAAAATAAGAGGTGTCATGACTGGCCGACACCTCTATGATGTCAGAACAGGAAGAGATTTTCAGTAACCCTCAATTATATTCCCAGTAAAGATCCCACCCACAACACACCCACTTACATTTGTGGGTTTCCTGCCATTACATATGAATGAGCACAGGTAGAAAATAAAAAATGACCTAAGCATTGCACTACAGTTCTAGGTTCTTTGTACCAATGGTTAAAACCCGTCATTGCTATACATGTCACATTTTTATACACAGCAGGAAGCGAGAGAAAATATTTTCAGAGGAGTACACTCCATACTCCGCTCCTTACTGGAATGTGTGCCCCCCATTCACAGATTTCCCTTTTACTCCTGTTCTGGTGAAAACTCACAGTTTCAGTCCAATGACACTGGTCACTCAGACAGATAGTAGATCTCCCAAAAAGGGACACAGGCAGTGATAAACACCTGACAGGGGGTTCAAACTCCTCACTACTGTATACAAACAAAACAGATTTTACTTAAACACACCAGAGATCACCACGATTTTTAGAGGAAAGTAATCATCTAAGCTGGGGGAACTATTGCAGATCATTTAGAAAGGCTGGAGGTGGGTGAGTGCTTTTTTATAGGAAAGAAAACCTGGCCTTTTCACACTGCTCAGACATGAAAGTCGCACAACTTTGCCAGGCGACTTCAGTGCAACTTTGAAGAAACTTCAGGGAATGCCTGTGTAATCTTCCTGTAAAGTCACATCCAAATCACATCAATTAAGATGAGGATCTGACTTGGATGCGACTTCCATTCAATTCTATGGGCTGAAATCGGACAGAAGTCAAAACAAAGTAGTAGGAAGTAGGAAGTAGTAGGAACCTTTTCCAAAGTCAGACCAACACAAGTCGGACCAGTTAAGATGCCTCTCATAGGGAAATATTGATTTTTACATGTCATGGGATGTGAGTTAGGTCGGAGCGCATGTCGCACCAGTGTGAACCGGACCTTAAAAAGGAGGATATAAAATAATATATATATATATAAAAAAATTAAAAAAAATAAAAAAAAAACATATGCAGTACTTCTCTACAATACAAGCACATTTCCCCACGTTTTATCCCTTTAAAGATCCTGCAAGTGACCAAAACCACCTGCTCATATGCCAGAAATGCACTATGTGCCTACTTTCCACTTGTAGACTCACAACATATGCCTTTTTTAACTGAAATTGCAAAAATTGGTGTCAGTGCTGCCCAGTTGTCTTTTGCTAAACTACAGAATCTATTCCCCATACCATGTGGACTAATTGTTCTGTAGTTTAGGATAAGAACGGAGAGGACTCCATGAGATAAAACAGAAGTGTGCACAGGACAGCCTTGAAATTCAGACAGGTGTATTTTTCACTTAAAGTGGTTGTAAACCCTTACAGACCACTTTAACCTACAGGTAAGTCTAGATTACTGTATATACTCGAGTATAAGCCGACCCGAATATAAGCCGAGGCACCTAAATTTTACCACAAAAAACTGGGAAAACTTATTGACTCGAGTATAAGCCTAGGGTGAGAAATGCGCAGCTACTGTAAGTGGAAAAGAGGGTCAACAATGCCCATTTGCAGCCTCACTGTGCCCATTTGCAGCCATAGGTCCCCCGAACTTCAAACTTGGTAGTTAAGGGTTCCTAGATGACCTCAAAATTTGGGGTCTCTGGACCCAAAGGGTCCCGAAATGACATTGCTGCAGATGAACACAGTTGACCGAATTTGGGGCCCCATATCTCGGGTCACTTGGTGCTAGGAACCACGGGGCACCAAAGTCAGTTCAGAAAATGTCAAGCACTTTTCTGCAGCAGAGAATTACATTTTCCGACCCGACTTTGGGGCCCCGTATCTTGGGGTCACTTGGTGCTAGGAACCCCATATTCGGTATGCAAACCCAGTGGAACTAGCACTGCAACAAATCCAAAGTGGCCCCGAGATACGGGGCCCCAAAGTCAGGTCGGAAAATGTCATTCTCTGCTGCAGAAAAGTGCTTGACACAAGTATAAGCCGAGGGGGGCATTTTCAGCAAAAAAAAATGTGCTGAAAAACTCGGCTTATACTCGAGTATATATGGTAAGGCTTACCTGTAGGTGCAAGAAATATCTCCCTAACCTACACGGTTAAGGAGATAGTTTCCTAAAAACGGGCACCGATGTCTACGGCGCATGCGCGCTGTAGACAATGGCGCAGGCGCACTGAGCGTGCCGTTAGTGAAGGTGACCGTGCCGTCACTGACGGCTCCCACCCGGAGTGACGTCATCGCTGCTCCGGCCAGTCACAGCCCTTGAGCAGCGATACCTGGAAGTCACTCCGGGTATCATGGCAGCGACGGAGGACGCAAACGAGGGTCGCTAGGGGGGCTTCGATCTCAGGTAAGTAATTCATAATGACCTATTTATGCCTTTGTCCTACAGGGTGTTTTATTTTTGACAGGGTTTACTTTCTCTTTAAAGGGGACCTTTCCCCCTTTCACTAAAAACCACAGCAGGATACAGCTCTTCATACAGATATGAAATCTTCTTACAGTCATTAAACAAGCAAGCATTTTCTGATTTTCCTTAAAGTGGAAGTAAACCCTCCTATAGTTTTCAGCCAAGGAAGCTGCCATCTTGGCCTCTGTTTAATCTACAACTGCCATGATGTTGCACATTTGATCAGTTAGGACACCAGCCATTGGATGGTTTGACAGTTTGGTTGAGAGCACATCCAATATGACAGGTAAATATTTTTCGAAACTGTTAAATCAATGGGTTTACTTCCGCTTTAAAATGGCTGTTTTCTTTTTCCATATCCTGCTTGAGTGAGGCACAGGTGATGTAAACCTGTCCTCACAGTGGCACCCTGGGAAGTTCCTGTCACATGTTCCAGGAGTCAGGCCCAGAGTTCTAGCCATAGTTCCAGGAAGTAAAGGGTAATGGATTCATCTGTCCTTAGTGAAAATGGCCACCGTGAGAAAAATGGGGAGGAAAAGAAAAGGCTTTAGGCCCAATGCACACTGCAATTCTTCTAAAACTCCTTTCTCCTTGCAGGAGCAAGCAAAAAAAAAAAAAAAACATTTAGGTGTGTTTAGGCATGTCAAGCATTTTGGTGTTCATTCGTTTCATGGCCAGAGCATTAATCATCTATTTTGGCCATTGAAATGAACGAACGCTCAAGCACTAAACATGCCTAGCCCTTAAACATATTTAGATGTGCTTCCACCCATCGGGCATTTTTTGGGGGGCCAACCGCTTCTCTCCTGAACACGCTGGACATAGGTATCTCTTCTGCCTCTAAAAATCCCTTCCTCTAAACACCTGTGTGCATGGACACATAGGCTAACCCAGAGGGGTGTTTAGGGGCCTAGTGTGCATGAGGCCTTAAGGTTATTTAATCCTGCACTACCCAACAATAAGGACAAAAAATACAGAAGACCAATGCGCAGCCTTTCAACTGTGGGTCAAAACAGTATTTCTGTAGATTATAAAACACAGCTATCAGTCACAAGTAAAGATAAACTGCGTAGCTAATAGGAGAATTTTCCATGCTATGAGGGAGAGAAGGGGCCATACGAAATACCAGCAGTACTCCACATACTTCAATAAATTAAAGTGGCCAGAGAAATGCACCTATACAACGGCATGTATCACGCAAAGGATTACTGGAAGTCACTGGCTGGAAGAAAAGCTGAGCTAATCTGACTTCTAGGAATTTAGAAACTTATTTAGATTCACAGCTAAGATTTCAGACAACCTCCCAATCTGGCTGAGCAGAACGGGCAAAAGACGTTGTGGACATTGTCCTTCCCTGGCCCGGTGACTGGCTCACAGGGATCAGTTGTTGAAAAGTGCCTCCTTGGGTTACAAGTTAAAGCCCAACTTCAGGCTATTTTGTTATAGTCCCAAGAAGTAGTAAAAATTGAAAAATGCAGTTCTCACTACAATATTATTATACAGGATTTATATATCGCCAACAGTTTACATAGCGCTTTGCAACTTGAGGGTAGACAGTACAAGTACAATACACTTTAATACAGTAGGAATCAGAGAGCCCTGCTCCTTAGAGCTTACAGTCTAAGAGGGAAGGTCAAGAGATACAAGAGGTAGTAACTGTGGGGGATGTGCTGATTGAGACGATAAATGTACAGTTGTTAGGTGGGGGCCAGATAGACTTCTCTGAAGAGAGGAGTTTTCAGGGATCGTCTGAAAGTGGATAAAGTACGAGAAAATCTGACAGATTGGGGTAGAGCATTCCAGAGGATGGGAGAGGCTCTGGAGAAGTCCTGAAGGCGAGCAAGGGATGAGGTGACAAGGGAGTTTGAGAGCAGGAGGTCTTGGGAGGAGCGAAGAGCACTGTCCCCCACAGTAATTCCTTTTCACCACTACATGTGTTTAACCGCTTCCCGACCGCCTCACGCCGATGTACGTCAGCAGAATGGCACGGCTAGGCAAAACCACGTACAGGTACGTGGCCCTTTAAGAGCCTAGCCATGGCTCGCTGAGCTCCGTGACCATGGCCGCGGGACCATCGGACCCGATCTCCGCTGGTGTCCCGCGATCGGGTCACAGAGCTGAAGAACGGGGAGAGGTCTGTGTAAACAAACCTCTGCCCGCGCTTCCTACACTGCCTGTCATTGATCGGCTATTCCCTGTCATCGGGAAAGCCGATCAATGACGTCTGACGTCAGCCCCGCCCCCTAATGTTAAAAAAACACACACGTCACAGCCCATAACCCCTCCCCTCCCCCTAGTGGTTAACTCTTTCACTGCCAGTGTAATTTATACAGGAATAAATGCATTTAAATAGCATTGATTGCTGTATAAATGACAATGGTCCCAAAAATGTGTCAAAAATGTCCGACGTGTCCGCCATAATGTCGCAGTCACAATAAAAAAATAAATAAAAAAAAAATAAAAAAAATCGCTGATCGCTGCCATTACTAGTAAAAAAAAAAAAAATATTTATAAAAATGCTATAGAACTATCCCCTATTTTGTAAACGCTATAACTTTTTCGCAAACCAATCAATAATCGCTAATTGCGATTTGTTTTACCAAAAATATGTAGAAGAATACATATTGGCCTAAACTGAGGAAAAAAAAATGTTTTTTTTTAATATATTTTTTGGGGATATTTATTATAGCAAAAAGCAAAAAATATTGAATTTTTTTCAAAATTGTCGCTCTATTGTTGTTTATAGCACAAAAAATAAAAACCGCAGGGGCGATCAAATACCACCAAAAGAAAGCTCTATTTGTGGGAAAAAAAGGACGCCAATTTTGTTGGGGGCCACGTCGCACGACCGCGCAATTGTCAGTTAAAGCGACGCAGTGCCGAATCGCAAAAAGGGGCCTGGTCCTTTGGCTGCCAATTGGTCCGGGGCTGAAGTGGTTAAACATACCATGAAGGCCCACCCTATGGTGCCCTGCACTTATAGTGTAACGATGCAGATAGTGGAGCTAACAATGACAGAGCCAACGTCTGCATCACTGAGAGATACCCACCACTTGACGGGAGGTGTGGAGGAGTTGAGTCCTGTATATCAAGTGTACGGCCAGAAAACATCTGGAAAGATACAAGTTGAAAAAAGAAAACGAAACAGCAAAAAATCCTAGATGGCCAAGGCACTTCAGGGGGGAAAGGAGCCCCTGAAAGGAGCCTGTAGTTAGGCTTTTAAGCTTAACTGAAGTCTTTCATCTTTTCATCACTTTATGGTCCTGTACCTCTGTATATCATGATTTGTGACTGATTTTTGCTAAAGCCTCGTACACACAGGCAGAATGTCGGGAGACATTTACCGGTACTTTTACCAACATTCTGCCCGTGTGTGCATGCTGGAAAACAAGCTACCAACTGACTCCATATCAGCGCTCTCAGACAAAAAATAAAATAAAAATAAAAACATACGGAGGCTCCACTCGTTTTCCGACCTCCAAAAGAAATTTGATCTACCCCGCCAGGTATTCTATGGATACCTACAGATCAGGCACTATGCCCAGTCCATCGCCCCGACCCTTCAGTTTTCGGCGCCAACGACGTTCGAGACCATAATACTGGAGGGAGCTGCGAGACGAGGTTTCATATCAGATATATATAAGGTGCTAAATGAATACTCCTTCTCTGACCGAGGGAAACATGCATACATGCTTCGCTGGGAGAAGGCCATAGGCGAGGAATTACCAGAGACCACCTGGCAAACGATTTGGTCGCAGGCGGCAAAAAGCTCCTTCTGCACACTCTACAAAGAGAATGCCTATAAAATATTATACTTCTGGTACCTAACACCAGATAAACTGCACGCTATATATCCCTCCAGCTCGGACAGATGTTGGCGCTGCCTGTCGGAAAAAGGCACATTGTATCACATCTACTGGACATGCCCCAAGATAACAGCTTTCTGGGGGGAAACACAACAGCTACTCTCAGACCTAGCGGGAACACAGATTCCTAATTCCCCGAAGTCTTTCCTACTGGGACTAATGCCTCCACACATTCCCAAACACACCAAAAAACTGCTCAGCCATGTCCTAACAGCTGCGCGATGCCTGGTCGCTCTCTGCTGGAAACGGCAAAACCCACCCTCCCAATCAGAACTATACGCTAGAATAAAGGATGTAGAACTGATGGAAAAGATGACAGCCAGGATGCACGATAGACTTGAAATACACGACAAGGTCTGGGAGGACTGGCGTAAATTTGAGGGTCCGCCCGGAGCCGATGGTCGAGCCACACCACTACCCCCTTCCCCCCCTCCTCCCCTACCTTTTTCTTCTTCTTCTCCCCCACCAACTGTGTCTTCTCACACCCTCTCTGCCCCCACTTAGACTGGGAAGAGAACCGAGTTATAAACGTATGCCTTTTTGAAAGTTTACATATACTACTGAATAACGACACTAAGTTTGTTGATTAAAAAAGAAAAATGTAACTTATCTGTATTACCGAACCCGATTGGGCACAAACGTTGCTATATGGAAGATACCATAACGCTGTATTGTTATTTCCTTTCATTTTTTGTAAAACAATAAAAAGTTAATTGAAAAAAATAAAATAAAAACATAAATCTGTTGAGCTTTAGGTATATTAAAATAAAAGAATTGAATTAGAAAGTCCTAATGTAAGCTGCTAGCACAATATGTATGGGTACAACATAAACAAAGATATAGTGAAAATGGTGCAGCTCTATATTTCGGTAAAGGTCCATAATAACAAAAATCCATATACAAGTGGTGTTTGCTAATGCAGAAAATGCAGCACCCGAACACACTGCCTCTTACTCTCTAATGGAATAAATTGCGCAATGGATATTACTCAAATGATAGCTCCAACAGAAATCCACCTGAGGGATATTCTCCAGCATCTCCACCACGTCATCCAAAGTCTCAAATAAACATAAAAGAGACACTCCTCATATTGCAGACATCCCAACAAAGGTTTATTGTAAAATTCCGAAAGAATAAACAATCACATTTCAAGAGATTGAAATTCGCATATCATAAACGTCCCACAAGATGGGCTCTGTGTCCAGGCATGTAGTCGCATCACATGTCTCTGACTCTACGCATTTCGTCATCCAACCCCCCCCCCCCAAACTGAGACACAGCGATACCCAAGGTCAGTGAAATCCAGCAAATAGAGAAGCTCATCTTATCTTGAGAAATCAAGAAGCAAAATACTTCATACTGAAAACTACCAGAAAACCATAACCACCTGGTGTCAGAACTCCTGAATACTGACAACCCCTGGGCAGTTGGAATGCACTGTTAAGAGTCTTGAGGGAGGATGGGACCTGGACTCCCCTTTTTGCTCCCTAACGTCCCCCTCCCATCACTATCCCATATATTGTTCTCTCATTCCTTCTTCTATTCCCAGCCATATGTGCATTGATACACAGCGGCCCTGAACCTCCTCATATAGGGGCCTTCCACCAGCACTCTACTTTCCTCCTCTACTGTGTCTGACCCCATAGCAAGTCGCTTGCTGTGAGGGCAGACATGTGGGCTTGCTCCCGAGCTAGGCTGTGTACGTCCATAGACACACATGGTGTGGCTCCGGCCCAGCCCCTCTCTCTGCCCATAAAGTCCCATGGTGCCTTCTCCTGTTTTATGTATTTATGTTATGTTAAATTGTAAGGCATAATGGCCCTTCCCATTAGGAGTGAGGGCTTTGCCATGTTTAGATATTGAATATAGGGGATTGGACTATTTAATATGCTATAAACAAAAAAAACTATTTTGGCTTTAGACATACTTTAGCTGCCAACAAACATGAACAGGCAGCCAAGTGTGCTCGAGTACGCTTTCACAGAGTTCCCTGATGTCTTGGGAGCCCAGAAACCCAAAGCGCAAATCTCCTTGCTGATGCAGAAACATTTGCACAATCTACTGCTTTTAAGAATATACTGTACAAAAATCCTAAACTGTGTCACCAGTAATGGACTCCATTCACATTAAAAGAAAGATCATCATGGATAGGTTGGGATTTATTTGATTTGACCAGATCAGATTGTGTTATCATTGTACAACTCTTTGTGATCCTCCCTATGACTGCCAGAAGTTTTGTTTGTGAGTTTGATAATCTTGAAAATGGTCATGGAACAATCTGTACAATCTGTGTGGCTAAATTATTTTGTAACCTGGACTAGAAAATGGAGGTTAGGGTTTGATTGGTTGAAACTGAAAACCTCCTCTTCAAATAACATATTATAAATATTAAAGTGGACGTAAACCCCCCCCCCCCCCCATCGTTTTCAGCCAAGGAAGCTGCCATCTTTGCCTCTGTTTAATCTTCAACTGCCACGGTGCTGCACATGTGATCCGTTATGACACCAGCCATTGGATGGTTTGACTGGTTGAGAGCACAGCCAATGTGCAGTTAGCATTCCCGGCATTCCTTTTTTTTTTAAACTGTTAAATCGATGGGTTTACTTCCGCTTTAAAGTGATTGCAAACCTCAGACATGAAATATGAACAAAGCATATCCCTATATAGTGTGTACTTGATTCAATCTAGAGCATTTCTGTCCGCTGCCTCGTTCCTCTATCAGCTTGAATCACTTCTGACACCAAAAGAAAAATGGTGACAGGGGAGGGCACAGCTTATGATCGACAACCTCATCTCTGTTCCTTGTGAGCTGTGTGAAGGGGGGCTGAAGTTAAATCAGTGAGCTGATTGGAGGGAAGGGGCTTCCCTCCAATCAGCTCACTGATTTAACTTCAGCTCTCCGCCCCCTGTTTTTCAGGGCGGAGAGTTCATGTGTAAATTCTGCACTTTGAATGTAGCTGAAGCTGAAGTTAAATCAGTGAGCTGATTGGAGGGAAGGGGCTTCCCTCCAATCAGCTCACTGATTTAACTTCAGCTCTCCGCCCCCTGTTTTTCAGGGCGGAGAGTTCATGTGTAAATTCTGCACTTTGAATGTATGTAAGGGAAATGCAGCTGCAGATAAACAGGTACAACTTTTGTAGGGTGATTGGTCTCCTCTCTGTGTATCACCTGAGGGCAGCCACTTCACTGGGTATATGTGAGGGTTTACATCCACTGTAAGCATCCCTGTGAACAACAGAAGCCACGTACGTACCCATTTGACTTCACAATTATAGACACTTTCACATACAAATTGAAGCAATATACATTACAATTTAAAACTGCCATTATAATTTGGATGCGACATTTACTGGCGCATAAGATACTCTAGTGTTTTAATGACTTGAGATCAGTTTCACCAAAAAGGAAGATTTAGCACTAATCTAGAGTCAGTGATGAGGAATCCAGATTGAGAACATGTGTGCCAGGCAGGCAGGGGGGGGCGTAATTCATGTATGTGGAACGCACTCGCAGAAACTCATCATTCTTGCCATTTTTGTCATTCTCTTGTGAGAATGTAAACATTTCATACCTGCTTATTAAAGACAGATTTTCAAGAAATGCTGCGGGTGAAAACGGTTTAACAATTGCTTTACTGCCTGGAAATACAAAACCTGCATTCTGCCTTTTAGTTTCCCATTTTGGAACTCGCACGCCAGTTCTCAATCGTGTATGTAAGCCTTAAATCTTTTTTTCAGCGTTTGCCATCATGTCCCAAGGTGTATGTATTTTCTCAAACAATTTTTTGTGACGAGGTTGAAAAGCTTCTTTCCGGAAGATTCTTCCAGTAAATGCAGTAGCCCATTGGGCTGCCTCTGCAGTCAGCATGTGCAACATAAAAATGTTTTGCTTAAAGTCTGGTTCTGGACTATTGGACTCAGGTCGGTCACAAGATGCCTTAGGGTCCTCTTCAGCTTAGTCTCTGGGTGGTCCTTACCATCAGAGTTTTTTACGACGAGAATTCCGATCGTGTGTACGCGGCATAAGTCTGCTTTTATCTCATGTGTCAGAGAATTTGTCAGGAGTTATCAGGCTGATAATAGAAGAACGGAGCAGGAGACAGCTACCGGACATAGTGCTTTGAAGAGAGATAAGAAAACACTACAGATATATGTGCCCAGCTTACATTTCATGAATCAGATTTACATCCATTTGGTGTAGAAATGTTAGCACTTTTGTACTGTGTGCAAACAACACATTGGTGTCACCTTTAATTAAATGCCCATCACTTTCAACCTTTTACAGCAATAGTTACAAGAGAATAAGCCGTTTTGTAGGAGGTATTAAAGTAAGAGTGACCGTCTTGTCATGGACAAATACAGAAACATAATAGACAGTTATATTCAACAAAGAGCAGCTAGAACAAAAATAACTCAAATACTGGAGAACTTCCTGGAAATAAGCTACGGAATCCCATAGTGCACATCCCAATAATTCCATTCTATTTTGTTCTGTCATTAGAAATCCACCTGTTTTCAGTCATTCTAAAAACATCATCTATTAGAAGAGGAATTTCTTTCTTGCAGTTGGGCCCTACAAATTTGTCCAGGTTTAATTCTCCAGCTATGTGGAGTATGTGACAAATCAGCAACATGTATAACTAATTCTGCAAAAGCATTCAGGACCAAAAATAATGTGTCTAGCCTGTGTAAAATATAGGCAGCCCAAGATGATAGATAGCTTAGCAGGCATGTGTCGGTGTCAAAGAAAGCCTTGAAAATAACGGAGTACAGACCAGAGATAAAAAATATAATAGAGCTGCACCGAAATTTCGGGGCGGCCAAAACATAATCAGTGAAAATTGTGTTTTCAACAGTTTGTCAATAAAGAAAAAAAATGCTAATAATAGTGCCGAAAACGCACAACATTTTGTCAAGATTTTACCACAATTTTACTGTGCTTATGGTGTGTTTTTCATAGGTCATGTGACTCAAAATACATAACGCATAGCATTTTGGTTGCGTTTCCAATGCATTTCAATGGGGAGGTGTTTTTTTTTTTTTTTTTTTTTAACTGACCAAAAAATACCTCAAGCAAGATTTTTAATACCACAATGGAAGCGCAACAGACCAGTGTAAAGACATACATAGAATTTAAAGGGATGCATTTTTCTTGCGCTAAAGGTGCAGATAATGGCCAACAATTATTTTATATTCATTTAAATTCATGATATTATTTAAAAAGTTGAATACAATATATATATATATTTTTTTTTTTACTGACGTTTTCGGTTTCAACCAAGTGAATTTTCGGTTTTGGCACCAAAATTTACATTCGGTGCACCTTTAAAATATCCAAAGCATAATGTTTAAAGGGTCGGTCAAAACAAACCTGATAGTTCCATTATGAATTGAGGCAGGCTGGCCAAATCAATCTCTGGCATCTGGATTCTTAAATGTGCAACTAAAGTATTATTTATTTCTGTTAACGTTCCCAAAAATAAAATTCCCCAAAATAATCTGTGAAATTTGCCCAAAGGTAAACTTCTCTTGCATTCTGTTTAAGGTACCCATAAATAGAAGATAACATTTGTTCCAAACAGACATTTTCCAGCTGGATATGGGGACAATCTCATGCACTGGGAAGCAGTAGATCCTGCCAGATGTCCACACTGATCGATCATGGAGGAAATAATGATCGTGCTTACAATAAAGACCTTTTAGGAAAGCAGTTCTGTAGGCACCTGTCAGGAAGGACATGCCAGAAAGGGCATACCATGGTTCCTCTAGATGGACTTCTGCGCCTTTTTACAGGCTAATTCATGCTTCCTCTCGTAGACGTAGGAATTTGGCTAATACTTATGCGCATGCAAATGGCCATACGTGGGCGCACACGTGCACATACAGTGGGTATAAGAAAAGAATCACCCCCCTTTAATGTGGGGTGAAGTCCTCTACCAATTCTATACAAGGCACAATTACCAAAGAAGATCCGATTCAAGAGATATTAAAACTAGAAGCAAGAGAAATATACAGGGCTGGAAAAAAAACTCATTATTTGCTGAAACATTACAAAATAAGTTATGTATTGTCAGACATGGCGCACTAAATTCTATACGCAGGAATGTGTTGCGTAAGCTGTAAATACTGGGCATACTGTTCATACTTATACCAGAGATAACTGTATGCCAAGTATTTCACATGTTCCAGCCACCAACATTGAACTTTACATTAACTAACCATAGCGATGTGTCCTTAGTAGACTCTAATCTTCATTCCACTTCTTCCTCACATACATGAACCGTTTATCCACCATGCCAAGTTCACTAGCTTACTAAGAGACAGATCGTGGCACTTCTAATAGAGGACAAGAGTTGTTGATAGCAAATATTCACATTCCACCAATCATTTTTCTAAAGCAAAGTTCTGGACAGGTTCACACAAGATAGCTCTAGTGAAGGTTAAATAGTAAGTCCAGCACATTTTATTATTTACAGGCATGTATAGAACATTGAAAATGTACACAGTAGATTACAGTTGATGGGATTGCAGTCTGAGGATACATGTACCAGATGTCGGCGTGACCATGGGGACCTTATTCACCTCCTTGCCCCAAATTACATTTGTATTGGAATGAGGTGGTGAACATGGTCAACTCGGTGTTCAGGATATCTTTACCGGTGGATCCCAAGGTATGCCTCTTGGGTGTGGTGGAGGAGTATGTGTTGGAAGTGCACACCAGGGAGGCAGTTCATAGGGTGCTATTCCAAGCCAGAAGGTTGATTATGCTCTATTGGAAATCTGAAACACCTCCGACTTGAATGGATATGCAAGATCGGGGATATGTTGTGTATGGAGAAACTCATCTACCAGCACAGGGAGAGTATGCAGAAATCTTTGGGCGCCGTGGCCGGATACACCAGGGCTTGCCACCGGTGGACCTAGTCACGGACAGGTTGCTTGGATGAATGTGGGGTAGAGAATCTGATTATAGCTGAACAATTGTAGGATTGGACATAGTGTGATGCTGTTAATTTAAATGTGTCCTGTGTTAATTGGTCATGTATGTGGACATGCTGATCATTGTTTTGATGTATATGGCTGTATACCACCTTTTGAATCAATAAAAACCTTTTTGTTGGTTAAAAAAAAAAAAGAAAAAATGTACGCAGTGCTTTGCATACTGTACATTTACATGAGCATCTGAACAGCATATCTTTACAACTGATAACCTTACTAAAGGTGGGCAAGATGTTCAGTCATTTCTTAGGAGTATAGCAGTGTGCCTATGGTTTGTGACTTTCCGCTTGTCAGAGAATAATTTTAACGGTTGCATTGTTTAACATATATGAAAACCTTAAAGTTAACTTGATCAAGTTTAAAAGAGTTAAATCAACAGGAGCCATTATAAACAGGCCTCTAAAAGCCCTTGTTTGCATGTCCATACACCTTGTAGAATGCAATGGGAGACTGTAAAGTCAGCGTGCCCCATTATCCAATTTTTTTTTATAAGCCCCTTTAATTCATGAACACAAACCTACCACCTACCTTACTTGAAGCCTAGCACACATGGGCCGAATGTCGTGTGACAGCCCGTGTGTATGGAACACGTCCGACGTGCATGCTGGAAAACCAGCGGCCAATGGGTTCCCATTCAGAGCTCTCAACCGATGGCTCAGAGTGCTGGTCGGTGTGTTCTGGCGGCGGGGCCATACCCCTGTCAGAACACAGCAGCTCAGCAGGGGAGATAGCTGTACCAACGTCGGAGTGTTAGTAGAGCAGCTCCAACCGGATAGTGTGTACCAGACTTTAGGACTGGCTCATAACTACAATGGTCCACCTCACCTACCATTAGAGTCTGTGTCAATGGACTTTTACTCACATCAGATGGGTTTTGCCTTCCTTACAAGTCTGTAGAAATGCAAAGCCCTCAAAAAATCCACACGCCTGCTCGCATTTTGCGAGTGGATTTTGAGGTCTGACGAGCTATTGGCTGCCTGGGAGCAGGGGGCGAGCACTGCCGGCAGCCTGGGTTGAATGGGAGTCCAGCGATCGTGGAGGGGTAGAGAAAGCAGAGCCGCCCAGATGATCAACGCGCAGGGAACACAGCTATCATTTCACATTACAGTACTGTGTTCCCCGCTGCTCGCTGTCACATATAGCCCCTCCCCCTGGTCCCGGACTTTGATAGACAGATCAGACGTCCAATCCCGGGACGGGTGATCTGTCAATCAAAGTTCCCCGGTCAGGTTGTTGACAAAGTTGTTGTTAATATTTTATTAGTATAACTTAATTCTGCATAAAACATTTAAGTCTCATTTAATGAGGGCTTGTTTAGGGGCAGGATTAGGGGCGGAGCAGAGGCAGGGTTGGGCGGGGCAACTGGTGGCGAGTAACCCTTGAGGCCTGGTTAGTAGCTCAGGACTTGAAATTTTGAGCCCTGTATGTGAGAGTGTGTGAGAGTGTGAGTGTGAGAGAGAGTGTGAGTGTGAGTGTGTGTGTGAGAGTGAGAGTGAGAGTGAGAGAGAGAGAGAGAGAGAGAGAGAGAGAGAGAGAGAGAGAGAGAGAGAGAGAGAGATAGAGATATATATATATATATATATATATATATATATATATATATATATATATATATATATATATATATATATATATATATATATATATATATTAGTGTGTGTGTGTGTGTGTAATGACCAGGGCTAAGTAAAATAAATAAATTGGAAAATATAAAATAATGCATACAAATTTTCATGCTTTTCCATTTTCTGCCAGCAGGAGGAGCATAAAGTATATGTAAACCCTCTTCTTGCAAAACATCTTATTTAGTTTAAAAAAGAAATGCAAGGCAAAACATTTTGTGTATAGATATTAAACGATTATTATAAATACCTTTTTTCCTTGTTATAAGTGATCACAAATTTCTCTAAGCTCCTTATGCAATGGAGAACAGAGAGCGGGGTGAGGAGAAACAGCAGTACACTGAACTTCCCATTGAATGGCTGTGTGGGGGAGGGTGTCAGGATCATTGGAGGAGAGCAGGCTGAGTTCCCAGCATAGCTAGAGAACTGACCACAGTCTGTTCTCCTGCTTAGCGTGGTCAGTTTTTAATAGGAAAGCAGAGGGACTGGCAGGAACACCTGCACTTGTCAGGTCTATACTGTGTATGTGAAAAGGAAATTGCAAATTCAAAACATTTAGACTGTATAATTCAAGCAATACATTTGACATGACCAGGAAATCTTTGTATACAGTAAGAGATGAGGAGCATGCAGACTTTTCTGTGGAAGTACTTGTGAAGCAATGTATGAATAAGAAATCTAAACATACTTAACATCAGAATGTACACAGATAGTTGTCATGCAGATAACAAAGACATCCAGCAGGAAGTTAATGCTTTGATACAAGAATGTGTGACAACTCCGGGTTTTTCTCATAAACTCCTGCTAATACAGAATTGGCTCAAGTTCTCATACTGCTGTTTGCGGTGAGCTGGATATGCAAACTGTCAAGTTTGATGAAAATATGTTGGGGAAAGTTGTGTGTACTGATCTATATTTAATCAGGTCCGGTCATGTGTTCCTGCAGCACCAGCTCTCCTGTATCAGAAAGCGGGTGCTACAAGGGAGAGGAGGGAGTCCCTGTCCTTGTTGAGCGCTCCCTGAGTCAGAACTGTAGGATCGCATGACCAGACCAGAATACAGAGACGTTAAAGTGGTTGTGATGGTAAAACATTTTCTGCTGCCCCCAAGCCTCCCCTAAATACTTACCTGAGCCCGATCTTGATCCAGCACTGTGCCCCAGAGTAAAGGCTCTCTCTCTCTCTCTCTCCTCAGTAGCCAAGGAGGCAGTAGCAGAAGCTCTTGGTCAATCACAGTCTGTGAGTAGAGAGCCAGGAGTGGGGCCAAGCCCCACTGTGTGTCAATGGGCACACAGAGCACGGCTTGGGAGCGAGCCCGCATTAGTGCCGCCTTCATAGCAAGTGGGGGCAGTCAGAGGCAAGTGAGGAGCCAGGAGCAACGACGGGGACCCCAGAAGAAAAGGATGGAGGGCTGCTCTGTGCAAGAATAACATGTATGTTATTTTACAATCCCTTTGAAGAGACAGATCTTTTATTACGCAGGATAGGTAGGAAGGGAGGGGGGGTGTGGAATTTTTTTAATAAAAAGTTAGACTTAAGGGCTGTACACACCTGCTGAATATCGGGCGGCATCGGCCGGTTCAATAGAAACCAGCCAACATTCTGTCAAAGGAAAAAAGGTCTGCAGATCGGCATCTGATCGGTGCTCTCAGCCATTGGCCGAGTGTTGACGGGTGTGTTCTGGCAGAGGGGCCATCCCACTGTCAGAACACAATAGCTCAGCAGAGGAGATTGCTGTACTAACATTGGATTGTTAGTACAGCAGCTCCTCTTGAGCTATTTCGTTTTTTTTCCATTCAGCCCCCTGGGTGGAACAAAAAATAAAAAAAAAATAAAAAAAAATTGGTGTGTATCAGGCTTTTCTTCCACTTTAAGCAAATATCCCACCACTAGACTACCTTTAGTTGCTTTGTCAAGAACACATATTTTTTGAGTTTTTATTTCAGCATTCACCTTATGGCTTTTGACAGATATAAATAATAATAATAATAATAAAAATCTGTGTATTCAGAACTGCATCATTAATTGTCGTTCTTTTAAAGACTGAATTGATCCAGCTTGGACCAATGTTGATATTTCCCCATCCATACCTGTGCTGTGCAAGCAGACAATCACTGTAGTAGTTGGTGCTACTACAGTGATTACCATGGTCTTTTGAGTCCTGTGCCAAGCAGCTGCTTATTTGCATTGTGAACACAGTGGGTCACTTGCTCGGCACAGCCACCATTTACAGAATGCCCTGTTTTTCCCCCCATTAACACAAGGCGTTTTCTGATTGGACAAGGTGGAGAAGCAGGGCATCACAATCTCCAAGCTGTTAAAGCTTTGTATGCATTGAAAAAAATTCAAGGCGTTCTGTGAATGGCGATTGTGCCAAGTAAGCAACCCACTGTGTACCCTATGCAAAAGGGCAGCCTGCTGGTATCACAAGTTGATAGTAAACCCAGTAATAATCAAATGTAGAGGAAATTATTTAATATAATAAAGAGTTAATAACATTTACATAGCCTTACAGCTACAAACAGCCCTTTGAGGGTAACCATAATGCTAATGCGGCCCATAATGAAATTGAGTGTGACACCACTGCCCTAGCACATGAGCAAAAAACTCAACCATCATGGAGTGTGAGGGGCTATACTTGGCCAACAACAAATTTTTATTTATTTTTTAATCTGCCAGTGTCTAAATCCTCCTATTTGACAGCAGTAAGGCCCCTTTCACACGAATGGACCTGTCAGTTTTGTCGGCGGACCTGAACAGGCGCTCCATGTTAGTCTATGAAGCGACGGATGTCAGCGGTGACATGTCCACTGACATCCGACCTGCTAAAATCAGACAGATGGATGGCCTACATTCGGATCTGTCCCTGGCGGATCGGATGAGATCTGATTAAAAACGGACATGCTGTCCGTTTACGTCCGGTCTCTCTATAGCAACCAGTGGCGCACGACAAGCCCCTCCCCGCTCAGTGAGCAGAGAGGGACTCTGTCATCCGCCGGCTCGGCGGAGATCAACAGAGAGATCTCCAGCTGAGCTGGCGGACAGAGACGGACTCTGTAGCAGCAGATCCGCCTCGTGTGAATGAGGCCTAAGGCTCCTTTCACACTGAGGCGCTTTTCATGCGCTAAAAATAGTGCCTGAAAAGCTCCTGAAAACTGCTTCCCATTCATTTCAATGGATGCTTTCACACTGGGGCAGTGCACTGGCAGGGCAGTGGAAAAAGTCCTGCAAGCAGCATCTTTGGAGCGCTTAAAAAAGCACCTCAAAAACGCCCCTCTCCATTGAAATTAATAGGAAGCGCTTGAAAATAGCTGCAAAATGTTTTTTCCTTAAGGTCATATTGTCGTGTGACCTTAAAAAAAAAAAAAAGCGCACCGCTAGCACCTCAAAAGCGTGCGAGAAGTGATTGAAAAGCACCTGACGTTTTATGGGCAGTTTAAGCTCTCAGTGTGAAAGGGGTCTTAAACCAAATGTTCCTCAATTCTACTATTCCTGTGAATCTTGATGACCGATTAGGAAACCATTGTTACTGAAAATACCTTGTTGTTCCTCATTCTTTACAGGATACCAAACACGGTACAAAGAAAATCAAGGAATGAGGAAGAAGAGCTATACAGCCAAGGCTTCATGGAAAAATATTATTTACAGGTAGAAAATAATAGGATCTGACTGAAACCCAAAGATCGAAATATATATCTGTGTGTACATGGATCATATTTATAGACAAGCATAATCGCCTGCACAGATCCATCTTTATTCGCCCATCAGCTTCTAACATTTGTTATATTTAAGGATTTCTCATTGCAGTATGGGAAGTTCAGACATCAACAGGACCTAATCTGACAGCAAAATACACAAATCACCCTACAGGCATTCAGTAGCAAAAGATCAGTGAATCAATCATTCCACACTAAAAAACACAAAGGGGTTTATTTACTAAGAGTGGAGAATGATAAATCAGGTGAACTTCAGCATAGAACCAATCAGCTTCCAGGTTTTATTGCCAAAAACAGAACAAGCTGAGGTTAGACACCGATTGGCTACCATGCCCAGCTGCACCAAATTCTGGAGTGCACCAGTTTTAGTAAATCTCCCCCAAAGCATCTGAAAAGTGAAGCTCCGGTTGCTCCTCGTTTCGTCTACCAAGACGTCTCTAGCAATGTTGTACAATCACAAACTAAATCCCTGTACAATCTCCTTTAGATTTACCAATCTAGTGTATGGGCCACTGTCTTATAGACACTATATAGCCTTAAAAGTTTATGGACATCGAACATCATATCTATATGAGCTTGTTGGACATCCCATTGCAAGACCACCCCCTCTGCAGCTATATCAGCTTCCACTCATCTTAGGAAGCTTTCTACAAAATTTGAAGCAAAAAGAAAATTCAAATGGTCAGGTAGCTAGAATAGTAGTCTTGGCTCACAATCAGTGTTCCAATTCATCTGGTGTTCAGTAGGATTGAGGTCACAGCTCTGTGGGCCACGTAAGTTCCTTCACACTTAAAGCGGTACTAAACCGCAGTTTTTTTTTTTACTTGTAGGCAAAGTTACAATGTGCAAGCATGCATCGCATACTAGCACATTATGTGAAATATACCTTAAAACAAAGCCCTCCAGCGGCACACTGTCACAGCTGACAGGGCTTCCATCTTCACCTGTCTTCCCTGGGGTTGGCGAGCTCTGGTCCTTTGATTGGATGAGCCACGGGAGCCGCTGTTCACAGCACAGGGCTTTAAAGGAATGGCACGGAGGCTTCACAAGTAAATATCTCCTAAACCGGGGGTCAGCAACCTGTAGATCGCCATCTACCAGTAGACTGCGGACTAAAGTGATTGGTAGATCGCAGTCTGGGCTTGCTGGTCCACCATTCCAGAGCATCACAGAGAGTTCAATGCAGCGGAACTACTTGGTGAACCATCCCTGGAGTGGTGGCTGGTGGCTCCATCGGTCTTCCCCTTGCTTCTCCCCTTGCCACGCGTCGTCTCCCTCCTCCTCCTCCTCTCTCTCTCTCTCTCTCTTGGCCATTAACATCGCCTCTCCTTTCTCACGACCCGCTTACTGACTGGCTGGGAGGAGAATCAGTGTTAGAATAGCGAATATTCATTCGCTATTATCACACAACTGGGTGGGCTCGGAGCGCAGTGCTCTGCTCCCAGAGCCCACCCTTTTTTGAAGCCTATTAGAGCCTCTGGCTCTAATCACGTGCTTCAAAAAAAAAAAAAACTCTTGGAGGAGGTGCAGAGAGCCACAGCTCAGGTGGGAGAATCTGTCCACAGGACAATATTAGTGGTGCACTCCACAAATCTTGACTTTATGGAAGACTGGCAAGAAGAAAGCAGTCACGTTTGCAATTTGCGAGAAGCAATGTGGGGGACACAGTAAAAATGTGGAAGAAGGTGCTCTGCTCAGCCAAGAGAGACCAAAATTGAACTTTTTGGCCTAAAAGCAAAAAGCTGTGTGGCGGAAAACTAACTGCAAAACACCCGGAACACACCATCCCCACCGTGAAACCTGGTGGTGGCAGCATCATGTTGTGGGGATGCTTTTCTTCAGTAGGGACAGGGAAGCTGATCAGAGTTGATGGGAAGATATATGGAGCCAAATACAGGGCAATCTTAGAAGAAAACCTGTTAGAGTCTGCAAAAGACTTAAGACTGGGGCGGAGGTTCACCTTCCAGCAGGACAACGACCCTAAACACAGCCAGAGCTACAATGGAGTGGTTAAGATCAAAGCATATTTAGGCGTTAGAATGGTCCAGTCACAGTCCAGACCTAAATCCAATTGATAATCTGTGGCAAGATTTGAAAATTGCTGTTCACAGACGCTCTCCGTCCAATCTGACAGAGCTATTTTGCAAACAAGAATGGGCAAAAATGTCACTCTCTAGATGTGCAAATCTGGTAGAGACATCCCAAAAAAGACTTGCAGCTTTAACTGCAGTGAAAGGCGGTTCTACAAAGTATTGCCTCAGGGGGGCTGAATACAAATGCACGCCACACTTTTCACATATTTATTTGTATCATTTATCATTTTCCACTTCACAATTATGTGCCACTTTGTGTTGGTCTATCACATAAAATCACAATAAAATACATTTACATTTTTGGTTGTAACATGACAAAATGTGGAAAATTTCAAGGGGTATGAATACTTTTTCAGGGCACTGTAAAACCTAAAACATGGAGGCATCTATCAAACATGAATACAGCTGTTTTGACTTTCATGATTGGATGGATTGCTCATCAGTGCAATCAGAAAACTCTGACTGCAGTGATGAGCAATTTCATGTAACAGATGTACCGTTCCAAGCTGATGGATCTGTAATGTAACAGATGTAACGTACCCAGACGGATACAGAATACAGCCGGATACAACACACTGCACAATCATGTGAGCAAGACTACTTCACATCGAAATATTAATGTTGCTGGCTGAAAATGTCTCACTGTTTTCAGGTACCTTCCATAGAAGACAAGGCAATTTTATGCAAAAACTGAGCCTTTGAAGCCAATTCATGAAGCTTCCTGGGATTCCTGACATCAGTAGCCCAGGAGGGTTCAGGATGGGGGTGGACAGCGTTCTCGCTAAAGCAGGGCTTGACAAATTTGCTTGGAATCTAGGAGCCAGGTTTTTTTTTTTTTTTTTTAACGACAACGACTGACAGGTGGCACTGGGCACCGTAGGACGTCCTCCCAGAACCTTGCTCCATTCGGGAACATCCGTGACCGCCAGGTCCCGAGGACCCGGCGCATCGCGGTAAGCGGCCGCCGATAGCAGCCGTTTACCACGTGATCGCTCTGTCAAATGACGGTGCGATCACATGTACACAAACCGGCGTCACGTCATGACGCCGGTTCCTTCCTCCCCTCTCTATTGATCGGTACAGTGAGGGGAGAAGCTGAGAGGGGGAGAGATGGGGCCAGCGCTGTGGGCTGGATGTGTAGTGCCCACAGCGCTGGTCAGTGACAGCTACACTGCCAGCACTGTGCAATACACCGCAATACTCTGCCAATACTCTGCCAATAAATTTTAATAGAAACAAAGAATTTAAATTTTTTTTTTTTACCGAATTTTCAGTATTTTTTGATTTATAGCGCAAAAAATAAAAAACCTAGCGGTGATTAAATACCACCAAAAGAAAGCTCTATTTGTGTGAAAAAAAGGACAAAAAATTAATTTGGGTACAGTGTTGCATGACTGAGAAATTGTCATTCAAAGTGTGAGAGCACCGAAAGCTGAAAAGTGCCCAGTGGTTAACATTGCATTAGCATTGTTAGAGGTGTTGCAATACCAACAGCCACCACAAGATGGCGCCATATCGCAGAAGTATTTCAGAAGGCCGCAAAGCCGCGGCCTAAATTTCTGGCCGGCGCGGCCCGATGCGATCATACGGCGGGGGTCGGTGTCCACAGGTTGGCGGGGTACCACAGCTGTGTCGCCCCAGGCGCCAGGACCCCAAATCTAGGTCGCAATTGCGCCCGGGGTTTGTCGAGGCCTACGCTAAAGATTCCAGCCACTAATATGTACACTGAAACTGAAATCTATTCATTGACTGCTAACGTAGAAAAATATTGTTTCAGACAGAACTCTACCTCCAGGGAAGGGTAAAATTCTCTCACGTAGTGGGTTGCCCCCTAACTACAAAGGGTTAAATGCTTGTCTAGTTACCCCATCCTACAATCCCATAGCCTTCCTCTAGACCAGGGGTGTCAAACTCAGTTTCATCGTGGGCCGCATCAGCATTATGATTGTGTTCAAAATGTCCAGCGCATCCCCTCCCCTTACATTAGATGTCAAGAGCCACCCCACCATCAGAAGTTGAGTCCCCCACTCTCCCTAACATCACAGTGCACCCCCTTTCTTTAGGCTGCTGCTGGGAAGAAGCTGGATGCATTGCTTGAAAGCAGAAAGTAGGGGTGGAGGAGGACCAGAGGAGGGCTGGAGCTCTCCTGCAGCTGCAGGAGAGGTGCGAGGGCCACATAAAAATGGCCTGGAGGGCCGCATTCGGCCCGCGGACCTTGTGTTTGACACCTGTGCTCTAGACTGTAATGCCGCGTACACGCGATCGGACATTCCGACAACAAAATCCATGGATTTTTCATCAGACGGATTTTGCCTCAAACTTGTCTTGCACACACATGGTCACACAAATCTTGTCGGAAATTCTGAACGTCAAGAACGCGGTACAACACTTACGACGTGCCGAGAAAAATGAAGTTCACTAGCCAGTGCGGCTCTTCTGCTTGATTCTGAGCATGCGTGGCACTTTGTGTGTCGGAATGGTGTACACACGATCGGAATTTATGCACACTGACTTTGTTGTTGGGAAAATTTGAGAGCCAGATCTCAAATTTTGTACGACGGCAATTCCGATGGAAACTGTCCAATGGAGCCTACACATGGTCGGAATTTCCGACAACAAGCTCCGATCGCACATTTTACATCCGAAAATCCGACCGTGTGTACGTGGCATAAGAATGGCACCCACAGACTCTTCTCCTCTATGCTCCAGCAGTGGCAGGTTCTCTGACATCATCAAGCCCAGTGCAGAACCCATAGCCTTGCAATGGACATGAGTAAGCCAAGGAAAAGTCCACTGCCAGAGCATAGGGGAGGAGAGGAGAGGAGAGCACTGGCAGGGGAGGGGGGATCAGATAAGTAAAACTGATTTTTTGGGGGCCCTAGCCCTAAAACATAATGTAACCCCTGCAGTGCAGGAGCAGCCCCACAGCATGGATTTTTCCTTTCCTTGGAGATGGGCTAGAAGGTTGGGTTCACACTCGTGCGGCTCTGCGAGCCACATTCTGTGTGGGCGTGGCAGCCCATTCATTAGAATGGGCGGCTGTGCATCCTGAAAATGCAAAGAAATGGTCCCTGCTCCAGTTTTGAAAACACGCCCCATGCGGATCCGCAAGTGCAGTGCGGTTCCCAGTGTGGAAAGCTGCGCTTTATTAGGATTAATGGCACCCCCGCGCATCTCCTGACCGGCAGCTCCCTTTTCTGTGTGGGTGGTTGCAGCTGCGGGAATAGGTGCGGTCTCCCAGCAGCAATCACCCGCACAGGTGTGAACCTAACCTTAGGGCGGTCCGCATTCCTTTGCGACTCATGTGCGATTCAGTGGAGTGCTACTTTTAAAAAAACGCAATGCAACCAGGCCTACATTTAGGGTGTCGTAAGGAATACATCAACACCGGCCGCAGATCGCACACCCAGTGCGAAAGGCAAATGCACACTAAACGCGGTTTCCCACACTGCATTCTGGTATGAACAGGCCCTAGGATAAACAGAACCCATAAATGTGGGGTCTAACAATAACGCCAAAGAAAATGCATCTATTTAGTAAGAAATCTGACAGCACTTCCTTTTACACTGTCATCAGTTTATTAAGCTTCTTGGCCTTCTCATGGTATAAAGTAAATTTCAGCTGATGAATGAACTTTTATACAGCAGAATATCTTCGGATCGGATTAAAAGAGACATGCATTTATTCTAATCAGGCTTCCATCTACCCGATCTGAACGTTTCCATACTTTGCGATTTTCTATTGCAATGATTTTTTCTAGACAGTTAAAATTTGCTTTGCATGCTTTGTTCTGACGAGCCAATTCAAAGTGAAGGAAGAGACAACGCCCCCCCTGGAAAAAGCCTGGAATGCTGGTAATTAGCCTGACACATTTCCTCTCACAGCTATAGGCTGGAGAAGCTGCAAGGAAATTCAGAGCCGCCTCCCCCACCCCACCCACCCAGGACCACACTTCACCAGAGCGTCCACGCTGGAATGCGACATCTCCTTAACTCCTTCACCCCCAACTCCTTCCAAATCAACTACAAGGATACCGAGCTATACACTGGCAGGGGGCGCTTATGAGGGTCACCTTTCGTTAATACTTCTTAAAAGAATATATAAAGGTTCGTTTAAAAGAAAAATGTGATATATATATATATGTATACACACATATACACACACACACACACACACACACACACACACACACACACACACACACACATACACACACATATATATATATATATATATACACATTATATATATATATATATATATATATATATATATATATATATATATATATATATATATATATATATATATATATATATATATATATATATATATATATATATATATATATACCAGTGCTCGACGAATACCAGGCGCCAGGTCGCATTGGCGACTAAAATTAGCGACCTGGCGACTGGGGCAGCACAGCTGGGGGTATCCTGTCTTTAGTGCACCCCCCCGCCGCGCGCGCGCGATCGCGATGGGCCGCGCCGGCCGGTAATTGAGGCCCCGGCTTTGGGGCCTTGTGCAGTCCTATGGTACCTTCTATAATCTGGCGCCCTCTTGTGGTGGCCGTTGGTATGACACCCAGCAATACTAATAGGCAGGCAGTGAAAACAAAACAGCCTTAAATCCTTCACTTAGAACCCCCAAACATTATATATATTTATTTTTCTAACACCCTAGAGAATAAAATGGCGGTCGTTGCAATACTTTCTGTCACACCGTATTTGCGCAGCGGACTTACAAGCGCACTTTTTTGGGAAAAAATACTTTAATTAAAAAAATAACAACATTAAAGTTTGCCCAATTTTTTTTTTATATTGTGAAAGATAATGTTACGGCGAGTAAATTCATACCAAACATGTCTCGCTTCAAAATTTTGCCCGCTCGTGGAATGGCGACAAACGTTTACCCTTTAAAATCTCCATAGGTGACATTTAAAAAAATTCTACAGGTTGCATGTTTTGAGTTACAGAGGATGTCTAGGGCTAGAATTATTGCTCTCGCTCTACTGATCACGGCAATACCTCACATGTGTGGTTTGAACACCGCTTTCATATGCGTGCGCTACTCTTCTGCAAACAAGCTCGGCGGGACGGGTGCGTTTAAAATTATTATTTTTTTTCTTATTTATTTTAACTTTTAATTTTTTCACTGTTCTTTTGGAAAAAAAAATGGTGTCACTTTTATTCCTATTACAAGGAATGTAAACACCCCTTGTAATAGAAAAAAGCATGACAGGACCTCTTAAATATGAGATCTGGGGTCAAAGAGACCTCACATCTCATATTTACACTAAAATGCAAAAAAAAAAAATTGCCATTTGAAAAAAAAATGTCCCTTTTTAAGAGCTATGGGCAGAAGTGACGATTTGAAGTCGCTTTTGCCCTGCAATGACTTGGAGACAGGCCGGGGCCATCTTCCCCTCACTTGTCTCCATGTCGTTAAAAAAAAAAAAAGAAAAAAAGAAAACCTGGCTCCTAACTTTTTTAGCTGGCTCCTAGATTCCAAGCAAATTTGTCAAGCCCTGATATATACACACACACACACACACACACACATTGATTGATTGATTGATTGATATATATATATATATATATATATATATCAATCAATCAATCATACTTACCTCCTCTGTGCATTTGGTTTTGGAGTGGCTGCGGCTACATAAAGCATACCACACCGCGTTCCGGTGTCCAAGCCGAGACCTTCCTGTCTCATACCCAGAACACAGTAGAGTCTATCACAGAGGTGCTCAGCCATTCAGAGAAAGCAATGTATTCTATCAAGGAATGCAATGATTCCTCCGAGTCAGAGAGGCGGGCTGATGATGTCACGGCTCGAACCCTGAACACAGTGCGGCATGCTGTATTTAGCCACAACTACATACACTTTACATACACTTTATACCGCACATCCAGTGGCCTCACATGTTAGCAAGAGACATTCTTTGGCGTCAAGCTGGCCCAAAACGAGTAGTGTAAAGTATATCAAAAGCTGGAGTTCATCTTTAAATCTGCTAGTTTATCGAACACCCCCCCTCCCCCCCAGACTGACAATGCTGTTGTCCAAAAGGTGCCTCCTGTGCTCCTTCATCCAGAGTGGGAGCACTCCAATACAGGAGGTGTGTGACTGGCCAGAGCACCAGGTGAAAAAAGATGGAAAAAGAAAAACTAATACAGCCACTACATCTATTAATTGGTAAAGTGCAATATATAAAATTTTTGGTTTGGGGTTTATTACAACTTTAATCAGGTAATTTAACCACTTGCCACCCGCGCTATACCAGAATGACAGCCACAGCGCTGACCTGAATTTCCAGGAGGCCGTCATACGCATACTGAGACTCGGGTGATCACCGGTCCTGGCCCCTTACCATGTGATCAGCTGTCAGCCAATGACAGCTGATCACATGATGTAAACAAAAGCTCGGTAATCGTTTTTTTGACAGTGTGAGGAGACAAAAAAGCGGATCACCGGCTCATCTGCAAGGGACATTGGTCCCGAAGAGTAACAGGCAATCATGCCTCATCTGTGCCCACCAGTACCCCTGCCAGTACCACCTGCCAGTGCCATCAATGCCCATGAGTGCCACCTATCAATGCCCACCAGTGGTGCCAAGTAGTGCCACCTAGCAGTGCTGCCCATCAGTATAACCGATCAGTGCCCATTATTGCCATCCATCAGTGCCCATCACTGCCACGTCATCAGCGTACATCAATGAAGGAGAAAAATTACCTGTTTTAAAATTTTATAACAAAATTATATATATATTTTTTTCAAAATTCAGTCTTTTTACGTTTTTTTTAACAAAAAAAAAAAACCTGCAGAGTTGATACCACCAAAAGAAAGCTCTATTTGTGGGAAAAAAAATTTCATTTGGGTACAGTGTTGTATGACTGCGCAATTGTCATTCAAAGTGCGACAGCGCTGAAAGCTGAAAATTGATCTGGACAGGAGGGGGGTTTAAGTGCCCAGTAAGCAAGTGGTTAAAGGCTTTTCAAAGTATGTGTTTTCAAATAGTAGCGCTGGCTCTGTAATCCTCTATGACACTCTGATTATATTGCACAATATTCAGTTTAAAAGAATAAAAGTCATCAATACTGACAGTTTGGAATGTTCAGCGAGTGTGAAGAATTTTGTGAAACGAAGAGGTTTTATACGGAGACAATCCCACAGAGGAACTGGTCCACCCTTACCCTATTGTGAGTGTGTTTCCTGTGACGTGGCAAACATTGCTGAAACTTTTGTCATCAGCATTCAACTACACTTTTCATCCATCACAATGGGATCTTTTACTGAATTCCACCAACTTCACAAGGCTGTACTGCCATGGGTACTGACCTTCAGTGGGCGCTAATAAATCGTAAAATTAAGAGGGCAAATGTAACTATTAGAATTAAAATTAAAAAGCACAAAGCATGGCAAAAAAAAATACAAAAGTACCTTAGACCAGTGGAGAGCGGGGGAGGAGACGCTGTAGGGACTGGTCTAGCACTGGTAGGATCAGGTAAGTAAATCTGCTTTTTCTCTGTGCCCTGGACCTTAATGGGCAATTAAACCTTGTAGTACAGGAACAGCCAACAATAATTTTATAGTTTCTAGGAGTTTTGATTTAGGTCTTCATCACATGCCCTATTTTAGACTCAGTGATATCATCACGTTGTGCTTTTCTATACAAAGCAAGCCGATAGCAAGCAGCTCATATAACTCCGTATTCCTTTTAAGAGTCCTCAACCTTGCTGCAAGTGAGCTGGTTATGCAAATATCAAAATGCCCTAAAAAGATGTATGAGTTTGTTTGTTTTTCAGATTTATACTTACCTAGGTAGAAGCAACATCGATCCAATACCACATCTGTCCCCCGCCAGCTCGAACACTGAGAACTGAGTGATCAAACCTTGCAGATTGCTCAGTTCTCACAGCTCCCGGAGCAGAGAGCTGGTGACTGTAATATGAAGAGCTGGCAAAACTGTAATCCTTGAAGTGTCGTTTATTGGTACATCAGAGTGACAATAAAACAATAAAGCTGACGCGTTACGGCACTAGCCTTAGTCGTAGCTAGAGAGCTGGTGACTGTCAGCCAGCAGCTCTCTGCTCTGCCCCTCCTCGCTCGCTGGAGCTGTGGGCTGTGGAGGGAGCAGCCGGCTCAGCCTCTCAGCGGCTCGCTGAGAGGCTGAGCCGGGTGCCGATCCCGACTCAATTATTGCAATCTTTTCAGATCCAGACTCCATTGTCGCAATCTTGCTCAAGCCTGGAATGGCTCTGTGACGTCAGCAGACTTCAGCCCGCTGTCTGCTGAAAATGGGTCACAGGAGTGCATAATAAAACTGCGCTCCTGTGATCCACAGGAGAAATACAGCCAAGCGAGCTTTGGCTGTCTTTAATGGGTGGATGTCAGTCTGAAGGAGTGGATGCTACTAGGCTGGCTAAACTGGCATGCAGACTGCCCTAGATAAAACCCAAATGTGATGCTAAGTCTCCATAATAATTGAAAAGAACTGAAATCCAATTAATAAAAGGGGAGGGACAGACACAGTAAATCTGGGGAGGAAGGGGCTAGATGATGATGATGATAGACTGACTCGTTTGGCTGTACTTCTGAGGATCACAGGAGTGCAGTCCGTTCTGCTAGGAAACTAGGCTCTATATGACTTGCTACAGCTTCTAATGTACACTGTGAAAAGCTCACAATGTGCAGTGAATTTGAGTAGGAAATTTCAGTACAACAAAAGAGCCTACACAACTGTGCAAGCCTGGAGGTAAGGCTGGAAATCAGCTTGGTCTGATTTATTCTTATTACCATGTAGCCTGGACACAGATATTGCGGGTGCCGAGTAACTTCATGAGTATCCAATTTGGCTACTTAAAAGTGACTGAATGATCTGTATACTCCATGATCTGTATACTCCATGATCTGTATACTCCATGATCTGTATACTCCATGATCCGTATACTCCATGATCCGTATACTCCATGATCCGTATACTCCATGATCCGTATACTCCAGACTACTTTGGGGTTTACTAATTAACTCAGAAATGCATTTGGAGACTCCAACCAAGTGAAAAACCTCTAAAAATGTAACCCATGATGCAAGGATCAAAGGGAACATGGAATGCAATCAATAAAAATAAAGATAAGCCAATACTTGAATTCCAAGACCAACATGTAATGCACATGACAAGATCTACTTAGGTGCAGAGCAGCTTAGCATGAAAACATCTCGTCTATTCCCAAAGCAGCTTGAAGACAAGTGTGGAGACCTCAGACTTGAAATACACTAAACTCAGGAATGCGGAGGATTAGCCTGGCTAGGAGGGAGACCAATTTATCTTTAGAAGAGAATCTGTACAATCCAGTAAATATGTATTTATATACTCTCACAGGCTGACAGTGGACTGAATTTAGCAGTTAGTTAGCAGCAGTTTTATTGGAGACTATTGCCCTGTGACCTGCGGCCTGCTCCTACATTCTGGGCTCCTGTTCCAAGGCCTGTGTGGTGTCTGGGTGTTCTTATCACACGGACTTTGCCACTGCAACCTCTATGTGCATCATCAAGGCGCTTCCTGACAAGTGCATTAGACCTGTTTACACCTAATGCCCTGTACACACTCGGCGCAATAAACTATGAAGGTTTTTTCCAACGGAATTCCGCTGAAACTGTCTTGCCTACACACGATCACACCAAAGTCCGACCATCAAGGACGCGGTGACGTACAACACGTACAACGGGACTAGAAAAAGGAAGTTCAATAGCCGGTAGCCAATAGCTTCCGTATCGTACTTGCTTCAGAGCATGCGTAGTTTTTGGTCCCTCGGAACAGCATACAAACAAACGTTTTTCCCGATAGTAATTGGTTCCGTCGGAAATATTTAGAACATGTTCCATTTCTAGGCCTGTCTGAATTTTCAAAAAAAAATCCAATGAGGCATACACACGATCGGAATATACGATGAAAAGCTTCCGTCTGACTTTTTTTGTCGGCCATTCCGCTGGTGTGTACACGGCATTAGTGTTAGTGTGGTGCATTGCACTCACTTTCCGTGGCACCACATGTACTAAAAGCCTTCCTGTATATGCTTTGCAGTTTATGGCAGCATACTACCATTTGTGCATTGTGCTGCTAAAAATAGTTTCTTTACGATTATGGCTAATTTTAACCACTTCACGCCAAATCATGTACCTGTACGTCATTTGGTTGAAGTGGTTGTACCGCGGTGAAACCTGCAGCTACCGTTTTTTAACGGCTAGCGGTCGGCTCTCTCATAACCACCGATGCGGCAAATGAGCCGCTCAGCCGTTATAAGAAGCGGGGGGGGGGCATTTCTCTCCCCCCCTCCAGCTGCTCTGCCTGGGTCTTCCATCCCACGACCATCCGCCCACGACCATCCGCCCACGACCATCCGCCCACGACCATCCGGCACGTCCACCAGGCTTTGTGGAGACCCGAACGGAGCCAATCGGCTTCAAATCAGTTTTCCAATGTAAAGACCAGGAAGCGACGTCACGACAACACTTCCAGTTTACTCTGCCAATGGCGTCAATTTTAAAACGGTGTTGAATAAAGAAAATAAATAAGAAAAACTTTTAAAGTGCCCCGTCCCCGCGAGCTCGCGCACCAAAGAAAACGCATACGTAAGTCGCCACTGCAAATGTAAATGGTGTTCAAATCACGCATGTGCGGTATCGCCGCAATCGTCGGAGTGAGAGAATTATAGCACTAGACCTCATCTGTAACTCTAAACGGGTAACTGTTAAACATTTTTAAACGTCGCCTATGGATATTTTTAAGTACCGTAGTTTGTTGCCATTCCACGAGTGCGTGCAAAAAAATAATAAACCCCAAACATGTTACGCTTTGAAGCATAACACGTTAGGGGTTTATTTCTTTTTTTTTTACAACTGAATGTTAGGGGTCTATTTACTCAGCATAACATCATCTTTCACAATATGCAAAAAAAAAAAATTGGACTAACTTTACGGTTTTAATTTTTTTGATAAAAAAAAAAAAAGAAAAGTGTATTTTTTCCCCAAAAAAATGTGTTTGAAAGACCGCTGCACAAATACCGTGTGTCATAAAATATTGCAACAACCGCCATGTTATTCTCTAGGGTCTTTGCTAAAAAAAAATATATATAATATTTGGGGGTTCTAAGTAATTTTCTATCAAAAAAAATGATTTTAACTTGTAAGCAACACGTTTTAGAAATAGGCTTGGTCCAGAAGTGGTTGAACTGATAAGTGGCAGTTATAACTGCAGTTAGGACACCTGTAGCTTACTATCAGCAAGAAAACTGATGCTTGTGTAAGAATACCGGCGTGCGGGTGAGTAACATTCACAGTTTTTTTTTGCTGAACTTGTCGTATTCAACCTACCTGATCACAGCCCACTTTCACCAGGTCCTGCAGCATCTGCCGGTTCACTTCTACTGCAGCCACATTGCCAGATTCATTGGCGAAAGGCAGCAATGAGTAACGGATCTCCCGTAATGCCTTTTGATAAGGGCCAAATTTGGCCGGATGTCGTAGCTGCTGTTGCTGCTGCTGCTGTCTTGCTGCGTCTTTGCTATGCAGAACCTGCAGAGAATCATTGCTGGGCCCAACAGATAAACCCTGAGCCACCAGCTTTGGTGGCTGCTTCAAGCCTTCCCGGATCTCCTGCAGTCTCTGCCTGCTGTTTCCAGAATAGGTGGTGGCAGGGAAAGTTTTAGGCCTCATGGTTAATCCAGAATAATATGCTCAGCATACAATTTCTATATTCCACCAGGTCACCATAGGCTGTTCAGTTGTGTTTATCCATCACACATTGTCCAGGTACAGGATCCAGGGTTGTGTAATAATAGCTCCTATACCATCCAAATAAGGAGGAGTGCCACATTCTCAACCTGAAAAAAAAAAAAAAAAAAAAATTAATATCATAGTGCTATAGCCGTACATTTTACCTAAACATTTTATTGGGTAGTGGTACATACGATTTACTTAAAGAGTAACTCCACTTTTGTTGAGGAAAAAAAAAAACATTCCCCTCTGGGTGATCTATACATTACATGGATTTTAACAAACTTTGTTGCAGATTCCAACCTTTTGATATTCTGAAGACGTCCCTGTGTGTTTGTCTGTCTCAATGTGGTAAGTGAATCTAATGGGAGTGGTTTCATAATTATCAATCAGCTGCTGCACCTACAGGGCTCTAATGAGAAAAATTCCAGGGTCTGCATCCCTTTACACGTGATTTCCTATTGGGAGGTTCTCACCAAATTGACATTTTTGTTGCAGGGGATGCCTGAAATCTGACTTGTATCTGACTAGTGTAGACCTCTGGGAAAATCAGGGAGCCAATCACATAAGCAGGAAATTATGTTTCTGGGGGGGGGGGGGGGGGGCGTCCTGTATACATTCTGTATAGAGGACACCTCCAGGTAGTCATATTGCATTTTACACAAAATTACAGCACCGCAGATTGAAAAGGAAAGGTATTTTTTAAAAGAGAAGTATGTTTTTTTTGCCCATTCATACTTACCTAGGTGGATGCAGCATTGGTCCAATGCTGCATCTGTCCCCCGATGCCTCTGCACTAAGAACCGAGTGATCGAACATCGCCGATGGCTCGGTTCTCATGGATCCCCATGCGGAGAGCTGCTGCCTGTCAATCAGCAGATCTCCTCCCTGCTCCTCCATGCTCACTGGAGCGCTGAGCTGTGGAAGGGTGGGGAGCGGCCGTCTCAGCGGCTCGCTGAGAGGCTGAGATGCTACCAGTCCAGGCACCTGGGGGATCCAGACTTTATTGTTGTGATGACACGCTGCCTGGACTGATCTGTGTGACGTCAGCAGAGAGCGGACTTCCGACCACTCTCTGCTGAAAATGGGTCACAGGAGTGCACAACAAATTGCACTCGTGTGACCCTTAGGAGAAGCCCAGTCAAACGAGCTCATCCTGGACTTCTCCTTTAATAACATTCAATTAGAATATGCTATACTATTTCTTTTATTTGCTAGTTTTTTCCCCATGAAAGTGGAGTTACCCTTTGTCATTACACAATATATACTGTATAATGGACACGTCGGCTCGGTTCACACTAGTGTGGGCTGTGAGTTTCGGGTATCGCATGGATTCCTGCACCTGCAAACCACACGTAGTCGCTTGGCACTGCTCGTACGAGACGTGCGGGGTTGAATGGCACCCCCATGCACCTCACCCCCCATCGCAATCACAGGTGAAGAAACCGCACGGTCAAAAAGACCATGCAGTTTCCCTGCGGCCGTGTTTTTAAAAAGGTGCATGCACCTTTTTTTGTGCGTTTCATGCAGCACAGTAGCCCATTCAAACGAATGGGCTGCCGTCCCCGAGCAAAACGCAGGCTGCACAGCCCCACATTAGTGTGAACCGAGTCTAAGTCCCCATACACACTATTAGATTTTCTTCAGATTTACCAAAACCATAAAATATGAGGTCAAACCTTAAGAGTTTCAATTTGTATGCAATCAGGCAGGCCCTGCACTACATGGTTTTGGTAAATCTGAAGACAAAAATCTGCAGGAAATCTAATAGTGTGTATGGGGCTTTACATTGTCTATTCAGGATCTCCAGGTGCCAGTGTTCGTTTTCTGAGATGTTACATTGTAATTCAGTAACACAAAGAAAAACAGGAATCAGTTCCTATGGTTTCTGGCTACAATTGGCTGCATCCAGTACTGTTGTTGGCTTACAATGATCCTTGGCCCCACCAACCAAAGGACTCAAGGAGGTAAATGAGGTTTACTAATCAGACCACCCAACTATTTTGCTGTAGAGGGGTGCTCTGCAATATTGATAACTCATTCAGGTAGGGAAGGGGAATATCACCGCTCCAGGAGGATCAGCCAAAAGTAAATCTCTTCACCAGTTTAGTTGCTGGCAATGCATATAGCAAAGAGAAAGGAAGTAGTTCTAGACAGCCGCACTCCGAAAAAAAATATATGCCTTTTATTCAAAAACTACAAACAAAAATACATGCCACAAGAGAACGAGAACAAGAAATTTGACGCGTTTCACACTACATATAGTGCTTAAAGTGGTTGTAAACCCTTACAAACCACTTTGACCTACAGGTAAGCCTAGATTAAGGCTTACCTGTAGGTCCAATAAATATCTCCTAAACCTACATGGTTTAGGAGATATTTAGAAAAAAAACAGGCATCGCTGTGTACGGCGCATGCGCCGTAGACAGCGGCGCACAGGCGCACTGCACATGCTGAGATCACGGCGATATGCCGCTTTCATGCGCATGCGCGGGAGTGACGTCATCGCCAATCCAGCGAATGACATCGCTGGAGCAGCGAGACCCGGAAGTCACTCCGGGCTTGATGGCGGCGCAGAAGATCGTGGATGAGGGTCTCTTCGGGGGCTTCGTTCTCAGGTAAGTCATTCATAATGAGCTAGTATGCTATGCATACTAGCTCATTATGCCTTTGCCTTGCAGGTTCCGTTTTTTGGGGGTTTTTTTGGAGGAGGCTTTACTTCCTCTTTAATCAGCCAAATAAGGGAGGCAAATGGAAAGCTCAAGTAAGCCACCACAAAAATAAAAACAGAAAATCAAACATTCAGATTCTAGCATAAGTCCAATAATGATGGGTTCTCCATAATCAGATACAGCAGAGCAAGAAAGTATGATGGCAAAGCACAGAAATAATTTCCCAAACTCAATTGAAGAAACGGGTGGAATCCTGTGCCATAGATCTTTAACCACTTGCTTACTGGGCACTTAAACCCCCCTCCTTTCCAGACCAATTTTCTGCTTTCTTCGCTGACGCACTTTGAATGACAATTGTGCGGTCATACAACAATGTACCCAAATTACATTTTTATCATTTTTTCCCCCCAAATAGAGCTTTCTTTTGGTGGTATTTGATCACCTCTGCGATTTTTATTTTTTGTAAAAAAAATTTAAAAAGACCGAATTTTTTTTTCTCCTCCGCTGTCAGCGTGAGGAGAAAAAAAAACAAACGATCACTGAGCTTTTGTTTTTATCATGTGATCAGCTGTCATTGGCTGACAGCTGATCACAAGGTAAGGGGCCGGGACCCGCCCCTTACTCGGATCGCTGATCACCCGAGTCTCAATGACTCAGAGATCACAGCGCGGCCTGGGCGTGCACAGGGGAGGACGTCATATGACGGCCTCCTGGGAATTGCGATCCGTGCTGTGGCCGTCGTTCGACCATAGCTCGGGTGGCAAGTGGTTAAAGGGTCACGTTATACCTACCGAGGGCCCCGTTATACCTACCGAGGGCCCCGTTATACCTACCGAGGGCCACACTCATCTAAATCCAGAAAAAGTTTACACCACTTTGGTACTGAACAGAAGAAGAATTGCAACTTATAACATTTCATACCAGAGAAAAAGCTCATAAAACATTTCCTGAAGTAAGGAGATACAAACTTATATTAGGAAGTGAATTGATTGGGGAATAGTTATGCTTCAATCAATTTGGGTTTCACAGAAGGTGGGCAAGGGGGTGCATGTGACCTAGAAAATGCCAGTCTGACATGTCTGCTCTACACGGAGATAGAGAGGAGTGAGAATGCACATCACATTCCGATAGCTGAAATAACTTATATGCTTTTACTAAACGTATTCAACATATTTCCAATCTCCCACTGCAAAGAAGGAGGATATCGCTCGATCCTTCATCACTGCAGGGCAATAGACAGAATACTAAGGGAAATTCCCCCATTGTATACGGCAGAAAACAAGCAGGCCACATTCTAACATTCCACAATCTGTTTGCACTACAGAGACAGATCGTTGTTAGTCACTGTACAAAGGTAATTCATTACCAAAAAGGTAAGGACACATCATCGCCTGCCAGACACAATTTATTACACAGCTCTACAATGGAACGCGTGACTTCTATTGTTACAGGAGGAGAATTACCGATCCTTATTTTACAAAGAAGGGACTATCAGCTTTCCCCACAAGACCAGAATCTCCTTACCTGTAAGAAAATGAAAGCTGGAGTCGTGTTGCTAGCGGCAGATTATAGACAACTCTTCAATCGGGTAAACTAATAAAGGTTCTGCATCCACTACTTAATCCTATTGGTGGTTAAGAGTCCTACTTCCAGGAATTAGAATACATTTACATTTAGGGCTTGTTCACACTAGGAGGTGCGCCCGAGCGGGCGAAGGTTTTCTGTGCGTTTCTGCGCATCACGCTTTAGAACAGCCCCTTATATTTCAATAGGCTGGCCAAGAAATGCGCAAAAAAGGGTCTGTCAGCAATTTTAAAATCCTGCCGCACCAAAAACACATGGAACTGCGGTACCAGGCGTTATGATGGGCACAAACTCACACGTTAGCTAAAAATTTATGGCACTAGGGCTGCAACTAAAGATTTTTTTCATAAATCGATTAGCTGGCCGATTATGGTTTCGATTAATCGGATAACCTTTAAAAAAAAAAAAGTGCGGTGAATAATTTAGTTAATATATAAAGTTGAAAAAAAAAAAAAAAAAAGGCAATTCATTCTTAAATATCTGTATGCAGCGGTAAATATAAATAACTAACTATATGGTTAGGGAGCAAAATCTCAAATCCACTCTGAGAATAACAGAAAGAAGAGATATACTGTATATACTATTATGCCGCGTACACACGAGCGGATTTTCCTTCGGAAAAATCTTGGATGGTTTTTCTGACCGAATTCCGCTCAGGCTTGGCTTGCATGCACACGGTCACACAAAAGTTCTCGGAACTTTCGTCCGGCAAGAACGCAGTGACGTACAACACTACGACGAGCCGAGAAAATTAAGTTCAATGCTTCTGAGCATGCGTCAAATTATTTCCGAGCATGCGTAGGAATTTTGTGCGTCGGAATTGGTAAAGACGATCGGAACTTTTTCTGACCGAAAAATTGAGAACCTGCTCTCAATCTTTTGCTGGCGGGAATTCGGCCAGCAAAAGTCCGATGAAGCATACACACGGTCGCATTTTCTGACCAAAAGCGCTCATCTGTCTTTTGCTGGCCAAATTTCCGATTGTGTGTACGGGGCATTAGAGGGTGAATCTGGTAAATAATATCAGACTCAGAGATCACATTTTTTATTTAAAGAAAAAAAAAAAATGAAAAAGACAGTTTTGACGATTTTCAGACAGCACAGTAATATTATGTATGACAGACTTCCTTGTCATAGGCAGGTGGCTTGATAAAATGCAACTGCACAATCTCCTTTAGATCTACCATTAACTGTGTAGTGCAAAGGTTTGAATGATGTTATACTTAAAGAGGAACTGCAGGCTGCTCACATAATTTGTAATAAAAACATTTTTGCCATTCCCAAGCTTCCCTCCAACCACTTTGCATATTATTTTATATATACTGCGATTCTGTACTTGCCAAGTATGCTGTAGAAATTTGCCTCCACCAAGTCTGGCTGCAACCATTTTAACTGTGGGAAGCTGAAGCTGCTGCCTGTTCACTTTCTGGATTTACACAGAGGCATACCTCCAGCTCTGCAGCTCTCATTGGCCCTCTTATGACTCATCCACCCTCCCTTCCTGGCAAACTCTCACAAGAGTGAGAGAGAACTGTGTATGATGCCATAAGCCTAGGCTTTTTACCAGACAGGAAACAGGAAGTGGGCTGTATAAGGTATTTACTAGCATAAAAAAATGTTTTACTATCCAAAGTTAAAACAACAAGGCATAAGATTTAATAGACGGAAAGATGAAAAAATGACTAAAGTTCTGCTTTAAAGTGGAACAACATTGCATCCGAGCACCACAAACCAAAAATGCTATTTAACCACTAGAGGACCAGCTGCCACAGTTATACTGCTCTCCTGGGCAAATCGCTGTAGCTTTACATCGGCCACTTTAAGACCACTAGGAGGAGCCGATGCGCATGCCTGGTGGCAGCGATGTCCGCCGGGTACCCGCGATCGCTCCTGAGAGAGACAGAACGGAGATCTGTCAATGTAAACAGACAGATCTTCGTTCTGTCAGGGGTGAGGAGACTGATCTGTTGTTCATACTAAGTATGAACAGCGATCGCTCTCCTCCTCCAGGCAGTCCCATCCCCCCCCAGTTAGAATCACTCCCTAGGACACACATTTAACCCCTTGATTGCTCCCTAGTGTTAACCTCTTCCCTGCCAGAGACATTTATACAGTAATCAGTGGCTATTTTTAGCTCTGATCGCTGTATAGATGTCAATGGTCCCAAAAAAAGTGTCAAAGGTGTCCGATCTGCCGCCACAATGTCGCAGTCCCAATAAAAAAAAAAATAAAAATAAAAAAAATCATCGCAGATCACCGCCATTACTAGTAAAAAATAAATAAATAAATTTAAAAATGCCATAAATCTATCCCCTATTTTGTAGACGCTATAACTTTTGTGCAACCCAATCAATATACGCTTATTGCGATTTTTTTTACCAAACATATGTAGAAGAATACATAACGTCATAAACTGAGGAAGAAATGTGTTTTTTTTTTTATATTTTTGGGGGGATATTTATTATAGTAAAAAAATATTGCTTTTTTTTTTTTTCAAAATTGTCGCTTTTTTTGTTTATAGCGCAAAAAATTGAGGTGATCAAATACCACAAAAGAAAGCTCTATTTGTGGGAAAAAAAGGACGTCAATTTTATTTGAGTACAACATCGCACAATTGTCAGTTAAAGTGACGCAGTGCCGTATCGCAAAAAATGGCCTGGTCATTAAGGGGGCAAATCCTTTTGGGGCTGAAGTGGTTAATTCACTTTTAATATTGAAACTAAACCCCCCCATCCATCCAGGTCTCCATGCTTTATTTTGTTGAGAAATCACTTTGAAAAACAACCCCCTAGCACTTCTGGCTGTGGCCATCTTGAGTAAGGGCAGATGATGGATGTAGCATTTACTTCCTAGAATCCATCTGCCCTTAGCTCAGGTATGAAGGCAGGAGGATGTGCTTAGCTGAAAAAGCCCCTCCTGGGATGTATGACGTCATTTGCCTAGGCATGGAAACCAGGAAAGAACTGAATAAATGTAAAAACAAATTGGTTACAAGTAAATATGATATACTTTCCTATCTATTTACTAATGTTAGCAGCATGAGGGTTAGAAATGGTCAAAGTTGATTGAGAGAGTGAAGTTCCTCTTTAACTGTATGTTTAGGTTTGTCCTCATATTACATAAGCTAGCCATATACAAGTTCATGTGGATGGGGGAATCTCCCCATCGACTATTGTATTCTGACAGCCCGACAGCTGTCAGAATACCCAAAACAGTGACTGATTGGAAGGAGTCACTGGTCAGCTGACAATTTTCCACCAGTCTCTGTTGACAAACGCCAGTTGGAAATAAATAAATAAAATCAATTAACTTTTGTTGAGTTGGTATGGCACCCATGATGTTCAGCTGATTCAACAGGAATAATCTGACAATTGAGGAGTGTATGGCAGGCTCTAGTCTTGGTATATCCAATGCCGCGTACACACGATCGGAAATTCCGCCAGCAAAAATCTGATGAGAGCTTTTGGTTGGAAAATGTGACCGTGTGTATGCTCCATCGGACTTTTGCTGGCGGAATTCCAGCCAGCAAAAGATTAAGAGCAGGTTCTCAATTTTTCGGTCGGAAAAAGTTTCGATCAGAAATTCCGATTGTCTGTACCAATTCCGACGTGCAAAATTCCTAGGCATGCTCGGAAACGATTTGACGCATGCTCGGAAGCATTGAACTTCATTTTCGCGGCTCGTCATAGTGTTATACATCACCGCGTTCTTGACAGTCGAAAGTTTAGGGAACTTGTGTGACCGTGTGTATGCCAGCCAAGCTCGAGCAGAATTCCGTCGGAAAAAACCATAAAATATTTTTCCGACGGAAAATCCGCTCGTGTGTACGCGCCTACGCGGCATAAGGGAGAATGTGCAATGACTGATGTTAGGTCAGCAGGCCGCTATGCACAGGAGTAAAGGGTCATGCCAGTATATTTGATCTTCACCCGATATCACCTACCGAGTGTGGACTGCACCTCTCGTATAATACATCACTGACCCATAGAAAAACCTCAGACATTCTTTCCATATTGTTTACTGTAAATAATAAAAGGACTTCCAAAGCTCGCGCCAGTTTAAAGAACCAGATGCTTCTCTGCCAGGAAGCATTTAATTGATGTTTGGATATTAAATATCAAGAACGTATGCTGTCGAATGCCTAGCGTTACAGAGCGCTGCAGATAAGCCTCAGGCACATCTTCTTCCAATTACCTCCATACAAGGCATTTTATAAAGGTCACCGAGACAGGTTAAAAGCACATCTGGGCAAGAGAATGATGTAAACTGGATAACAACCCCCCCGCATAGACATTTCAGCGTACCACAGCCATCAGAAAGGAACCGTCCTGCTTGTAGATGGTGTACTGATCTCCGAGCTGGTAGAGTCCACGAATCAAAAAGGATTAATCAGACCTGCAGCATCCAGCAGGGTCAGTCGCAGTCCACATACCTGTGGTTGTGCTGGGATCGCCACGCTCCTAATAGATGGGTGATTAAAGTCTTACTGCTGTGAGTCAGAGGGTACATTAGTCTTTTTTTTTTGCTCATACTTTATGTATGGAAAAAATAACTTGCAAAATACGCTACCAAAGCTGTTCATTTATTCTTAGAACAGCATATCCTGCCAACTCTAAACTTACTGTTCCTTACAGTTCTGCAGATATGACATGAAGATTACCTGGCTGTACTAATCACCAAAAATATGGAACAGTAAAAAGAAGCTTGGAAGTTAGAGATTGAGAGGCAAGTGACACAACCAAGTCTATAAATGGAATTTATTTCTTTCTACTTCTACTATAGCTGCGCAAGCTCTTGAAGTATCCATTCTGTCCAAGGAATGATGCAATTGCTACCATGGCAAATCTAATGAGCCCTCTACAGCCATTGTCTGCAGAATAGCAGCGAACACAGGGTTCCCTGTGGCTTTTAGCAAAATTTGTATTATTTCATATTGGCCAAAATGGCCAGTTTATACAGTCAGGTCCATAAATATTGAGACATCGACACAGTTCTAATCTTTTTGGCTCTATACACCACCACAATAGATTTGAAATGAAACTAACAAGATGTGCTTTAACTGCAGACTTTCAGCTTTAATTTGAGGGTATTTACATCCAAATCAGGTGAACGGTGTAGGAATTACAAACAGTTCGTATATGTGCCTCCCACTTTTTAAGGGACCAAAAGCAATGGGACAATTGTCTGTTCCATGATGGCCAGGTGTGTGTTATTCCCCCATTATCCCATTTACAAGGAGCAGATAAAAAGGTCCAGGAGTTAATTTCAAGTGTGCTATTTGCATTTGGAATCTGTTGCTGTCAACTCTCAATATGAGATCCAAAGAGCTGTCACTGAAAAAAAAAAAAACATCAGAGAGATAGCAAAAACATTAGGTGTGGCCAAATCAACTGTTTGGAACATCCTTAAAAAGAAAGAATGCACCGGGGAGCTCAGCAACACCAAAAGACCCAGAAGACCACGGAAAACAACTGTGGTGGATGACCGAAGAATTCTTTCCCTGGTGAAGAAAACAGCCTTCACATCAGCTGGCCAGATCAAGAACACTCTCCAGGAGGTAGGTGTATGTGTGTCAAAGTCAACAATCAAGAGAAGACTTCACCAGAGTGAATACAGAGGGTTCACCACAAGATGTAAACCATTGGTGAGCCTCAAAAACAGGAAGGCCAGATTAGAGTTTGCCAAACAACATCTAAAAAAGCCTTCACAGTTCTGGAACAACATCCTATGGAGAGATGAGACCAAGATCAACTTGTACCAGAGTGATGGGAAGAGAAGAGTATGGAGAAGGAAAGGAACTGCTCATGATCCAAAGCATACCATCTCATCAGTGAAGCAAGTGTCATGGCGTGGGCATGTATGGCTGCCAATGGAACTGGTTCTCTTGAATTTATTGATGATGTGACTGCTGACAAAAGCAGCAGGATGAATTCTCAAGTGTTTTGGGCAATATTATCTGCTCATATTCAGCAAAATGCTTCAGAACTCATTGGACGGCGCTTCACAGTGCAGATGGACAATGACCCGAAGCATACTGCGAAAGCAACCAAAGAGTTTTTTAAGGGAAAGAAGTGGAATGTTATGAAATGGCCAAGTCAATCACCTGACCTGAATCCAATTGAGCATGCATTTCACTTGCTGATGACAAAACTGAAGGGAAAATGCCCCAAGAACAAGCAGGACCTGAAGACAGTTGCAGTAGAGGCCTGGCAGAGCAACACCAGGGATGAAACCCAGCGTCTGGTGATGTCTATGCGTTCCAGACTTCAGGCTGTAATTGACTGCAAAGGATTTGCAACCAAGTATTAAAAAGTGAAAGTTTGATGGATGATTGTTAATCTGTCCCATTACTTTTGGTCCCTTAAAAAGTGGGAGGCACATATACAAATTGTTGCATTTCTTACACCGTTCACCTGATTTGGATGTAAATACCCTCAAATTAAAGCTGAAAGTCTGCAGTTAAAGCACATCTTGTTAATTTCAAATCCATTGTGGTGGTGTATAGAGCCAGAAAGATTAGAATTGTGTTGATGTCTCAATATTTATGGACCTGACTGTAAATCTGTAATAGGAAATTGGGGTAAGACAGGGAATACATACAGAATGTATTGTTGTGCTTCCCTGTCGATCACCGGCAGGTGACAGGTGGACCGTGAACAGGTTCCTGCCCCGCGGACCCCCGCCTACTATGTGTCGGTCCTTGTCTCCCCTTCCAGTCTCCCGCCTATTCCACGCCATCTATGTCCCGGTCTCTCTCTCCCCCTCCCGCCTCCATCCCTCTCTGCCGATGTGATCAGTGAACAGTGGAAACCGGGAGGAAGCACAGCTCAGGAGGAGGAGCTGGCCAAGCAAACTTTTTATGTTAAACCGCTGGTGCTTGGTTGCTAGCACACAGTGTGGTCCTAAGCAACCAATGCCAATCACTAGCTTGCTATAACGAAAAGTCACTCTGACAGCTCCCGCCCCTCTGTCCAGAACTGTGCTGCCTCCCAGTCTCTGCATTTAGACTGCAACGCACTCCTGAACCCTGCCTTCTGACCGCAACGCACTCCTGAACCCTGCATTCTGACCGCAACGCACTCCTGAACCCTGAATTTTGACCGCAACGCACTCAAGAACCCTGCATTCTCACCACAACGCACTCAAGAATCCTGCATTCTCACCGCAATGCATTTAAGAACCCTGCATTCTCACCGCAACGAACTCAAGAATCCTGCATTCTGACCGCAACGCACTCCTGAACCCTGCATTCTCACCGCAACGCACTCCTGAACCCTGCATTCTCACCGCAACGCACTCCTGAACCCTGCATTCTCACCGCAACGCACTCAAGAACCCTGCATTCTGACCGCAACGCGCTCCTGAACCCTGCATTCTGACCGCAACACACTCAAGAACCCTGCATTCTGACCGCAACGCAATCCTGAACACTGCATTCTGACCGCAACGCACTCCCGGGCCCTGCATTCTGACCGCAAAAAACTCCTGGACCCTGCAATCTGAGCGTAATGCACTGGTGAACCCTGCATTCTGATAAAAACGCCTTCCTGGACTCTGCACTCTGAGCGTAATGCACTGGTGAAACCTGTATTCTCTGCATAACGCACTCCTAAACCCTGCACTCTCTTATAATACTTATTTTTGTTCTGAGTAAAAAATAAATAAATAAAAAAGTCAGTCTTACTGACAAGTTTTCCTGACACCAAAAGAAAATGGTGACAGAAGAGGGCACATCCTGTGAGTGACAGTCTCAGCTCTGTTCCTGTGTGCTGTGTAAAGGAGGGTGTGTCCCTTCCCTCCAATGAGCTCTCAGAGCTCTCCATCCTGATGTAACTTCAGCTCTCTGCCCCCTGCATTTCAGAGCTTGTATATATTCTGCACTTTGAATGGATTTAAGGGAAAGACAGCTTCAGATGAACAGGTACCACTTATGTAAGAGGATTTGTTTTATCTCTGTGTATCACCTGAAGCCAGTCACTTCACTGGGTATATGTGAGGGTGTACAACAATAAACTCAATGCAACTACACCATATTTATCATAAGCTAATAATAACAATAGAGCCAGCAGTGTATATATAGATAAAAATGTAGAATTGCCACATACATCATTTGCCTCTTTATACTGTGATCCTGTGACAAAGTTGTACCTGCTCTGCCCTGCATGGTGATATTGATGGTCAGAGTAGGCAGATGTCTGGCGAAAACTGCGTCACTGCAGGAACAGGAGTTAGTTTTCCCACGGCTACACGGAGCGGATTGACGCTTTTGTCGTAACATGTTTGTGTAGAGAAAAAAAGATGTAGGGCAGACAAAAGGGAAAAAGAAGAAGACTATCAATCAAAGCTGGGGTCACCAATGCAGATGAGGGCAAGGGGAGGGAGAAGATGTTGGTCAACCTTCTGGAGTCGCCCTGTAATCTGATGAAAAGGATCATGTGGGGCGACTCCTGGAGGAGAAAGGTGGAAGTGAAGCCTTCCCAGGGGGGAATTTGCAGAGTGGCAACGCAGCAGCCAGGGGATCGCCTGTTATAGTGTTGTCACTGACAATAGGGAAGTGCACTAAATCACCAAGATTAGATTGTAAGCTCTAATGAGCAGGGCCCTCTGATTCCTACTGTACTAAATTGTCTTGTAACTGTACTGTCTGCCCTTCTGTTGTAAAGCACCCCGTAAAGTGTTGGCGCTATATAAATCCTGTATAATAATATTTAACCAGGTAATTACTACTAAAAAAAAAAAAAAAAAATTATGGTAAGGTTAGGCACCCATATAGAGGTCATAATGAGACCAAAAAAAACGGGGGCGTTTACTTGCTCTTTAATCCCTTGGTGTGCCAAGAAGCTTGGCACATGACTGTAAAATCACATGACCAGCCTTAAACTACTCCAACATGTTTACTTTCCTCCTAATAAAAGTGGCCTCATGACACTCCTCTGTTAAAGAGCCTGGAGGACATGTCCAGCAAGTTGGCAACTTGGTTTCAAACACGACTCCAAACAATCATTAGCGCAAGAGAGAGCAAACTGCCTTGTACATTACCTTGGCTAGTGTCCCAGTCCTGGCAGTGCCACTTTTCAGTTAATCGCATAGTAGTTTCCTTTACAGAGGCACGGAGTTCAATGTAACAGAAGGGGGGGAAAAAAAATCCAAGGAATAGGACGTCTTCTTTCTCTTTGGGAAGTTGCTGAAAGTTCCTCCTTCACCTCCTCCTCTTTCCTTTTGGCGTCAACTCCTCAGTCACAGAGGCACATTCCAAGCTGGGGAGAATTTACAGTCCGATCAGCATACAGAGAAAAAGAAAGAGCGAGAGAGAGGAAAAAAAAAAAATCCCCATGTGCCTCTCATGCAACAGGAATGCTCTAGGCAAGGCCAGCCGAGCACAGTTTCTTGGTACTTTGGTTTATAGGCATGCTGTGCATAGATGACAACGGGGCAAATATGTCAATAGAAATATCTCACCAACAGATTCCAAGAGCCTTGTCTAATTGAGTGTTGGAGAATGTTACTAGGTCACATTGTGAACTTATTGGTTTGGTGGGGTATAAGCCATCACTAATACAGTAAAACCTTGGATTGCGAGCATAATTTGTTCCAGAAACATGCTTGTAATCCAAAGCGCTTGTATATCAAAGCAAATTTCCCCATAAGAAATAATGGAAACTCAAATGATTTGTTCCACAACCATTTATTCAGAAGTCCTTAAGTTTATAGTCCATATAAAAAGATTATAGCAATGTTATAGGTTATGTAACCATAAAATGTCCATCCACAAATAAAAGCCTCCACAAGGGGATTAGAAGCAAAATCCATTGGGAGCTACAAAGTATAAAAGAGAAGAGAGGCGCCACTAAATGTAGCAATATTGTTACATTTAGAGCCGGTGATGTATCAAATAGTGTCCGCCGTCGGATAGTGTCCGCCCTGTCCACCAGAATAAAAAATAGCCGAGCGAAGCCCTGTTACTATGTCCTACTGTATGTCCACTTGGATGGTGGGGCTTCAACCTGCACTCACTGCGCTGGCACCGTTCATCTTCGGAGATTTTCCAAATACCCTTGTCCTCCGTACTGCGCAAGCGCTGCGCCTGCGCAGTATTGGGCGGACACTATCCGATGGCCGGACAGTTTTTGACAGAACACCGGTTCACACTGGGACGACTTGTCGCATCCCGTTCTGTACTATGGAACCGTTCTAATAGGAGCGACTCAAGTCACTCCGACTTAGAAAAAGGTTCCTGTACCACTTTTGGGGCGACTTCAGGCGACTTGCATTGACTTCTATACAGAAGACGTTTTGCAAGTCGCCGCTGCTATTGTGTGCAGGTCGCTGAGGCAGTCGCGCTGCAAGTCGTGCTGCCTCAGTGTGAACCGGCACTTATTGAAGGTACAACATTCAGCAACTTACATGGTTGATGATTAAAAGAAGCACATCTAAGTATGCAGGCATCTGGGGTAAAGCTGTCCACATAGACCATCCTCCGAACCGCCGGCTTTCACCGATGTCAGTCTGCAATCGTGACCGGGAAGACTACCCTCCAGTAAAGCGATCTGAAAGCGAGGCTTGAACCACTAATGGAGCGCAGAGTGGAAGGCATGATGTCGATGGCGGTGCGGACGCCGGCTTATGTGGACAGCTTTACCCCGGTTGCCTGCATACTTAGATGTACCTGCTTGAATCATCAACCACCTCTTTTCTCTTTTATACTCAGTTGTGACATGACGCTGCTTGTATATCAAGTCAAAATGTATTAAAAGATTTTGCTTGTCTTGCAAAACACTCTCAAACCAAGGTTTTACTGTATTATTATTATACAGGATTTGTATAGCGCCAACAGTTAACACAGCACTTTACAACATGAGGGCAGACATTACAATTCAATACAGGAGGAATCGGGGGGGGGGGGGGGGCTGCTCGTTAGATATTCATTGACTCAGTAATAACAGATATATAAAATTGGCATAAGCCTTATTTACTGAGAAAAAATAAAAACTCAGCAAACCATAAAGCAAATCTAACCCCTGCATGTGGTCTAGCATTACAGTCAAATAATTGTTCTAAGTGGTATCAATTTATTCCTTCTCCAAATAGGAATTCTGATATGTGGAATCTAATAAAAAATGTAATTTAGGACACAGCAATTCTAGCTATATTGCTAGCGTGCTTTGTTTTCTGTTGTGATGGCTTCACAGAAGCAATACAGTTACATTCAGGACAGTATGACCTACAGCATGGGTGGGCGACCTGTGGACTCCAGAACTACAAGTCCCACAATGCATTGCAAGGCTGACAGTTACAAACATGGCATCGTGGGATTTGAAGTTTCACAAGAGCTTGGGGGCCACACATTGAGCACCCATGACCTACAGTATGTCCACTCCTCCAACCCCCCCCCCCCCCAGCATCTCTGGCTGTACCCCATGGTGGCCCCTCTATCACATTCACTCCACCTGCATGTTTACAGTAGGGATGCCCACATTCCAGTAAAGCATGCCACCTGCATCAAGTTCACAAGTCATGACACTTCTCCGGAGTTGTATGACCCCTCCACAATATGCATGCCACATTCCAGTATGTGATGGCACTTCTCCAGCTTCATACCAACTCTGTACTGCAAGCCAGGGCTAAATACCACATCTATAGTGGCCTTACCTCCCTATACAGAGCACAATGTCTTTTCTATGCTTCTCACTCCAATTATCATATACCAGCCTCCCAGCTACATGGTGCACATTGCAATTTGCTGCCCGTCAGAGCTATAACTTCAGAACGACGTGTCCATTCCATAAGTGGTAACTGTTCACTTTTCAGGGCACTATGCTGCCTCTTCATTGCCACAATACACTGGAGCACTATATACCACCCCTACAAACTTTTCTGGAACAATATACTACCCCTAGATACAGTACATACCACGTTTCTTCCTATCTCTCTAGAACAGCGTCTTCTTTTCAGCACTGCATGACATCAAAGGATCTACAAGCCCATCTCTTTAGAGCCGCTCACAACCTTTATAGAACTACATGCCCGCTCTCCAATACTACATGCCCGCTCTCCAATACTACATGCCCGCTCTCCAATACTACATGCCATCTCTCTAGAACTACTTGTGGTTTTTCCAGTGCTGCATGCCCTCTCCCTAGAACTCTAAGCCTTCTCTTTCATGACACATGCCACCTCTCTAAAACTTTGTGTCCTTTTTATCTAGTGCCACATTCAACTTCTCTAGAACTCCATTCCCTCTCTATCCAGCACCATATGCCACTTCTCTTGAACTTAATGTAATCTTTACAGTGCCTCATGCATGGCCCCTCCTCTAGATCTATATGCCCACTCTCTAAAATTCCATTACCCCTTTCTGGAACTCCCTACTTTATCTCTAGTGCCATATGCCACCTTCCTAGAAAAACTGGGCCACATGTCACATCCCCAGAACAACATTCTCACTCCTGAGTACCATATGCCCCTCTCTAGATCTACATGCCCTCATGCTCCCACCACAGATCTACATGCCCCTCTCTATAGATCCTACATGTCCCCCTCTCTATAGATCCTACATGTCCCCTTCTCTATAGATCCTACATGTCCCCTTCTCTATAGATCCTACATGTCCCCTTCTCTATAGATCCTACATGTCCCCCTCTCTATAGATCCTACATGTCCCCCTCTCTATAGATCCTACATGTCCCCTTCTCTATAGATCTTACATGTCCCCTTCTCTATAGATCTTACATGTCCCCTTCTCTATAGATCCTACATGTCCCCTTCTCTATAGATCCTACATGTCCCCTTCTCTATAGATCCTACATGTCCCCTTCTCTATAGATCCTACATGTCCCCTTCTCTATAGATCCTACATGTCCCCTTCTCTATAGATCCTACATGTCCCCTTCTCTATAGATCCTACATGTCCCCTTCTCTATAGATCCTACATGTCCCCTATAGATCCTACATGTCCCCTATAGATCCTACATGTCCCCTCTCTATAGATCCTACATGTCCCCTTCTCTATAGATCCTACATGTCCCCTTCTCTATAGATCCTACATGTCCCCTTCTCTATAGATCCTACATGTCCCCTTCTCTATAGATCCTACATGTCCCCTCTCTATAGATCCTACATGTCCCCTTCTATATAGATCCTACATGTCCCCTTCTCTATAGATCCTACATGTCCCCTTCTCTATAGATCCTACATGTCCCCTTCTCTATAGATCCTACATGTCCCCTTCTCTATAGATCCTACATGTCCCCTTCTCTATAGATCTTACATGTCCCCTCTCTATAGATCCTACATGTCCCCTTCTCTATAGATCCTACATGTCCCCTTCTCTATAGATCCTACATGTCCCCTTCTCTATAGATCCTACATGTCCCCTTCTCTATAGATCCTACATGTCCCCTTCTCTATAGATCCTACATGTCCCCTTCTCTATAGATCCTACATGTCCCCTTCTCTATAGATCTTACATGTCCCCTTCTCTATAGATCCTACATGTCCCCTTCTCTATAGATCCTACATGTCCCCTTCTCTATAGATCCTACATGTCCCCTTCTCTATAGATCCTACACGTCCCCTTCTCTATAGATCCTACATGTCCCCTTCTCTATAGATCCTACATGTCCCCTTCTCTATAGATCCTACATGTCCCCTTCTCTATAGATCCTACATGTCCCCTTCTCTATAGATCTTACATGTCCCCTCTCTATAGATCGTACATGTCCCCTTCTCTATAGATCCTACATGTCCCCTTCTCTATAGATCCTACATGTCCCCTTCTCTATAGATCTTACATGCCCCCTTCTCTATAGATCCTACATGTCCCCTTCTCTATAGATCTTACATGTCCCCTTCTCTATAGATCCTACATGTCCCCTTCTCTATAGATCCTACATGTCCCCTTCTCTATAGATCCTACATGTCCCCTTCTCTATAGATCCTACATGTCCCCTTCTCTATAGATCCTACATGTCCCCTTCTCTATAGATCCTACATGTCCCCTTCTCTATAGATCTTACATGTCCCCTCTCTATAGATCCTACATGTCCCCTACCTAGATCTACATACCTCCTTTCAGCATTCACATGTCCCATCTCTAGTACTCTATGCCCAGTGCCCAGCCTGCATTCCGTCCTCCCGGGTCCCCCCCGGTGTACAGTAGTACTCAGTCCCCCGAGAAGCCCATGCTCCGGACCAGCCGTACAGCGGAGCTCCTGTCCCGGTATGGGGCGTTCTTTGTGTGCACACGTGTGCCCGGGGAGAGGGGGAAGTGAAGCGCCATTACCTGTGTCTGGCCTTGTGTCCGCTCGGCTCCCCCGGTCTCCGCTCTCCCCCATAAGCGGTACATACGGCAGGACGGACTTGGACGTTCACCGCATTGTTTGCATTCCATTGTGGTCACGTGTTCCGGGCTGCCTGCGTCATCTCTACACCAGTCAACAATTGGATGAGGCTGCCCGGGGGCGTGACTAAAGGAGAACTGAGTTTGTTCTTGTTCTGAACATCATGGAAACCAGAGACTGGGCATACAGGGCGAGATATTGTACTGGGGGCGAGACTATACTGGGAGAGAGACTATACTGGGCGAGTGGCTGTACTGGGAGAGAGACTATACTGGGCGAGTGGCTGTACTGGGAGAGAGACTATACTGGGCGAGTGGCTGTACTGGGAGAGAGACTATACTGGGCGAGTGGCTGTACTGGGAGAGAGACTATACTGGGCGAGTGGCTGTACTGGGAGAGAGACTATACTGGGCGAGTGGCTGTACTGGGAGAGAGACTATACTGGGCGAGTGGCTGTACTGGGAGAGAGACTATACTGGGCGAGTGGCTGTACTGGGAGAGAGACTATACTGGGCGAGTGGCTGTACTGGGAGTGAGACTGTATCGGAAGAGAGGATTTACTGGGAGAGTGGCTGTACTGGGAGAGTGGCTGTACTGGGAGAGTGGCTGTACTGGGAGGGAGGTTGTACTGGGAGAGTGGCTGTACTGGGAGGGAGGTTGTACTGGGAGAGTGGCTGTACTGGGAGAGTGGCTGTACTGGGAGAGAGACTATACTGGGAGAGTGGCTGTACTGGGAGAGAGACTGTATCGGAAGAGAGGATTTACTGGGAGAGTGGCTGTACTGGGAGAGAGGCTGTACTGGGAGAGTGGCTGTACTGGGAGGGAGGTTGTACTGGGAGAGTGGCTGTACTGGGAGAGTGGCTGTACTGGGAGAGAGGTTGTACTGGGAGAGAGGCTGTACTGGGAGAGTGGCTGTACTGGGAGGGAGGTTGTACTGGGAGAGTGGCTGTACTGGGAGGGAGGTTGTACTGGGAGAGTGGCTGTACTGGGAGGGAGGTTGTACTGGGAGAGTGGCTGTACTGGGAGAGTGGCTGTACTGGGAGGGAGGTTGTACTGGGAGAGTGGCTGTACTGGGAGGGAGGTTGTACTGGGAGAGTGGCTGTACTGGGAGGGAGGTTGTACTGGGAAAGTGGCTGTACTGGGCGGAAGGTTGTACTGGGAGGGAGGTTGTACTGGGAGAGTGGCTGTACTGGGAGAGTGGCTGTACTGGGAGAGTGGCTGTACTGGGAGAGTAATAAACAAAAACTTAATACTTGCGCCAAAGAATAATATAAAAACACATAACAGCATGCAATAGTTTATAAACAAGGACTGCTGCTGCTACCTAGAAAAGGTTAAAGAACCTTAAATATGATGTACTGAGAGATAAGGGGGTGTAAGTGAAGCAAACAAAACAATAAAAGTTATAAAAATTGCTAATACACGTGTCTCACCACTGGAGGTGGTGCAAATATAACGACTGTGATTACTATTATACCACTGTGAGTATGAGTGAGAAAAAACTTTGCTTTAAAAACAACAAAATGGTAGATTATAAGTCAGTGTTGCAACCTATAATAACAAAAATGCTAGTACACATGTCTCACCACTGGAGGTGGTGCATATATTGCGACTGTGATTACTATTATACCGCTATGAATATAAGTGAGAAAAACTTTGCTTTATAAAACAAACAGTATCAGCAACAATAATAGTAGATTAAAAGTCAATATTGCAGGTTGGGATAAATTGCAGGTGATCCTGAAGAGATGGTCCCCTTAAGAACCCTACTCACCAGAACAATGTTTCGCCCCTCCTCCAGGGCGTCATCCTTGATCCCACCTCCAGTGGTGAGACACGTGTATTAGCAATTTTTATAACTTTTATTGTTTTGTTTGCTTAACTTACACCCCTAGTGGTGATTCACATCTGCTAGCGCAGCCTTATCTCTCAGTACAAAACAATAGTACTGTACTGGGAGACTGGGAGAGTGGCTGTACTGGGAGAGTGGCTGTACTGGGAGAGTGGCTGTACTGGGAGGGAGGTTGTACTGGGAGGGAGGTTGTACTGGGAGAGTGGCTGTACTGGTAGAGAGGTTGTACTGGGAGAGTGGCTGTACTGGGAGAGTGGCTGTACTGGGAGAGTGGCTGTACTGGGAGGGAGGTTGTACTGGGAGGGATGTTGTACCGGGAGAGTGGCTGTACTAGGAGAGAGGTTGTAGTGGGAGAGAGGTTGTACCGGGAGAGAGGTTGTACTGGGAGAGGCTGTAGTGGGAGAGTGGCTGTACTGGGAGAGAGGTTGTACTGGGAGAGGGGAGAGTGGCTGTACTGGGAGAGAGGCTGTACTGGGAGAGAGGCTGTACTGGGAGAGAGGCTGTACTGGGAGAGAGGCTGTACTGGGAGAGAGGCTGTACTGGGAGAGTGGTTGTACTGGGAGAGTGGCTGTATTGGGAGATTGGTTATCAGGCCAGAGGGGTATTACCTTTGTTGGGGTGTGGAAGGGTTAATGCTGCTTTACAGCTACAAATCACTTCCATAAGAGAGAATATAAACTCGCTGTTCTACCCGCCGCTGATTGTAAATGAAGTTGGTAGATAAGTGGCTAAAGCCCTGTTCCAGCTCAGGTGTGCTTTGTTTTTTACTTACTACTGCAATTCAGACATTTTTTTTTTTCTGCTCTCTGAGCTCGGCACAGATCCAGTGCAGACCTGCCTTTCATCCTGTGGCTGCTGGGTAAAATGAAGGCTGAATGGCCTCCAGTGCACTGTATACATCCACTACTGGCCCTGTAATCTATTTTTCATGAACATATTATATTACAGTGTTTTTCTGCTTTTTTGTAACATCCTCCTTTGAGCTCTCAAACCTCTCATTTTCCCTCACAGTTCTGTTTATGTGGAACAAGCAGAGCACATTAGTCGGTCATGTGCACTGCATACCTCCCAACTTTTGGAGATGAGACAAAGGGACACTTTTTAGCACAATGCATTTAGACAATGGACACCCCAGTGCCATGCCCTAAATTATGCAGACCATTACGAATGTATAGCCCAAAAATAATTGGTTATAACCAGATACACTATATATACACACACGTGAAATTTAATGGCATCCCAGTCTTAGTTCGTAGGGTTCAATATTGAGTTGGCCCACCCTTTGCAGTTATAACAGCTTCAACTCTTCTAGGAAGGCTGTCCACAAGGTTAGGAGTGTCTATGGGAATGATTGTCCATTCTTCATAAAGTGCATCTGAGAGGTCAGGCACTGATGTGGACAAGAAGGCCTGGCTCGCAGTCTTCGCTCTAATTCACCCCAAAGGTGTTCTATCAGGTTGAGGAAGGGACTCTGTGCAGACCAGTCAAGTTCCTCCACCCCAAACTCGCTCATCCATGTCTTTATGGAGCTTGCTTTGCGCACTGGTGCACAGTCATGTTGGAACAGGAAGGGGCCATCCCCAAACTGTTCCCACAAGTTGGGAGGATAAAATTGTCCAAAATGTCTTGGTATGCTGACACCGTAAGTGTTCCCTTCACTGTAACTAAGGGGCCAAGCCCAACCCCTGAAAAACAACCCCCCACCATAATCCCCCTCCACCAAATAATTTGGACCAGTGCACAAAGCAAGGTCCATAAAGACTTGACTGGCTTGCACAGAGTCCTGACCTCAACCTGATAGAACACCTTTGGTATGAATTAGAGGGGAGACTGCAAAACAGGCCTTCTTGTCCAACATCAGTGCCTGACCTCACGAATGCGCTTCTGGAAGAACGGTCAAACATTCCCATTGACACACTCCTAGACCTTGTGGACAGCCTTCCCAGAAGAGTTGAAGCTGTTATAGTTGCAAAGGGTTGGCCAATATTGAATCTACAGACTAATGCGGCATACACATTTTCCATCAGAAAAATCTTGGATGGTTTTTCCGACGGAATTCCGCTCACGCTTGGCTTGCATACACACGGTCACACAAAAGTTTGCTGATGTACAACACTACGATGAGTCGAGAAAATGAAGGTCAATGCTTCCGAACATGCGTCGAATTGTTTCCGAGCATGCCTAGGAATTTTCGCGTGTCGGAATTGCTACAGATGATCGGAATTTCCGATCGGAACTTTTTCTGACCGCAAAAATTGAGAACATGCTCTCAATCTCTTGCTGGCTGGAATTCGGCCAGCAAAAGTCCGATGGTGCATACACACAGTCGCATTTTCCGACCAAAAGCTCTCATCTGTCTTTTGCTGTCCGAATTTCCGATCGTGTGCACGCAGCATTAGACTGGGGTGCCATTTAAGTTCATGTGCGTGTAAAGGCAGGCATCCCAATACTTTTGATAATATAGTGTGGGTTTTTTTCCACCAGTACTTTTCTCTTATACTGGCCTTTCAAAATAGCAGGATATTGAAGAGATAGGGTGAAGGTTTAGTGCAGAATAACACTTTTAGTAGTTGAATAGTACATTTTCATAGCTATCAGAACAAAAAGAGGGACAACTGAGGCTGCGCGAGGGACAGAGGGATTTCGTTCTAAAGAAATGTCAGTTCCTTCAAATGGGGAACAGTTGAGAGGTATGGCACTGCTCTGGGCAGCACAGTGGTGTAGTGGTTAGCACTTTCACCTAGTAGCAATAGGGTGACTGGTTCAAATCCCGACCACGACACCATCTGCCTGGAGTTTGCATGTTCTCCCTGTGCCTGAGTGGGTTTCTTCCAGGTACTCCGGTTTCCTCCCACACTCCAAAGACCTGCTGGTAGGTTAATTAGACCCTGTCTAAAAAAAAAATGGCCACAATATGTGTATGTAAGCATGTCGGTACCCTATGGGGTAAAGGACTGTGCTATACCGCAGATTGACACTGGCGGCAAAAGTGCCCTGAGGCGATTCAGTTCGCATAGGTAGCGCTACACAAGTCACTCATTCATTCATTCTAGGCACACTACAAATCTTATACTCCTAAGTCCACCTAGGGAGCGAGCAAGAGAGGTTGGCTATTCTCCTACATACAGTGGAACCATGGAGGAGGAATGTAGCCACCCTGTAACAGGGAGTCAGATCACAGCAGCAAACAAAGGAATCCAGAGGAGGATGAGAGCAATAGAATGTGCTTTTTGAAATTAAAGCTGAGTTCCACTCGGTTTTGTGTTTATTAAAAGTCAGCAGCTACAAAAAGTATAGCTGCTGACTTTTAATAAACACACACTCACCTGTCCCAGGATCCAACAAACCTAGGTACCCACTCGGGCCCCCCTCCCAAAAAAATGACATGCCAAAGGTGGCATGGCAGGGGGTTAGGAGTCCTTAAAGTGGCAGTTCCACTTTTGGGTGGAACTCTGCTTTAACCACTAGACATCCGGCCATAGCCGAATGACGGCCTTGGCGCGGATGTCAATTCCCGGGAGGACGTCATATGACGTCCTCCCCTTTCCTCGCTCACGAGCACGCAGCAGGGAAATTCTGTGTTGGCCGTGTCCCTTGGACACAGCCAATCACAGATCGCTGTAAACGGCCAATCACAGCGGCCGTTTACAGCGCGATCGGCGTGTCCAATGGGAGATGATCTCATATGTAAACAGAGACAGCGTGTGAGGAGGGAGAGATGAACGGCTGCAGCGGCCGTAAGTAGAAAAAAAATAAAATAAAGTGCCATCTGTCCCCAGTGCCATCTGTCAGTGCCACCTGTCCCCTGTGCCATCTGTCCCCAGTGCCATCTGTCAGTGCCATCTGTCAGTGCCACCTGTCCCCAGTGCCATTTGTCCCCAGTGCCACCTGTCCCCAGTGCCATGTATAAGTGCCATCTGTCATCAGTGCCACGTGTCATCAGTGCCACATAGTGCCATTTGTCTTCAGTGCCATATCAGTGTCACGTGTCATCAGTGCCACATATTAGTGCCATCTGTCATCAGTGCCACGTATCAGTGCCATCTGTCATCAGTGCCACCTATCAGTGTCACGTGCCATCTGTTATCAGTGTCACCTGTCATCAATGCCATGTATCGGTGCCATCTGTCATCAGTGCCACAAGAAATGAGATAGGTCACCAGTACATCAGGTGTGATAAATTTTGTATGATTCGCACCACGGTTTGTGGACTCTCTAACTTTCACAAAGACCAAATAATATCCACTAATTTGGGTTATTTTTTACTAAAGATATGTGGCAGTATAAATTGTGGCCAAAATTTATGAAGAAAAATTAATAATTTCCTAAATTTTATCACAGAAACAAAGAAAAATGCGTTTTTTTTTTTTTCAAAATTTTCGGTCTTTTTTTCATTTATAGCGCAAAAAATAAAAAAACCCAGAGGTGATCAAATACCACCAAAAGAAAGCTCTATTTGTGGGAAAAAAAAGGACAAAAAATTAATTTGGGTACAGTGTTGCATGACTGAGTAATTGTCATTCAAAGTGTGAGAGCACCGAAAGCTGAAAATTGGTCTGGATAGGAGGGGGGTTTAAGTGGCCGGTAAGCAAGTGGTTAAGGATACCTACCTGATTCGATTTTTATCAAACCAGAGTTCAGTGTCACTTAAAGCTTATGTAAGATTCTAGTGACTGGGTTTAGCGCCCTGGATTGTCGTTAGTCGGTTTTTCACTTCTAGTCGTTACGATCGCCCACAGAGCAGGTTCCATTATTTGTATTTTGTTACTAACAGCCAGCAGCACTGTTACCTCATTCCGAGGAACAAAAATCCAAAAGCGCCAAGGCATTTCAATTCTCGATTTAAGTCATTTTACAGATCTTTCTAAGCTGGAGAAGTAGGATTTGCCAAAGTCAGCACTTATTAGAAAATATTTATGAAACACCAGTGTTTATAGTCCTTTGAGTTCTCGTGCATTTTCTGAGTAATATTATGTTTTCAGTCATGCAAATTACTTTGACATGGTTTATCATAATGATTTTTCTGGTTGAAAAGTTATGCTCATACATAGTGTCAATTAGCTTTATAAATATCCCTATCAAGCAAGAAAATGTGACACAATCGTTTCAATAGTTTTTATTAATGTTTTAAAAAGAGTAAAAGTAACGAGCCCTGGTAGAAGACAGACTGAGCAATAGCAGGCAATGTCAAGCTGCAGCCAGCAGACTATTCGCTTGTGTAAAAATGGGAATTTACTTCAGGGATAAAACGATTATCCTGCCACTCTATAAATCTCTGGTCCGGCCATATCTGGAGTATTCCATCCAGTTCTGGTCACCAGTCCTCAGGAGGGACATGGTGGAGCTGGAGAGAGTCCAGAGAAGGGCAACTAAATTGGTAGGCGGATTGGAGGACCTCAATTACGAGGAACGACTGCAAGCACTGATGTTGTTCTCCCTGGAGAAGAGACGCTTGAGAGGAGATATGATAGCAGTATACAAATACCTCAATGGTGATCCCAGCATAGGAAGGAAACTTTTCAGTCTCAGGGAGTGTAAGAAGACACAGGGCCACACATGGAGATTGGAGGAGAAGCGGTTTAACCTTAGGCTACGTAGGGGATTGTTCACTGTCGGGGCAATAAGGATGTGGAACTTTCTTCCACAATTGGTGGTGTCAGCAGGGAGTATCGATATTTTTAAAAGACTCTTGGACGTGCATCTTAGTGAACACAATATACAGGAATATGGGAAATAATTATCAACATTGACACACACACCTACACAGGTTGAACTGGCTGGACTATTGTCTTTATTCAACCTTACCTACTATGAAACTATGAAATCCTTGAACCCATTGTCAGACCCTACACTGGTGCAGTGAGTCCTGGGTTCCTCCTGGTGCATGACAATGCCCTGCCCCATGTGGCGAGAGTATGCAGCCAGTTCCTGGAGGATGCAGGAATTTATACCATTGAATGGCCCCCACACTCGCCTGACCTAAATCCAATAGAACACCTCTGTGACATTATGTGTTGGTCCGTCCGTCACCACCAGGTAGCACCTAAGTCTGTTCAGGAGCTCAGTGATGCCCTGGTTCAGATCTGGGAAGGAAATACCCCAGGACACCATCCGTCTTCTCATTAGGAGCATGCCCCGACGTTGTCAGGCATGCATACAAACATGTGGGGGCCATACAAACTACTGAGTACCATTTTGAGTTGCTGCAATGAAATTTCAGCAGAATGGACTAGCCTGCTGCATAATTTTTTCACTTTGATTTCCGGGGTATCTTTCAATTCAGCCCTCTGTAGGTTGATAATTTTAATTTCCATCAAACGATGTGGCATCCATTCATTCCTAAAACATTACCCAGTCCGTACCAGTATAGATATGCAGCATGATATTTTTCCCCATTGAGATCTGATGTGTTCCTTTAATTTATTTAAGTATATACACATATATTTTTTCTTTTCCATATAGGATTTTTCACTTGTAGAAGTATTTTTATATTTTTTTCTTATTTTTATTCATACTGGTAGTAATTCTATTTGGGGATACCCCAGCAGTTTTTGATTAAGGGCACACCTTTGCACTTGTGGATATTTGTATTTTGGTAGAGAAGAGTCATGGCTAAGTAGTCCATCAAGTCTGCCCCTTTTTTCATTTTTTTAACCATGTGCAGCATGTGCGTTACATACAGTACATAACTCATTTTTTTATATTGACAGCCTTTTTTTTTTTAGCTTTCACAAAAATATTATTGGGTGGTTGAGCCATGAAGACCCCTTGGTCAGGCACTTCCTATCATAGAGTAGGTATGCTCTTGCAGACTTCCCATAGAGAGTACTAGTGGCAGTTTCAGCATACACTACCTAGACATCATACACTGTTGTCCCCATCAGGGAAGCTCCTTTGAGAAATGTCATATAGATAGGAAGTGGCTGCAATGAGGCTGCAGGAGATCAACAGCAATACGGAAATGCAGCAAATGATGAAAAAAGTGAAAACAGGTATTTTATCTGAGGCCTTCTCATTCAACATGAGTACCTGACCTCACAAATGTTTTCTTGGGTGAATAGGCACAAATACACACAGACACATTCAGATGAGTGGAAAGAAAAAAGGGAACAACGTCATATTACTGCCCACAGTTTTGCAATGGGATGTTCAACAGACCCATAAAAGTTTGATGGTCTGGTGTATACAGACGTAATAGTGTTTTGAATAATGTTTTAGAACATCATGGCATACAGATAAGGTTTCTAAAGCGAATCAAAATGTTCCCTTTTACACTTTTATGTACAAAAAAAACTATTAAAATGATGATTCATTGGTCAGGCTGATCACATTTTCCTGCATATGATGTGAATGTAAATAAAACATTTAGGCATCATTTGCACAGGCGATTTAAGCAAGGTGTGATTTGCAGCGGCAGGAATCTTCTGAGCAGTTAGCTGCAGCTGCCAAGCTGTCCACTATAATGACAGGCCGCTGGCGGCCGCAGCTTTTCACAGCTGTCCACACAGCCAGCGATTTACCTGCAGTGATCACTGCTGGACACACACAAAGTGACACGGGCTAAATCACCCATGCCAATGCTGCCTTAAAAGACTTTGTATTTCTAAAGCATGGGTCTTCAAACTATGGCCCTCCAGTTGTTCAGGAACTACAAATCCCATTATGCCTAGTCATGTCTGTGAATGTCAGAGTTATACAATGCCTCATGGGATGTGTAGTTCCGCAACAGCTGGAGGGCCGTAGTTTGAGGATCCCTGGTCTAAAGCCTCATACACACGATCAGACTTTGTACAAACTTTCCCGTGGATTTTTGTGCAAAGGGCGTTGGCCCCAAGTTTGTATTGCATACACGCGATCGGACTTTTTAGGCAACAAACATGAACGTAGTGACGTTTCAACGTACTGACGACACTTCAAAAGAGGACGTTCAAATACTCCAGCGCCACCTTTGGTCAACTTCTGTATTGTTGTCTGATCTTTTGCATTGGTTCTGAGCATGCGTGTTTGTACTTTGTACAAAAGTCCGATGGTTTTGTGTACACACGGTCGGACTTTGAAAGTTGGTTAGTTCGCACAACCAACAAGAGTCCGATGAAAACTGAAAAAGTTGGTCCGATGGAGCGTACACACGGTCGGATGTTGGTCTAAAACAGCTAATTTGCATGTTTGTTGTCAAAAAGTCCGATCGTGTGTACGGCCCTTTAGCCTGGAAATCATTCACTTTCTTTGAGGTTTAATCATCAGACCAAAAAAAAGGGATAAATTAAATTGACACTAAACAATATTCTTTTTCTTCAAAAATTATCCATACACATCCACTACTTAATGGCCCTGTAAATAATTTTTCATTAAATCATTTCTAACTGTGTTTTTCTACCTCCATATAATATCCTCCAGCCTCTGAACCTTTCCTTTTCCCCCCTCACTTCCACTTATTTGGAATGAGCAGTGTACATCAGTTGCGGTCATGTGTACTGCTCTATTTACAATACAAATCCCATTTTGGGTGCGAACAAGAGAGGGTAACACCATCCCTACCTACAGTCAGTGGGTAGAACGAAAAAAATTAAAAATTACACAGATTCCTCCATTCACTCAAACAAGGTGGATGGAGGAATCCCTGGTGTTGTATTCTGACAGCAGTACCCACAGCTGTCAGAATGCACTGATAGAGAAAAGTTTTCCAACATATCCCCTTGACTAAAGTTGATCAAACAATCGACTTCTGTTGACCTGATATGGCCACACGCTGATAGAAGTTCGGCCAATCTCAATCGAACTGGCCAGATATCGATCCATCTATGGCCAGCTTTACACTGTACAGCACTGTCATTCCACCATTCCAGTATAATTGTGAGAAGTTGAAAAACTCCTCCCAAGCTATTGCAAAATAACCGCATTGTACCATAACCTACTTGGACCAATAGATCATATCTGCATGATTGTAATTATTGTATAATTACCCATTGCATTCCTGTGAAAGACAAACACAAAGCACAATGAGCAGAGCAATTGGGTAATATACTGGGAAGGTTAAAATCATTTCCCGGGATAACCAGATGATAAGACGGCCATATAACATAGCTCCAATTTATTTTTAAAAGAAAAACATGATATACTTTTTTTCAGCAGGGACAGGGAAGCTGCTCAGAGTTGATGGGAAGGTGGATGAAGCCAAATACAGGGCAATCTTAGAAGAAAACCTGTTATGCTGTACGAAATTTCCGTCAGAAAAATCTTGGATGGTTTTTCCGACGGAATTTCGCTCAAGTTTGGCTTGCATGCACACGGTCACACAAAAGTTCGCTGAGCTTTCGACCATCAAGAACGCGGTGACGTAACACTACGACGAGCCGCGAAAATGAAGTTCAATGCTTCCGAGCATGCGTCAAATTGTTTCCGAGCATGCGTAGGAATTTTGCGCATCGGAATTGGTACAGACGATCAGAATTTCCGATCGGAACTTTTTCTGACCAAAAAATTGAGAACCTGCTCTCAATCTTTCTCAATCAGCAAAAGATTGATGGAGCAAACACACGGTCGCATTTTCCGACCAAAATCTCTCATCTGAGTTTTGCTGGCGGCATTTCCGATCGTGTGTGTGTGTGGCATTAGAGTCTGCAAAAGACTCGAGACTGGGGGCGGAGGTTCACCTTCCAGCAGGACAACGACCCTAAACATACAGCCAAAGCTACAATGGAATAAGTGTCGGCAAAGGTAAGTGGGGTACCTCAAGCCTCTGTCCTGAGACCAATTCTGTTTATTCTTAAATGATCTAGAGGATGGGATAAATAGCTTAATCTTTTTGCGGACGACACCAAAATAGGCAGGGCAATAACTTCACATCAGGATATAGAAGTTTTACAGAAATGTAGGACTAAAATAATGGGGTGGGTAACTACATGGCAAATTAGGTTTAATGTGGAGAAATGTAAAGTAATGCACTTGGGGGCTAAAAACATAAAAACAAACTACTCACTGGGAGAGGAACCTCTAGGGCAGGGGTCTCAAACTGGTGGCCCTCCAGCTGTTGCGGAACTACAATTCCCATGAGGCATTGCAAGGCTGACAGTTACAGGCATGACTCCCATAGGCAGAGGCATGGTGGGACTTGTAGTTCCGCAACATCTGGAGGGCCACTAGTTTGAGACCCCTGCTCTAGGGGAATCAAGGATAGAGAAAGATCTGGGGGTCCTAGTAGAAGACAGTCTGAGCAATAGCATGCAATGTCAAGCTGCAGCCAGAAAAACCGGCAGAATATTAGCATGCATAAAAAAGGGGATATACTCCAGAGATAAAACCAGAGGCATGCGCACAGAGGGTATGCAGTATAGACAAACACACACACATGTGTTTGAGCTTCGGGGTGCACACCCTAATGCAATAGACTGCGCACACCTATGGATTAAACTAAAATACTACCATTTTATAAAACTCTGGTTAGGCCACATATGGGGGAATTCCATCCAGTTCTGGTAACCAATCCTCAGAAGGGATGTGCTGGAGCTGGAGAGAGTCCAGAGAAGGGACACTAAATTAATAAGGGGACTGGAGGACGTCAAGTATGAGGAACAACTACAAGCACTACATTTATTCTCGCTGGAGAAGAGATGCTTGAGATAGGACATAATAGCGATTTACAAATTAAACAAAATAATTATTGCGCAGGTATTCAGACTAAATATAATAGTGCAAGCTGCTGGCAACAACACAACAGGACTAATTGTGATAAACGTGAAACTAAAAAATGTTGCCACGCTAAACATAAATAATGAATAAACAAGTGTCCATAAAGTGTGAACAATTGTTGCTGTTCTGAACAATGCAGGTGAATTCCTTGATGAACATCCAGTTACAGTGAATATAATATAATTGATGTGCGTTTTGATTACTCAAGTGCACCTCCACCAATATTGATAAAGAATGCCTCCTTACCAGAGGTCTAGACAAATTATAAGAGTCCAAACAGGCGTAATATAGAAGTATAGAAGATCCAATCAGCTTCCTCTATTATATTGCAGGTGGTGGTACTGTCATGGCTGATCGTAAAGTTTACTCCATAGTAGGGCCCAAGAAGAAAAGATAAAACAGCTACATAGTGTAAAACTGCTTTACAGTTTATTAAAAGAAATCAGTGCTAAACACTTACAGAAATCCGGTATAAAACAAGCATTAATAGATCCAAGACATCCTAGAAGTGGATTGACCAGTATACAGGGTTGGCGTGTATGGTACCTTACGGCAATGGACTCCACCCAATGCGTTCCGTTCGAATTAACATCATATAGTGATCCCAGCGTAGAAAAAAATGTATTCAGTCACAGGAAGTGTAAGAGGACACAGAGCCACACAATGAGATTGGAGGAGAAGCAGTTTAACGTTAAAGAGGAGGTCCAGCCCCCCCCCACCAAAAAATTAAATACAAATACTGTAGCTGCTGACTTTTAATATTAGGACACTTACCTGTCCAGGGGTCCCGCAATGTCGGCACCCCAGCTGCTGCCACCATTCGTGGTAAGGGAAACCAGCAGTGAAGCCTTTTGGCTTCACAGCCGGTTTCCTATTGCGCATTCGCAAAGCGTGCTGCGCTTTCTAACTGGCCTGGCTTCAGACGAAGGAGATGGGGGGCCGAGATTTCGGGGGACCTTGCCGCATGTCGTCGCAGCCAGGTCTCCGGGAAGTGGGGACCGGTATTTATCAAAAACAAGTACCTGTTCCCCTCCCCCCCTCGCAAAAGGTGACAAATGTGGCACCGGAGGGGTGGAGGAAGCAAACAAGTGGAGTTTCCACTTTTGAGTGGAACTCCGCTTTAAGCTGTGTAGGGGGATTTTCATTGTCAGGGCAATAAGGAAGTAAAAATCTCTTCCACAATTGGTGGTGTCAGTGAGGAGTATTGATATTTTTAAAAGACTCTTGGACGTGCATCTTAATGAACACAACAGGGATATGGAAATGATTATCGACACTGACACAAGTACACAGTTTGAACTGGATGGACAATTGTCTTTATTTAACCTTACCTACTATGTAACTATGTAATACAGGGCACCTTTACTCCCTTCCTTCCTGCCCAGGCCAATTTTTAGCTTTCAGCACTGTCGCACTTTAAATGACAATTATGCTGTACACACTGTACCCATATGACATTTTTTGGAGACAGATAGAACTTTCTTTTGGTGGTATTAAATCACCACTGGGTTTTTCATTTTTTGCTAAACATAAAAAGTTTTGAAAACAAAAAACTTTCGTATTTTCTGTTTTGCAAATAATTAATTTTTCTTCTTCATTGATGTGCTTTGATGAGGCTGCACTGATAGGCTGTATTGATGGGCACTGATGAGGCTGCACTGATTGGCACTGATTAGGCTGTACTGATGGGCACTGACAAGCTGCACTGATGAGGCTGCACCGATAAGACGGCACTAATGGGAGGTACTGATATGCTGCACTGATTTTCAGTGCCCTGATTATCAGTGTAAATGTCCCCTGTAACTGGAAATCTGGTTATCGGCTTTCCTTTCCTCAGACACAGACATCACTAAGGCCCCTTTCACACTGGGGCGGGGAGCCGCGGTGATGGTAAAGCAGCGCTATATTTAGCGCTGCTTTACCGTCGTTTTGCCCGCGGGTTTCGGCCGCTGACGATGCGGTTTTACCCCCCGCGAGCGGCCGAAAAAGGGTTAATATCCCCCGCAGAGCGCCGCCGTAGTGGCGCTTTGCGGCGGGATTGCTGCGGTTTTACCGCGGTGTCCCATTCAAATCAATGGGAAGGAGCGGTGAACACACCGCTCCTATACTGCTCCAAAGATGCTGCTAGCAGGACTTTTTTTGCCGTCCTGCTAGCGCACCGCTCCAGTGTGAAAGCCCGCCGGCTTTCACACTGGAGTGAATGGGGCCGGATTTTTTCAGGCGGTATACAGGCGCTATTTTTATGCTGATAACCAGCCGGCTGTTAATCTGCTAAAGGCCGGGCGGGAAGGTGTTAATTTTTATCAATTCTATGATTGGAGCAGGTAGCAAGGCGGGGCAGATGAAGGCACAGTCTACCCTTATCCAATCAGAGACTGCTTGTATTCATTGAAAATACAAGGCATTCTCTTAAAGTTTGGTAAACTTCAAATTAAAGTTCTTAGGAAAAGTCTTAGGAAAGTTTGCATGACAATTCTAATGTCGCGTACACATGGCCGGAATTTCTAATGGAAACAGTCCGATGGGAGCTTTTCATCGTATTTTCCAACCGTGTGTATGCCCATTGGTCTTTTTCTGTCGGCATTTCCGACGTACTATTTTGAGAGCCTGTTCCTAATTTTACCGTCAGAAATGCCGACGGAGTTTTGGACGGTGCAAAGTCTGGCCGGGTGTACGCGGCATTAGAACACTCGAATGTTGTTCAAAAGATTTAATTTGCTTTTTTAACATTTGATTTTGGAATGAATTTTACCAAACGAAAACTACGGTACATACGCTGTTAGAAATTTGTTTGAGAAAAAGTTCCCAAGCCGCTTTCGAATGTTCTCATGACTGCGGTTGAAAACGAACATCAATTTGACCTTATAATAAAAAATTAACATTGTTTTTTGAATTTTTGTTCGAAAATTCTACCCATCTATGGCCAGCTTTAATGGCTGATCTCTGCTTACTATGCACTCTGCTTTTCTTTGTGTTTAACAAGATGTGAGTCCTAAACCAGTGTACTAAGGCTTAGCCAGCCAAGTGATCATCAACAAAAGAAATGTGTAAATATCTATTGTAATAGTGGAATCTCCTTTCTTATACATCCTCTGACTACCAAACAGCCCCCACCCTATCCCTCCATTTCTGACTCTTTAATTTGGCATTTGTTTTTTTAAAGGATTAAAGTAAACTACAGTAACCCATTGAGGTCTGGAGGGACCCACAGTGTACTTCAAGGAATGTAGAGAATGTGAGCCGCTTACATTCCAGAAGAGAACAGCACCTTAGGCAATTATGCTCATCCAGTATTAACAATTAGGGGATTTGTTTCCTCTTGGTTAGAGGCTATCTAACATTCTTACCCACTAGTGATAAACACAGCTATTCATTAAAGTTCATACAAAAAGAGCCCTTATCCTAGCCATACACTTGTAGATTTCTCTCATACAGCCCAGCTAAAGAAGAGATATTACCTCGTTGCCCCATCCACGCAAAAAAGTGTAGACCAGTGTCAACCTTTTTAACCCAGAGGAACCCTTGAATTATTTTCCAGGTCTCTGGGAGCCCAAACTAAAACTAATTAATCAAGCAGTTGATTGAATGTCCCTTAACCACTTCAGCCCCGGACCAATTGGCAGCCAAAGGACCAGGCCCCTTTTTGCGATTCGGCACTGCGTCGATTTAACTGACAATTGCGCAGTCGTGCGACATGGCTCCCAAACAAAATTGGCGTCCTTTTTTTCCCACAAATAGAGCTTTCTTTTGGTGGTATTTGATCGCCCCTGCGGTTTTTATTTTTTGCGCTATAAACAAAAATAGAGCGACAATTTTGAAAAAAATTCAAATTTTTGCTTTTTGCTATAAGAAATATCCCCAAAAAATATATAAAAAAACATTTTTTTTCCTCAGTTTAGGCCGATACGTATTCTTCTACATATTTTTGGTAAAAAAAAAATCACAATTAGCGATTATTGATTGGTTTGCGCAAAAGTTATAGCGTTTACAAAATAGGGGATAGTTTTATAGCATTTTTATTAATATTTTTTTTTTTTACTAGTAATGGCGGCGATCAGCGATTTTTTTTGTGACTGCGACATTATGGCGGACACATCGGACATTTTGACACATTTTTGGGACCATTGTCATTTATACAGCAATCAATGCTATTTAAATGCATTGATTCCTGTATAAATGACAGTTGTAGTGAAAGAGTTAACCACTAGGGGGAGGGGTTATGGGCTGTGACGTGTGTGTGTGTTTTTTTTACATTAGGGGGCAGGGCTGACGTCTGACGTCATTGATCGGCTTTCCCGATGACCGGGAACAGCCAATCAATGACAGGCAGAGTAGGAAGCGCGGGGAGAGGTTTGTTTACACATACCTCTCCCCGTTCTTCAGCTCCGTAAGCCGATCGCGGGACACCAGCGGCGATCGGGTCCGCTGGTCCCGCGGCCGGGGTCACGGAGCTCCTGACCGGGTCGCGAGCACGCCGCTGGCGCGCGCGCGACCCACAGGCAGGCAGTTAAAGGGGACGTACAGGTACGTGCTTTTGCCTGCCCGTGCCATTCTGTAGACGTATATCTACATGAGGCGGTCGGGAAGCGGTTAAATTGGTAGTCAGTGGAGTAAATGCTCCCCATGTCACCCTTACAGGTAGCTAAACAGATCACTGGTGTCATGCTGCTGACTCTGCAGAGGGGTGGTGAACTCAGAATTATGTAGGCACTATCAGGTCAGAGGCCAATCAGCCACAGCTCAAAGAATCCCAAGTAACCTCTGGAGGAACCCAGCTTGAGAATGGCTGGTATAAATGGACGAGTCTATAGTGCTGGCTGTTGTAATCACACATCTGCAGCATCTGCAGACAATCCAAACAGTGGCTGCACCTGAATGGATGCTGTCAGTGTTCTGCCAACAATATTTCACCTATTTTCGCCTTTTTTAATTAAAGTTGATACTACAGTCTTGTGTTTTTTTTTTCCTCCACTTCTCGGGTCCCTCGTTGACATTCTTGGCCCCTCCCTCCTGTTGAGTGCCTCCACAGCACGCAGCTTGTTATGGGGACACCCGAGCCGCAGCTCCGTATGTCCACAGATATGGAGCCGCGACCCCCTCTCTCTCCTTATTGGCTCACTGACTTTGACAGCATCGGGAGCCAATGGCGCTTTGCTGTTGTCTCAGCCAATGAGGAGGGAGAGTCCCGGGCAGCCGAGTCTCTCATGCAACATCGCTGGATCGAGATGGGGCTCAGGTAAGCAGTGATGTAAGTAACTGAGTTAAAATAAACTGAGTTACCTAACGCAGTTACTTTAGAGGGTAACTAGTAATCTAACTGATTACTTTTCCCCTCATGGTAACTCAGTTCCCATTACTTTGGCTTAGTTACCCCAATTACATCTACCGCCACTAGATGGCAGTATTGTAATTCCGGTGTCCTGCCGAAAAAGTTCCCCCGCCGGATAAGGACCCCTGTACTGCTCTACACCACGCAGGCGCAGTTAACATGTAATTGTACGAGGCGATGCCGTAGGCTCCTGATGCTCGTGCTACTCTGCAAGGGGCATCTATCGTGTAAGTAAGGGGGCGGGTCTAGTATTACTGTAACCAAGGGGCGCATTTATTATTATTGTTATATATCGAGCTCTGCCCATTCATTTAACATTCGCCCTCTTCTGTAGCCATCCGCCCCTTACACAATATAATAATAATAGACCCGCCCCTTACACAATATAATAATAATAGACCCGCCCCTTGCTTACACGCTATAAAAGATCTGCCCCTTGGTTAGAGTAATAATAAAGCAGCCCCTTGCTTACAGTAATACTAGACCCGCCCCTTAGTTACACGTATAGAATATTTTTAAAAAAAAAGTCAGTTACTTTGCTGCGTAACTAATTACTTTTCCAATGTAGTAACTGAGATACTAACGCAATTACTTTTTGGGAGAAGTAATTTGTAACTTAACTAATTACTGTAAGTAAGATGACCAACACTGCAGGTAAGTATTAGGGGGGCTGAGGGTGGCTGCTGTACACAGAAGGCTTTTTATCTTAATGCATTAAGATTAAAAAACCTTCTGCCTTTACAATCACTTTTAAGTGGTGTTGCCAGCAAAAAAAAAAATTTGGCTTAAAAATCATGAAAAAAAGAAAAAAAAAATAATTGGAAAATTTTTTTTTTACTCACCTCTAAATGCCTGTTGCTAGGGGGTCCGTTGTAGTCTGCCACCTTCATTGCCCGGGCAATGACATCACTTCCTGTAGGTGCCGCACAGTCATCTGGGACCTGTCATGTGTCCCAGATGAGTGAGCATCGAATCAGGGCGCACGGCGCCGCTCGCGCATGCGCAGTGGGTGCCCGGCTGTGAAGTCACAGCCGGGTGCCCACATTAAGAATGCCGGCGCCGCGAGCGGAGCGGGGAACGAGGGGGGGTCTCGTTCGCTCGCATCGCTGGACCCCGGGACAGGTAAGTGTCCGATTATTAAAAGTCAGCAGCTGCAGTATTTGTAGCTGCTGACTTTTAATTTTTTTTTTTGTGGGCACCCCTCTTTAAGTTTGTAACACCAGTTGGTGCCAATGGGGCCATCTAAGCACAAATTTTGGACAATTCCTGCTTAATCGGCCGAAGTTTGAGCAGTGTATACTACCTTTAAAGTCTTAAGCTTCGGCCACTGCTCTATTTTCTCTTGTTCAGCCCACAGGAATGAATGTTGAAAACATACCCAAGCATTTATGGCTTCATGACTAATAACTCAATCACCATGGAATGTTTGAAGGCAGGGGTTGATTGTAAGAAAAACAAGAGGGAAGTGTAAAAGTGTCATGTAGTCTGGGACATGTGATAATTGTTGGAGTAACATGGCTGAAGGTGTGAATTGTTGGGAAATCATCAGGGTAGGGATATTAAAGCAGGTGACAGATGGTGTTGAAGGCCCTACCCCTGTATAGGGATGGTCGCTCCAGTTTAACATATATGGCCTCTTTCATATACTGTATCTTGTGATCCAATTGTTTTCTCTATCCAAAATGTGTGCCTTGTTGACTTACAACTTTACATTAGTTGTGGGAAGACTACTGAATTCTGACCTACAGAGCTTACCCTCCTATATAGAACCATACGTTTGTGTGATTGTTTCTTGTCTCCCCACCATCCATGACCTATTCATCACAAACCCATTCAACCTACTTGCAATTACAGAGACCTGTCTTCAAGAAACTGACTTTCCTTCTCCTGTTGCCCTCTCCCATGGGGGCCTCCTGTGGACTCACTCTCCTAGGCCTAGTGGACGGAAAGGAGGTGGTGTTGAAATCCTCCTATTCCCTCAAAGCACTTTTTAGGTTCTTCATCCACCTCCCCCCTCTCTGTCCCTCTCCTCATTTGAAGCCCACTGTATTTGTCTATTTTCTCCAGTTTCATTGAGAATTGTGATCTATCGACTTCCTGGACCAGTATCAAGCTTCCTTGACAACTTCTCTGTCTGGCTAGCCTACTTTCTCTGTTCTGAAATTCCAACAATCATTCTTGGTGACTTTTTTAATCCAGTAATCTTTATTACAAAAATAGTTTTTCCTTACATCAAACACACTTCACATTCATATTATTCAGATACAGCAAAAATACACATTACATAAAATAACCCCACAAAAAAAAACACACACATCTCACATCAAGTAGCCCCCTCTTCTCCCCCTCCCCCCACCTCCCCCCCTCAGGGTGTCCGGCCCCCAATCTCCCGTCAACTGGTGTCTCCCCTCCATTCTATGGAAACTCACATTTCAAGGCCCAAAACCTCCAACCATCTTTTCCAAATAGCCTCAAACTTCCCTCAACAATTTCTATGTAGAAAAGTCAATTTCTCTTTTAATATAGTTTATTTTATTTGCGTTCCCCATTCCTCCACTGTCGGTGGATAAGTGGAGATCCATTTCTGTGCAATTAATTTACGTGCCTGGAACAAACTTCTTGCTATTGTATCATAAGTATTTTTCGACAATCTAGGCTCATCCATTATTTTTAATATACAAATTCCAGGATCCACCAACGGTTTGATTTGAAGTACCTCATTAATAGTTTAATTATGCCCTGCCAATATCGATGGCGTTTGGGGCATCTCCACAACATATGTATTAAGTTTGCTGGGGTACCTCCACAGCCTGGACATAAGGGGGTTTCTCTTCACTTCCACTTGAATAATTTCTCCGGTGCATAGTATGATCTATGTAAAATAAACAATTGCGTTAATTTTTGTGCGGCAGAAGACGATACCTTTGGAATTGCGGCCAAAGCTATTGCCCACTGATCCTCTGATAATGGTCCCAGGTCTTGTTCCCAATGGGCCCTAGATGGGATATTTATAGATTTTTTTAGTCTTGTTTTGTAATGTATCATATAGTCGTGAGATAAGGCCCTGCTTTTGACCTCTCTCCCTCAACAATGAGATTATTTTAGAATTAGTAAATTTAAATTAAAACGTACGAGCCTGGGTCTGTAAGGCGTGTCTGAGCTGCAGATATTGGAAGAACCTCTGCCTTGGAATCCCAAATTCCTCAGTTGAGAAAATGATTTAAAGCTATCGTTTTCAAACAGTTGCTCCATAACTCTCAATCCCTTCATCTGTCATAGCTCAAACCATTCCAACTTCTGCAGCTCCTCACAATTTGCATTATTCCAGATTGGGGTATAAGAGGTAAAACCCGTAATATTAGTAATATTTTTAATTTCCTGCCAGACCTTAGAAAACTGTTTACCTGACATAACCTTTTTATCCATTTGTAGGGTTTTTATCTCTAGAGATCAATGTATCTCCTCTACATAGAGGCAACAATTATCCCTGTATGAAATCACTCTCCACAATTTCAGTCCATCCATAGAACTGCTGTATTTGTGTGGGCAAAACATTTTTTTTTTGGGTTGTGGAATAGCAAGTCCCCCTTCATCCTTGGCCAGCATTAAGCTTGTTAGTTTTATGCATGACTGTTTTTTCTTAAATATAAGCTTGCGGAAAAGAGATTCTATCTTCCTGAACCAAAACATTGTTATCCAAATGGGACAGTTATGAAAGATATACAATAACTGTGGGATCCAAATCATCTTTAGGAGATTGGCTCTGCCAATCACAGTTAATGGTAATTTACACCATCTCCGGCATTTATCCCTGATCCTAAGCAATAATGGTTCGAGATTGTTAATCTTAATACTCCCGCTACTTCTAAATTTCTGAGCCTAACCTCCTCTTTTGACCTAAAACAATGGACACATGCTTCTACTCACTCTGATGGCAACTGCCTTGACCTCATATTCTCCTACCTATGCACTCCGGGCAACCTCTCCAATATTCCTTTTCCTCTCAGTGATCACCACCTTATTGGTTTCACTCTCTCCTTGTGTTCCTCCTCCTTGCCTTCCAACTACCAAACAATTACCCGTAGAAACCTTCACCATCTAAACCCTTCTCTTCTTTTTTTCTGCTACAGATTATCTCTACGACAAAATCTCATCCTTGTCCTGCGTCAACCCGGCCACTTCTATCTACAACAGTTCACTGTCGTCCACCCTGGATACATTGGCCCCCCTCACTACACACAGAATCACGCCCTGGCCACTACAACCCTGGCAGACCGACAATGCCAGAAGCCTTAAAAAACGGAGCTGTGCTCTTGTGGCGTAACACTAAATCACAGCAAGATTTCAGCTAATATAAATCTGCCCTCCAAAATTACCATTCCTACCTCCACACTGCCAAACAGACCTACTTTATCACTCTCATTAACACCCTTTCACACAGTCCTCGTCAACTCTTTTCTACGTTTAACGCTCTACTTCGTCCTCCATTACCTCCACCCACTAACTTACTCACTGCCCAGGAGATTGCTAATCACTTCAAAAATAAGATTGATACAATTTGTCTTGAGATCTCCACTCTACAGAAATCTCCCTCACTTTACACTCTTTGTCCTCCTGCATAATTAATACTCTAGTTCAACCCAGCTACTATAGAGGTAGTCACTAAACTTTTTTCTAACTACCACCTAACTTCCTGCCTCCTGGACCCTGTTCCTTCTCAAATACTATGGTCACCCTCTGACTCTATCCTACACTCTAACTCATATCTTCAACCTCTCCCTCTCTACTGGCATCTTCCCCAACCCTCTAAAACATGCACTAGTCACTCCACTCTCACCATACCAAAAAAGGCCTCGCTGGACCCCACCAATCTTAACAACCTAAGACCCATCTCCTTACTCCCTTTTATCTCCAAACTCCTTGAACCTTTAGTCTACAACCGACTGAGCGACCTCATTGAGAATAACCTTCTTGATCCCCTTCAGTCTGGATTTTGTCCACAGCACTCCACAGAAACTGCTCTCCTAAAACTCACAAACGACTTTGATACAGTTGATCACCCACTCCTCCTCAAAAAACTCAATTTGCTTGGTCTCCATAGCTGTTCTCTCCATTGGTTTGAATCTTACAATTGGAGGTAATGTTATCTGCTTTTGTAGGCCAACATCCCTATATATGGAAACAACGTTTCCCCCTTGAGAAATGGGACTTTAAAGACACAGAAACATAGCCAAATTTATAAAATTGTAAAGTTTAATTGTATCGCCCTAAACTTACCCCTTTTTGTCGAGGAGTGACTGACACCATCAGACACCTGACTAACGTCTCCTTAGAGGGGAACCCGGCGGCCTGTCTACTCCATATGACGGACCGACCCATTAAAAAATACAAAAAGTCTTTGACCATACAGCTCTTGAATGCAGCCAAGGCATGCATCCCGCTATGCTGGAGATCGGAGAACCCGCCGGCAAGGCCCCTTTGGTTTGCTAAAGTGAATGAACTGAGAGACATGGAGGACCTTTCAGCCACTCTGTACGATAGGGAGGAGATCTTCCGCGAGACCTGGAGACCCTGGCAGTATTTCATATACACAGAGGAATACCTCAGAGAACTGGCGCACAGTCCTGGACCCCACGGGCAGACCTCCTTACCGCCGCCTTCCGGGCAGAGGGCACCATCTTCCCCTTAAGATGCGTGCCCCAGCAGCCCTCCACTACATACTCTGCCGCCTCGCTGGAGGCTCTCTCACACTCTGCTTTCTTTCTCCTCTCTTCACCCTCCTCTCACATCGCCCCCCCCCCCGTTTCCACCCTTTTCCGCTCATCCCAACCCCGTATCTACCCCCCCCCCCCCCCCCCCCCCACACCCCCATCCTCCCAAGAAGTACTTGTACCCTTTCTTTAGTAGCCACTCACACAAGAGCCCATAGGAAAATAGTGCATAAACCTTTAAATTAAAGAGACCGGAAGGTCACTCAGGTGTGGGGCGTATGGATGAGCGTGCTATTGTACCCGGTAAAGGGGGAAAAAAAATAAAATTAAAAATAAGTAATAGCGTACACAGGCCAGTCTTTGGTTTTATCCAACGGAATCACGACTGCACATAAGCTGAGAAGAACGTGGAACGAGTAGCCTATGCAACTGTACACGCTGTAATGTTACCTTAGCACTATATCTTTTTATGCTGTTTCTTAGGAAAGAGGCAGGCCCAGTAGACACGCTTAATCTTGCCTGACCACTGTCGGAGCTCTAACTGCCTGTCATACCATTTGTATCTTTAACATGTTGGATATGTTAAATGTTCTATTTTTGTTATGCAATTTACCCTGAAATAAAGGAATTTAAAAAAAAAAAAAAAAAAAGTTTAATTGTATCAAAATTTGCATTAAAATTAGAAAAATATATACAAAAAGATATATTAAATAGAATATTGGTCTTCAAGGAATAAAGTACAAATTACAACACCATGTTAAACATAAAAGCATTATAAATAGGGTTACATGAAAAATTGCATTGACAGGTCCAACGCGTTTCAGAGTAGTCTTGACTCCTTCCTCAGGGATAGTCATTTTTTCAATCAATGTAAGTACAATCTACGGGGTAAAGAGAAAATTACAAATATATTCTTCAAGTTACATTGCAATTAGATGCTTATTGAACAGTACATGGAACAGTTGATGTAATACTCACAATGCCATGAACTCATGACTCAACATCGGTCAGCACATAAAAACAAGAATGCTGTAGGAGACTACCAAGCAGTAAACAGACAAAAGCACTGAAGTGATGAAAGTATGGAAAGGAGAAGAAGATCTCTGGAGGCCAGGCGAGGGGCCAGAGTTGTATGTGCTGGGTCCCAATAGCGTCAATAGGGGGAGAGTGACGCCATTGGATATATGATACAGCCAAAGTGTGGATAAAAATCCACTCAATCCACATTAGGCAGCCATACGGACACATACCTAGAATGTGTTGGATGATGACAAAGAGTCCAGCTCAATATTGAGTAGAACGTTAAATAATGATCTATAACTGATGATTGTTGGTGAGCCACGTAACAGCCAGCTGGGGCCTGCAACGAGGTCCCTGGTGAGTATGGAACGTATAACAAAAATATAAATTAGATCATTTGATCTCCATATCGTGGTTCTGCAATAGCATTTTATCAGTAGGTGCCAACATATTCACCTACCCAGAAGATCTAAGTCCCAGGTGTAGTCATAGGTGTAACAGTTGTGGATATTATAACTGATTTATGACAAATGTCCCCATACATGTGTAATAATATCTCTCACCCACAGGAGGTGTAGTGAGCAAGCTCACGTTGTGTTTTAAAATGGCTGCTGCATATTTAGTTGACCATGCGGCTGTGCGGGGAAGTGCAACCATGTATTGCTGACATCACTCTCAAAAGGACCTGTGAGTGGTTAAGAGGGCTACACCCTGTGACTACATCCTGTGGGTGGTCTCTGATATACAGGACTATAATAGAGTCACTAGCATGCTGTTTGGAGAGAAGTCTGTTTGAGAGGAAGGCTGTTTTGTAGCTAGGGAAAAGGCCAAGCATGCAGCGAGGATTTCTCATTGTCCTGTTCCAGTGGAAGCTGTTGCCAGAATTAAGTATATGACCTTTCTTTGGGAAACTGGAAATAGGAGTGTATGTTTAAAGGGGTTGTAAACCCTCGTGTTTTTTCACCTTAATGCAGCCTATGCATTAAGGTGAAAAAACACCTGGCAGTAACCGGTCCCCCAGCCCCCCCCATTTTACATACCTGAGCCCTGGAATTTCCCACAGCGGACATCGGCGGGGCCAAGAACGGATCCACCAGCTCAGTGGGTGAACAGACCTCCGGACCCGGGCTGGAGGGCTCTGTTGGAGCCGAGTGCAAAAGTTCAGAGTCCCCCCAATCATCAGTCCCCGTGCATTCTGATCCACTGGGATCAGTTCCTTGCGACACTGGTGGTTCAGCCGGCGTCAGGGATTCGGGCAGTTGAAACCGAGGACGCAGTTGGTCCGCATGCCGTCTGCAAATGGAACCATCTTCCAGGCAGACCCTATACATCTTGGGTCCCAAAGTCTCTGCAATGACAGCAGGAAGCCAACGGGTGTTGGAGGCCCCATAAGATCAGGCCCATACCGTTTGTTGGGCTGTGAATCGGGGGAGCTCATGGTGTTTGACCATCTTGTCTTGGGACTGCAGTACATGTTCCTGGACTGTTTGAGGGCGGAGCATGTCCAAAACAGTCCATGGCTGCCGACCCAGAAGGAGTTCTGCTGGAGTTTTCCCGGTGGTTGCATGTGGTGTGTTTCTGTAAGCAGAAAGGAAGGAGTCCAGCTGCTGGGGTGACAGGGATTGTTGTTTACTTGCAGCCACTGTAGCTTTGAAATACTGTTTAAAAGTCTGCACAAACCGTTCTGCTTGACCATTTGTAGCCGGGTGGTAGGGTGCGGTCAACTTGTGCTTGATGTTGTGGGCAGTCAGGAAACGCTGAAACTCCTGACTGGTGAATTGTGCACCGTTGTCTGTAACGATTTCTCTGGGGTATCCAAACGTAGCAGCGAGATGTAACAGTATGGAAACCGTTGCCTTAGTCGTTGGCTGAGTAACAGGAATTACCTCAGGCCATTTTGAATGGGCGTCCACTATGATCAAGAAGGTATGTCCTCTGATCGGGCCTGCAAAGTCCAAGTGTAGGCGAAACCAAGGAACCGTGGGCCAAGTCCAGGGCTGGACGCACCCTCGAGGAGGGTCTTTTGCAGTTTGTGCACATCCAGCACAAGCATTCACATAAGTCGTGATATCTGAGTCTAGGTTTGGCCACCACACATAGCCTCGGGCCTTTTGTTTCATACGTGTGCCCCCGGGATGACCAGTATGTAGCAAGTCCAGAATGTGTCTCCGGAGGGTCTGTGGAATGATCACTCGGTCTCCCCATAAAACACAGTTGCCAGCCACAGTTAATTCCATACGCCTACGGAAATAAGGTTCATAATCCTGTGTGACGGTTGCAGGCCAACCGGACCGTATCCAGGAGAGTATTGTTTTCAGAAAGGTATCCTTGGCTGTATGGGCTGCTATCTCCCCAGAAGACAAGAAGGCCAGGTTGGTGTAACGACAACTCTTGACCGGTGGAGAAGAGTCCATCGACCTCCCTGTCAGTCGGGACATTGCGTCCGCATTAGCATTGGCATCATGACCACGATACTGGATTTTGTAGCTGTATGCTCCCAAGAATAGTGCATAGCGTTGGAGGCGGGCCGCAGTAGTCTGAGAGATGCCTTTGTCAGGGCTAAAGATCTGAAGGAGTGGTTTATGGTCTGTCAGTATGGTGAATTCCCTACCATACAGGTAAAGATGAAACTTCTTAATTGCCCATATCAGTGCAAGAGCCTCTTTGTCAATGTGTGAGTAATTGCTTTCTGCTTTTGTCAAAGACCTGGAGGCAAATGCCACTGGTTTTTCTGACCCATCTGGTAAGATGTGAGATAGTACAGCCCCCAGACCATAGGGTGAGGCATCACAAGCCAAGGTGAGAGGCTTCTGGAGGTCATAGTGCACGAGCATGCGTGATGCCAACAGCTTCCGCTTAGAGACTTCGAAAGCATGTTGGCATGCAGCTGACCAGTCCCATCTGGAGTGTTTCTCCAAAAGCTTGTTCAACGGAAACAAGGTGTGTGCCAGATCTGGCAGGAATTTGTGGTAATAGTTCAGCAAGCCAAGGTATGATCGCAGCTGCTGGACGTTGGTTGGGGCAGGAGCTTTGACTAAAGCATCAACCTTGGCTTCCGTGGTGTGTATACCCTCTGCATCCACAAGGTGGCCACAAAACTCCAATTTAGGCACCATGAATTGGCATTTTGCCAAGTTCACTTTCAGACCCTGCTCTTGGAGTCTCGCCAACACAAGCTCCACGTTCCGCTTGTGTTCCTGGTCCGTCCGTCCCGTGATGAGCATGTCATCTAGCAGGCACTGCGTGAAAGGAATGTCCGCCAAAATCTCATCCATTTTTCGTTGCCAAATGGCTGGAGCAGAGGCTACACCAAACACCATCCGATTGTACTCATACAGCCCCTTGTGGGTGTTGATGGTCAGAAACTTGCGGGAAGAAGGATGGACCTCAAACTGTAAATATGCTTGTTTGAGATCAAGCTTGGTGAACTTTTGACCCCCTGCAAGAGAGGCAAAAATGTCATCTACTCTGGGTAGAGGATACTGGTCTATTTCCAGTTGGGAGTTCAGTGCCATGCGGAAATCGCCACAAATGCGTAAGTCCCCATTCGCTTTCTTTACTGGTACAACCGGTGATGCCCACTCGCTGTGCTCTACCTTTGAGATGACACCTTGTTCCTCCAGCCGACTTAGTTCTGCTTCCACTCCTGCTTGAAGTGCGAAAGGTACTGTCCGAGCTTTGAAGAACTTAGGCTGAGCGTTGGGTTTCAGCTTGAGTCTCACACAGTCATGCTTTATTTTCCCCAACTGGTCATCAAAGATCTTTGGGAACCGCTGCTTCAGGGACACCACCCATCTCCTTACCTATCTCACTGCACCTTCAGTTTCACTTACAACTCCACTTCCTCCTCTCCAACTCCTCTTACCGTTGGGGACCCCCAAGGTTCTGTCCTTGGACCTCTAGTATTCTCGACCTACACGTCCTCCCTGGGTCAGCTGATAGCCTCCCATGGCTTCCGCTACCATATTTGCCAATGACACCCAAATCTATCTCTCTACCCCTCAGCTCACCCCATCAGTCTCCTCACACATCACTGATTTACTAACAGACATATCAGCCTGGATGTCACACCACTTCCTCAAACTGAATCTATCTAAAACCAAGCTAATAATATTTCCTCCCCCACGTACCCCTTCCCCTGACTTCTCTGTCAAGATCAATGGCACAGCTATCAGTCCGTCCCCACATGCCAGTGTACTAGGGGTAACCCTAGACTCTGAACTGTTCTTTCAGGCCCACATCCAATCCCTGTCCAAATCATGCCGCCTTAGCCTCAGAAACATCTCTAGAATATGCCCCTTTTTAACCAATGACACCACCAAGCCTCTAATTCACTCCCTGGTTAACTCTCGCCTCGACTACTGCAACTCCCTCCACATTGGATTATCCTTACATACACTATCCCCCCTGCAGTCCATAATGAATGCTGCTGCAAGACTCATCCACCTTACCAACCATTCAGTGTCCTCCACCCCTCTTTGCCAATCCCTCCACTGGCTTCCACTCACCCAACGAATAAAATTCAAAGTACTAAGAATAATTTACAAAGCCATTCACAACTCTGCCTCCAGCTACATCACTAACCTAGTCTCAAAATACCAACCAAGCCGCTCTCTTAGGTCCTCCCAAGACCTCCTGCTCTCTAGCTGCCTTGTCATCTCCTCCCATGCTTGCCTCCAGGATTTCTCCAGAGCTTATCCCATCCTTTGGAACTCCCTACCCCAATTTGTCAGATTGTCCCCTAATCTATCCATCTTTAGACGATCCCTGAAATCCCTTCTCCTTAAAGAAGCCTATCCTGCTTCTAATACGCCATATTACTTTCTCCATCAGCTCATCCCCCACAGCTATTAACTTTTGTATCAATTGATCCTCCCTCTTAGATTGTAAGCTCTAACGAGCAGGGCCCTCTGAGTCCTCTTGTACCAAATTGTAATGTAACTGTAATGTCTGCCTTCATTTTGTTAAGTGCTGCACAAACTGTTGGCGCTATATTATTATTATTATTATACAGAATTTATATAGAGCCAACAGTTTGGGCAGCGCTTTACACGATATAAATACTGTATAATCATAACATGTCTTTGCATTCCTCAGGAAACTGAACTGCATAAAATGTTACTTTGCTTGTGTTTGGGTCTTTTGTATTTTATCTACGATTCAAGTTTATTTGAAATCATTACCTGTACTGAGGCAACTGTTCCTGTGGGATTCCTACTGAGTTTTTTTTGCCACTGAGTAGAGAAAGCCAAGCTTTATACTTACTAGCTGACTGTGATTAGCTATGCAGAGGAGGAGTGGACAGGCACAAGAGCAAGGGTCAAATCTCTGCTCATATTTCCTTCAGTTAGGCCTGGTTCACATGCATATTCTTGTGCGTTTTCAGTTTTGAAGAAACACACTACAGTCCATTTAACATGGTTTCCTATCCTATGGGTCACGTTCACATCTGTGCATTTTATAGAAAGGGCCAGGGACCAGAAGGTTGTGTTTTTGATTCCATTGACTTCAACCTGACTTCAAAACTGTAACCTGCATAGGTGTGAACCAGGCCTTAGGGTACAAGTAGGTGGCCATTTAGGAGGGAATCTAAGTCCTGTTTGCATTAGGCTGTTCTCACTGAGCACAATGCAAAATATCTCAAAAGGAACATACAATATATTGTTTAGCTGGTTTCCACCATTCTCTACAAAAAAGATGAGTTGAAGAAGCTACAAGTGAGGCTCAGACTGTCTTCTAAAGAAACCCTGTCACCAGACCAATAATTTCAACAAATATAGTCCTATATTATATGTGAATTTAGAGAATTTAAAGAAGTTTGGGAATATAACATATATACTTGAAAACCAGGGTGAACAATAACTGCGCTAATTATAAAACAAGAGTAAAAAAACAAGCAGCCAACACAGTTTGTGATCAGCAAACAAAAATAATATGAAAAACCAAAATGTGGCGCTGTGATAGTGAAACTTAATACAAAAAGTCTATAAGTGTAGAGCAATGATCCAGAGATAATGATGACAGTCCATCAATCAGACATAAATGGTGCTGTGTGAAGAAAAAATCTTCTATCAAAACAATGGTGCATATATATATATCCCTCTTGAGATGAAAGAGTAGTGCATAAATCCCGCTTAAGGTGATTATAATCTGCTTACCAGATAGAAGCAGAAAGAAGGCGATATTAATCACGTGATAGGGAAGTGTGTTCAGGAGAGCAGAGCATTGTGGGAAATGTAGTTCCCTCCCCTCATTCACCTCACTGTAGTTCTATACTGAGCACTGTACACAGACTGCCTGCAACAGCACAGGGACAGCCATTGCACAGGGAGCCATGAGGAGATGGGGAGGACAGCTAATAAAAAGAGAGTTTTTCTTCTAGCTTACACCAGATTTGGCTGAGTGAACTTGGTCACCAACATTCCATCAAGAATTATTGGATTCGATCATACCTTTGGGTTCATCAGACTTCCATCCACCTTCTTCATGGCATCACGTGATTAATATCGCCTTCTTTCTGCTTCTATCTGGTAAGCAGATTATAATCACCTTAAGCGGGATTTATGCACTACTCTTTCATCTCAAGAGGGATATATATATATGCACCATTGTTTTGATAGAAGATTTTTTCTTCACACAGCACCATTTATGTCTGATTGATGGACTGTCATCATTATCTCTGGATCATTGCTCTACACTTATAGACTTTTTGTATTAAGTTTCACTATCACAGCGCCACATTTTGGTTTTTCATAACATATATACTTACCTAGGTGGATGCAGCATTGGACCGATACTATATGTATCCCCCTCCTTCTCTAAGACCGAGAACTGAGCAAAATGAACTGTGCCCCCAAGTGATTTATGGCATTATGTGCTAGCATGCACCACATATTAGCACATTATGAAAGACTTACCTGTCATAATGGGGCTTATTTACTAAAGCCGAAGCGTGCAAAATCATGCTCACTTCTGAATAGAAACCAACCAGCTTATAACCTCAGCTTGTTCAATTAAGCCTAATAATAAATAACAATAAAACTTGAAAGCTGATGGTTTCAATGCAGAAGTGTGTCTCCATTTTTAGTAAATAAACCCCAATGTGCCTTTCAGCACTGCACTACCACCACTCCAGCAGGTCCTCGGCGTTTCCATCTTAGCCCAGTTTCCATCTGGGTTCCAATTTTTTGGCCACTCAAATGACCACACTATGACCTCACTCCTGCACATACGCACAGGAGTCAAATTGTTGCAGCACAGATAAGGTTCTATAAATGTATGCTGATCTGTGCATGCACGCCTCAATGTACATGACAGCTAACAGGAAGAGGGAAGCATTTCTAACAAAACAAAATGATACCGTACCTGTCAGCATCTTTTAAAAATCAGAGTTTAATACTACTTTGTGCAAGAAGGAATGAGGCTGAGGAGGAGAAGACTATGATGTGCAAAGAGGGAGGAGGCTGAGGAGCAGAAGACTATGATGTACAAGGAGGGGTAAGGCTGAGGAGGAGAAGACTATGATGTGCAAGGAGGGAGAAGGCTGAGGAGCAGAAGACTATGATCTGCAAGGAGGGAGGTGGCTGAGGAGCAGAAGACTAGGATGTACAAGGAGGGATGAGGCTGAGGAGGAGAAGACTATGATGTGCAAGGAGGGAGAAGGCTGAGGAGCAGAAGACTATGATGTGCAAGAAGGGAGGAGGCTATGGAGGAAAAGACCATGATGTACAAGGAGGGAGGAGGCTGAGGAGCAGAAGACTATGATGTACAAGAATGGATGAGGCTGAGGAGAAGACTATAGCCCCATACACACGGTAGGATTTTCGCATGGATTCTGTCCGATCGGACAATGTTGTTGAAAAATCCGACCGTGTGTATGCACCATCGGACAGTGTACGTCGGATTGTCCGACGGACAAAGTCCTATCTTCTGCTGGATAGATTTTTTGACAACACGGTCCGATCACACCAAATCCGATCGTGTGTAGCGTTGTCCGACGGACAAAGTGCTACGCATGCTCAGATCACATTACAAGACCAAAGCTATTGGCTACTAGCCTCTACGTAGTCCCGTCGTAGGCAACAAACGTCACCACGTTCAGAATGATCGGATTTTCCGACAACTTTGTCCGACCGTGTGTATGCAACACCAACATCGGACAAAGTACGACGGACATGATCCGACTGACCTGGTCCTCGGATAATCCGAGCGTGTGTATGGGGCTTATGATGTGCAAGGAGGGAGAAGGCTGAGGAGCAGAAGACTATGATGTGCAAGAAGGGAGGAGGCCGAGGAGCAGAAGACTAGGATGTACAAGGAGGGATGAGGCTGAGGAGGAGAAGACTATGATGTGCAAGGAGGGAGAAGGCTGAGGAGCAGAAGACTATGATGTGCAAGGAGGGAGGAGGCTGAGGAGCAGAAGACTATGATGTGCAAGGAGGGAGGAGGCTGAGGAGCAGAAGACTATGATGTGCAAGGAGGGAGAAGGCTGAGGAGCAGAAGACTATGATGTGCAAGGAGGGAGGAGGCTATGGAGGAAAAGACTATGATGTGCAAGGAGGGATGAGGCTGAGGAGGAGAAGACTATGATGTGCAAGGAGGGAGGAGGCTGAGGAGCAGAAGACTATGATGTACAAGAAGGGATGAGGAGGAGAAGACTATGATGTGCAAGGAGGGAGAAGGCTGAGGAGCAGAAGACTATGATCTGCAAGGAGGGAGGTGGCTGAGGAGCAGAAGACTAGGATGTACAAAGAGGGATGAGGCTGAGGAGGAGAAGACTATGATGTGCAAGGAGGGAGAAGGCTGAGGAGCAGAAGACTATGATGTGCAAGGAGGGAGGAGGCTGAGGAGCAGAAGACTATGATGTGCAAGGAGGGAGGTGGCTGAGGAGCAGAAGACTAGGATGTACAAGGAGGGATGAGGCTGAGGAGGAGAAGACTATGATGTGCAAGGAGGGAGAAGGCTGAGGAGCAGAAGACTATGATGTGCAAGGAGGGAGGAGGCTGAGGAGCAGAAGACTATGATGTGCAAGGAGGGAGAAGGCTGAGGAGCAGAAGACTATGATGTGCAAGAAGGAAGAAGGGTGAGGAGCAGAAGACTATGATGTGCAAGGAAGAAGGAGGCTGAGGAGAAGAAGACTATGATGTGCAAGGAAGAAGGAGGCTGAGGAAAAGAAGACTATGAAGTGCAAGCAGGGAGGAGGCGGTGCTAAGAAATTCACTGGTCAAATTTTCTAGCATTTCAAAGGGCACATTGCATTGCAATCCCCAAACACTGCCAAGTATGCATGTAAAATACTTTGCACTTTTACCAGAAATTTAAAGGGAAGGAAAATAGCAACAATTTCAAAAATCTTGTTTTTAAAGGATTGTAGATGCTTGAAATTACTTTGAGATACAAATAGTGCTTAGATGAACTCTTTGTTAAAAGAGAAAAAAAATAAAGAATTGTGCTTATAAACCTTGGTATGTAAAGCTAGAAGGATTTGTGGATGTCTCATTACGTAAGAGCCTTGAAACAGAATGTGCTGCTGAGCATGTGATAATTAGCTGTTATCTCACTATTTAACAACGGCTAACACATGGAATGTAGTATGCAGTCACTAGAGATGGCGGTTGGCAGCCAGGTTGGGATAAGATTGTCAATGCTCAATAGAATGTAATTAAAATTAAAGGAAACTGAGCTTGATAAGGGATATTATTGGCAGATACAGTGCAGTAAAAACTGCTCGATAACTAATAAAGTTTGATAAGAGTTAGTCAATAGATCATAAAGTACCATGAAACACATGTTATTAATTTAGAGTGGGTGTAAGGGCAAAAAAAAGTACAGAAACAAAACTGTATATGTGTCAGAAATCCCGTGTGTGCCTAACTTACTGTCTGAGCTGACAACACAATGGGGTTGATTTACTAAAGGCAAATAGACTGTGCGCATTGCAAAGGCGAGGGCAGGTGCTACAGAGCTTAGTAAATAAGGTTCACTTTGAAAAGAGTACCCAGTCATGTGCAAGGAAAATAAAAAGAACTGCAATTCAAATGAAAGCTGTTACAGCGGGCAATCCCTGCTCTGTGATCTGGCCGGCCGCTCCCTCTTCCTCTACTCTCTCTTCCTCTGCACAGGTCATGCTGCATTGGTGGGCACAGGTGAGTTGCATTGGTGGGCACAGGTGAGTTGCATTAATTAGCACAGGTCATGCTGCATTGGTAGGCACAGGTGAGTTGCATTGGTGGGCACAAGTGAGTTGCATTGGTGGGCACAGGTCATGCTGCATTGGTGGACACAGGCGAGTTGCATTAATGGGCACAGGTCACGCTGCATTGGTGGGCACAGGTGAGTTGCATTGGTGTGCACAGGTCATGCTGCATTGGTGGGCACAGGTCATGCTGCATTGGTGGGCACAGGTGAGTTGCATTGATGGGCACAGGTCACTCTGCATTGGTGGTCATAGGTGAGTTACATTGGTGTGCACAGGTCATACTGCATTGGTGGGCACAGGTGAGTTGCACTGATGGGCACAGGTCATGCTGCATTGGTGGGCACAGGTGAGTTGCATTGGTGGGAACAGGTGAGTTGCATTGGTGGGTACAGGTCATGCTGCATTTGTGGGCACAGGTCAAGCTGCATTTGTGGGCACATGTGAGTTGCATTGATGGTCACGGGACACGTTGCATTGGTGGGGACAGGTGAGTTGCATTGGTGGGCACAGGTGAGTTGGATTGGTGGGCACAGGTCATGCTGCATTGGTGGGCACAGGTGAGTTGCATTGGTGGGCACAGGTGAGTTGCATTGATGGTCACGGGTCACGTTGCATTGGTGGACACAGGTAATGCTGCATTTGTGGGCACAGGTCATGCTGCATTGGTGGGCACAGTCGAGTTGCATTGATGGGCACAGGTCACGCTGCATTGGTGGGCATAGGTGATAGGTTATACTCCTACATAAAGGTATAGAGCCATGACCGGTCCTCTTTATACTCCTATGCATGTATAGAGCCTAGACAGGTTCTCTTTATACCCCTATATACATGTATAGGGGCATGACAGGTCCTCTTTATACTCCTTTATACAAGTATAGAGCCATGACCGGTCCTCTTTATACTCCTACATACATGTATAGAGCCATGACCGGTCCTCTTTATACTCCTACATACATGTATAGAGCCATAACAGGTCCTCTTTATACTTCTATATACAGGTATAATGCCATGACCGGTCCTCTTTAACATAAATAGAGCCATAGCAGGTCCTCTTTATACTTCTATATACACGTATAATGCCATGACCGGTCCTCTTTATACTCCTACATACATGTACAGAGCCATAACAGGTCCTCTTTATACAGGTATAATGCCATGACCGGTCCTCTTTAACATAAATAGAGCCATAACAGGTCCTTTTTATAGAGCCATGACAGGTTCTCTTTATATTCCTACATACATGTATTGAGCCATGACACGTCCTTTTACACTCCTACATACATGTATTGAGCCATGACAGGTCCTCTTTAGTTATCATGATATAAAATAATGGATGTGGGGGCATTTTGGTGGGCTTGATTTTTTTTTTTTTTTGGAGGGGGGGGGCAGCATTTCATTCTTGGTTCCAGGCAGCACAATGTCTTGGGCCGGCGCTGGCTGATTGGCTATCATGCAGAGCTGCACCAGATTCTGAGTGCTCCAGTTTTAGTGAATTTCCCCCTGTATTTCTCATAAACTTAAAGAGCAACATAGAAAGTGGTGTTGGAGGCTTTGCTGTGTGGCAGGGCTGCCTACATCTGAGGACTGGATGGAGAGACGTACAAATGCTTTGGTAGGTAACAGCTCCCTTTTATATATTTCATTTGCTTAGTTAGATATTTGCCAAAAGTTCACCTTTAATAGATTTAAAAGACATTATGCCTTATTTTAAGGACACGTTGTATCAACTTTCCCTATTTGTGCCTATAACAATGTGAGATAATTCTTACATAATAGCAACGTGTTGAGATTTCACAACATTTATTACCTATTCCCCAACAGAAGTTTTGAGCGACAATTCCATTTCTTTGGTTAAGCAGAATTTTCCTGGCTCTCATGCAGGCAGCTTGGAAAGAATAATGTATGAAGGGAACATAATGAGTTTCAGGCCTGTTTTCTGGCATGTCTTCTCGGTTTCTCTGAACTGGCTACTTCTTGGGGAAGCAATCAAATGGAATTTCTGCAGTCAGGAACACGTGATGTTAATACTGTATAGTTCAACTCATATTATGAAATGTTTGCTAGCTAGAAATCCAGTGTGGCTGTGTAGAAGACGCCTGGTACACCTTGTCCAATTAATTCATATTTTTCCCACTGCAAGTATTGTTTGAAGAGCAGTATGGCGGACATATGAATGGAATGCATTTCAAGGCTTCAGCAGGAAGACATACACTAAATTTACACGCACATGAACTTTGATGGCATCCCAGTCTTATGCCCCATACACACGGTCGGAAAATCCGACCACCAAATCCATCGGATTTGGTCCAACGGATTTAGTCCGACACTGGTGTTGCATACACGCGGTCGGACAAAGTTGTCGGAAATTCCGATCATTCTGAACGTGGTGACGTTTGTTGCCTACGATGGGACTACGTAGAGGCTAGTAGCCAACAGCTTTGGTCTTGTAATGTGATCTGAGCATGCGTGGCACTTTGTCCGTCGGAATTCACTACACACGATCGGAATTGGTGTGATCGGACTTTGTTGTCGGAAAATTTTTAGAGCAGAGAGATACAACTTTGTCCGTCGGACAATCCGATGGAAAATGTCCGATGGTGCCTACACACGGTCGGAATTTCCGACAGCATTGTCCGATAGGACAGAATCCATCGGAAAATCCGACAGTGTGTATGGGGCTTTAGTCCGTAGGGTTCAATATTGAGTTGGCCCACCCTTTGCAGCTATAACAGCTTCAACTCTTCTGGGAAGGCTGTCCACGAGGTCTAGGAGTGTGTCTATGGGAATGTTTGGCCATTCTTCCAGAAGCGCATTTGTGAGGTCAGGCACTGATGTTAGATGAGAAGGCCTGGTTCGCAGTCTCCGTTCTAATTCATCCCAAAGGCGTTCTATCGGGTTGAGGACAAACTCGCTCATCCATGTCTTTATGAACCTTATTTGTGCACTGGTGCGCAGTCATGCTGGAACAGGAAGGGACCATCCCAAACTGTTCCCACAAAGTTGGAAGGGTGAAAGCAAAAAAATGCGTTCAGGACAAATGTTTAGAGGCATTTGAAACGCCAAATGCCTGTAACAGCTTGTAAATGCATGTTTAGAGGCATTTTTAATGGAGATACATTTTTGACTATATAAAAAAAAAAAAAAACGCTTCTAAATGCATACGCGGCATGTAAACGTGGCTTTTAAATGTTGGTTACTATCTGTCGTTCAGGAGAGGTTTCAAAACGTCTCGTGTACATTAAGCCTTAAGTTCCTTTCACTGGAAATAAGGGGCCAACCCAACCCATGAAAAACATCCCCACTCCACCAAATGATTTGGACTAGTGCACAAAGCAAGGTCCATAAAGACATGGATGAGCAAGTTTGGGGTGGAGGAACTTGACTGGCCTGCACAGAGTGTGGACCTCAACCCAATAGAACACCTTTGGGATGAATTAGAGGGGAGACTGCGAGCCAGGCCTTCTTGTCCACATAGAGTTGTGACCTCATCCCTTTAAACCCAAACACCTTTGAATTACACAGGTTCTGAGGCTAATTAAACGCAGATAAGGCACCAAGTGAGTTTAATTACCACCTCAATCAGCCACAGAACCTGTGTAATTAATATGGGTTCAGGTTTAAAGGGATGAGGGGGCAACCATATGTCCACATCATTGCCTGACCTCACAAATGTGCTTCTGGAAGAATGGTCAAACATTCCCATAGACACACTCCTAAACCTTGTGGACAGCCTATCCAGAAGAGTTGAAGCTGGTATAGCTGCAAAGGGTGGGGCAACTCATTACTGAACCCTATGGACTAAGCCTGGGATGCGATTAAAGTTCATGTGTGTGTAAAGGCAGGTGTCCCAATACTTTTGGTAATATAGTGTACGTTAACATGGCTGCAAAAACGTCAAAATAACTGTTCAAGAAGGAATACTATTAATACAATGTTATTTCTAATGGGTGCCACTCTATGGGAGCAATACAAAAGGGAATTTGTGACACACGTCTAGCGGTGCAGATGTAGTCAGAAGCCTTGCACCAAATTTATGCAATCATTGCAACATTTTACTTGTTAGTACTTACACGTGTGAGAAATGCAACTGTTTCTTTCTTCTTTCACAACAATTTAACTATACAGCGCTATCGTCAAGACAAATCCATAAGGAAATGCTATATCGGTGATAATGAAAGTGGAGGTTAATAAGACCTCTTCCATTTTTGAGTAAATTATTGCACTGCATGTGTAATGATTGTGTCACATCTTCGAGAAAATTCAATGGCAACATTTGTCTTTGAGTTTCTCTGGAATTGATTATTATTATTATTATTATACAGGATTTATATGTGCCAACAGTTTGCGCAGCGCTTTACAAAATGAGGGCAGACAGAACAGTTACAATACAATTCAACACAGGAGGAATCAGAGGGCCCTGCTCATTAGATCTAAAAGGGAAGGTCAAGAGATACAAGAGGTAATAACTGTGGGGGATGAGCTGATGGAGAAAATAAAAGTACAGTTGTTAGGTGGAGGTGGGATAGGCGTCTCTGGGGGATGGGGAAATCCCTCCAGCTAGGCTGATATATTCTAATAGTGGAAAGTTTCTGAGCCATCAGAATACAATGATCACTGCTAGCAGCTATCCCTGCCGGCAGTGATTGTACAAATAAAACCAAACAGGCTGGTCATACTGAAGTTGCTCTATCGATCAACTTCACAACAAGCCTGCCCAAAGGCGGATCGATATTAGGCTGGTTCCTGCTAAACCGGATTAATTTTGATCTGTCTATGGCCGGCCTTAGTAAAACATTTTCTTGATTTTATTTACAGTTGTGCTCATAAGTTTACCTACCCTTGCAGAATTTATGATTTCTTGGCCATTTTTCAGAGAATATGAATGATAACAAAAACTTTTTTTCACTCATAGTTAGTTTTTGGCTGAAGCCATTTATTATTAATCAACTGTGTTTACTCTTTTTAAATCATAATCACAACAGAAACTACCCAAATTACCCTGATCAAAAGTTTACATACCCCAGTTCTTAACATCATGTATTTCACCCTTTAACATCAATGACAGCTTGAAGTCTTTCGTGGTATTTGTGGATGAGGCTCTTTCTCTTCTCAGATGGTAAAGCTGCCCATTCCTCTTGGCAAAAAGCCTCCAGTTCCTGTAAATTCTTGGGCTGTCTTGCATGAACTTCACGTTTGAGATCTCTCCAGAGTTGCTCAATGATATTGAGGTCAAGAGACTGAGATGGCCACCCCAGAACCTTCCCTTTATTCTGTTGTAGCCAATGACAGGTCGACTTGGCCTTTTGTTTTGGATCATTGTCATGTTGGAATGTCCAAGTACCTCCCATGCGCAGCTTCCTGGCTGATGAATGCAAATGTTGCTCCAGTATTTTTTAATAACATACTGCATTCATATTACCATCAATTTTGACCAAATTTCCTGTGCCTTTGTAGCTCACATATCCCCAAAACATCAGCAATCCACCTCCGTGTTTCACAGTAGGAATGGTGCACCTTTCATCATAGGCCTTGTTGACTCCTTTCCAAATGTAGAGTTTATGGTTGTGGCCTCAGTTTTGGTCTCATTACTCCAAATTACTTTGTGCCAGAAGGTTTGAGCTTGTCTCTGTGCTGTTTGGCGTATTGTAATCGGGATACTTTGTGGCATTTGCGTAGTAATGGCTTTCTTCTGGTGACTCGACCATGCAGCCCATCTTTCTTTAAGTGCCTCCTTATTGTGCATCTTGAAACAGCCACACCACATGTTTTCAGAGAGTCCTGTATTTCACCTGAAGTTATTTGTGGGTTTTTCTTTGCATCCCAAACAATTTTCCTGGCAGTTGTGGCTGAAATTTTAGTTGGTCTACCTGACCAAACGTGGTTTGGTTTCAACAGAACCCCTCGTTTTCCACTTCTTGATTAGAGTGTGATCACTGCTGGTTGGCATTCTCAATTCCTTGGATATCTTTTTATATCCCTTTCCTGGTTTATACAGTTCAACAATCTTTTCCTGCAGATCCTTTGACAATTTTTTTTGCTTTCCCCATGACTCAGAATCCAGAAACGTCAGTGCAGCACTGGATGAAAGATGCAAGGGTCTGTCAGGAGTCCATAAACTCATTGACCTTTTATATACACACACTAATTACAAGCAGACAGATCACAGGTGAGAATGGTTACCTTTAATAGCCATTCAAACTTCTTTGTGTCAACTTGTGTGCATGTTACCAGGCCAAAATCATCAGGGTGTGTAAACTTTTGATCAGGGTCATTTGGGTAGTTTCTGTTGCCATTATGATTTAAAATGAGTAAATACGGTTGGTTTATAATAAATGGCTTCAGCCAAACACTAACCATAAGTGAAAGAAATGTTTTTGTGTTATTATTCATATTCTCTTAAAAATGGCCAAGAAATCATAAATTCTGCCAGGGTATGTAAACTTATGAGCACAACTGTATATAAACTGGTTAAGTGAGGCACTGGTGATGTAACCAGGGTCTCACATATGCAACCTGGGAAGGCTACATCAGTAGTACCGTCCCCCTCAGATGATATACACTGTCACATGTTCCAGGAGGCAGACCCAGAGTTTCACAAAGTAAAGGAAGATGGCTCCATCTGCTAAAAATGGCAACCGTGAAAAGGAAAATAAGATATTCAAAGCATAAAAAGCCTGCAAGTAATGGCAAAGGATTGCCATTACTAAATATCTATAAAGGTGCCATTGTTGTATTTTTTTTTTTTTAAATAAGGGTAAAGTTTATTTTTAATATTGCAACAAAAGCTACATTTCTATTTTACTAAGTGCAGGGCAATTGTTTTTTTGTTTTTTTTTAACAAACATAGGATTCTGCTTTAAGCAAATGACGCCATATAAGATTGGTTACATGACAGGGACCCATCTGTTACAGGTGTCAGGGGTACAGGGGTCATGAGTACGTAGGGCAGTGTACAGTGGCAATTAGCACATTACAGGGGGTACAGGGATCAGTAGGGTAAAGGATAGGGGTCAGCATGGTAGAGGACAGGGGGTCAGGAGGGAAAAGTAAATGTCATCATGAGGGCACAGTACAGGGGGGTCAAGAGGGCACAGTACAGAGGGATCAAGAGAGCACAGCATGGGAATAAGGAGGGCAGAGTACAATAGGGTCAGGAGGGCACAATACAGGGGGGTCAGCAGGGCAGAGTTTAGGGGTGTCAGAAGGGCATAATACAGGGGGGTAATGGATGGTTTAGTAATGGTAGGCAGGATGACACATTAAAGGGGATCAGCAGGGCAGAGTACAGAGGTGTCAGAAGTGTCAGGAGGGCATAGAACAGGGGGGGGGGGTGCAGCACAGAGTACAGGTGGGTCAGGAGGGCACAATACAGGTAGGTCAGGAGGGCACAGTACAGGTATTTTAGGTGGGCACAGTATAGGAGTGTCAGGAGAACACAGTACAGAAGAGTCAGCAGGGCAGAGTATCGGGGAGTCAGTAAAGCATAGTACAGAGGGGGGTAGGGAGGACACAATAGAGGGACATCAGCAGGGCACCACACAGTACAGGTAGGTCAGGCGGGGACAGTACAGGTAGGTCAGCAGGGCAGAGTACGGGGGTGTCAGTAAAGCAAAGCACGGAGGGGGTAAGGAGGACACAATATAAGGATGTCAGCAGGGCACGTTACAGGGGGGTCAGCAAGATAGGATAGAGTGCAGGGGGGCAGAAGGGAATGGTACACAAGGGTCAGCAGGGCACAGTACAGGTGGGACAGAAGGGCATAGTACAGGGGGGTGAGCAGCAAAGTATAGGGGGTCAGGAATGTACAGTCCAGTACAGTGGGATGAGCAGCACACAGTACAGGGGATCAGGAGGGCAGAGAATAGGAAGGTCAGAAGGACACAGTACAGAGGGATGAGCAGGGCAGAGTACAGGGGGGTCCGGAGGGCATAGTATGGAGGGTCAGCTGGCAGTAGTCTATGGTATGTAGCACTTTACTCCACAACAGAGCAGTGCAGGGAAGCTGCTATTTGAGATCTACCTGTGCTGGCACACTGATCCCTGCTGGCCCACCTCTTTTGTTCATTCCACATAATGTCAAACACAAGTGCTTCCAATGGACAGGATATGTGGGCTGGCAGGGATAATCGCAGTACACTCATGCATATGATTTCCCTGCGCTGCTCTGCAGGTGAGGGAGGAGCATTTTAGGCTGAGGGTCATCAAGTCAGGGACGCAAACACAATTTACTTGCCACCTGCCCACAATCAATGGGTAGATCATGATCGACGGGTTGCCAACCCCTGTATCACAGTAATTCTCATAGTTTCAGGAAAGAGTGCAGCAGAAGTTATGTTCTTTCAGACTACTCTGATTGAAATCTGGTGTGGAACCAACTTCAGGGAGGGAATCATTCACTGCTTTGACTTGTTCCCTTGTGTATTTCTGCTTGAGCTACAGTACTCAGCCCTGTAAACTTTTTTTCAGCTTGAGGTGTATGAACCTGGCTTCCATTGCTGCCTTGATATGAGCATACAAAATAATTTAATGTAATATTAGAGTTACCTGAAAGTTAAAATATATATATATTTTTTAAATGTTTTAGTACTGAAAAAAAAGTAATGTACAAAAGTATTACAATACCATGTAAAAATGTTGTCTCAATTTATAGTTTGTAACTACCATATGAGCATGGGGCAGTCATACTGTTCATTATATACAGGCTCTGCTGGGTGTGCTTTGCTAGTCATCTTATCACACTGCAAAGTCTACAAGACTGTGTCTATGGACTGAAAGTAATAAACTCCCTGCAGCCTCTAATGATGTTAAAACAAAAAAGAAGAAAATGTATTCTGCAGCTCTTTTTACCTGATACATACAATAAATGCAGAGTGCCTGGTATTCAGAGAGTTAATAGCACAAGATATGTATTGCATTCCTATTTGCATTGCGTGGCTTCTAAAGTATGCAGTAGCCATTAAAACCAAATCCTAATGGGGCACACTTTTACCTACAGCCCGACTGTAAATATCGATATTTACTATAACGTTTTTAGCTCTCCCCACTGGAAAGGAGTGAAAAAAACTACATTCCACACAATACATGGAGCACAATGAGCATGCCTTGGTATGTATGTCTGTCAGTTCTCATATTACTCATAACCTGAAACAATGTAACCTCCAAGACATGGATGTATTTATTCTGGGAGTGTGGGGGCATAACTATGATCCATGGGTCCTTGTAGCAAAACATTTAATGTTCAACAATAAAGTAACTAATCTTAAAGTTTACAGCCAAAAAAACGTTTTTTTCTCAGTTTTGAATGGCGCTGGAAAGGATTAGAACCCGTGTCTACTCTTTTTACTGCTATCATGGACTTCACTGGGGAGATTTTCCTTTAATTCCTGTCTTGCTGACCGAACAAAAAATGAGGGAAACTCTCCAACAACATAGACAGAAATAATATTAATAATATAAAAAACTTTCTTTAATAGAGTAGGGGAAGGCAAGAACCACCAGGATCAGATTCTTATTTCCAAAAATGTTTTATTTTTAAATGGTGGTGAACAGAGTGTCCAATCGTTACAGAAGAGATATAAAATATATTAGACATTTCTAATAATTGCATACAGATGCATAGCAAGCATCCCTGAGATACGGTTGCACAAAGGTAGTATATGATGACTCCAGTTGGGTAGCATCATGTTAAATGTGCATGGGTGGCATATGTGGTCAGGCTAAGGCTAGTACTGGAGGGTGAGGAGGGAAAACATAAGCCATTTCATGGGCAAGGGGTGGCTCAGTGAATGATTAACAAGAGCTTGGTTGCCAAAGAATGATTGATTCTGTTGGAGATAGGTTTGCTAGTAGCAATATAAAGGGAGGTATGATTTGGGTTCATGGGGTTAGGGGTATCAAGAAGGGGTAGGTGAAGGGAAGAGAAAGGGGAGCGGGGTCACTGGAAAATGTCCACCAAGGGACCCAGAGAGCCAAAAAATCTCCCTGTAATTGCAAACCATGTAGGAGGGCATTAGGAGCTATGTCCATTGACAGAGTGATGGTCTTCAAGCCCATGATTGCCTTTTAGGGAGGGGGGAGTTGCAGTCTTAAGCCCCATACACACGGTCGGATTTTTGCATGGATTCTGTCCGATCGGACAATGTTGTTGAAAAATCAGACCGTGTGTATGCACCATCGGACAGTGTACGTCGGATTGTCCGACGGACAAAGTCCTATCTCCTGCTGGATAGATTTGCCGACAACACGGTCCGATCACACCAAATCCGATCGTGTGTACGGTTGTCCGACCGGACAAAGTGCTACGCATGCTCAGATCACATTACAAGACCAAAGCTATTGGCTACTAGCCTCTACTTAGTCCCGTCGTAGGCAACAAACGTCACCACGTTCAGAATGATCGGATTTTGATCGGATTTTCCGACAAAGTATGACGGACATGGTCCGACGGACCTGGTCCTCGGATAATCCGCGCGTGTGTATGGGGCTTTATGCTGCATACACACGATCGGAAATTCGGCCAGCAAAAGACAGATGAGAGCTTTTGGTCGAAAAATGCGACCGTGTGTATGCTCCATCAGACTTTTGCTGGCCGAATTCCCACCAGCAAAAGATTGAGAGCAGATTCTCTATTTTTCGGTCGGTAAAAGTTCCGATCCGAAATTCCAATTGTCTGTAGCAATTCCAACGCGCGAAATTCCTACGCATGCTCAGAAACAATTCGACACATGCTTGGAAGCATTGAACTTAATTATCTCAGCTCATCGTATTGTTGTAAGTCACTGCGTTCTTGACGGTCGAAAGTTCAGAGAACTTTTTTGTGACCGTGTGTATGCAAGCCAAGCTTGAGCGGAATTCCGCTCGTGTGTACGGGGCATTAGTTGAGTAAATCATATGCTTACAACTGTTGATAGGTTTGAATAATGTCCACCCTGCATGTATGTAGAGGAAACATATTGTCATTGCTAAAATGGATCAGTTCATACATATCTGCTACTTATTCTATACATCAAAAGCCTTGGGATGATATTTTTTTTCTGGTGTTAAACAGATGGAAAGTGAGGGAGCACTGGCATGAGGTAAGCAGCATCACTGGGGTCATATTTTATTTCTGTCTGTGTCCCTGTTTCGAGATTTTCCCTTACTTCCTGTCTGAAGCTCTGAATAGCATGAGCACTGTACTGTGATTGCACCCATCATAAAAAGAATGTACAGAACCAATGAAATTGTCTCTGAACCAAATTGCTGTGACCTATCACGGCATCACAAAATGTAAGCAGTGACTGCACACTGAACCCCTCAGGAGTGACGACATGAAACAATGGGTGCATAGCTCCCAAATGTCCCTCTGTTCCTCATTCCTCCTCATTTGTCCCTCATATTGGTCAGATCTATGTAGTTGCATATATAAAAAGCACTTTTTATCTATTAAAAAGTGTTTTCCAGAGCTAAACCTTTCATCTGATTTCTAAATTGCTGCATTTGTAAATTCCAAAGCCAATATAAAGAAATAGTAGTGGTATAAAAAAAAAAAAACACTTGTGGGTTTAACCAATCTTGTTTTTTTTTGTTGTACAATTGTCCTTTAAGGGGGGCGTGAAAAGGGGTGTGTCCTATGCCTGCATACTTTTGTTGATAGGTGTCCCTCATTCCCATCTCAAAATGTTGGGAGGTATGTGGGTGATCCAAGGAATTAACACCGGTCAAATGGGAGAATTTTGTTACATCCTTTAGTCTATAGATTGCATATAAAAGCAAATAATTTTGGCAAGGCATTATAACCATATAAAAAGACTTATTTGCCCCCTCCAAAAAAAAACCCCCATACAGTATATGTGTTAATTTGTCTTTCTTCTAAACCTCCAAGCCCGGGCACACTTTTTCTGTAACTTGGGTAATCTCTCTGAAACTTTATGCACTCTCTATAATGAGCACATATTAGCACCCACCCAACAGTAGGTCAAACCATAGAAATCTAAAAAGGAGCGCTAGGCATTTTCTTGCATTGTGCACAAATCTGTGAATATGAGAGTTCTCTTTTGCAAATCAGTAGGGTGCTCTCTTCAGGCACACATTAGTGCCATCTAGTGTCTTAAACTGAGAATACAAAAGAGTAATGTTTGAAGCATACAGGAACAGCACCTAACTTTTAAAACTCCAGTTAAAGTGGTTGTAAAGGTAAAAGATTTTTTTCCCCCTAACGTATTCTCTGCAATAAAGTGGTTGTAAACCGTTACATATACCCAGTGAAGTGACTGGCCTCAGGTGATACACAGAGATGAAACAAATCACACTTCAAAGTCCAGAATTTTTAAAGCTTGTCTGAGTGTTCAGAAAAAGGGGACAGAGAGCTGAAGTTAAACTCTGCAGAGCTCAGTGAGGAGAACTCTGATGCTCCATACACACAGGAGTGGATTTTCCGTCAGAAAAATCTTGGATGGTTTTTCCGACGGAATTCTTCTCAAGTTTGGCTTGCATACACACAGTCACACAAAAGTTCACTGAACCTTCGACCGTCAAGAACGTGGTGACGTACAACACTACGAGTCGAGAAAATTAAGTTTAATGCTTCCGAGCATGCGCCAAATTGTTTTTGAGCATGCGTAGGAATTTTGCACGTCGGAATTGCTACGGACAATCGGAATTTCCGCTCTGAACTTTTTCCGACCGAAAAATTGAGAACCTGCTCTCAATCTTTTGCTGGTGGGAATTCGGCCAGCAAAAGTCTGATGGAGCATTTTCCGACCAAAAGCTCTCATTGGTCTTTTGCTGGCCGGATTTCCGATCGAGTGTACGCAGCATTAGAGCTGATTGTGCTTTTTCTAGGCGTCCCTGTGCCCTTAAAGAGAAGTGGGCTCCCTCCAGGCATACCTGCCGTCAATCTATTCACTGCTATATCTGCTCCACCTTGGGAGACTCTGAAATTTATAGAGTTAGAACAGAAGTACACAGAGAAGACTTGACATAGGCTCTGCAGCTTATGCACATATTTGCAAATGTGTGCAAATAAAAAAAAAACTGTTTTTAATATTAACTTTTAGACGGTAAATGCGGTTGTTTTTCAGGCTAGCTGGTAAGTGTGCTGTGAAATCATTATCTGTTTCTGATTGAAAAGAAAGGACACACTCCCCTTCACACAGGAACAAAGCTGAGGCTGTCAATCACAAGCTGTGTGCTGGAGCTCCCTCCCCTCTCACTATTGTTCTCTTGGTGTAAGGAAAACTTGTCAAAAGTGATTCATGCTGATAGCAGAGGAAGAAAGCAGCAGACATAAATGACACTTAGCACTCTTAATTGAGATAAGTACACACTTCATGTCTGAGGTTTACAACTACTTCAGGTATAAAACCTTCCAATGTCAGCTCCTCCCCTGCCCCCTTTTAATACTGCAACAACCACCACTATATTCTCTAGGGCAGGGGCGCCCAACCTTTTGAAGCACAAGGGCCACTTAAGAGACTTGGTAACCATTTGCAGGCCACAATGAGCGGAGCAGGCAGATGGCAGGTCCGTGTCTGCTCTGCATATGCAGAGCAGACACGGACACAGCCCACTAAACTCTTTTTTATTTATTTTTTGCAGATCGGATTGGAGGTAGGACACAAGTCGGTTTACATCTGCCGCTCCTTAGAGGTGAATGGAGGGTCCAATTGGGTCGGACTGACCATGTGAAAGGGGCCCAAGGCTGCTTTCACACTAATGCACTGCGGTTTTCCCGCACCGCCGGTGCAACGCAGTGTATCTGTTAATAACAGTATTCTATTCTACTCCATCCAAGAGCAGGAGGTCGTGGGCCACATCAGAGGGCTCTGCGGGCCACATGTTGCCCCCGGGCCACTGGTTGGGCACCCCTGCTCTAGGGCCTTTGCTTTAGGGTGCTAAGTAATTTTGTAGAAAAAAATTTTTAAAAATTTGTTTTTAAATGTGTGTTTTTGTTTTTTTTGTTTTTTTTTTTAAATTTGACATTTTTTTTTTTTTTTTTTTTTGATTTTGTAGTAAAAAAAAAAAAAATCTGATTTTAACCACTTCAGCCCTGGAAGGATTTACCCCTTTAATGACCCGGACATTTTTGCGATACGCCACTGCGTCGCTTTAACTACCAATTGTGCGGTCACGCAACGTTATACACAAACAGAATTGATGTGTTTTCTTTCCCACAAATAGAGCTTTCTTTTGGTTATATTTGATCACCTCTGTGGTTTTTTATTTTTTGCGCTTTAAACAAAAAAAAGAGCAACAATTTTGAAAAAAAACTATATTTGTCACTTTTTGCTATAATAAATATCTAAAAAAAAAAAAGTCTTCATCACTTTAGGCCAATATGTATTCTTCTACATATTTTTGCTAAAGAAAAATTGCAATAAGGATATATTGATTGGTTTGCGCAAAAGTTAAGCGTGTACAAAGTAGGGGATATAATTATGGCATTTTTATTATAAAAAATGTTTCTACTAGTAATGGCAGTGATCAGCGATCAGCGACATTGCTGCAGACATATCGGACACTTTTGACACTTTTCTGGGACCATTGACATCTATACAGCGATCAGAGCTAAATATAGCCACTGATTACTGTATAAATGTCCCTGGAAGGGGTTAACACTCAATACTTTGTCGAAGCACCTTTGCAACTAATTATAGCCTCAAGTCTTTTTGAGTGTAATGCTACAAGCTTAGCACACTTATTTTTGGGCAGTTTCTCCCATTCTTCATTGCAGGACCACTCAAGCTCCATCAGGTTGGATGGGGAGCGTTGGTGCAATCTGGTTCAAGCCTGGTCTCTGGTTGGGCCACTCAAGCACATTCAGAGAGTTGTCCCGTAGCCACTCCTTGTTATCTTGGCTGTGTGCTTAGGGTTGTTGCCCCGTTGAAAGATGAACCTTCGCCCCAGTCTGAGGTCCAGAGTGCTCTGGAGCAGGTTTTCATCCAGGATGTCTCTGTACATTGCTGCTATCATCTTTCCCTCAATCCTGACTAGTCTCCCAGTTCCTGCTGCTGAAAACATCCCTACAGCATGATGCAGCCACCACCATTCTTCACTGTAGGGATGGTATTGGCCAGGTGATGAGTGTTGCCTGGTTTCCACAAGACATGACGCTTGCCATTCAGGCCAATAGTTCAATCTTTCTTTCATCAGACCAGGGAATTTTGTTTCTCATGGTCTGAGAGTCCTTCAGGTGCCTTTTGGCAAACTCCAGGTGGGTTTTTATGTGGCTATTACTGAGCAGTGGCTTCTGTCTGGCCACTCTACCATACAGACCTGATTGGTGGAGTACTGCAGACATAGTTGTTCTTCTGGAAGGTTCTCCTCTCTCCATAAACGCTGGAGCTCTGTCAGAGTGACCACCGGGTTCTTGGTCGCCTCCCTGACTAAGGCCCTTCTCCCCCGATCACTCAGTTTGGCCGGACAGCCTACTATAGGAAGAGTCCTGGTGGTTCCAAATTTCTTCCATTTACGGATGATGGAGGCTACTGTGCTCATTGTGACCTTCAATGCTGCAAAAAATGTTATGTACCCTTCCCCAGATCTGTACCTCGATACAATCCTGTCTCGAAGGTCTACAGACAATTCCTTGGACTTCTTAGCTTGGTTTGTGCTTTGACATGCACTGGTAAATGTGGGACCTTATATAGACAGGTGTGTGCCTTTCCACATAATGTCCAATTAACTGAATTTACAACAGGTGGACTCCAATCAAGTTGTAGAAACATCTCAAGGATGATCAGTGGAAACAGGATGCACCTGAGCTCAATTTTGAGTGTCATGGCAAAGGCTGTGAATACTTATGTACATGTGATTTTTTTTTTTTTTATAAATTTGCAAAGATTTTAAACATACTTTTTTCACATTGTCATTATGGGGTATTGTTTGTAGAATTTTCAGGAAAATAATGAATTGAATGCATTTTAGAATAAGGCTGTAACATAACAAAATGTGGAATAAGTGAAGCGTTTTCAATACTTTCCCAGATGCACTGTATATCTTAAAATTTTAAAACATTTTTAGTGGAGGACTTTTAGGATTTGTTTACCTGGGGTTACCTCATCTTTAAAGTGTATTTAGGTCAATATATTTTCATTTGTTTTGGGTGGAGTGGTGAGGGGTTTGGACCTGTCAGGTTTTTATTTCTGTGTTCCTGTTGGGGAGACTCACTCTCCTTTCTTGTCACTGTCACTGGGACTGAAAGTGATGGGAAATCCAACATTTTCAAATGTAGCCTAAACAAGTATGGTTGGGTGATCTTCAAATGAGGACACTCTTTCCAGTAAAAATAGTTTAAGCAGGAACTTCCCTCTCTTTAGGAAATTTCCTCTGATTTCCTGCTGTGTCCGTAGAACAGGATGTGATGAGAAATCTCCCCAATGGGACACAGATGGCAAGAAACATGATAGGAGTTTCAAACTTTCCCTACACAATATAAAATGAAAAAATAGCTGTAGATACATGTTATTAGTATTAGCACTGCACTGCAACTTTCAGAAGTTGTAATATATCATAACAGCATCAAGTCCTAATAGTTCTACTAACTTTTTGGAAAAAATCCAGTAACTGACAACAAGGAAAAGACAATGTGACAGCTTAAAGAGACAGCTTGCAAGAAGGAGTAGACCCTGATGTTATCAGCCAGCTACACAAAGCAGGTTATGTCACCTTAGTGGGTACAAGAATCACTCTTACTTGGCTTAAGTGGAAATACTCTTGAGAAACCAGCTACTGAACGTGTTCTTCAGACCTTTAGGTGTGGCTAGACTGAAATAACATCAACCGGTGGTCTAAAAATGTATCAAGGACAGAAGAATTGTTTAAAAACCCCTAATCCAAGGCTTCTTATTAACCAGATTCTGGTAACCGGAAAGTCTGATCTGTCAGGTGAAACCCAGCAACAAGAGAAAATCCACAGTCTGCCGAGTATCAGCACCCTAGGGGATGTAGAAGTTTTGAGCACAAACAATAGTCCGTCCAGGTATCTCATAAATTGGAGAACATGCATGGACATGTAGCGGGGTTCTACCCCTTTTAGGCTTAGAGACTACATCTCCCACAATTCCCCAGGCCCCCGGGCTGCTGACTTCCGCCCGGGAGGCTGCTGGGGGAGATTATAAAAGGGAAGAGCGGAGACCGCCTCTTCCTCTTGGGACACTTCCTCTTCTGAGGCCTGACAGGACTGGCCTGCCTCTGCTGACAGAGCGTGTGACGCGGAGACTGCAGCCAGCAGAGACACCTGTGCGGACCGGAGCTGAAGGCCTGAAGCCTGGGCCTTGCAGCAGATGGAGTGAGACTCTTCTACCTCAGAGTCCACAGCAGCGGAGCGGAGACTTCCCCCTACAGACGGTCGGACGGAGCTAATGACCGGAGTGCAGGGCTGTGACTGAGGAGACCGGACGTCGCCATTGAAGAGACCAGAGCCGCCATTAGAGGGACCGGATCGGAGGACGGTACCCCAAGGATTGGTGAGAGAGCCTGTAGGCTCAATCCTGCATTGACACACAAGTTTTATGCCTATTGAACTGCCTAGGCGCAATTTACCTCAGAGCAGCAATGTTACTTTTTGTGGATTACAAATGACACCATTTAAAGCTACATGTGCACCACCTCTACAGATTTATTGCCGGTGAAGAACACTGTACTAGTACAAGGACTGAGCTCTATTACTAGGGATCAGGCCTGGTCCGTTAGGTAGGCGCAGATAGATTTATTGCACCTCAGGGGTGCATAGCAGACGGTCGCCACGCTTGGCGCTCCGTTTCCCCATTGTTAGATTCATATACCTGTGTACATGTTAAAGTGCATATTGCAGGGACCTGCTAAAGTATTGTAAGATATATGTTCAAATGCATGTTGCTATTCTTTTTCCTTACTGACAAAAGTAAAGCCAGTTATTCTTATCTCAGCAGTCTGCTTGTGAGTTCATACCAATTACACTTAGAGTATAAGCTAAGTTTTATGTGCATAGGGACGTACCCCTTTACTAACTGTGCCAGAGCGGGTAGAGCCAAATTGCCGGGGGTTGGTGGAGCTGTACTCAGGGACCCAAAACAAACCAGCGGCTCTCTTAACTGGGGGTAGCGCTACACGTGGGGGCTCGTAATCCGGGATCCTGAGTCAGCGGGAAAAGCCGCCAGAAGGTGCCGGCATGGACCCAATAGAAGTGGGACGGTGGTCCGCAACATGGGCCGCTGACCCAGCCGCAGCAGCAGTCATTGAACTGCCAGGGATGTGGCAGAGAGAGGCAGTCAAGCAGCTCATAATGTCGTTATCCCCATGCGAGAAGTCATGGATAATGGACATGAGAAATGATGCTGGGTACACATACGCCTTAATAGAGTGGAAGGAAGAGACTCCAGAGCAGTTCAGGAGCCAGAGCATACAGGCACCAAATGGTCAGCACTACCAATTGCTGCATGCGCTGCCGCGGAAGGGAGACTACTCTCCTATGAAAGCCATTCTATCCCCAAAGAAGGAGGAGCAGAAGGGCGCGGAAAGTCCCGCACCCGCACACACTACTCTTAGTGCAGAACTGTGTGCTGTCCTAGGGGAAATTGTGACCCAGTGCAGAAGAGACCCCGGGGACTACCCAATGTCGGGATACAGGAAACTCCGGATGTTTTCAGGGAGGACACCTGTACCCTCGGGAGAAGAGGGATTTGAAGAGTGGTTAGATGGTGCCACGCAGGCCCTAGAAGAATGGGAGGTCTCAGAAGGCAGAAAGAAGCAAAGGATTGTGGAAAGCCTAAAAGGACCTGCCTTAGAGGCCATACGCAATCTGAAGACAAGCAAAAAGGATTGCACTGCCCAGGACTACATAGACATCCTGGAAGGTGTGTTTGGTGGGACAGAAAAAGTCACAGAACTTACCTATCAACTGGAACACTGTTACCAGAAGACAGGGGAGAAGCTGTCAGAGTACATGGGACGCATAGACAAGATCCTGCATAGGATTATCCTGAAGAAGGGGATAGATCCAGGGAAGGTAGATGAAGCCCGTGCCCAGCAGGTGATGAGGGGAGCCCAACCCTTAGACCCTGTCGCACTAATTCTACGCACCCGCCAGGATGGGAAGAGCCTGGACTACCCTGACCTCATCCGAATGGTCAGAGAAGAAGAGGCCATGTTGGAAGAGAAAAGGGAGAAGCAAGTGATGGGGTCTACAAAGTCTACAGTGGCCACGGTCAGGTCAGCCTTAACCCCTGAAAGAGACACAGAGGTAGATGCCCTGAAGTTGCAGATGTCCCAGATGATGGAGATACTGACATCTCTAGTGGCGAAAGAGACGCCCAGTCCCAAGAAAGAAACAGCCAGGAGGGAATTGTTTCCAGCTGTTTCAGCACCAGCATCCTCACCTGACTACGGTGAGATGATTTGCTTTAATTGTGGAGGAATTGGTCATATTGCAGCTGTATGTGCCAGTCCCAAGAAGAAGAAGGCAGAAAGCCGCCAGCCGGCGGGAAACGCCAAAGGGCCCCGGTGAAGGAGTCAACCGGGTGCCCATCACCTTCAGTGAGCTCCAAGAAGCACAACAGGAAGAGAAAGCGAGGAGACCAAACCCCTCAGAAGGGGCCCAGGGATCCTCAACCAAGGTGCACTCCAGAGAAAGGGGGCAAGACCCCTCCGGAGAGACACAGCACCCCCAAGCGTGAACTCTTCAAAATGAGAGATAACAATATCCCTCAACGGGTTCACACTCCCAGTAAGAGGGAGAGAATCAATGCATACCAGGCTCAAGAAAGGAGCAAGTGCAAATCAAGTGCTGGTAAAGCAAAGAGTCCAAAGAAGAGGACAGCATCAACTCAGCCCTACCCAGAGGAGCTAGTTGGTCCATCCCCTACTGTACCCATCCAGGTGGAAGGAGTGTACACGAAGGCCCTCCTGGACACTGGAGCACAAGTGACCCTGTTGTACAGGGACTTCTATGACAGATACCTGAGTCATCTGCCAATACAGAAGATAGAAGAGCTGGAGATAAGGGGATTGGGAACTCAGAGTTTCCCCTATGATGGATACTTACCCATCAGATTGACGTTTGACCCATCCGTAGCTGGGAAGTCTGAAGTGTTCGACACCTTAGCAGTGGTGTGCCCCCGCCCACCAGGAACCAGCAAGACTTCCCTGATCATAGGGACGAACACGGACCTAGTCAGAAGGCTTCTGACCCCCCTGGTGAAGAAAGAGAGTCTTTCAACTCCCAAGATCCATCCCATGCTGAAGGCAGCCTATCAGCGGTTGGTCCTAGAGCAGAAGACCCCAAGTGAGGGGATAGGAAGGGTATGGAGGCTTGGAAAAGAAGGAGCAGTGTTACAGCCTGGAGAGGTGACCTGCATGAGAGCCACGGTGAAACTTACTTGGGAGCAGCCTGGCCCCTTTGTGATGCTGGAACCTGACCCAATGGAGGGTCATTCAGGTCTGGAAGTGATACCAGAAGTAATTTCACTGAAGGACCTGAAGAAGGCTAGAGGAAGAGTCCCTGTCAGTGTGAGGAACCCCACGGAGAGGCCCGTGGAGATCCCTGCCAGGATGCTTCTGGGACAGGTGAGTCCTGCTGTCCCAGTTGGCTGGTCAGAAGTGAAGGGGACGGGTGAAGGAGAAGATGTTTGGGAGAAACTCTCCATGGAAAACCCAAACCTACCTGGAGCTTGGAAAGAGAGAGCCAAGGCCCAGCTGACCAGATGGGAGAAGATTTTCTCTAAAGATGAGTTTGATGTGGGGTGTGCGAGGAGTGCCACCCATCGAATCCGCATGCAAGAGGACAAGCCATTCAGAGAAAGAGTGAGGCGAGTCCCGCTAGCAGATCTGGAGGATCTGAGGGAGCAGCTTGCGGAATTGAAGAAGACGGGAGTGATTAGGGAATCCAGGAGCCCCTATGCCTCCCCAATTGTGGTAGTCAGAAAGAAGAATGGGTCATTGAGGCTCTGCATTGACTACATAACTCTCAACAGGAGGACCATTCCTGACCAGTACACCACGCCAAGGATAGAAGATGCCTTGCAGAGTTTATCTGGAGCTAAGTGGTTCAGTGTGATGGACCTCAAGAGTGGGTATTACCAAATCCCCATGCACCCAGAAGATAGAGAGAAGACTGCCTTCATAACCCCAGTGGGATTCTTTGAGTTCAACAGGATGCCTCAGGGCCTATCTGGAGCTCCTGCTACGTTTCAACGCCTAATGGAAAGGACAGTTGGAGACATGAACCTCATAGAAGTCCTTGTGTATCTGGACGATGTCATTGTCTTTGGAAAGACTTTGGAAGAACATGAAGCCAGGCTGGAGAAAGTACTGAAGAGGCTCAGTGAAGAGGGACTTAAACTTTCTCCAGAGAAGTGTCGGTTCTATCAGTCTTCTGTGAACTATCTGGGACACATAGTGTCTGAAAAAGGAGTGGCTACAGACCCTGAGAAGCTGGAGGCAGTTACTTCGTGGCCAAGGCCCACAACAGTTACAGAACTTCGGTCTTTCTTGGGGTTCTGCTCCTACTACCGCAGGTTTGTGGATGGATTTGCCCGCATTGCCAAACCCCTCAACGAGCTGCTGAAGACAGAAGGAGAGGAGGATGGAATGGGGCCTAGGAGGTCCAGTGAGTCGGTCCAAGACCAGTGGAATTCAAGGTGTGAAGAGGCTTTCAGAACCTTGAAGAGAAGTCTCACCACAGCCCCAGTTTTGGCCTACGCTGATCCCACTAGACCCTATGAGCTACATGTTGATGCCAGCCATGAGGGCCTAGGTGGAGTACTCTACCAGGAGTATGAAGACCAGCTACGACCAGTGGCCTATGTGAGCCGGAGCCTGACCCCCTCCGAGAAGAACTACCCCACCCACAAGTTGGAGTTCTTAGCCCTCAAATGGGCAGTTGTTGACAAATTGAGAGACTATTTGTATGGGGCCGAGTTTACTGTAAAGACAGATAACAACCCCTTGACCTATCTATTCACCACCGCCAAGCTGGATGCAACTGGACACAGATGGTTGGCGGCGTTGTCTGGATTCAATTTCAGCCTCAAGTACAGACCAGGGGCTGGAAATAGGGATGCAGATGCCCTGTCCCGAAGATCCCATGTCGTGGTCGACGATTGGGAAGACTGGACCCAAGTGGCACCAGATGGAGTGCGAGCCCTTTGTCAGGGGGCTGAACTCCAAGCCAGAGGAGGATCCAGGGCTGAAGAAATAGGAGTTACCACAGTGGGAGTCCCAAAGTGTTACTGTGGGGTAACTCAATTGGCAGAAGAGTGTCTGCCGAAGCTGTCCAAGAAGGAGCTAAGGTGTGACCAATTGGAAGACCCCATGGGGAGATTGGTCCTGGAAGCCCTGGAAGACAAGAGTCCAGAGGGACTTCGCCTTCACCCTTCTAAAGAAGCTCGCCTATTGAGGAGAGAATTGGACAAGTTACAGGTGCATCAGGGGGTAGTCTACCGAAGGGGCCCCTCTGATGGACCAGAAGACAAGTGGCAGTTGTTTCTCCCAGAGAAGCATCGAGAGACTGTGCTGATTGCCTTACATGACCAGCATGGTCACTTAGGAGCAGAGAGAACCTTCCAACTTGTCAGAGACCGGTTTTACTGGCCCTGCATGAGGGCCGAAGTGGAGGAGTATTGCCATTCCTGTGCAAGATGCATTCAGAGGAAGACTTTACCCCATCAAGCTGCCCCAATGGGCCATCTACAGAGTGAAGGCCCAATAGATCTGGTATGCATTGATTTTCTCTGCCTTGAACCCGATTTGAGTGGATTGGGAAATGTTCTGGTGGTAACCGACCATTTCACTCGTTATGCTCAGGCTTTCCCAACCAAGGACCAGAAGGCCTCTACAGTAGCCAAGGTACTTTTGGAGAAGTACTTTGTTCACTATGGACTGCCACAGAGAATCCATTCAGACCAAGGAAGGGACTTTGAGAGTCGCCTGATCAGGAAGCTACTAGATTCTCTGGGAGTAGAGAAGACTAGGACTACACCATATCACCCTCAAGGTGATGCCCAGCCTGAAAGGTTCAACAGGACCCTATTGAACATGTTGGGAACTTTAGAGACCGAGAAGAAGCAACACTGGAGTCAACACATTTCAGCTCTAGTGCATGCCTACAATTGCACCACAAGTGATGTGACAGGTTTCTCCCCTTACCGACTTATGTTTGGGAGAGAAGCAAGATTGCCAGTGGATTTGGCCTTTGGAATTTCTTTGGACCATGCCTCAGCTGCCTCCCACAAAGGATATGTGGACAGACTGAGGCGCAGTCTGAAGATAGCTTATGAGAAAGCTCAAGCGGCCTCTGACCAGAGGGGGGCCCGAAATAAGAGGAACTTCGATTTGAAAGTTAGAGTACAGGACCTACAGCCTGGGGACCGTGTACTGTTACGCAATCTAGGGATCCCTGGGAAACACAAGATTGCTGATAGATGGAGATCAGAACCATATATCATCTGTAGAAAACTTCCAGGATTGCCTGTCTACAAGTTGAAGCCAGAAGGAAGATTGGGGCCTTTGAAGACCTGGCATAGGAATCATTTGCTCCCACTCACCGAAGCAGTCAGAATGCCTCCAGTAAGAGATGTACCTGAATCTGCTTCCATTCTGGATACCCCCAGGCCTAATACTAGGTCCCAGACCTCCCAAGTTAGGGGTGGACAGGACCCCCAACCAGAGGAAGAAAGAGGAGAACTTGAATGGCTATGGCCTTCCTCAACTCCAGGAAGTTCCGCCATAGATCTTCCACCTACTGAAGATGTGGAAGATAACACATTGAACCCAGAAGCCATAGAGTTTGTGCCATTCAGTGATGTGCCTGAGTGCTGGGGAGATATCCCTGGTCTCTACCCAGAACAAGAAGAAGATGTTCCAGAACCAGAGATGTTGCCAGAATGTGTTCCTGAAGAAGTTCCAAGAGAGCAGAGAGCTCGCAGGAGTGTGAAGCCTCCCAAGAAGTTAACTTACCCCAAGATGGGAGAAAGTTCAGAGGACTCTGTTACCACAGCAAGGAGAAGTGCTGAGAGCCCTGACCCTTCCGCTGTCCATTTAGTGGAGGGCAACCCCAGCTCACTCTCTGGCACAGTTAAGCAGGTCGCCCACACTGAAGTGACCTGTAGACAGGACAGCTCCCCATCTCATGCCAATTGGTGGGAAGCTCCTCTGTCCAAATTATGTGAAAATGTTGTTCCCGAGAAAGTTTGTAGTTTGAACACTATCTTTGGGGACCAAAGATTCAAAGTGGGGGGAGTGTGTAGCGGGGTTCTACCCCTTTTAGGCTTAGAGACTACATCTCCCACAATTCCCCAGGCCCCCGGGCTGCTGACTTCCGCCCGGGAGGCTGCTGGGGGAGATTATAAAAGGGAAGAGCGGAGACCGCCTCTTCCTCTTGGGACACTTCCTCTTCTGAGGCCTGACAGGACTGGCCTGCCTCTGCTGACAGAGCGTGTGACGCGGAGACTGCAGCCAGCAGAGACACCTGTGCGGACCGGAGCTGAAGGCCTGAAGCCTGGGCCTTGCAGCAGATGGAGTGAGACTCTTCTACCTCAGAGTCCACAGCAGCGGAGCGGAGACTTCCCCCTACAGACGGTCGGACGGAGCTAATGACCGGAGTGCAGGGCTGTGACTGAGGAGACCGGACGTCGCCATTGAAGAGACCAGAGCCGCCATTAGAGGGACCGGATCGGAGGACGGTACCCCAAGGATTGGTGAGAGAGCCTGTAGGCTCAATCCTGCATTGACACACAAGTTTTATGCCTATTGAACTGCCTAGGCGCAATTTACCTCAGAGCAGCAATGTTACTTTTTGTGGATTACAAATGACACCATTTAAAGCTACATGTGCACCACCTCTACAGATTTATTGCCGGTGAAGAACACTGTACTAGTACAAGGACTGAGCTCTATTACTAGGGATCAGGCCTGGTCCGTTAGGTAGGCGCAGATAGATTTATTGCACCTCAGGGGTGCATAGCAGACGGTCGCCACGCTTGGCGCTCCGTTTCCCCATTGTTAGATTCATATACCTGTGTACATGTTAAAGTGCATATTGCAGGGACCTGCTAAAGTATTGTAAGATATATGTTCAAATGCATGTTGCTATTCTTTTTCCTTACTGACAAAAGTAAAGCCAGTTATTCTTATCTCAGCAGTCTGCTTGTGAGTTCATACCAATTACACTTAGAGTATAAGCTAAGTTTTATGTGCATAGGGACGTACCCCTTTACTAACTGTGCCAGAGCGGGTAGAGCCAAATTGCCGGGGGTTGGTGGAGCTGTACTCAGGGACCCAAAACAAACCAGCGGCTCTCTTAACTGGGGGTAGCGCTACAGACATAAGTCCCTGGAGAATGGTGAAAGTCTAACATCAAAGAGTTGGAAACTATTAAAGTAGAACTATAGCCAAAACAGGAAGTGAGAAAATCTTTGCAAATAAAGGGAATTCATTGAGGACCTTCAGGTCACCAGAACTAGTGTCCCGGTGGAAAATATCCCTTCTATTATTTTTCTGGGAACAACCCAAAATTCAGGGTTTCTTTTACTTTCACTTTCGATGATAATGGTAAACAGGAAAAATGGAGAGGATGAACCTCACCTAACAGGAGCACAGAAAGTAATAAAAACCTAACAAATGTTCTAATCCCTCTCCACTCTACCCAAAACGAATTAAACATACTTTAAATGTAAGTTTGATCTTAAGTGGATGAAGGGATCAGCAGAAAAGATGTTGGAGAAGATGAGTGACTCAGTTTACAACTATGGAAAGGAAAATTTGGAATGAAGAAAGTCAGCAGAAAACTTAAGCCTTCTGTCCCCAAATCCCATCATCAGCAGGAAATACGTCAATAAGTAAAAAAAAAAGGAAAAAAAAAAAAAAAGAATAAAAAGCAACTGCAGAAGAATGAAAAAAACAATGAAAACTGAAGGAAAGAGTAAGAACAACATTTTCCAATGATCCCTTTGAATTTGTAAAAAGCCTTTTCACAAGAGAGAACAGTAAATTCTTTAAACACCCTAGAACACACTGAGGAGCAAGAAGAAGATACTTCTCATACCTCCCAAGTTGTGTGAGGTGAAATAGTTAGTGAAGAAGGCAAGACTGTCATTAGTGCTAGGTCCTAATCCTTTTATGTATTGTGTATACAAGAATGCCCCAATGTCCTACAATTACTCTGGAGAAGCACGAGGGTTGTATGGCAAAAGTAAGTCATTTCTTAAAGCCAAACCTTTTGCATACAGAAGGTAAGATCTTTTGTTAGTGTGTAGGTACAAAGACTGACAGTATCTGAAACAAAATCTTTTTATTGATATGTCAGTCCAAGAGACTGGCATAGCAGGCACCTCAAGTTCCCTTGGACATACCAGCATTTTATGGCATCAAATCCAAACTTTTCTCATTCTGTATTCCCGGCTGCCACAGAGCATAGGGAGTAACATCAATGAATGAAGCCAGAAGTGACAAGGATTTCTTCACTTCTGGTTTTAGTGCTGTATTTCCCTGGCGAGTAACGGGCAGGGATGCAGCCAGTCAAATAGATCTATGTTTGATCAGCTACCTTGGAGGGCAGACGAGGGATTAGGGGCCTATAAGACCCCAGATCTCACCATAACAAATACCGTATTTATCGGCGTATAACACGCACTTTTTCCCCCTTAAAATCGGGGGAAAGTCGGGGGTGCGTGTTATACGCCGATACCCCCCAAAAAAATGACAAAAAAGGCAAGCGCCACTGAAAAATAGCGAGCGCTGCCGAAAAAAAACCCGAAGCGCGGCCGAAAAAGAACGAAGCGCCCCCGGAAAAAGCCGAGCAGACTCTGCTCTGCTCGTAGTCCCGCCTCCCTGCGCTCGCTCCAGAAACAGCAGGGAGGCGGGAACGCGAGCTTAGCCGTCCGAGTCGGCTCGGCTTTTTCCGGGGGCGCTTCGTTCTTTTTCGGCCGTGCTTCGGGTTTTTTTTTCGGCGGCGCACGCGACAGCCTCTCGGCGGCGGGAAATTTAAACCAGGAAAAGAATGAAAATGACGCTGGCAAGCTACAATGGCACTGGGCAAGGCTGCAATGATGCTGGGCAAGCTACAATGACGCTGGGCAAGGCTGCAATGATGCTGGGCAAGGCTGCAATGACGCTGGGCAAGCTGCAAATGACGCTGGGCAAGGCTGCAAATGGGCAAGGCTGCAAATGACGCTGGGCAAGGCTGCAATGACGCTGGGCAAGCTACAGTGACGCTGGGCAAGCTGCAATGACGCTGGGCAAGCTGCAATGACGCTGGGCAAGCTGCAAATGACGCTGGGCAAGCTGCAATGACGCTGGGCAAGCTGCAAATGACGCTTAAATGTACGTTGTTTTTTTTTCCCTAAACTTCCCTCCTAAAACTTTTTTTCCTTAAAATGCCCTCCTAAACTTGGGGTGCGTGTTATACGCCGGTGCGTGTTATACGCCGATAAATACGGTACCTATCACTGCCTAAGCTATCACAAGGAATGTTGTTCATCCCTTATGATAGAAATAAAGTTGAATAAAAAAAAATGTGCTCACATGCAAATGCAAACATGCAGGTAGGTCCTGCACTCATATGTAAACAGTGATTGCAATACACACGTGGGGTATTGCTATCAGCGACAGAGTAAAAGCAATAATTCTAACACCAGTGCTCACGTTTAATTCCAAACTGGTAACCTGCAAAGGCTCTTAAAGCTTTGCCTATGGATACTACTACTGTAGTTTGTTATCATTTCATTTTAAATCTTGACATGATTTGTATCTATTTACTTGGCACAAACCCATCTTTTATATTTTACAAAAAATGTGTATTATATATATTTTGCAGTAAAATTCATTCTAGTATATTTTATTCCTGGAACTATGTATTTCATAAACAGTAGCACTCATATCATGCAAAAAAAAAAGCAACTGCTATCTTTTTTTTTCCGCTACAAGGCCTCTGCTTCATAAAATCGATATTATTCTGGGGATTTATGTAATTTTATATACAAAAAGTGCAGATTTTAACATGTGCAAAAAATGAAACCATTTCTCTAAAGCAGGGGTCTCCAAACTGAGACCCAAGGGCCGGATGAGGCCTTTTGCTGGGCTTTATCCAGTCCTTGGGGCATTATTCCTCCCAATAATATGAGGCACTATTCCTTCCACTGACACCAATGATGGGACACAATTTTTCCCAATGACACCAATGATGGGACACTATTCTTCCCACTGACACCAATGATGGGACACTATTCTTCCAACTGACACCAATGATGGGACACTATTCTTCCCACTGACACCAATGATGGGACACTATTCTTCCAACTGACACCAATGATGGGACACTATTCTTCCAACTGACACCAATGATGGGACACTATTCTTCCCACTGACACCAATGATGGGACACTAATCTTCCGACTGACACCAATGATGGGACACTATTCCTCCCTCTGACACCAATGATGGTTAAAAAGAAAAAGAATATATATCCTTACAACAGTGTGGTACTGTGGATATAATTGATATAATGTGCCACGTCCTATATAGAGTTTCAAAAAAAGGGGAGAAGATTGGGACTTGGACTTTATAGGCACGGTACAGACAAGTTTTCATATAGAAAAAAGTAATTTTATTATTAAAAATAATTTTTACATAAATGCATATTTTAAAATCAATTTTAGCTTTGCCAACAATTGTTTTAGATATTCAAATGACTGCAAATCACATCAAAATAGGTATGACCCAGTGGGTAGAGAAAGAGACCCAACTAACAAAGGTTGAGTAATAGAGAGATGATTTATCCATCCACAAAAGGTGGATGTAATAAGGCGATGATGTCATCAGAAACAATACAGCATACATACAGGTTCTACATGTTTCGCGTACAGTTACGCTTCATCTGGAGCTGGGAATGTGAAGGTTGGCAGTCAATAGTTCCAAGAGTTAGAGGATAAGCAAATAGTCCCCAATTATAGGCAACACAGTGGGCCTTAGTTTGCAGAGAAATGTACACCGCGTCTGAACAGTATGGGAAGAAGTCTGTGTCCAAGTGGTAGAACCAATGACTGGTAATTAAATGTTGTTTATCCTCAAAAGAGGAAAAATGGAGATATTGGACATACAATAGTAGGGTATAGATGATAGGAATACACCATACTTGATTACTGACAAGTAGTATTAAACAGACGAGGCCCTCATAAAGACAGGCGTATTGGCCATGTTAACGAAGAGGGGCCAGCATACTGGCGGCAGGTGAATGACTCTGGTCGGTGTAAGGGGAGGCCACTCCTTATGAAGTCACGAGCACGTGACGCAACGCGTAGGGATTGGCCGGACACACGATACCGGAAGTGCTGGAAAACGGACAGCAGATCGCCATCTTTCTTGCTGTTTGTACACCATTTTAATGTAAGGATTTTATTTACCATTAAACAATTTTATTATTATTATAGGAGGCATTGTGGTCCTCACCAAGGAACAATATAATAAAAGTGTAAATACTCTCCTACAAGACGAAGAGACTTATACACGCCTTTTAGGCAATCCAGTATTTAAATGTAGAAAGGCATTAGAACAAATCGTCCATCTGGGCTTAAAAAAGGATATTCTCAACAAAAAAGAAGCGAAATACCTGATACCTGAATCATGTAGGACCCCCATTATTTATATACTTCCAAAAATCCATAAGGATAAAGTGAACCCACCTTCAAGACCTATTGTGAATGGGATCAACTCCCTAACAGCCAGAATGGGAGAATATATTGACCATTTTCTCCAATCAGCGGTACAAAACACAACAGCTTACCTTCGAGACACAAAACAGATTTTACAAATCCTGGATGCAACACCAACAAATGATGGACCCTGGTGGCTAGCTACAGCAGACGTTTCTTCCTTATACACTATCATTCTGCACCACCAAGCCTGTGAAGCAATTAAATGGGGATTAAGGAAACACACTAAATTACCATGTGTTCAACGAAAATTTTTAGTAAAAAGTCTTGATTTTTGCCTAAAAAACAGCTATTTTTGGTTTAACAAGAACTACTATCATCAAAGGACAGGAGTTGCTATGGGGGCAAAATTTGCCCTTAGTGTAGCAGGATTATTTATGGCAAGATGGGAAGATGAAGAAATATTTAATAATAGACCCGAAGAGTTACACATCTATAGGAGGTATAATGATGATGTATTCATACTGTGGAAAGGCGATCAGAATAAACTAACCGATTTTTTAGAGAAATTAAATAAGAACGATAGAAATATAACACTCTCGTGGGACATTAGTGATAAAAGAATCACCTTTCTCGATCTAGACATTGAACAGGAAAATGGCCAACTGCGATCCAAAACACACTTCAAAGATGTTGATCGCAATAGCTATCTACCCATAGACACTTGCCATCATAAAAATTGGATTTTTAATATCCCTAAGGGTCAACTCATGCGTTTACGACGCAACTGCACACAAAACGAGCAATTCCAGAAGCAAGCCAATAATATGAAACTCAGATTCATTGAAAAGGGCTACTGCGATGAAATGATCAGTAAAAGCATAGCAGAAGTGAACAAAATGAACCGAACTGATCTTATAAAGGATAAACTAAAAGGAATAACCAAACAAGACACTATACCGATAGTGCTGGACTACAGTGTACAACACAAAGAAATCGAAAAAATCATCAAAAGAAACTGGAACATTTTACAAGCTGATGCACGCCTAAAAGAAATTCTACCCATTTTTCCCAAATTTGTTTACAGGAGAGCACCCACACTTAGGGATAAAATAGTCAAAAACATCCCAGATCCACCTAGTAGAGGCCTAACCTTTTTTACAGGCAAAGGCTTCTACCCTTGCAAAAGATGTTTTGCTTGCACCAGGACCAAGAAACCAAATGAAAGAAAGAAGGACTTTATATCAACCAACACTGGCAACACCTATACGATTAACGAATTTATCTGCTGTAACACAATAGGAGCTGTCTACGCTTTAGAATGCAGCTGCGGCCTGCAGTATGTTGGCCGCACAAAACGACCACTCAGAGTCAGAATTAAGGAACATGTTAAAAATATCATAAAGGGTTCCGATAAACACAACGTATCTAGGCACTTTGCCATACACCATAAAAAGGACCCGACACACCTGAAATTCTGGGGGATTGAACCCTATGTTAAACACTGGAGAGGAGGCCACAAGGTCAGAACCATAAGCCAGATGGAATCGAAGTGGATTTTTACTCTCAATACTTTAACGCCACATGGCTTAAACATCGAATTTGACCTGAATTGTTTCCTTAGTGATTTCTAGTACCATCGCCTTCCCTCATTAATCCTAATCTCACACCACTTTCATATAATGCTATTGGTTTTATTGTCCACTCTTTTATATATTATAGTTCTTAAAATATATTCTCTTCTATTACTGTTTTAATAACACACAGCTTTATTATCTCCATCTCTACACCCGTGTCTATTCCACTATATATGGACTGCCTTATATTTATTGCACCTCACTCTAAGTCCATATCCCTTTGACCTCTCATCTGGTTGCTCTCGTCTATTTTATCCATTTTATTGTATTAACATTCCTCTTTTTACACTCTCGGATTGTTATATATGCTTTTTTAAATCATATTTATGTGTAACGTCATTTCCGGTATTCTTTTTCGCTTTAATTGTTCCAGTTATACCGACGTTTTACCTCCATGTATGCTTATTAGCATTTTAATAACTTCTGTGGCCATGCTTTTTTAAATACTATTTGAGCTGGCCTTTTTTTATCATTGTTTTTATGACGTTTTTTGTCACCTTTAAAGCCCCTCTTATACCTATATCATATCTGCCCTTTAAACATCACATCAGTGCTTGGCAAACCGAGCATCGTCCAATTACATAGCCGCCCTGTGTCTAGCAATAGTTTGTTTACATCCTCTGCTGACACCAGACGGCTCCAGCCTATCAGCGCTGGCTTCTCCAATCCCAAAATGGCCGCCGGACGACTTCCGGCGGCGTCAATATGACCATTTCTGGCGATCGGGCCACAAGAAAATGGCCGCATAAGCATAATTGAACGGCCTATAAATCAGACACTTCCATAGACACTAGGCACCCCTGAAGAAGTCACGTGATCGGTGACAAACACGCGTCGGGACCTGAGCTTAGCTGACGCACCGGTAGTGACGCAACACCGAGCTCGCCGCTCGTTTGTACCATACTGTTTGACTCATTTTAAAATGTGAGTACCCCCCCTGCTCTTTTATATGCAAAATTGTCTGTACTTGAATAAACTATACTTTTTAACATACTACACTATGAGGCTACTTCCTTCCTCTTATTTTTACTGATGCGAGCCCCCCCCCCCCCCCCTGCCCAATTGGATGCAACTTAAGTGTCAGCAAAGAACTGGGACACAGATTGGAGCTCTCAAAGGAGGAAGGTCACCAGGGACCCCAAAGACCCATTTAACCCATGCTGTAACCTTACAGCTGTAAGGTAAGGGGCCAACTTTACCACCCCCACCAGGATCACAGAGCGTTGCTATAAATCGCACAAGATAGTCACAGTCAAAAAATCATCACACATTCAACTGGATTTATTTTTGCACTTCACTCTGGGAACGAACTGTTACCTGCACCCATGTTCATATGGACATTCTTTTCATTTACTGTGATGCGATTTTAGCTTGCGACTTATTTTGAATTTATATATTTTTACTTCTTTTCACTTTTTTCATCTATTTCTATTACTCACTCCAGTCACTTTAAGATATGGTTTTATATTTATTCTTTTAGCATTTTCCTTCAGTGGTTACTGCATTTTATCGCCTCCACTGCGTTTTTTTCACCCACTTTGATTGCTCACATTTCTTTGGATTTTGAAGATTCACGTTGATTTTATATCACAGTCACCATCCATTATTTTATCAATTTTACTGTGTCATTTATTATGTTTTGATGCATTTTATTAATATGTGATACACTGTCACAATTCTTGGTACACTTTTATGTGAATCTATTTCTACTAATTTATTCATCACCGATTTGGTTATTTAATGTCACTCCTCTTACCTGCTCTCAGTTTAGTTTAATTTAACTCCCTGCGCGCCACTACTCCCACTCTTTTCATTTTACCTCTGGGTTCAGACATTACCCCCAGTGTGCGCTGCATTAGATTAGTTTTATTCTTTGTGTAAGCGCGAGATTATCCACTTTATTCAATAGTAGGGTATAGATGATAGGACTACACCATACTTGATTACTGACAAGTAGTATTAAACAGACGAGGCCCTCATAAAGACAGGCGTATTGACCATGTTAACGAAGAGGGGCCAGCATACTGGCGGCAGGTGAATGACTCTGGTCGGTGTAAGGGGAGGCCACTCCTTATGAAGTAACGAGCACGTGACGCAACGCGTAGGGATTGGCCGGACACACGATACCGGAAGTGCTGGAAAACGGACAGCAGATCGCCATCTTTCTTGCTGTTTGTACACCATTTTAATGTAAGGATTTTATTTACCATTAAACAATTTTATTATTGAGACATACTTCACGATTGGGTCCCCCTCTGTTTTGCTTATATCCCCATTCCATTTTGGGCGAGTTTTTACTGCGGGATCGCAGTCCCCATACCATATAGGAATTTATAGAGATATCACTATCAGAGGCTAACAGTGAGGGGAGATATCGCGGAAGGAGTCTGATTGGATCTATCTTGGAGAAGCAGGTTTTTGTGGGAGCCATTCAAGTGGGAAAGTGGAAGTGGAGCTGATTGCCTGTGCCGTTTTGATGCCCTTTTATTTCACTTTAGAGGTGAGAGGCTAGAGAGCACTATTCAGGATAAGGTCCTCACTACCCAATATCCCCCACTTTGGAGAGAGAAGATTATCAACAGCTTGGCTACCCTTCTTTTATTTAAACACTCCCAGAGCCTGTATACCATCTAGGCTACTATTATTAGTATTTTTATCACCACATGGACTCTATGTGTTATTACCTCTAGTCCCCACCCTTCTTTACCCACCCATTGGATATATATTTATTTATTTATTTCTATCTGTGGTTCACATTATGCACTTGATTTTATTTATGTATAGATATTATTTATTTATATAATTAACCAATTGTGATAGTCACGGTTTTCTGTCACCATTTTTAGCACTTGTTGCACTTTTAGGTTATTTATTTGGTACACCATTTTATTTATTTATTTCATAGTGCTTAGTGTATATATATATATATTTATGAATGTGTTACTGGCGAGTGACTACTAGTATTTATACAGTAATTGTTGCACTGTACACACATATTTATTTCACTTTTACATTACACCACTCTGATTATTTTTGGTGCATATTAGCGCAAAATCATCTTTCATTACTTGTCATTCATGGGATTGCGTTTAACCCTTAGATTTTGCTGCTTTTTTTAGGTAGTCAATCACATACAGCATTTATGCTGGCACCTTATTTCACTTGATTCTTAGTTTTATTCACTTATTTATTCACTTATCTGTGCATAGTATCTAGTTCAGGAACAGCGTGAAGGACACTCACATTACATTAAATGATGGGACACTATTCTTCCCACTGACACCAATGATGGGACACAATTCTTCCCACTGACACCAATGATGGGACACTATTCTTCCCACTGACACCAATGATGGGACACTATTCTTCCAACTGACACCAATGATGGGACACTATTCTTCCAACTGACACCAATGATGGGACACTATTCTTCCAACTGACACCAATGATGGGACACTATTCTTCCCACTGACTCCAATGATGGGACACTATTCTTCCCACTGACACCAATGATGGGACACTATTCTTCCCACTGACACCAATGATGGGACACTATTCTTCCCACTGACACCAATGATGGGACACTATTCTTCCCTCTGACTTCAATGATGGGACACTATTCTTCCCACTGACACCAATGATGGGACGCTATTCTTCCCACTGACACCAATGATTGGACGCTATTCTTCCCACTGACACCAATGATGGGACGCTATTCTTCCCACTGACACCAATGATGGGACGCTAGTCTTCCCACTGACACTATTGATGGGACACTATTCTTCCCACTGACACCAATGATGGGACACTATTCTTCCAACTGACACCAATGATGGGACACTATTCTTCCCACTGACTCCAATGATGGGACACTATTCTTCCCACTGACTCCAATAATGGGACACTATTCTTCCCACTGACACCAATGATGGGACACTATTCTTCCCACTGACTCCAATGATGGGACACTATTCTTCCCACTGACTTCAATGATGGGACACTATTCTTCCCACTGACACCAATGATGGGACACTATTCTTCCCTCTGACTTCAATGATGGGACACTATCCTTCCCACTGACACCAATGATGGGACGCTATTCTTCCAACTGACACCAATGATTGGACGCTATTCTTCCCACTGACACCAATGATGGGACGCTATTCTTCCCACTGACACCAATGATTGGACGCTATTCTTCCCACTGACACCAATGATGGGACACTATTCTTCCCACTGACCCCAATGATGGGACACTATTCTTCCCACTGACACCAATGATGGGACACTATTCTTCCCACTGACTTCAATGATGGGACACTATCCTTCCCACTGACACCAATGATGGGACGCTATTCTTCCCACTGACCCCAATGATGGGACACTCTTTCTCCTACTGACCACCAACACTGAGGACATGTTTATTCCCTACGGTGTTGGGCATGAGACATTTTCTACCCTCACTGGCCACAACCTGGCACTGCTAAAGTCCAAAGGATAATAAACTGGCCCTCTGAGAAGTCTGCAGAGCCCTTCTTTAGAGCAGAGCTGGTTCCAGTGATGTATGAAGGACAGGGCAGAGGGTTGGGAAATAAATGGATATAATAGAACAGATACATGAAATGGATAATAACACAACGTCTGTCTCATGGCGTTTCCAGCCACTAGGGTTGCTGTTGTAGAGTTCAGCTGCTTTCAATGTAACCTACATCTATCCGCTACACACAGTACACGTAGCTAATACGCATGCGCGTTATCCCTCGACAAGGAGGCTCGCCTTACATGACGTCGCAACACGCCCCACGTGGTCAGACGTACATGGTTGCACGGAGAAGGCGCGTAGCGTTCACCGTGCAGACGTAGAGGGTAGACGCCGGAAGCGGGTCGGTGCGGACGGTTTTCTTGTTAGGGTGGTCTCTGTTAAGTTTAGAAACTGGAGAAGATGGCAGTAGAGTCGCGGGTGACGCAGGAGGAGATTAAGAAAGAACCGGAGAAGCCGATAGACCGGGAGAAGGTGAGGAGGGGGTTGTGTGCTGCAGCCGGGAGAAGAGCCGGACTCTGAGGCCCGGGCGGGGCCGTGTATGAAGTGAGGATGGAGGGGGCACAGGGAAGGTTCTAATATTGGCGGGGATACCTCTGTAAATGGAGGGGGAGCTGATCATTGTAGTATAGACTTGTCCAGAGCATCGATAATTGCATCTATAGACCTCACCCCAACAAATAACCCTCACATTTTGTTTCTGTCTCAAAACCCTCCCATGAAGTCCAGCATGTTCTCACTTGAAGACATGAGGCCTGGCAGAGATCCCACATCGCGTGTGTGTGTGTGTGTGTGTGTGTGTGTGTGTGTGGTTCCCCGTCTAAAACCCTCCACTGGCTCTCCAGAAGATGCCCGCACTCTGCGCCCCCGTGTCCAAGATCTGCGCCCCCGTGTCCAAGATCTGCGCCCCCGTGTCCAAGATCTGCGCCCCCGTGTCCAAGATCTCGCCTACATCCTTTTGGGGTGACTACATCACACTGTTGTAGGCATGCGGGGTCTCGGCTGACCCTTGGTGTACATGCGTGGAGGCCAGTGATGTCCTCTTCACCATGGTTAGGATTTTATCCTCTTCCCACCATACCCATTAATGTGGCCTCTCAGTAGAAGGGCTTTAACGCTGGAAGGCCGCATATACGTTTCTATTCCGAGCGTGTGCCCTGCTCACTCCCAGCACAGTCATTGGCGGGGACCGGAAAGCATGCATACTTGCAATCGGGGGCTTTCTGATCTTGTGATAGCCTATGACGGCGGTCACATGACCCGGATGCCCACCTCCCAACATCTAGAAATTCTTAAAGGGCTGTGAGGTGGTGGGGGAGGGGTTAAAATACATTTTGCTTCAACGGGTTTAAATTTAAAGTGGTAGTATAGTCACATTTTTAACTTTTACCTACAGGTAAGCCAATAATAAGGCTTACCTGTAGGTAAAAAAAATCTCCTAAACCTGTACGATTTAGGAGATATTCCCCCTGCAATGAGCCGCTGACTGCAGCGGCGCATGCGCACAGGGGATTCTCGGCTGAAAGGAGATTCTTAACAGATGCCGAAAAGGCGTTTGACAGGGTAAATTGGACCTTCCTACTAGCTACCCTGCAACGCCTTGGAATGCCAGCTTCCATCCTATCATGGATCTCGGCCATTTATTCTAGTCCTACCGTATCAGTGAGTGAATGGAGTGGCCTCCAACTCATTTCGGATAAGTAACGGAACGAGACAGGGGTGTCCACTCTCCCCACTTCTATTCATTATCTCCTTAGAACCCCTCCTACAACACATTAGGATTAACCCAGACATTAGAGGACTCGAAACGCGCACATACCACCATAAAATTGCTGCCTATGCGGACGATCTGCTATTTTACATTTCAAACCCCCACACCTCGCTGCCAATTCTATGGTCGGCAATACGCCAGTACGGGTTGCTCTCAGATTTTAAAATTAACCTCCAAAAATCAGAGGCACTGAACGTCTTTTTAACTCCTAGCTCCCGGGCTTCCCTTAGCAACAACTTCCCCTTTCGGTGGTCCCCTCAAGCCATCAAGTATTTAGGCACAAAAATCCCCGCTGACCTTCACCTCATTTACCAACTTAATTTTCAACCACTCATGAACATCTTCTTCTCCTCTGACCTGGATAGGTGGAAAGGCCTGGCAATCTCCTGGTTTGGCAGAAGCAATGTATTAAAGATGAATATTATGCCAAGATTGCTCTACCTTTTACAAGCTCTACCAGTAAAGATACCACGGAACTTCTTCCGTAAGATGCGCACAGTCTTTATTAAATATCTGGCATGGCAAACCCTCACGGCTCAAAAGCTCCCTATTACAAAGACCAAAACTCAGAGGAGGCATGGGCCTACCTGACCCAGCTCTATACTGCACAGCAGTTCACATGAATAGGGTGGTGGACTGGTGCAGACACAAATCACACAAGTTATGGGTCAGTCTGGAACAAGACTCCGTCCCGTTACCTCTGGAGGGCCTGCCCTGGAGTGGAGTGGGGCCTGCCAGACTCTTCCTCTCCCACCCGTTAATTGAGCCCACCCTACAAGAACTTCGTAGATACTTTAAAATAGCAGACACGCCCAGTTTTCCCTCCCCGCTGACACCTATAATAGGACATCCAGACTTTTTACCGGGTCTCTCAGATAAGTCCTTCTGGTTACACCCAGAACAGAGACTGGTCAGAGCCTCCGCCTTTTGCGGTCCTTCAGATTGGAGTGACCCTTCAAATATATATCCTGGCTTTGAGTCCTCTCGTCTGGGACGATGGAAGACCTTACAACTCTTGCACTTTCTCAGATCCCTGCCGGAAATTGAGGGCTTCCGCAGACCACTCACACCCTTTGAGGACTTGTGCCTGGGAAGGGAACCAATACGGAGGTCCCTTTCCTACTCTTACAATATCTTGCTGATGAATACTTCCCTACATGAGCCCCCGTACCTGAGGAAGTGGGAGAGGGATCTCAACATCACGTTCACCGAAGTTCAAAAAAATAGAATCCTCTTTTTTGCGCATAAGTCCTCCTTATGTAGCAAATGCCAAGAAATTACTTACAAATTACTGACGCGTTGGTACAGGACCCCATCGGTGCTAGCGTCCATATTTCCGGGACATAGCCCCTTATGTTGGAGATGTGGCACACAGAATGGCACAATTCTACACATTTTCTGGGAATGCGCAGTTTTGACACCCTTCTGGAGACAGGTATTAGGAATTATCCCCAAACTCACTGATATAGATTTGCAAGACAACCCAGCAGCAATATTGCTGAACCTGACTCCAATGTCTAGTAAGCGTTACCGTAAATCCCTATTAAAACACCTACTAAATGCAGCCAGGGCGTGTATCCCCAGCATGTGGAAGCAGCAGTCCCCCCCCGACAGTGAAACAGTGGTTTGCGAGGATTAGCGACATTCAGCGGATGGAAAGCCTTACATCAGCCCTGGGGGAAAGGGAGGAAGAACATAACACGCGTTGGACATATTGGGATTTGTTTCGGTACTCAGACCTACATTTAACCAGGCAGCCCCTGGGCTGATTGGGGCCAGGGGTCGTTGGCCCCGCCAGAGCAACACTCACTTCCTCTCCCTCTGCTTTCCCCATTCTTACTCCCCTTTATTGCTATCCTTTCCTTTCTCTAGGGACACCAATGGTGTTACCCACCCCTTTTTCCCATAAATAAGAAAATCCCCTGGAATGCGATACCCCATTTTGGCACCACTCCCATACTCATAGGAGTGAGTCCCATACCTTAAATGAAAGGCGACAATTGGACCCAGCTTAATGAAATGGGCTAACTCAATATCTGTCCAACAGGGATAAACCAGTATCGTCCCTCAGAGTCCCACGCCACTCGGTTGGTCATATTAAATATGTAACACAGCTCCCCCCTGGACAGAAGATCGTTCATACTGTCTGGATGGTACTGTAAGATAATTATAGTTTAAACCTTTTAACCATAACTTGTTGCTATACCAGCATGTGCTGACAGATCTTAGTTCTTTATCTCATTAATATACATAGACTGGTGTGGGTTCTCATGAATGTTCAATAGCAGACACAGATAATTGTTATGTCGTCTTACTTGTATACTTGTCTATTCAGAATTCTTTAAATAAAAAGTAAAAAAAAAAAAGAAAGGAGATTCTTGACATTGCGTCTCCAGCCACTCACATCGCTGGAGCCGTGATACATGGAAGACACGCCGAGGCAACATGTCAGCTACCTCGGTGTGGACCAGGTGAGATACTGGCGCCTCGTCCTAAGGTAAAAATTTCATAATGAGTTAGTATGAGGTGCATACTAGCCAATTATGTCTTTTGCCTTACAGGTGTAGAAGAAAAATAGTGTCAGCGGGTTTACTACCGCTTTAAAGGAGTTGTAAAGGCAGAAGGTTTCTTTATTTTGATGCATTCTAGATAACCACCTATGTGTAGCAGCCACCCCAGCACCCCCCTAATTACTTACCTGAGCCCCATCTCTGTCCAGCGTTGTTCACGAGTGTCTAAGCCAGGGGTCTCAAAATGGCGGTCCTCCAGCTGTTGCGAAACTACAAGTCCCATGAGACATTGCAAGACTGACAGTTACAAGCATGACTCCCACAGGCAGAGGCATGATTGGACTTGTAGTTTCGCAGCAGCTGGAGGGCCGCCAGATTGAGCCCCCTGGTCCAAGTCGTCTGGAACACTCCTCCCGATTAGCTGAGACACAGCAGTGGCGCCACTGACCCCGCGGCTGTCAGTCAGTCAGCCAGTCAGGGTAGAGGCGGGGCCAGGTCGGGGCTCTGTCTGGATGGATGAATACACAGAGCTCTGACTCGGCTCAGGTGCTTCTATAGCAAGCTGCTGAGGGAGGGGCCAGGAGCAGCAAAGAGGGACCCGAGAAGAGGAGGATCTGGGCTGCCCTGTGCAAAACCAACTGCACAGAGGAGGTGCGTATAACCTTGAGGCGATTCAGTTTGCATTTGCAGCACTATACAAATCATTCATTCAACATGTTTGTTATTTTTTTAAAACGAGCCTTTACAATCACTTTAACTGGTTGCCGCCCACCCACTGTCAAATGATGGTGGTGCGGGTCTTGTTCTGGGACACCGTCCTATGACGGCGTCCCAGAACAGCCGCTCTCGCGAGTGGTGATAGCGGCCATGTTGCTAGGACACGGTGCAACCCCAATCTGTGGAAAGAGCTGCGGCTCTTTAGACATGTAATCGGCTGTGTCCAATCACAGCCAGTAACTTGTAAACAAGGAAGTGCCGGTAATCAGCGCTCCTCGTCCTCACACTGACAGTGTGTGGCGAGGAGAGCCGATCAGCGGCATCTCCACGCAGGGGGACATTTAGGAATGTAATCGGGGCACTAATCATCAGTGCTCTGACTACAATAGTGAAAAAGTGTCATCCTACAGTGCCCACCAATGCCAGCGATCACAAGTGCCACCAATCATTGCACATTAGCGATGCCTGTCAATCAGTGCTACCTAATCAGTGCCCATAAGTGCCGCCTCATCAGTGCCCGTTAGTTCCTCCTCATCAATGCAAGGCAAGTGGTTGTGTGTATTTGGGTAAAAAATGCCATACATTTCCCTGTGTTTTTACTTTCTCCAGGGAAAAGTAAAATCCTCCCATGTGGTGGGACTGCCTGCACTGCAAGGGTTAAATGTTCTTTAAGGTCTAGGACAGTGGTGGTCAACTTTCTTGGTAACAGGGCCCTCAAGTGTGACCCATGACATCACTAAAGGGCCCCACATACAATTCAGCATCAGAGACAGCAGACACAACAAGACATAGTCAAAGCTTATTGGCATGATGCAAGAGACTGGGGCTGTGAGAGGCGGCCGGGGTGCGAAAGCCAATGGGTGTGTTCCATGGGTTGCAGGTCCTCTGATATCATCTAGTACTATGCAGAGCTCCTAGCCCTGCACTGGAGGTGAGTACACCGAGGGACAGTATTGCTGGAGTAAAGGAGAGCATGTAGCCTCATTCACATCATGGTGCAGAGATGTCAGTTTTTCTGCAAGGGCTGAAAGAAAACCATTGTTCTCTGTGTGCCTTGTTCACACTGGTATCACTTGTGGATTTTTCTGTGCAGGAATCTGCAACGTGTATGTGGTTTTCTGCCTGGGAAAAAAACTTGACATCAACATTGTGGTGTGCATAGGGCACATAAGACGTTCATGAAAACTGCTGTTTTTCCATCAGTTTTTATGCACGTATGGTGTGAACGAGCCCTTAGGCCTAGGTTTGCACTTCTGCGATGCAGCACATCGCACGTGATTTGCACAGGAATCGCATCACATCACTTTCCTGTGCAAATCGCATATGTCTGTGTGGTGCGATTTGGGCCATTCAAGTTGTATGGCTCTAATCACACCGCATCCGCACCAAAATGGTTAAGGACCTTTTTTTTTTTTTTTTTTTTTTCAGCACCAGAATCTGATCGAACCAGATTCCCATTCAGGCAACCTTTGTTTTGCGATCTGTTTTGGTATGTTAACTTAACAGTGACACAAGCAGGAGATGATATGAACGCTGTGTGATTTCAGTGCGGTGCAGAGACGCACAGGATTCGCTGAGTTTCCCTGCACAGTATTTTATATATGTGTATGTGAACCGAGGCTGAAGGATAAGTTCATCTTTGGGAACATGTTGCATGTTTCCCCGCTCGCATGCATCATGCATTCGAAAACACAGATCTTGGTGTTTTGAATTCTTTTAAGGGCAGAGGAGGGATTTCGGGTTTTATAGACTCTCAAAGTACCCGACACTTGTGACAGCAATAGGCAAGTATGTTTACAAAAAATAAAGCACCAGTGTAAAAATAAATTCCTAATTAAAGTAAATTGCCTCCACCTGGAGTAGCAGTGCCTACTTCAGTGATTCCCCACCTTCCAGGGGCATTGGCCAGGCTTTATATACATATTTCCATTGCTACATCCATGCAACTGTAAAAATATGTCTGACATTTTACATTTGAAATGCTTCTTTTGTTAGGAATTAAACCTCCAGTGCATAGATAGATAGATAGATAGATAGATAGATAGATAGATAGATATATAGATAGATAGATAGATAGATAGATAGATAGATATAAAAATTTTCTCTAAGCAGCTGCTCTGGTGTATGGGAGCAGTGGTCCTCTTCATTGTCGCACCCATGGCTTTCCAAATGGACGGAAGTATCGATTACATATTGGAGATCTGACTCAAAGGGGTTGTGTGGGGCACTCGTACTGTGTTTATTTTAAATGTTTCCTACGTTTGGGACACTACTATAGCTGATCTTGCATGTCTTCATTCCAGACGTGTCCCCTACTTCTAAGGGTGTTCACTACAACCAATGGGAGGCACCACAGACCGGATGAGTTTGCACGAGGAAATGTCCCATCCAGTGAATTGCAGATTTATACATGGTAGGACTATCTTGACCTTTATTTCAGTATAGATGAGCTGCACAGAATGTGTGTGTTTTTTTTTTTTTTTTTTTTAAAGTGGTTTAATTTGGATTATTTATTTGCCCATGCTGCTGTCATTAAGTGTTTGCTATATTCTTAAGCAGTGAAAGGGCTTTAACCACCTGCCGACCTCAGTAAATATACTGCAAGATGGTGGCAGGCAGTCACGTACATAAAGGTAACCAGCCTTTGTCTGGATTTGGGGCACAATTGCACCCACTGCCGACCTGTGCTGTGCTTGGACACTGCATCAGTTTGACAGCAGATTTCAGCTAGGTCAGAAAGGTAAAGCAGAACATATACGTTGTTAGGCACACTGTTAAACTCCTTGATTGCCCCTAGATGTTAACCCCTTCCCAGCCCCTGTCAGTAGTGTAAATTTATAGTATTACTAATCAGTTGCTGATTACTGCCATTACAGTATCTTTTTATAGCTGTGTCATTTCCAGTAAAAAATATTGGTATCCTATTTTTTATAGTTTTATAGCGCAAAAAATAACCCAGAAAGCTCCATTTGTGGGGAAAAAGATATCAATTTAATTTGGGTACAATGTTGAATGATCGTGCAATTGCCAGTTAAAGTAGCGCAGTTTTGAATAGCAAAAAATTCTCTGGTCATGAAGGGGGTAAAAGTGGTGGTTAAAACGAGCCATCGTTGACCTCTCTAGCGGCATGTACTGTGAAGTAATTCATCCTTTAGGATTGCAGCAGACATTCTAAAGTTAGACTTCCTGCAGCTTACCCACACCCCATATTTACATTGGTAGGGAGCCAATATTCTGCTCTCATTAGACAGTAAAGAATCCTGGGATTTTAGTGCCCCTTGTGAATTTTGAAAATTATTTTCTCACCAATTCCCATAGCCACAGAGGTGGATGAGAGCTTAACGTGTCTAATGCTTAATCCCTTTCTGCCCGTTGTGGCATTTGACTGGGTCTTAAAAGCAGTGCTGGCAGGAGGGGCCTCTAGAGGATCACATGACCACTGGGATCGGATGTCACAGTAATCATTTGATTGGGAGCCGTTCCTGATCATAACTAGTGGCAGAGATCTGTGTGTGACAGCTCAGTCGCTGTGCTCGGTGTACAGTGAATGCGCTCTTGGCACAGAGTCAACTTTAATGTGTAAAGTTGGGGTACAGGTTGCCTTTAAGGCACTTACAATAACTAAACACTTAATCCATCATAAATTGAACCTCACCAAGGTAACAATGGTGTAGGAATGCTTTCCATCAATTACTTAGTGTCGTACGCAGTGACCAACTATGCAGGATCGATCCAACCGCTGAATGGTGGTTATGCAGACATGCAAGGTTACCAGTGATGTAAGTAACGGAGTTAAAATAAACTGAGTTACCTAACGCAGTTACTTTAGAGGGTAACGAGTAATCTAACTGATTACTTTTCCCCTCATGGTAACGCAGTTCCCATTACTTGGGTGGAGTTACCTCAATTACATCTACTGCCACTAGATGACAGTAGTGTTATTCTGGTGTCCTGCCAAAAAAGTTCCCCTCCTGGATAAGAACCCCCTGTACTGCGCAGGTGCATCGATTGCCCAGTACGAAGGACTACGGAGCTTACAAAAATTGTCAAAACCTAAACAGCTCTGAGTGAACTCTATACCGCGCAGGCGCAGTTAACATGTAATTGTACGAGGCGATGCCGCACGCTCCCGATGCTCGTGCTACTCTGCAAGGGGCGTCTATCGTCTAACTTAGGGGCGGGTCTAGTATTACTGTAACCAAGGGGCGCATTTATTATTATTGTTATATATCAAGCTCGGCCCATTAATTTAACATTCGCCCTCTTCTGTAGCCATCCGCCCCTTACACGATATAATAATAGACCCGCCCCTTGCTTACACGCTATAACAGATCTGCCCCTTGGTTAGAGTAATAATAGAGCAGCCCCTTGGTTACACGATATATAACAATAATAAATGCGCCCCTTGGTTACAGTAATACTAGACCCGCCCCTTAGTTGCACGTATAGAATATTTAAAAAAAAAAAGTCAGTTACTTTGCTGCGTAACTAATTACTTTTCCAATGTAGTAACTGAGTTACTAACGCAATTACTTTTTGGGAGAAGTAATTTGTAACTTAACTAATTACTTTTTTAAAGTAAGATGATCAACACTGAAGGTTACACCATGTAATTTAGTATTCAGATACCAGTTCTGATTTGGTGGTGTTCGCTCCAAGATTAGACTTTCTTTGCCTAAACATCACATCATTTATGCCTGAATTTGGGTACAGGTAGCAGTAGCAACCTAAAGTATGTATCCTGTAAGATGACATTTTTCTTGCCTTTGTTTTCAATAGGATGGATGCTACTTTGAAAGAATTAACCAGTCTAGTAAAAGAAGTTTACGGAGATGCCCGTAAGAAAGGCACGCATTTCAGCTTTGCTATTGTTTATCCAGATCTGAAGCGACCCAGCTACAGGTATATGTGGATTTTCTGTTATTTGTGAAACAAATGTTTAAGTTTGTTCATTTAGAGAAGATCAAAATCGAATAAGATACATCATATCAGAATTAGAAGTCTCAGTATTTGTAACGCAGTATGTAAAGAGGGGGGGGGGGGGGCACTTGATCATGAGAGCTTTTGCTATATGATGTGCAAATTGAAATGCAAGTGATAAGTCGGCTCTCCATATTTCATAGGAAAAAGGACCAGTTGGTCCTCTGTTCCCTGTGACTGCTACATAAGGTAGTCATTCAGTCAGTTTTTGTTTTGCGTAAAGCCCAACTCCATGAAAATGGAAAAAAAAAATTGCCCACCGCACTAAAAGGGTTAAATGTGTTGGGCCTCATGCACACTGGACATTTTTACAGCTGCAGTTTTTGGCTTCAGACTTTTTTTTTTCCTGCAGCCAATAAACTCCCCAGTATGTTATCCTATGTGTCCATGCACACACAGGCTGTTATCAGCCGTTATTGGCAGGGGCAGTTTCCGGCTGGAACCCCCCCCCCAGAACTAGTGAGTTTTGAAAGGAGCTTTTTAACTGTAAAATGCTCCAACTCTGAAAAAAGATTAAAAAAACTTGGCTATTCTGCATTTATCAGCCATAGGCTTTCGTGGTAGTATAATATTGTTTAAAAAAGCTAAAAAACGCTACTGCAAAAATGGTGAAAAACTCATTCTACAGCTAAAGCTACTGGTGTTTTTTATAACGTCCAGTGTGCATGAGGCCTTATGTCAAGGGGACTGGAGAACCGACTCTCCTTGCACCCTGCTCAAGTACTCTCCTCTGACTAAAGCTGTGGGCGGAGCCTCTGCATCACCACGTGCAATGCAGAAACCTTAAATTGGTATGTTTTAGGAGGTTAGAGTAATTGTGGAGGACCTGTGCGGGAGGGAGCCCGCTAGAGCGAGGAATAAGGGTAACTATTCTCTCCTGAATCCTCTTCCTCTGAAATGAGCATTTAGCCCCATTTAGTGCAGGGTGCATATTTTTTATTTTTTCATGAAATTGTGCTCCAAGTTTCTGTATTTTGCACCATTTTCAAAAAGTTAGCTACTGCCCCTTGCAGCAAGGAGCATTAGAGGGCAACATATGTCAAAAAAATGCCAAGGAAAATTCCAAGCTCCATTTACCGACCAGCCTGCGACCAACCAAATTGACCTGTCTAACAGCGTGCCTTAAAAACGGGTTTTAGTTAGCACACATTTGCAAATACATGCGTAAGCTACAGGCCCTGTCAAGGCACCCTGTTACCTGTAGTCCCTACCTCCTGACTTTAAGAGGCGTCACAGTGGAAGCACAGGCATTCTGATGGATAGAGGGCAGATGGGCTTGAAGGAGCCCACCCCTCAAAGGTACAGGGGCACACTGAGCCCCAGCACATAGCCCTATAGCTGCAAAGGTGTCAGTGTGTTGCCGATCCAATATGTCAACAATGCAAAAAGTTAGCCACTGGCATTTGCAGCAAGGAGCATTGGAGGGCAACATATGTAAAAAAAAAAAAGGCCATGGAAAATGCCAAGCTCTACTACTATATTGGTCAGGCAACAATGTGATGGATGTGCTAGAAGATGGTCAAAAGTTTTTATGAACACCTGACCATCCTAGCCACATGGCCAGAAGTTGGTTACCCCCCTATATGAATTGGGTTCAGACTTTTCCAATAAAGGGTACTGCTAAATCTCAGGTATAGAGAGATAGGGGGGGGGTCTGTGCTGGTCACTAGGCATCTGCCTCTTTGCCATTGAAAGCCTGACATTGCAGATCACTGGGGGGAGTAGCCTTGAGAATAGAGTAATGGATCTTCCACTAAGAACAAACCCAATATTCCTGTCATTTCATTGTGGGATTTCCAGTCTCGGCCTTTTAAAATTCTTTGCCGTTCCTGTGTGTTGTACTTGTGTGATATCTTTGATATATGTATAAAATATTAATCAGTCCTACCTGCTGCTTATACTGTACTGACGTATTTCTGTTTCTAGGATAAAGGAGGTTGGAAGCACAATTTCTGGAAGGAAGGGATCAGAGGATTCACTCACATTACAGTCGCAGAGGTTCCAGATTGGAGATTATTTAGATATTGCAATAACGCCTCCCAACAGAGCCCCACCACCACCTGGGCGTATGAGACCGTACTGATCTAAAATTATGGGATTGTTTTTATGGACTTTTTCCCTTTTTATTACATTTCCCATTGTTTTGTTCATTTGCTGGTGAATAGCAGCGCTGTAATTTTTTTTTCCCCCCTTTATAAAGTTTTTTTGTTATTAACAAACCGTACCTTGTTTCTGTTGTCCCATCATACTGTTACATGTTGACACCTCATAATCCCAGGTATAGAGCAAGCAGGCCTGCTAAGGCTGTACAGTCGGGCCCCATCAGTTCAAAAGGGGGGGGGGGGCGGCGGACACCTACTGAGCAGGAGGGCCAGCTGTACTGTCTTATTGCAGACGCCAATCCTCTTCTGCCTCCCCCTGCAGCAGCTTCTCCTCCTCCTTTCTCCCTCTGGCCACATTGCAGGGCAATTGGTCCTAATACATGTGCCCCCCCCCCCCCCCCAGCTCTTCGGCTTTCCTCTCCTGCCGGCAGCTACTATGGTACTATGGGCACACAGGGAGGTTTTAGGATGGAGAGCTGGGGAAGGGGCTGGTAAATGTAATTTACTGGCACCTTTCTTTCCTGAATGAAAACAGTGAGCAAATGGTACCAATCACTCCTGTGTCCATTAATTGCTGAATCATAGTGAACTGTTGACTATGTTTCGGTTTGAGAAAGTGCTCTGAGGCTTCCTGCTCATTCAATTTATTCATCTGTGCAGCTGAGGCTGCAGAGAAACCGGCTAAAAAAAAAAAAAAATCTGTCAGTCACTTTCGGCTGGGGGGCCCTGGCAGGTACGCTGTATGGGGCCCCATGATTTCTAACAGCAGCCCTGAGAGCAAGTACAGACCTCTGTAGTACCTCCTCCATCCCTGCCTTTGTCCCTGATTTAAGGGGAGTGGGGGATACTAACATTTACAGCCTGAGCCTCTGGCTGCCTGCAGCCTTTTATTATTGGTTAAATCTGAGAAGATATCTCTTTGACTACTGTAGTCAGAGATCTCAGATTCAACCAATAAAATGCTGTGAGCAGCCAATCAGACGTGCAGGCTGTGAGTGGAGGAACACTTTGTTTTTCCATGGCCACAGTTCCAAGCCTTCTCCACACTTTTTTTATTTTTTTATTTTTATTTTTTCCCAAGAATGCTTTTCCAGAAATGGTCTGGCTTCTTTAGAAGTTTTTTGGGCAATGTCTAATGTCATAAAAAAGAGAAGTTTTGCCCCCCAAGGAGGGAAGTGGGGTTTTTAGGCAGCACAGTAGATGAAGTGAGATAATTGATACGACATAGGTCCAAGATAAAAGAAAAAATGTTTTATTTTATTGACACCACTGTGACAATAGGTTAAAAGACATGAGCCTCATTTCAAGAATGCCATACAACGATCATATAATAATACGTACAGTATTACATGGACAAGCAGTACTTTTCAGTGTCATATTTCCTGAAAGCAAAAAAAGGGAAACAAAGTAGAATCTGACGCGTTTCAACTATTATCTGTATAAGTCTTCTTCAGAGGATTACTTTTTTAGAAAAGATGTCTTTATCTGCTGGAATATAAAACATAATGGTATAACATGCTTGTAAGCATGGAATAAGTACAGTCATCTCTTAGTAACTAAACATAGTGAGTACTGACATCAACCATTATAATGAAGCTTTATATATTTACCCACGTCTGTGTGATTGATATTATGGGCTTCTTTACTTGAGGGTCTTTCTAAAATGATTCTCCTTCTCCATGCGGCCCTGAGGCGCTTCCCCACCGATCGGGGCGAACCAGGCAGCAAATTTTCCGGGTGCAGGGCTTGCAGGGGGTCACACGGGTTTTGACCAGAGGCAGCCGATTGAGCTGGGTGGGGTTCGGGACAGGGGGAGGGGGATAGAACCCAATTCCTGCATCGATATTCCAAAAGAGGGAGAGGGTTGAAAGAATATTGTTCTGATTCTAATGTATAGATTATTTATCTTTTTTCGTGCATCATATGTACGTTGTAATAGGTCCTATTACAACGTACATATGATGCACGAAAAAAGATAAATAATCTATACATTAGAATCAGAACAATATTCTTTCAACCCTCTCCCTCTTTTGGAATATCGATGCAGGAATTGGGTTCTATCCCCCTCCCCCCTGTCCCGAACCCCACCCAGCTCAATCGGCTGCCGCTGGTCAAAACCCGTGTGACCCCCTGCAAGCCCTGCACCCGGAAAATTTGCTGCCTGGTTCGTCGGTGTGGAGCCCATAATATCAATCACACAGACGTGGGTAAATATATAAAGCTTCATTATAATGGTTGATGTCAGTACTCACTATGTTTAGTTACTAAGAGATGACTGTACTTATTCCATGCTTACAAGCATGTTATACCATTAGGTTTTATATTCCAGCAGCTAAAGACATCTTTTCTAAAAAAGTAATCCTCTGAAGAAGACTTATACAGATAATAGTTGAAACGCGTCAGGTTCTACTTTTTGTTTCCCTTTTTTTGCTTTCAGGAAATATGACACTGTGAAAAGTACTGCTTGTCCATGTAATACTGTACGTTTTTATTATATGATCGTTGTATGGCATTCTTGAAATGAGGCTCATGTCTTTTTAACCTATTGTCACAGTGGTGTCAATAAAATAAAACATTTTTTTCTTTTATCTTTGACCTATGTCGTGTCAATTATCTCACTTCATCTACTGTGCTGCCTAAAAACCCCACTTCCCTCCTTGGGGGGGAAAACTTCTCTTTTTTAGTTCACTTTGAAGGGGTGAGCAGCAATTCATACTCCTGAACAAGTGTAATTTCTTTCCTTTTTCTGATGTCTAATGTCATAAGCCTATTCTTCAGGCTTATGAATGGCTTGCACCTTGTGGTGAACCCTCTGTATTTGCACTTAATTGTAGACTTTGACAATGATACACCCACCTCCTGGAGAGTGTCCTCCACGATGTTGTGGATGGATTTTTCCTTGCATAGAGGATCCTGCGATCATCCAGCACTGTTGTCTTCCGTGGACGTCTAGGCCTTTTTTCCCCCTCAGAATACACCATTGTTTTGGCCACTCCTAATGTTGCTGCTATCTCTACAATGGATTTCTTTAGTTTTTGAAGCCTTACAGTAGAGCTGCACAATTAATTGTTAAAATCCTGATCCCCCTCTGACATCTCTCCTGAGTTTGCTGATTCTTTCAAGTGGAGAGATTATCTGCTCACTCAGCTGTCCAAAAGAAAGCACCCTGGCAGTCTGCCAAGTTTAGAACTTGAAACATTGTAACTAACACTTCCTTCTTAGATCAAAGGGATAGAAACTTATGTGTAAACAAATAATCTGGGCAGTCTGCCAAGTTTTCAACAATGTGTAAATGCAGGTAGTTTAACCACTTAAAGTCTAAATCTTTTTCTGACACTTCTTAAGTTAAAATCAATTTTTGTAATCGAAAATTACTTGGAACACCCAAACATTATCTCTACCTGAGACCCTAGGGAATAAAATGGCAATTGCTGCAATATTTTATGTTGCACTGTATTTGCCCAGCGGTCTTTCAAATTACATTTTTTGGGGGGGGGGGGGGGGTGGAATACACTTCAATAAATAAAAAAATAAATGAAACAGTAAAGTTAGCACAATATTTTTTTTTTTTTTATTTTTTTTTTTAATGTGAAAGATGTTACGCCGTGAGAATCGTGACTCTCATTTTAGCCAGAATCGTGCAGCTCTGCCTTACAATGGCCTGTCTCACTTCCATGGACAGCTCCTTGGAATGCATGATGTAGGTTCACAGCAATGGATTTCAAATGCAAATACCACACTTGGAATCAACTCCAGACCTTTTTACCTACTTAATTGATGAAGAAATAATGGACTAGGCCACACCTGGTCATGAAACGGCTTTTGATTAAATTATCCAAATACTTTTGGTTCCTTGAAAAAGGGGGATGGCTTTTCTTAAGAGCTGTAATTCCTAAACACTTCCTCTGATTTGGATGTACATACCCTCAAATTAAACCTGAGCGTGTGAATTTTCAGACAATATCCATTAAATATAGCTTAAATGTTTTGGTAAATACCTAGGGAAAAAACTAATTGGGCCTAGGTCCATGTTTGGACACAGGCACAAACTCAAACTGTACATGTTCAACCTGTGAGTTTGTTTAGTTTAAGCCCCAGTGTATGCTGTGACCTGAAAACTCTTAGATTTTAAAGTTAAACTTTTTTTTTTTTCTTTTTATATAAAAAGATGTTATACTTGGCTCTGTACAGGGGCATTGCATAGAGCAGTGATGGTGAACCTTGGCACACCAGATGTTTGTGAACTACATGTCACATGATGCTCATGTACTCTGCAGTGTAGGTGAGCATCATGGGAAATGTAGTTCCAAAACATTTGGGGTGCCAAGGTTTGCCATCACTGGCCTCAAACCTTCTCTTTTGGGGTCTCCAACTGTCACTATCCTATCTGCCTCTTCTGTGTGCCAATTCCTGTAGGGGCAGGTGTGCTTCTAAACTGGGCTGTGTGTGTGTCCATAGCCACAGACAGCATGATTCAGCCCCGCTTTCTGATCCCTCCTCACTGGACAGTGTCAGGAACCAATACTTAAGCTTGTTGGAGAGAGGACAGACTACCCGAAGATAGGTACAGAGCTGTGTTGATAGGACTTGGGTAAATATTCGGGATGCATGAAGGTAAAAACTTTTTGCCATTAGAACCACTTTACGATTCACTGCTACTACGCAGACCACCAGTACAGGGAGTGTGGATGTTATCTTTCGGGTTGGGGGGGTCATTATTGTGGCCACTAACACCCATGATAATTCAATCTCTCTTCAGTGTGCAGTGCAAAAGAATAAAATTCCAGGCATTGATGTTCTATTAAAAGAGCATTGATTAGCATAGTTGGTCAAATCATGATTTCATTCTGCCAAATAATATGCTGGTTTTTAGACTGTGAAACCTTGTCACATGGAAATATACAGTGCCTTGCAAAAGTATAAACCCCCTTGGCATTTTACCTATTTTGTTACATTACAGCCTTTAGTTCAATGTTTTCTTTAATCTGAATTATATGATGGATCAGAATACAATAGTCCAAGTTGGTGAAGTAAAATTAGAAAAAGATATACATAACTTTTTCAGAGATTAAAAAAAAAAAAACAGATAATTGGCATGTGCGTATGTATTCACCCCCTTTGTTATGAAGCCCATAAAAAGCTCTGGTGCAACAAATTAACTTCAGAAGTCACATAATTAGTGAAATGATGTCCACCTGTGTGCAATCTAAGTGTCACATGAACTGTCATTACATTACACTTTTTTTTTGAAAGGCCCCAGAGGCTGCAACACCTAAGCAAGAGGCACCACTAATCAAACACTGCCATGAAGACCAAGGAACTCCAAACAAGTAAGGGACAATGTTGTTGAGAAGTACAAGTCAAGGTTAGGTTATAAAAAAAAAATCTTTGATACCTAGGAGCACCATCAAATCTATCATAACCAAATGGAAAGAACATGGCACAACAGCAAACCTGCCAAGAGATGGCTGCACACAAACTCATGGACCGGGCACAGAGGGCATTAATCCGAGAGGCAGCACAGAGACCTAAGGTAACCCTGGAGGAGCTGCAGAGAGACTGGAGTATCTGTACATAGGAGTTAAACAAAATGGCACATTTTGAGTTTCCGAAAAGGCATGTGAGAGACTCTCAAAATGAATGCATGGAGGAAGGTGCTCTGGTCTGATGAGACTAAAATTTAAGTTTTTGGCAATCAAAGAAACTGCTATGTCTGGTGCAAACCCAACACATCACCCAAAGAACACCATCCCCACAGTGAACCATTGTGGTGGCAGCATCATGTAGTGGGGATGTTTTTCAGCAGTCGGGACTGGGAATCTGGTCAGAGTTGAAGGAAAGGTGGATGGTGCTAAATACAGGGATATTCTTGCGCAAAACCTGTAGCACCGTGTGTGTGATTTGAGACTACGATGGAGGTTCACCTTCCAGGAGGACAATGACCCCAAACGCACTGCTAAAGCAACACTTGAGTGGTTTAAGGGGAAACATGTAAATGTGTTGGAATGGCCTAGTCAAAGCCCAGACCTCAATCCAATAGAAAATCTGTGGTCAGACTTGAAGATTGCTGTTCACAAGCGCAAACCATCCAACTTGAAGGAGATGGAGCAGTTTTGCAAGGAGGAATGGGCAAAAATCCCAGTGATAAGATGTGGCAAGCTCATAGAGACTTATCCAAAGCGACTTGTAGCTGTAAAAGGTGGCTCTACAAAGTATTGACTTTAGGGGGGTGAATAGTTGTGCACATTGACTTTTTCTGTTATTTTGTCCTATTTGTTTAAGTCACAATAAAAAAATGTAAAATAAATCTTCAAAGTTGTGGTCATGTTCTGTAAATTAAATGATGGAAATCCTCAAAACAATCCATGTTAATTCCAGGTTGTGAGGCAACAAAACAAAAAATGCCAATGGGGGGTGAATACTTTGCAAGCCACTGTACTCAGGATAGATGGAATTAAGGGTGTGTCCACTGGGCATAATAAAATACTCAAGCATGCCCCCCTTGGATTCCTCTGAAACACCCTTTGCAGAACAAGACAGCTACCCAGCTGGGTCCAAGCTCTCATTTTATCATTGGAGAAATGAAAGATGTCAATTTAAGTGGGCCAGTGCCTCCCGCAATATCAGAAGAAACAGGATTTAAAGTGATTATAAACCCACCGTTTTTTTTTTCTTTAACCACTACAATACTGGGCACTTCTTTCTCAGCCCAATTTTCAGCGCTCTCGCACTTTCAATGACAATTGCGCGGTCATGCTACGCTGTACCCAAATTACATTTTTATCATTTTGTTTGCACAAATAGAGCTTTATTTTGGTGGTATTTATTCACAACTTTGTTTTTTATTTTTTGCGATACAAGCGAAAAAATAGCAGAAATTTGGGGAAAAAAAATATTTTCTTTTCTATTTTAAAAGAAATCCAATAAAATCTAATTGTCATAAATTTAAGCCAAAATATATTCTGCTACATGTTTTTAGTAAAAAAAAATTCCATTAAGCATATAATAAATAATTGGTTTGTGTGATCAGACAGATGTACGCAAATGATCATGTACAGATAATCATGGGGACGTGATTTTAGTGGGACATGTGTTTTGGGGATCATTACTATGTGGGGACATGTGTGTTTACACTAGACTGGTGATCAGTGAGTAAAAAAAACAGCTAATACTCACTGATCACCAGCCGGCTGCAGCGATCTGCTCTCCTCTCCTCAGCGACAACTTCCGTGTGAGGAGGGGAGAGCCGATTGCCTAGCAACCGGCTGTTTGCTTACATCACATGATGGCTGTGATTGGACACGGCCGTCATGTGATCAGGAGGGCCAATCACAGAGCCCTCCTGCCGATCCGAGATGCGCTGTGTCCGGGTGACACGAGTGCATCAGAATGCGCACGATCCCCCTACTTCTGAAGGACGTTCAGGAACGTCCTATCAGAAGTAGAAGTCTCCCACCCGGCCGTATATGTGCAGTGGCCGGGTGGGAAGTAGTTAAAATAACATATTACCTGCTCTGTGCAATGGTTTTGGGTCCTTTTCTTGGGTCCCCTGATCTCATGGCTCCTCCACTAAGTGCCTTCCTTAGCAAGCAGCTTGCCATCGAATAGAGGCACTCATGCAGGCTTGCTCCTGAGCCAGCTGTATGTGTCCGAACACACAGAGCATGGCTCTGCCCGGCCCCACCCTCACTGCCTGTGTTTTAGACATTGGAGTCTGAGGAGGGGAGGGAGAGAGCCGCTCCGCTGCTCTTGTGCACTGGATCAAGATTGGGCTCAGGTAAGTATAAGGGGTGGAACTGCACAAAAACATTTAGCCCTTAGAACCATTTTAACATTCAAGTCGTCCAAATTCTGCACCTAATTGAGAGCAGATGTCCTGTATAGGCAGTCCCCGAGTTACGAACGACTCCTACTTAAGAACGGCCTCAAACGCCGGCCACTTGTGCTCCACGCTGGTCCTGGATACATCCGGACACATCCCAAACTGCAGTACTACATGTACTGCATGGCCAGAAGAGCCCCAGATAACATAACAAGCCCCCAGAACATCCCACATTCATGCACAGGCGGACGTTACACTTACAAATGCAGTGTTCCGACTTACGAACAAACCTACAGTCCCTATTGTGTTCGTAACTCTGGGACTTCCTGTACATAATTATTTTTTTCACCTTTTACCCTCCCCCCTTTTTTTAAGGCCTCTTGCACACGGTACTAATGTTTGAGCTTCTGCTTTTTTTTTTAATACGCAATATTCGATGTTTGTATTGCATGAATTCACATGCACAGTACCTTCCTAGGGAAAATTCATTCAAATGTATGGGCATATCTACGTGCACCGTCGCAAAATACTGACCAGGAAAGCAGAGAATTTTTATTTTTTTTTTTAAACTGAGGAACACTTATTTAAACACCTGTGTGCACATTGCAAATATTGGGCTACATTTTTGAAAAAAAAAAAAAAACTATACTGAGCTTTTTCAAGCTGCAGTGTGCAAGAGGCCTAACAGGATCTAAATGCTGGGAGACAAGGGCAGGTATTCCAATCTTGTGACCCCTGTAATTGGCAGTCACATGATTGGAAAGCTCCCAATTGCTAATATGCATCAAGAGCTTTCTGGTACCTGCTTCCTACTGTGCTGGGAGTGCGCACTCAGAACAGGAAAGTGTTTACCTAGGGATGCCTATATGTGGCAGGAAAAGGTTAAACTCGGGCCCAGGTGTGGACAGCACTACATCCCTGGACTGGTAAGTTCATGTTTATTAAAAGGCAACAGTATTTGTAGCTAGGATCGTGTCTACCACTCCCGGGAAATCTTCTGGGGGAACTGGCACTGGCCACAAGGATGCTAGAAATACTAAGTGTGCAGGGCTAGTGTCCCCCAATGAAGAGGCGCTGTATTCCTGCTGCTCCACACCAGGGTGAGCTGGATACACAACAGGAGAAGGTTGTCATCAGTGAACATTAGAAATGGTACTTCCAGCCCAGACACCCTTTCATACATTGCCTTGGTAGCTTCTTGTCCCCACTTTTTTCACTTTTCATGGACAAGGCACCACCTTGACAAAACTTCAGCATGTTCAATATTTATTAAATACAAAAGTACAATTATAATTTTTTTGTTAATTTAAATCTCCTAAAACTTTACATACAGCACTATAAAAAAGGTATCCGAGGATGAATCAAACAAAATATGAAACTAATTAATATTGAATATGGTATCCAGTATTATGACAGTGTTTATAGGAACAGAAAATAATGAAAATAACTAATAGATGGAAGCAGGGCTCTGTTCTCTCCATTTAGAAGGGCCATGGACTAACGGCAGCCCTTTAGCGGTTGAGGAAGCAGAACTGCGATCATGAAACAGTTACTCTTTTTGGTCCCTTTGAATTCTTCAGGACTGCGTGTTTAGATCCAACTCATAAAATGGTTTTAGTCAAGACATGCAAGATGGGATCAATCTTCAGAAGGTTCATAGTCTTCTCCACACATTGCAGGATATCCACATTCATGGTCTACAAAACAAGTCAAAGAATCACATTGTACATGATCTCCATAAAAGAATTCCAGTGTCTCTAACAACTTTCATACACTTTCGCCTTGCATATATGCTACAGGCACATGTAAAAACATATGTAATTAAAACTATACAAGGCAAATACACAGATAAAATACATAAAAGGAAAAAGGGTGCTTTTACCTGCCAAAAGGATTTGTATTGCTGTCCAAACAATGCTGAGATTTACACAGCGTTGCAATACAGAACAATCCTATCAGCAGTAGAATTGGAATTTTTTCTGCTGTAGTTGAGCAACACACACACACACACACACACGCACGCGTCTTGTCGGAGGCACCCCTGATCCTTGTGACTGGACAGTGAAATAAGAGGCAGAAGGCTGATGCACTTTTCTCTCTCAGTCGCTCTGCTCCTCTTACCAGTTCATACTTCTGTAGTGACATATGTGCCAGTGACTGACTGTGTCATTTTAAAGAGGCCCTGTCAAAAGACCATTCATTCATTAAAAAAAAAAAAACACAATTCTAAATCCTACTGCAAGAATATATGTAACCTGTAAAACCTTGTGTAGACATCCAAAAGCCCCAAAATTGCTGCCATCCAGCCATCTTGGATGTGAGGTCAGGAGACTCAAGTGACATTCTATAATACTTTCCTTCACTCCTTCCCAGATAGTCGACCTTCTGAATGGTTCTTATTTTGATATGTATCCAGAGGTTTGGCTTTATCCGTTTTGATAAATCACAATAGTTGTCAGTGTTTCTTATTTTCTCCAAGGCCATGAGTTTGAGTTGGAGAAAATGCAGAACACCTCACACTTTGGATCAGATCTAATTACATGACAATAAGTTACAGTGCAGAAAGCGCTATATCAAAAAATAAAAACATTGCTAGAGGGGGAAAAAAGAAATGTACCATTCCCCCAAAAACAAATTGTTAAATAATCTTAGTGCCCACAAAACAGTAAACCCAAGTTCATGAATCAGTGCTTGTGTGTCTTCGATCTGTCCTTCATACATGATGAAACAAGAACAGCCTCCAGATATCGCTCTAGTTGCTCCACATCCCTTTCTTAGATGTTCAATTATGTAATGAATCCTCCAAGGAGTATTAAAAGGAAAAACCACAACATTTATACACTCGTATGATAAAATAATAAATTATGCTTACCACTTATCAGTGACTCACAATAAAAACTCCAAAACACCAATTACTGAAGTTTGAGACCCTTAAGCCCCATTCACGCGATCGGAAATTGCACCAGCAAAAGTCAGATGAGAGCTTTTGGTCGGAAATTCCGACCGTGTGTATGCTCCATCGGAGTTTTGCTGGCGGAATTCCCACCAGCAAAATATTGAGAGCAGGTTCTCTATTTTTTGGTCGGAAAAAGTTCTGATCCGAAATTCCGATCGTCTGTACAAATTCCTACGCGCAAAATTCCTACGCATGCTCGTAAACAATTTGACGCATGATCGGAAGCATTGAACTTAATTTTCTTGGCTCGTCGTAGTGTTTTACGTCACCGCGTTCTTGATGGTAAAAATTTCATAGAACTTGTGTGACCGTGTGTATGCAAGCCAAGCTTGAGCGGAATTCCGTTGGAAAAAGTCGGAAAAAGTGCGTACGGGGCATTAGATTCTATAAAGGTCATGCCAGGTGTTCACAGCATATCATAGTCACCATGTATTCCCATCTTAAAGTAGTTCTAAAGCACCTTAATGCATTCTCTGGAAAACCTTCTGTGTGCAGAATCCCTCTCCCCAGCCCGATCTTGATCCAGCACTGTGCAGGAGATCAGTGGCGCTCTCTCTCCTCACAGGGCAGACTGATAGCAGCGGGAGCTAGCATAGTTATATATATATATATATTATATATATATATATATATATAAACTATGCTATGAACTTTTAATCTCTCTATATTACCCTCTGTGGAGTGGTTTAAGGTGCTGATGTTGTCTGTACCAGTGGAGGTGGAGAATTAAAAAAGGAAAAACATGGTGACCATGATATGCTGTTAACACCAGGCATGACCCTATAGAATGTAAGGGTTGCACAGTTCGGCGAGACTCCGTTTTGTACCCAGATTTGTGCACAGTGGTGTTTTGGAGGAACAGGAAGTCACCTGCACTGTTATTGTGTTTCACTGATGGGTGGTTTGCACATAATTGTATTCATGCAAGCATAATTTATAATTTTATTATACGGGTGTATAAACTACTACAATATGGTTGTGCTTTTCCCCTTAATACTCCTTGGAGGATTAACGGTATAGATGAACATCTAAGAAGGGGATGTAGAGTAACTAGAGCGCCATCTGGAGGCTGTTCTTGTAATATAAGTCTTAAAAAGTGATTGTAAAGGTTTTTTTTTTTTTTTTTTTTTTTATTTTTTTTTTTTAAAAAATAACAAACATGTTATACTTGCATCCTCTGTTGCAAGGGTTCTGCACAGAGTGGCCCCGATCCTCCTCTTGGCGCTCCTGGCTCCACCTCTTCTCAAGTGCCCCCAGGTAGACCCGCTCTCCCTGGGGGCACTCAAACGTTCATCATTCCCAGCCCTACTGCTGCATCCATTGACACAGACAGCAGGACTCAGCCCTGCCCCCCATGTCACTGGATTTTATTGACAACAGCGGGAGCCAATGGAACGATCGGGTTCTGGTAAGAAAAAGGGGGGGGGGGGGTGCTGCAGCACGAAAGGTTTTTCCCCTAAATGCATTAAGGTGAAAAACCATGAGGGTTTACAACCCCTTTAACATCTGGTGAATTTAACCCCTTGCTTACTGGGCACCCCTTACTGCTCAGACCAAATGTTCAGCGCCATCACTCATTGAATGACATTTGTGTGGTCATGCTACCCAAATTCAATTTTTATCATTTAAAAAAAAAAAAAAAAAATTGCTAAATAAAACAAAAAAAAGGACTGAAAATTTTGAAAACACAAAACTGCTTCATAGTTGGTTATAACATTTTGAAAACAGGTCATTTTTCTCCTTCACTGATGTGCGCTGATGAGGTGGCACTGGTAGGTAGCACCGATAGGCAGCACTGATGGGTGGCACTGGCAGCTGACACTGGTGGGCACAGAAAATGCAGCCGCGGCTTTCTGTGTGAGGGACCAATGTCCCTCTGACAGAAGCCGGTGTTTGGCTTTTTTCCCCCCTCATGCTGATAGGTATGAAGAAAAAAAAAAAAAAAAATACAGATTACTAAGCATCTGTTTACACCACGTGATCATTGGCTGACAGCTGATCACGTGCTAAGGGGCCGGGATCGACCCCTTACTCAGATCTGTGATCAGTCAAGTCCCAGACTCTGATCACAGAGTCTGAGACTCGCAGATCACGCTGGCACGGGAGGATGTCCATGGACACCCCCCGGCAATTAGAGCCCGCGCTGTAGCTGTCTTTCGGCTATAGCGCGGGTGGCAATTAGTTAATATACAGCATCTCGCAAAAGTGAGTACACCCCTCACATTTTTGTAAATATTTTATAATATCTTCATGTGACAACACTGAAGAAATTACACTTTGCTACAATGTAAAGTAGTGAGTGTACAGCTTGTATAACAGTGTAAATTTGCTGTCCCCTCACAGTCATTAATGTCTAAACCGCTGGCAACAATAGTGAGTACACCCCTAAGTGAAAATGTCCAAATTGGGCCAAAAGTATCAATAGTTTGTGTGGCCACCATTATTTTCCAGCACTGCCTTAACCCTCTTGGGCATGGAGTTCACCAGAGCTTCACAGGTTGCCATTGGAGTCCTCTTCCACTTCTCCATGACAACATCAATGAGCGGGTGGAAGTTAGAGACCTTGCGCTCCGCCACCTTCCGATTGAGGATGCCTCACAGATGCTCAACAGGGTTTAGGTCTGGAGACATGCTTGGCCAGTTCATCACCTTTAAGCCCCATACACACTATCAGATTGTCTGCAGATTTTTGTCTTCAGATTTACCAAAACCATATAATACGAGGTCAAACCTCAGAAGTTTCAATGTGTATGCAATCGGGCAGGCCCCTGCACTACATGGTTTTGGTAAATCTGAAGACAAAAATCTGCCGAAAATCTGATAATGTGTATGGGGCTTAACCCTCAGCTTCTTGGTCATCTTGGAGGTGTGTTTGAGGTTATGTTAGAATACTGCCCTGCGGCCCAGTCTCTGAAGGGAGGGGATCATGCTCTGCTTCAGTATGTCACAGTACATGTTGGCATTCATGGTCCCCTCAATGAACTGTAGCTCCCCAGTGTCGATAGGACTCAAGCAGCCCCAGACCATGACACTCCCACCACCATGCTTGACTGTAGGCAAGACACAATTGCCTTTATACTCCTCAACACGCTTGACACCATCTGAACCAAAAAAAAAAAACAAGTTTATCTTGGTCTCATCAGACCACAGAATATGGTTCCAGTAATCCATGTCCTTAGTCTGCTTGTCTTCAGCAAACTGTTTGCATCGTCTTTAGAAGAGGCTTCCTTCTGGGATGACAGCCATGCTGACCAGTTTGATGCAGTGTGCGGCGTATAGTCTGAGCACTGACAGGCTGACCCCCCCACCCTTCTACCTCTGCAGCAATGCTGGCAGCACTCATACAACATCTATTTCCCATGCACTCAACTTCTTTGGTCGACCATGGCGAGGCCTGTTCTGAGTGGAACCTGTCCTGTTCAACTGCTGTATGATCTATGGCCACCGTGCTGCAGTTCAGTTTCAGGGTCTTGGCAATCTCATTATATCCTAGGCCATCTTTATGTAGAGAAAGAATTCTTTGTTTCAGATCCTCATAGTTATTTGCCATGAGGTGCCATGTTGAACTTCCAGTGACCAGTATGAGAGAGTGAGAGCAATAACACCAAATTGAACACTTCTGCTCCCCAGTCACACCTGAGACCTTGTAACACCAGAAAGGGAAAATGGCTAATTGGGCCCTATATGGAAATTTTCACTTAGGGGTGTACTCACTTTTGTTGCCAGTAGTTTAGACATTAACGGCTGTGTGTCGAGTTATTTTGAGGGGACAGCACATTTACATAGTTACATAGTTAGCTAGGCCGAAAAAAGACACAAGTCCATCCAGTTCAACCATAAAAATAAAAGAAATAATAAATAAAAATAAAATATATCATACAATCCAATAAACCCCATTCTATACCCACAGTTGATCCAGAGGAAGGCAAAAACAAAAAAAAAACAAAAGAGCATGCTCCAATCTGCTACAGCAGGGGGAAAAAAATCCCTTCCTGATCCCCCTAGAGGCAATCGTATTTTCCCTGGATCAACTTTACCTATAAATGATTAGTACCCAGTTATATTAAGTACACTTAGGAAATAATCCAAGCCTTTCTTAAAGCAATCTACTGAGTTAGCCAGAACCACCTCTGGAGGGAGTCTATTCCATATTTTCACAGCTCTTACTGTGAAGAAACCTTTCTGTATTTGGAGATGAAATCTCTTTTCCTCTAGACGTAAGGAGTGCCCCCTTGTCCTCTGTGTTGACCGTAAAGTGAATAACTCAACACCAAGTTCACTATATGGACCCCTTATATATTTATACATGTTGATCATATCCCCCTTATTCTCCTCTTCTTAAGAGTGAATAAATTCAGTTCCTCTAATCTTTCCTCATAGCTGAGCTCCTCCATGCCTCTTATCAGTTTGGTTGCCCTTCTCTGCACTTTCTCCAGTTCCCCAATATATAAATAATATATATTTACACTGTTATACAAGCTGTACGCTCACTACTTTACATTGTAGCAAAGTGTCATTTCTTCAGTGTTGTCACATGAAAAGATATAATAAAACATTTACAAAAATGTCAGGGGTGTACTCACTTTTGTGAGATACTGCATCTGTGTGACTGTATGAAGAACACATAGGAGAGGGGTCTGGCTGCAGACTGGAGCTCCACTTTTGACAGGAAACATGCGACTTCCACTCCACTATGTGGCTCACTAATGAATTCTAAGCCTCCAAATCCTGGTCAAGGAGCCATATAGGGACATTTGCATGGCTTTATTTTAATTGATATAAAACTTGAGGCATGCAAGATGACCAGCCCACTATTCCCCTTAAAAGGCAATATCATTGTCCAAACAACTTTGATTGGTCATTTACTCACATCACACACTAGTCTACATCTACCACAGCCCAAACTGGAATAGGCTAGTCTCACATTAGAGCCGTCTTCATGGATGCATGTGTCAGAACCTGGTCGGCTATGCTGCATAAAAGCAGATGAGGACTCCATGGCAAAACAGCATTCTTGTCATATTTTATTTATCTTTAATAAATGTTATACTTCTATGTATGTGTGCGATTTCTCTTCGTACATATTGAATACAACTCCAAAAAAACCCCCAAAAAAACATAATCACGTGACCGCGATACAACATACAACAGTGGTGCACGTTTTTACCTGTCAGACAAGAAAGGAAATTGTAAAAGTTATTTGTATTATGCTAGTAGGTTCCAGGAGAAGAGGTCTTAGTAGTTGGCTGTTCTCGTGAGAAATCAGATTATCTCTCACTTCCCAACCTTCATTTCTGACTGGAGGTATCTTACAGGAACCATACCTATAGCATGAGCCCCAATCTTACCTGTTTTCTTTATTCTCTGTATCTCTTGGATCTCTGTTCCTAGTATACATGCCTTGTGGATCTTGCCATGATGGTTTTGTTTTATTTTCACAATACTGAGATAATAGCTGCAACAGAAAAAAATATTTTAAATTATAAAAAAAAAAAAAAAAAAAAAAAAAAAGTCTCCTGAAAGCAATACCAGCTTCGCCAATATATTTTCTAATAAGCAGAAACCTGTGAAATGTCCTCAGTTATACAGGTTGTCATCTCTGGTCTTGTGGGTGTCCACAGCAGATTCTCGTACTCGGAGACCTTGGGAGGAGACGCTGGTTTTATACTGTACTGTGGAGAAACAGAGCACAGTTACCACTGCCTGAGGAGCTCACTGCTAGCACAATGATGCAAACTGGATGTGAGTGCCAGGATCAAACCTTGCGACACCTAAAACTCAAGGCATGAAAAAAGTGTGCAGTATTTTTTAATGGTGTTTTGACCAGTTGAATTTGTCTTTTCACTAAATGCATTACTGCACCGATTCTGTGAACTTACAGCATATACATTAGTTTATCAATTTTTGAGGTGTCATGAACTGTAAATTCACACACATTATTGCTCTGATTATTAGGGCTTTCACAATTGTAGTGAAATGCATTGGTTAGCTTGGACAAAGAAAAGGTCCCCAGCTTGTTTAAAAAACAAAACAAAAAAACTGCTATACTTTATCTACGCCACTGTCCGCTGCAGACTCCAGACACTAATTCACCAATACTGGGTGTCATTTAACCCAATTCCTGTGAGCCCAGAGGGTCAAGGCTCCACCACCCAACCTGGACTCACAGGAGAATGCTTCAGAGAGCAGCACCACGTTAGTACATGACACAGCTCTATGTAGCATTCAAGATCCGTCCTACACTGGAGGAAGAAGAGATTAAGGAGGACCTGTGACATCACACCACCGAACCAAGGACACTGGAGAAACAAATTATGTATAAAAGTTTTTTTTTTTCTTATTATTTAATTAAAAAAGGGTCCGTGACTCCTATGGAGGTAAGGTGGTAGGGTGGCTGGGTGAGCCTGGAACTGGACTTTAAAAGATCACTAAATAAAACCAAATGTGCCTAAGCAGCTCAATGAGTAAAAACGGAAAAAGTTCTGGTAATGGGTTGAAATAAGTTTGCTAATCCCCACTGATCATTATTTCTAAATATTGCTAGGATCAGGCTTTAAAAATTGTGATTTTCAGTTGGGTGTTTATTGGCAACAGAAGCAAAAAGGATACATTTGAGGTGGAAATACCATATCGTTTTTTAGCTTTTAAAGCAGATCTAAAAAACGACCTTTTTACTGGGTACCCTTCTGCGATTGCAAGTTAAAAATAGTGCATAGGTCCAAATCTGTATCATCTCTTGCTGTATCCATACTAGGGCTGGGGAAAAAAAATCGGTTTGAATCTTGAATCAAGTTGAGAGGTCAAATCGATTCAAATTTAAATATTTTTTTCTCCAGGACCGGTGGGGACACCACGCTGGTCCTGAGGAGCTGGGGGCAGTAGATTTTAGGTGAGGCCGCGGCTTTGGCCTAGTCCGCGAGGCCGGACGCCATGGACTAGGCCGAAGCCACGGCCTCGACTAAAAACTCCTGCCCGCAGCTCCTCAGGACTGGCGCGGTGTCCATCAAAAAATAAATAAAATAAAAAACTTGATTCGAATCGTGAATCAAGTTTATTTTTTTTGCCCGCAGATTTGTTAAAATCGCAGATTTATTTTTGAGAAAGTCGCCCAGCTCTAATCCACAAACCATTTTGTAGAGTCTGTTCAGTTATAGCTCCTCAGCATCGGTTAAGATGCTGCTACAATCTGAGGGAACAAATCACTTTTTTTCTTTGCCTGGATGAGAACATGCAATAGGTCAGGTCTATCTGCACCCAAATCCTCCCTCTCGCCCAGTCTTATTAGACACTTTTTACTTGTTTTACTAAATGTTGCAAAAGGAGAAGGCAGGACACATGACAGGACTTGGAGGAGCCACACTGTTGCTGCCACTTATGTAAAATGCAAGAGAGCATAATGATATACTAAGAGGAAGGTGTGGAACGCCCATGACCTTTGGGCTGTGCAGCCTGCAGAGCTTAGACCAAGAGAAACACAGATTTGGGAGTATGTATGCAACATTTCTGTTTAAACTTAAAGGATAAAGTTAAACTTTAGGGTGGAACATGTTCCAAATGCTGCAGCCACTGCCTGCTGCTCCCCCTCCCTGTGGCAGCTGTACAGGAAGAAGTTTCCCATACTAGCTGTCACTTTTTAAAAACAGCACTGTGTGTGAATGAACTACAAGCCCCGGCATCTTTTGCAGTTGTCGGCTTGTAGTTCTCATTGAACTACAATGGCGCTGTGGAGCTCCGTGGTAGTTCGATTTCTTCCTGTCAGTGAATCTGCTTGCCTGTATGGGATGTACGTTACACAGATACACTGACAGAGCTAAAGGAGACCTGCATGGCACCAGCGTTCTGCTGATCGCTGGTGAAATGCTTTACAGGCTCCAAAAGAAAAAAGGTGAAACTTATCCATATCAAAATTGCAAGAGATAAAAACTAGTGGAATTAAAAGAATTTGTTCATAATGAATAGAACCTATACTGAGTAAGAATCTTATTACATCTATTAAAGCGGACCTTCAGTATTTTTTTTAAAAAACTTTACATTTATTAAATCTTCTGTCCTTGTTGTTTTAACTTTGGATAGTAAAACATTTTTTTTAGGCCAGTAAATACCTTATACAGCCCACTTCCTGTTTCTTGAGTGGTAAAAAGCCTTGGCTTATGACATCGTGCACAGCTCTATCTAACTCTATGAGAGTTTGCCAGGAAAGGAGGGGTGAGTCCTAAGAGGGCCAATCAGAGCTGCATGTGTGCCTCTGTAAATCCAGGAAGTGAACAGGGAGCAGCTTCAGCTGCCCACAGTTAAAATAGATGCAGCCAGACTCAGTGGAGGGAGATTTCTGCAGCATATTTGACAAGTACAGAATCACAGTATATATATAAAATATGCAAAGTGGTTGGAGGGAAGCTTCAGAATGGCAAAGATGTTTTTATTACAACTTATGTGAGCAGACTGCAGTTCCTCTTTAACCAGCCACAGAGACTGGAAACATTGAATAAAAAGTTCACATTACACATAGCACACCCTTACAGCTCTACAACTTTACATCTCAAAGAATAGTTAAGTGGCTCATTTGGAAACGAAAAAAATGGTAGTACAGGCATCGACTTACATATAAAATAAAAATAAAAATCCTTACTTAGGCCCCTTTCACACTGGGGCGGGGAGCCGCGGTGACGGTAAAGCAGCGCTATATTTAGCGCTGCTTTACCGTCGTTTTAACCGCGGTTTTCGGCCGCTCGCGGTGCGGCTTTACCCCCCGCGAGCGGCCGAAAAAGGGTTAAACACCCCCGCAGAGCGCCGCCGTAGCGGCGCTTTGCGGCGGTATTGCCACGGTTTTACCGCGGTGTCCCATTGTAATCAATGGGAAGGAGCGGTATAGGAGCGGTGAACACACCGCTCCTATACCGCTCCTAAGATGCTGCTAGCAGGACTTTTTTTGTCATCCTGCTAGCGCACCGCTCCAGTGTGAAAGCCCGCCAGCTTTCACACTGGAGTTAAAGGGGCCAGAGTTTTTCATGCGGTGAACAGGCGCTATTTTTAGCGATGCACTGCATGAAAAACGCCCTGGTGTGAAAGGGGCCTTAAAGAGACGCTAGGTGCCATGACACTAAGGTGTACTCACTGAGGTCTGCTCCCTCCGCACTGCTCTGCTGTAGAAGCCCACCCTGACAGTTCAAAGGCAGAAGCATCAAAGCTCAGTGTTTTTTTTTTTTTTTTATTTTAATTTCCCTTTAATTTGGGCAACTTGAGATGTGGTTGCCTGAGCACATAAAGCCATCCAATGAAGTTTTGTCAGTCAGTACTCATGTTTTGTGTGGACACAATGGAGGATAAATAGAACACATTAAATAGAAATGAATAAAGTAGTACCTTGAACACATCCTCAGTTAAACGTGCAGTCATCTCTGGTCTTGGAGGTGTTCCTATAGTAAAATCTCTCATCTTGGGTGGAGACATTGGCTTAGCTGGGTTTCCATATTTATCAAAGTTTATTCCCAATGGTGCAGCCTGCTCTAGGTATACAGTATGGGACATCTCTGGCCTTGGAATTGGCTCTGTGATATCCAGTGAACTTGTCTATTAAAAGAGAGTCAAAGTGTTTTTTTAGGAGTGTGAGGATTTTATTATAGAATTTAAGAATGTTATGTATAAGTAAACCCTAATTGAATGAAATGTAGGTTGCTAAAGCACTGTGCATCATAAACTCATAAACCACGGTCGCATTTTTTATTTATAAAATACTGATTTCACCTTTTTATTCTTGGTTGCATATCAGCACTGCTAATTTCCTGCAGCTCCTTTGCAATTTGATCCTCTAAGAAGCCCTTTTTCAGCCAATATAATGGTGCCCCTCTCCCAAGGACCACCAATGTACAGTGGTCCTTCTCCCACTAACTACCAAAGTAAAGGTGCCCGTCTCGATTAAACACCAAGCGGCATGACCAAGCTGTATTGTGTGCCTCTATGGACACACACAGCCTGCCTAAGGAGCAAGCCCAAATGTCTGCTTGTTATGGAGGCAGACACAGAAGAGGAAATGCCAAGATTGCTGGTGGGGGACCCCTAGAAGGAGGAGGTAAGGAACAGCTCTGTGCACTGCCATTTCACAAAGCAGGTAGGTATAACATGTTTACTATTTTAATAAAAACAAAAATAGACTTTACAATTGCATTAGGGACACCCCTACATATTAGGATCTTGACCAAAGGGTTATATTGTCACCTGCAGAAGTAGGTGCTAGGTATATACAAATTTAAAAAGAAAAAAAAACACACACACACACACACACACACACACACACTTCAGTCTGGGAGAAAAAAAAAAAAGCCAAAATTAAAAAAAAGTCAGCAGCTACAACTACTGTACATGTGAGTGATAGTCACAAAACGTCAGAGTGAGAGCAATAATTCTAGCGCCAGAACTGTGCATTTCTAAACTGGTAACCTGTACAGGCTTATGGAGATTTTCAGGTACCGTAGTTTGTCACTGTTCCACGGACATATGCAGTTTTAAAGCGTTACATGTTCGGTATCCATTTACTCTGTGTAACATCTTTTATTTTAACAAAAAATTGGGTATTGTATTTACTGCATATACACGAGGCACCTAATTTTACCACAAAGAAATGGGAAAACTTATTGACTCGAGTATAAGCCTAGGGTGAGAAATGCACAGCTGCTTTAAGTGGAAAAGAGGGTCAACAATGCCCATTTGCAGCCTCACTGTGCCCATTTGCATGCCTCACTGTGCCCATTTGCAGCCATAGGTCCCCTGAACTTCAAACTTGGTAGTTAAGGGTTCCTAGATGCCGCCTAGCTGCAGCCAAAATTTGGGGTCTCTGGACCCAAAGGGTTCCGAAATGACATTGCTGCAGATGGAAACAGTTGACCAACTTTGGGGCACTGTATCTCGGGGCCACTTGGTGCTAGGAACCCCAAATTTGCATGCCAAATTTGGGGTTCCTAGCACCAAGTAGCCCCGAGATACGGGGCTGCAAATTCGGGTCAGAAAATGTAATTTTTTTGCTGCAGAAAAGTGCTTGACTCGAGTATAAGCCGAGGGGAGCACTTTCAGCACAAAAAAAAAAAAAAAATGTGCTGAAAAACTCGGCTTATACTCGAGTATATACGGTATGTGCACTAAAATTCATTAAAGTTTTTCCTGAAAATCTGCATTTGATAAACTGCACTGATATCGTGTGACATAAAAATTTTAAACACCCACCAATTTATTCTCCGGGGACTTTCCTTTCAGAAAATATTTAATGTTTGGTAATAATTTTCTAGCAAAAAAAAAATGCAGATTTTTACATGGTCGGTCTTGAAGTGCTTAAAAAGGCCTAAAATCAAGCCTAATACTTAATTGTGGACAGGCCAATGACAAGGCCATGAACCACAAATGTCACTATAAAAACCACCAGTAAGAGAACCAAATGAGACATGTAGGTAGCTCTCTTTATGTCCACTGATGTCAGAAAAAAAATATTCCAGTCTGGAGAAATGCTACTCCTACACACACATGGACTCCATTCAACATAAATTGTAACCAGAGAAAAAAAAAACTGTTGACACTTGAGATCCTGTATCCGAAAAAACCTCATTGTTCAGCTTTGGAACTGTAAAAAAGGTTTAAGCACAACCTCGACACCTTTGTCCTCTAGACGTGGTACGCTCCCTAAAAGAAGTTATCAAGCCTGCAACAGCAGATTCATAGAACCATTAGAAAGTATGAAAATGCAGAGGGGACCCGAGGCTCTGGCAGAAACAAACAGCTGCTCCTGCCCATCTAAAAAACAGCCTCTATAAAGGCAACATGCCTTACACACAGTCTCACAGCCTTTGTGAGCAGTGTGCTCACTACCAGAACTTTATCGTCTGTAAAGTTCTTTCTGAGGTTAGAGACCTCTGCATCCACCAAGGGCTTAATCCGCTTCTTAGCAATACCCTATGAGGAAGGGAATTCACGGTTTTAATGCACTTGGTGGAACAAGCACCTTGTCCAGGTGTCTCCAGTCTGCATGTACAACCTCCAAGTACGAGGATGACAGACTGGGGATCTAATGGCAACCACCATCTTCTGAGGTAACTCATAATGTAGAGCTTCAAATATTGAGCCAACTGAAGAGGTCTACTGACATAATCCCATTATAGAGTGACAGAGGGAAGAGGTTGTCAAACATCTTGGGCTTACTTTGGATTCATATAATATGAAAAAAAAGGCCACGGAGCCATTGCCTGGAATGCTAAAAAAAAAAAAAAAAAAAAAAAAAAAAAAAAAAAAAACAGCAGTACCCATTTCTGGTAATGTAATGTAGAGATCACATACAGTGCTATGTTATCGGTGTAAGCCACTTACTGTGTCAGTCTTCAGCCATCTTGTCTCAAAACTTGGAATTGGTGGAGTGTCCAGACACCTAATTACATTTGCCTCTTTAGTCTCCACAGGTTTCTCAACTGCATACCTTATTTCTTTCTTCTGGACCTTCAGACCAGGTGTACAGAATGTAGGGACTTGAGGAGAATTCACACTGTTTATATCTGAAGACACAACACCGCCATTATGCACTGTTACAAAGCTCAGATGTAAATACAGCTTTGCTAAAAGTACAAAAGAACAGCTAGCCCAATTTAAAGTAGACTTGGACTTCCAAAGTGAAGATTTGCTATATTAGGGGAATATTTAAAAATGGTGACTTGAGGTGAGCTTCAGTGTGTTGCGGAAAAAATGCAATACGTGTGTGTGTGTGTGTGTGTGTGTGTGTGTGTGTGTGTGTGTGTGTGTGTGTGTGTGTGTGTGTGTGTGTGTGTGTGTGTGTGTGTATTTTTTTATTTTTATTACATATCCAGTTGTATTGGCCCTTCCATAAGAGGGAGGGTCTTAAATCACATGGAACAAGTCCTTGATCATGGTCATCCTATAAAGACCAATCAAATAATAACAGTGCAGCTCTAATGATAACAACTAAAAAGAACAAAGTCCATTAGAAAGACATAAAAAAGCTGAGATGGAAGGAATAGGTTGTAGAAAAAGTTGATAAAGATGTTCTCCTCTGTGGTGGTTAAAAAGAATGCATGCAGATATCCTTATGGTGCAAATAACATCTGTGATTCCGCCACCAGCTAGTCAAACCGCTCACCTCAAGATGTAGACCCCTGAACTAACAGATGGGTCAAATGCACATCTTACCACCAATAGTTGTCATAAGCATGGATCTGGGTGGACGGATGGATAGAGGGACTTCTTATCACTTAATATTGCCTCCAGTATTATCTCTTGCTTTCAAAACATGGTGCCATAGAATGCAAATAAAAAGAAATATAGTGCACACTGTATGGCTATAAAATCCAATTTATTAAAAAATATATATCAGGTACTCACAAACACAGCACTAGGTCCCTAGTGCTGGGGTGAAATGCATGTAATCTTTTCAAGATAAAGATAAGGTGGCTGCAGTGACGATCCAGGGTCCTCCCGCACGCGTATCGTCCTAAACGGGACTTCCTCAGCAGATACAGAGGCCCATTATGACCGTTCGTATTTATATTGAGCCACCATAATAGAATTGACCTCCCTTAACACTCCCCATCCAATCAGAATGGAGTGTCAGGAGGTCAAACTGAACACTTCCTGTATTGCTCAGTGAGTTGCTGTGACGCCACAGCGTCACCTGACACGGTCATATGACCGCAACTCACTCGGTGTAAACACTTCCTGTGTTGCTTAGTGAGTTGTTGTGATGTCCATAGCATCATCGCCATGACGCCCGATCACCTGACCGCAACTCACTCAGCCTCCTCCTCAGTGTAAAACAACACTAGAGAGACATTTCCATTGCCTCTCTGTATTGCCATAGTGACGCTGACGTCATATATGACGCAGGGTCATATGGCATGTGGGAAGGTCCTACACATTAAAATACATGCCCAATAGACAAAATGCCGCCCACTACAATCGGCCACTGTAGTAAACAGTGACAACATATAGCGATGTACAATACAAACCTTGCTAGTGGGTACAACTCACATGTAAAACACAAAGATGTATATCATTAGCATTAAAATTAACCATGGGATATGTGTATTATTCTGTATTCCCACACACTTAGTTAATAGTTAAAAATTATTAAAAAAAGATATAAGATTTAATCTCTATATTAAAAACTTGGTGTCACTGCAGCCTCCCTATATACAATATATATATTTTTACTTTTTATATCAAAAAAATTCATACACTACCATACAAAGTATATATTAATGGTATATATAATGTGTCTGAAAAAAACATATATATGTAATGTATAATCTACAAACAGACTTCAAAAATATAATAATCACCACAGAAATGTTTAAATAAAAAATAATGGTACAAATAAAATGGGAATAAAATAAAAGAAAATTTATTTAAATTTTAACGGTCAGAAATGAAACAATTTTAATCAAATTCGACATTGAGCCCCGTGGGTACCCCCACATGGGTCTCATATACCCAGAAGGACTCACAGCGGCTCAATTGTCGAATAAAATTTCCCCCTCTCCAATGGCGAGTAACCTTCTCTATGTCCCAAAATTTGAGTTTGGCAAGGTTACTGCCATGATACAGTTTAAAATGTTTGGAAACGTTCGTAAGCATTGGCCCATCCTTAAACAAGACAGGGTACTTGGATCGGTACTTTCTGAGCATCCTTTGTTTGTATACAAGAAAGCACCCACTTTAAGAGACAAATTAGCTCCCGGGTGATTGATCCACCTATTCCATTTGAAAATAGGATATTTAATTTCCTGACAGGATTTCATGCCTGTGAACAGTGTCCTCCCTGCAAAAAAAGTGAGAAGAAACAAAGAAACGGAAAGAGTTTATGGCCACTGCGACCAATAAAACATATCAGATCAGGGATCTGATTACATGTTCCACATCCGGGGTAGTGTATATGATGGAATGTGAATGTGGCCTCCAATACGTAGGGAGAACTTCCCGACCACTACACATTAGGATAGGTGAACATGTAAATAACATTAAAAAGGGTGTCGTTACGCATAACGTTTTCAAAACATTTTAAACTGTATCATGGCAGTAACCCTGCCAAACTCAAATTTTGGGGCATAGAGAAGGTTACACGCCATTGGAGAGGGGGAAATTTTATTCGACAATTGAGCCGCCGTGAGTCCTTCTGGGTATATGAGACCCAGGTGGGGGTACCCACGGGGCTCAATGTCGAATTTGATTAAAATGGTTTCATTTCTGACCGTTAAAATTCCCATTTTATTTGTACCGTATTTTTTATTTAAACATTTCTGTGGTGATTATTATATTTTTGAAGTCTGTTTGTAGATTATACATTACATATATATGTTTTTCTCAGACACATATTATATATATATATATAAAAAAAATATACCATTAATATATACTCTGTATGGTAGTGTATGAATTTTTTTTGATATAAAAAGTAAAAATATATATATATTGTATATAGGGAGGCTGCAGTGACACCAAGTTTTTAATATAGAGATTAAATCTTATATCTTTTTTTTTATAATTTTTAACTATTAACTAAGTGTGTGGGAATACAGAATAATACACATATCCCATGGTTAATGTGAGTTGCACCCACTAGCAAGGTTTGTATTGTACATCGCTATATGTTGTCACTGTTTACTACAGTGGCCGATTGTAGTGGGCGGCGTTTTGTCTATTGGGCATGTACCGTATATACTCGAGTATAGGCCGTCCCGAATATAAGCCGAGGTCCCTAATTCACCACAAAAAACTGGGAAAAACGTATTGACCCGTGTTTAAGCCGAGGGTGAAAAATGCAGCAGCTACTGTAAGTGGAAAAGAGGGTCAGCAATGCCCATCTGCAGCTGCATGTCCCCCTGTACAGACCCCCCCCGTGTCCCCATTGCAGCCTACCTGTGCCGATCTGCGGGTCCTGTGTCCTGTGCGATCTGTCTTCCGCCGATGCAGTCTCGCTCTGTCCCCCCACAGCGTGTAAGGCGCCATTCCAAAATTACAAAAGCCACGCCTCCTCCTCCTCCTCGTCCGTGATAGGAGGAACGCTGTTTTCCCAGCAGTAAGTGTGCAGTGTTCCGCCTATCACGGACGTCATCTCATTCTCGTCCATGAGATGAGAATGACAGGACGTCCGTGATAGGCGGAACACTGCACACTGACTTACTGCTGGGAAAATTAGTGTTCCTCCTATCACGGACGAGGAGGAGGAGGAGGAGGAGGCGCGGCTTTTGAAAACTGCCGTCTGTCTGCATGACACGCTGTTCATGTAGGCAGACGGCGGTGACTCGAATATAAGCTGAGGGGGGGACTTTCAGCCCTAAAAAAAGGGCTGAAAATCTCGGCTTATATTCGAGTATATACGGTATTTTAATGTGTAGGACCTTCCCACATGCCATATGACCCTGCTTCATATATGACGTCAGCGTCACTATGGCAATACAGAGAGGCAATGGAAATGTCTCTCTAGTGTTGTTTTACACTGAGGAGGAGGCTGAGTGAGTTGCGGTCATGTGACCGTGTCAGGTGATCGGGCGTCATGACGATGATGCTATGGACATCACAACAACTCACTAAGCAACACAGGAAGTGTTTACACCGAGTACTCACTGAGAACTCCTGACCTCCTGACACTCCATTCTGATTGGATGGGGAGTGTTAAGGGAGGTCAATTCTATTATGGTGGCTTAATATAAATACGAAGGGTCATAATGGGCCTCTGTATCCACTGAGGAAGTCCCGTTTAGGACGATACGCGTGCGGGAGGACCCTGGATTGTCACTGCAGCCACCTTATCTTGAAAAGATTTGACCCATCTGTTAGTTCAGGGGTCTACATCTTGAGGTGAGCGGTTTGACTAGCTGGTGGCGGAATCACAGATGTTATTTGCACCATAAGGATATCTGCATGCATTCTTTTTAACCACCACAGAGGAGAACATCTTTATCAACTTTTTCTACAACCTATTCCTTCCATCTCAGCTTTTTTATGTCTTTCTAATGGACTTTGTTCTTTTTAGTTGTTATCATTAGAGCTGCACTGTTATTATTTGATTGTCCTTCTGAGGTTTTTGTTATATTCACCTTTAGTGCATAGCAGCTATTGTCTAGTTAGATTCCTTTAGGCGATCATAGGTTTTTGCGCTGACTGACCCTACATTTACAATCCTATAAAGACCATCTACCTGCATTCCAAACCCAGCCTGAAAAAGAGGAGATACCCCCTGAAAACTGGACAGCAGACCCTCGCTGGATGGGACAAATGGTGGACTTTATACAATTTGCTTGATTCCATCACTTGTTTGCAAGTAGATTTTTAAATCTTTGACAACATTAAAAGTGTGGCAAAGGTAATGTGCGAGGCTGGTGTGCCCTCTGTTCCCTCTTCTTTTTTACAGTTTCTTTTGAGTTCCACCTGACCCGTTGAGAGTGGCAGCACAGCCGATATGGTGGCTTGATTAGCGAAGACCCATGTCTTCAATCAACCGCACAGTAATCTCTTGAGCGCAGGAGCATTTGTTTTTATTTTATGTAAACACAATTTTGCCACTCCTACATGCCACCTCATAAGGGCCCATTCACACAGCAATGAACAGCTGCTGCACACTAAATTGCAGTGGTTTAGTGTCTGGCAGCTGTCAGTTCTGGCTGTAGTGAACCATGGTAAGGGGGTTGTATGATGCGTGTTTTAGCGCATCATATAGCACCGTTTTATTATGTGTTGTGCTTCTGTACAGTGACATGGTAAAGAAGAAATCGTGATTCGCCCATTTGTGTAATATATGAGAATATACAGTATAATATAATGCACTTGGCATGTGTAAGCATCATTTACTAGCTTATGGAGGAAAAAAAAAACAGACTACACAGGTAGGGAGGATGGGCAAGGGATGCAAGATTTTGTATGTTTTTGCATGTCACGGACAGAGATGCAGAGTGACAGGAAAATAATGAATCACATTTACATTTTTCTGCATCTCAGAGACTGCTGGAGCCATGTGGACCACAAAAATTAGTTTTTATAGAGGGGGGGGGGGGGGGGGGTGTTTAAATTATTATTATGGGATTTATTTAAGGAATAGCTTAGATACAAGTAGAAGAAAAAGAAAAAAAAAAAAAAAAAAGGTACAAGTCTAAGTATGTACATATACAATTGAATATACTGATTAGCCTCAGATGTGCTTCTGTTCTTACCATGGTACCAGATGATGTGAACATATTAACATGAGCAGAAGTGTGCAACACGCCAAAAATATTTCTGTACATATTTTCGCTGTTTATTCAATGCTATTGTGTCATGCATTTCCCAGTCAGAGGCAAAACCAGTTGTGTTATGATATATTCACTGTCTACCACACGCAGTATGCAGTAAAAACATCACTATAAACATTTGTACATGGCCTTCTATAATGGCTATACAACTTTGTCATTACTACTTATTTTAATAATGTGAAGTGCAATGATAGGACCATACCTCTCTCCAGTGCTTGGGCTGAATGCACAGCTTGTGAAGAGCTTTCTTCAGAAGAACTGTCAGAGCCACTAAAAAAAAAAAAAAAACACAACATAAGCATTATATTACAGAGTAACAAGTATTTGCAAAACAAATACATGTGGGATTCTGTTTGGGTCCTACCCATTCCGGTGCCAACCACTGTCATTATGTCAGTCTAAAGAATGCGCAAATATTTTTTATATTGCCAATGATCAGGGACACCAAATGACAGCCTGATTACCAGATTCTAAAATGGTCCTTGGAAAAAGTAATGTTTTCTGGCACGCTTTTCATAGGACAACAAGGTTTTAATAATGAATAACACTAACCCTCTTAAACTTTCAGGTTGGTTTGAGTCAAAAGTCTCTTTCTTGTGAACTTTTAGTCCAGGGGTGCAGAACATTGGGGGCAAGGGAGAGTCAACAGAGTAGAAATCTAATAAAAAATAAAAAAAATCACAATGTTACATAGTAATGCAGTTTAAGCAACATTTACTACTTGGATTTTAGAAATTGTAAGGTTTAGGGGTTAAGTTTAAAGTGTTACCCCAAAAATTGATATTGCATTTATGCATTTGCACGTCTCTGTAGATGTTTAAAAATGCAGCCTGCTTTCTCTTTATTTAATCATTAGTTCAAAATACCCGATGATCTTGCCAGTCCCCCTCCTTTGCTGTTGCAATGTGACTGTGCTAATCACAGAAGCAGGACCCTGTCGGCATGGTCAGCGAGCTCATCAGTGAATCCTTTTTAGAGATACAGGACACTGTGCCGATGTACGACATGCCTATATATCTAGTAGTCTGTTCAGCTGCCATATCCACAACCTGTTGATTGTAGCCAGTACAGCAGCAAAGTTGCCTGCAAATACACAACTCTCCAGCTATGGTGAAGAGGACTATAAATAAGGATGTGGATACAACTTTACATATACTTTGTTTATGATGAAGCTGAAGTTTAGTGACTTATCCCTTATTCTGCTGTTTTTGGTTTCTGTAATAACCCATATGTTAGTGATGCCAGAGACCCCCACAACACCCAACATCACTTGAGAGGTGGATTATTACAGTAAAAAGCAGAAGAAGGATACAGATCATTAGAAGTACAATATTACACTGGTGCTGTATTTCCAAAAAATTTTATTATACCAAAATTATTTCGTCTGTAGGAACATTATAGAGTCCACAAAACTATGGTATATATCCGGGGGAAAAAAAAAAAAAAAAAAAAATCGATCAATCCTGATGTGATGGCCTATCATTTCTAGAGACCCGAAAACGCCAGGACAGTAAAAAGACCCCCTAAATTACCTTTGTGGAAAGTAGACAGTCTGAATGTATTTAGTAAGAGGCATGACGCATTTTTTTAAGTTGTAATTTTTTGTCACAATTTCTTGGAAGAAGAATAATATTATTAATTATTAATAATAATTATAAGCAACACAATTGTATACAAATGAATGGCATGGAAGGAAGCCATTCATTGTTTACAACTGTCATGCGATTCTGCTGCGATTGGTCACAGCGATCATATAGTATCGGCAGCGGGCCAAACATTGATCAGTCATCTGCTGTGCCCGTGTGACAGTTCGCTCCGGAGCATGTCCTGGAGTGGATGCACATTCTCGGGAGAACACCATAGGAGGTCTTCCCAGAACAACAGGGTTCCCTGCATTTTACAATGACGAGGGTGTGAAGCAGTTAATTGTTTTAATGCAACTTACCATTTTTGTATTTCTGGTGAGCAGGTGTAGCTAGCAAACTTTTCAGGTTTTGTGATGTTTCCTTAGTACAATTTTCAGCAACACTGTAATAGGAATAAGTTATATTACAATTAAATTATCTGAGCTTTCGTTAACCCAAAAAAAAAAAAAAAAAAAAAAAAACAAGATATGCATATTAACCTAAAGGCAGAGGAAATATAAAAGCAAAAAGAATACTATAGTAACCAACCAGATTTCAGTTTACTGAAGTCAAATAAGTGAAGACACAGGAAGCCTTTCACCTTCAGGGAGGCGGAAGTATAGGACAGCCCAGGATAACCCCCTCCTACTACCACCAGCATGCTTCATTTTTTGGAGAAAATTGTTAGAAACAGAGGGGTGGGACTTGTATCCCTCAATGGACTCAAAGAAAAGGATTTTATGATACATACAAAAATCCTGATTTTCTTCTCATCCACTGAGGGACACATAACTTCATTCACCGTCAGAACATCTAGAAACAGTCCAGCTGAATGGTGGATAACAGCAAACAACTGCAAACAGGCTCAACATGAACATTATTAAAACTGGAGCATTGTCCACCTGGATCCAGATCAGTTGGCCAGGCAACGGGATAAAGAAAACTTTCCCCAACCTCAGAACTTGAAAACCAGCTTACCAGGCCACAAACTACCCAAACTATACAGCAGATAACTTGGGTCTGCTCAAAAACTTGACCACCTTGCCCACAACAGCAGGAGGGAAGAGCTGAGACAGTCTGGGAACAGAATGTAGAAAAGTGGGTGCCTTGAAGAGGGTTACCCACCCACACATGACTCTCCTGCAACAGCCGAGAGATGGATCACTCCTTGGCCGAGGTACAAGATCATAAAAGTGAATACTGTACCTTGTAAATTCATCTGAGGAGGAAACATTCTGGTTTGAGCTGCCTGCGGGCAATGAAAAGACTTAGGAAACGATTTCCGATAACACAGGAGCCAACTGAAATGTGGAAACAGCTGTACAATCAGGGAAATGCTTTCCAATCCAGGTCTCACCACAGTAGGTTGTCTAAGTATCCCACAATGAGGATGCCATGAGATAGAACTAAGGCCAAAACTTGGGTCAGCACCCTGGCAAGAGGCAAGACTGAAAAGTCAGAGGATCTAATCAGTGACTGATTGGCCAAGAAGACTCCAAAAGAGAAAGTAGGAGGTCTGCTAATCTATACAGTAAAACACAGTAAGGTTGATGTTGAGGAGGGCTCCAATTTTGGGAAAAAAAATAAAAAATCACTCTATACCTAAAATGTATAAAGGGCAAACTCTCCCCCCACTGTATAATGTGGAAGCACACCTTCATGATGACAAATGCTTCTCAGAGTTTAGCAGGCTTCTTACCCCAGACCTTGCAGGTGGCTAGAGAAACAAATTAGGGAGGCCTAGACATGCATATTTCAGGAGTAGTGGAAAAAGAGGGAGGAGAATTAGTAGACCTGTCTTTAGACTTTTTAGCTGGGGCAGGTGGGTGTTCTCGTCTCCAGTGAAAACCTTGATAATAATGTCAAGGGTTGGTCTAAAGAGATGTTGTCCCTCACTAGGCAGGTCATGTGCTCCTTGGATGCAGTCCACAGTCCAGCACTTTAATCAGAGTGCTCTACACATGAGTTTTAGGGGAATGCTCCAGATATGTTCCACAGCCTCTGTCAGGAAGAGATCTCTCAGGGGATTTTGACCATTTTGCCATGGCTTGACAATTTAAACTCATAGCCAGATGAGGGCAAATATTAGAGCCCACCAGGATCCTTGAATGTAGGAACTTACTCCACTGTCCAAGTGGTTTCTGCTGGTGGACCCACAGTGGATGTTACGTTTTATGAAATACTTTCCAAACAGGAATAAGTCCAGTAAGTGTTTGAGGTATGTAAAAGGGCACATCAGGGTGTTTGCAATCCCCATAGAGGATTATCTCAAAGAACAGGGGTGATGGGAAGGTCTTGCAGCTGTAGGAGGCCCAAAAACCCGAGACTGGAGACAGAAGTGCATACCACATGAACTGCAACAGCAAGTATTTTTCAGGAAAAGATTGGGGCAATTTTGAACTAAAGTCAGAAATAGTAACTGCGACCAATGGTTCAGAGGCCATGGGCAGATCAGCTATAGATTCTGCAGACAAAAAGGTGCAGGAGCACGCTTGAAGCCTCTAGATGAACTGGCCCACAAATTCTTGCATGACGGTAATAGAGACCCCGACTTTAATGAGGAGTTATATCCTACTATTATAGGGCTATAGGATTCCCGATTGCAGACATTAGTACCTTCAGAAGGCCTTGAACAAAAGGTCCCTGAACAGTTAGGGGAGTGTGATCTGGGTCACCCGTCTAGAAACAAATGTTGCGCCACATTGTGGTAAACCAGATAAGGCTCAGAGTAAAAGGCAAGGCCTTAGGTATTGTCAAAAGCTGGGTAACTGGTAGCCAGTAGGAATCGGATGGCCATAGCTGAGCAAAGTTACCATAGGCGAGTAAAGGAAATGGATATAAGAACGTAGCTTGTTACATTGCAGAGGCAGCAGAGGGAAGATGCTTACTCAACGCTGATTGGTAGGAGAAAGAGCACAACAGAGTTAACACCTTAATGTGGTATAAACCAGCAGAAAGCTGAAATTATGAAACTGCCCCGTGATCCAAACAAATGCGGTAGCTCCCAATGCTTTGCCTGATCGGCCTACTCACCAAGTTAATCATACAACATAGGGCAAGTGCTAAGGCAATGCCAATGGCTCTGGAAAGCTAGCTTTTTACCAGAATGGGATCCAAAAAGAGCCTTACAATAAACCCAGTTTCCGAAGGCAACTTCCAACATAGCCCCGCAATGTTCAGTCTAGTCAAAGCACTCCAAAAGCCAGCCTTTTAATAGTCTATGTCAGATAGCTACAATGGTATAGGCAAGCTCTAGTAGTTATTTGAAGAAGAGTCTTGATTGAGGAGAAAAACAAAATGCTAACAAAAAATGATGTCCAACCTCCCAGGACACAAACACAAAAATAGCCATGCGAGGAGGAGTTATTCTGGACTGGTCAATTATTTTTTTGCCAGTATCCATTTCTCCTGTAGGTGGCAGTACAACCCGAAAGGTTAAAAGACTCTCCATGTCCTACAACGACACGAGAAAGAAGAGCATATTTATTTCTGTCTGTGTTGCTGTTAAAAAAAAAACTGCCATCCCTTCCTGTCTGGTAAAACATTAGCAGAAGCACAGGAGGTAAAATTAGGGATGCACTGATATATTGGCCGCTAAAAATTATTGGGGAAAAATAGGGTTATCAGAGTTTTGCCAATAGAAAAAAATTGTGCCGATAATGGCATGCTGCGTCTCATTGACTTTAATGCAAAAATCACATCCCATTGACTTCAATGCAAACACGGATCACACTGGGAGCTAGAGCATGAGATTTCCCAGGGTGTGTAATCAGCGGGTGTTCACCAGAGGCCCCTAGTGGTGGGGATGAATCTGCAGTCTGGCTCCAGGTTGCGACCCCCAGGGCCTCCCAGCTCATGTTCACAGTAGACTACAGGGAGGTAGAGAGGAAGCAGCAGACTGTGACAACAAAGTATAGGATGTGCACAGGTTATTATAGCATTCCCTGATAGGGGGCTGGGGTGGAGCCATGCTTTGAGGAGATTAATTAAGCAGCCAGGTGAAGGGCGGCTTGTCTTTAAGCTGAACACACGGAGAGGTAAGCTGACAGACAAACATTACTGCGGATCCATGACAATTAAATTACTCTAAAGGGATGCAGACCATGCAGCTTTCCTCATTAAAACACAGGGAATGCGCCAGCTGATTATAATGAACCAGTCCCTCCCATTCATAATCAGTATCCCAAAAGACACAATGAAACATAAACCTCAGAGCAACTAAAAAGGTAATAATCGGCTACTAAGCTTGTCAAAATTGCTGCAATATTCATTGATCACTCAAAAGGGTATTGTCACCCCCCCCCCCCCCCCCCCATCAAAAACAGTGTTATTATCTGACTAGAATGAATGGATAAACAAAAGAAGCCTAGTACTCTTCCTGGGGAAAATCCAAGACCCCTCTGTACTGGTCATGTGACAAAGCCTGTGCATTTAGTTACGTGATAGAGAAACAGACATTCTGAGCCCTGCCTTCACTTGCAGCAGAGATCACGTGACTAAAAGTGAGGGCATGGTAACGAATTCTGAGAGACACTCCTAGATGTAGCAATTACTTCCCCCAAAAACAGTGTATACCTACCTTCCTTTTTTCTTGTTAAAAAGTGCAATGGTGTAGTCATCGTTCAGATTGTTGCTGTAGTCACTGATCCCAAAGTGCTGTATTTGTGAAAAGTCTTCCTCTTTTGTCAGGGCACATTTAGGGGTTTTAGCCACATTTAGCGTACGAATATCTTTATATAAGGGCTTGGGCTTTTCTTCTGGTACTTTAACATGCCGCTTATCATTCTGTGGTTCCCATACTTTGGGCAGCGGGTAATAAGACAGACCAAAGTCTGATAACTGAGGAGCTCGCAGATCCGATATGGTCAGCTTCTGCATTGCTAGAGGATCAGGAGGAATGTCTGCTGGTCCTGTGTTGTGGTTGTTCTCAGCAGCACCATCAGTTTTGGGATTTTCATTAAATATCTCATTTTCTGGAAAAGAAAAAAAAAAAAAAAGCAACCAACCTTGTATTAGAATAGTATTAAAAATCAGATTTTTGTAATCACCAGAAAATCGAGTCTATTGGGGTGCAAATGAAGAGTGAAAACTGAGTTTTACAGCTGCCTATGGAAGAAATGGACATTGGCGAGCAAAGTTGCAGGCCAACCCAGAATAACCAAGCCTACTACCAGCGTGATTTAATTTTGTAAAAACACAGGGACAGGACCTGTGTTCCTATATGGACTCTGGGGAAAAGGATTTACAGTGGGTACAAACTATTTTTTCCTCGTCTACTGAAGGACAAAGCAAGTGCGAAACCATTGGGACACCCAAAAGCAGTCCAACTGAGGGTGGGCAACAGCAAACAATGCTAAAGGCCCAAGAAAACAGAACCGGGGGACTGTTCGGCGCTCAAGGGAGCCACCTGAAGGACCTTACACTGGAAGCTAGTGTCGCCTGAAGCCTAAAATCCTAGTAGAACGTGTGAACAGAAGACCAGATGGCAGACTTGCAAATCTAGGGTAAAATTCCCTAATGTCAAAAAGCTCAAGAGAAACTTATGGATCTAATAGATTGTGCCTTGACCAAAAAGGGTGGGACTTGATCCTTTTTAGACCATAAGCTTGAATGATGGTCTGCTAAGTCAATGTTTCTCAACTCCAGTCCTCAAGTACCCCCAACAGGTCATGTTTTCAGGATTTCCCTCAGATGAAACGGCTGTAGTAATTACTAAAGCAGTGAAACTGATCAAATCACCTGTGCAAAATAATGAAAAGTCTGGAAACATGAACTGTTGGGGGTACTTGAGGACTGGAGTTGAGAAACATTGTGCCAACAATAACTGGAGTACCTTTGCAGGGACCATCTAGAATGTGGCTGAGAGATAAGATTCTCACAACCTTAACCACAACTAGGTAATGAAGGAAAATCTAATTTTGATGAATAAAGACCTATAGCTCAGACACTCACTTTGCAGAATGAAGAGGGGAAACTCTTAGGCCCCTTTCACACCTAAGCGTTTTTCATGCGGTGCAGCGCTAAAAATAGCGCCTGTTCACTGCATGAAAAAATCCTGCCCCTTTAACTCCAGTGTGAAAGCCGGCGGGCTTTCACACTGGAGCGGTGCGCTAGCAGGATGACAAAAAAGTCCTGCTAGCAGCATCTTTGGAGCGGGATAGGAGCGGTGTGTGTTCACCGCTCCTATACCGTTCCTTCCCATTGATTAGAATGGGACACCGCGGTAAAACCGCGGCAATACCACCGCAAAGCGCCGCTACGGCGGCGCTCTGCGGGGGGGTGTTTAACCCTTTTTCGGCCGCTCCCGAGCGTCCGAAAACGACGGTAAAGCAGCGCTAAATATAGCGCTGCTTTACCGTCACCGCGGCTCACCGCCCCAGTGTGAAAGGGGCCTTAAAGGGTGATTTTTGAAGCGCTAAAACATAATTAGATTCAGGGCCCATTGAGTAACAACAGTACGGACAGGGGTAGCCACACGAGAGACACTCTAAACCACATGTATCAAACAATGCCCGATTACCTTAAATGACAATGCTAAAGGAATGGAATTTAAAAACTAACCAGGTCCTTAAAAGATCACACACAAATCCTATATCCAGAAGAAAGCACTCGTATATCAAAGCAAGTTTCCCCATAGAAGTCAATGAAAACTCAGATGATAATTCATTCCACAGTGACTTCTATTGTATGCAGTACCGCATGTGGCCCGAGGTGGGGGGGCACCTGAGACACTCGGAAACCGCTCTGATGCACTCGGAAACACTCTGAAACATTTGGAAACACTCAGTTTCCGAGCCTCTCTGAGTGGCTCTGTGTGCCACCGGCGCCCCCGCACCTCTGCCCAAATGCAGTTCTGCACACCGCAGAGACTTGAATCCTGCTCATTTTGCGAGACAACGCTCGCAAACCGAGTCAGAATTTTTTTTTAAATAGCTCGTATTGCAAAATGCTTGTTAACCACAATCCGAGGTATTACTGTACTACAGTTGTAACTTGAAATATTCAGTATTGCATCAGAGCTTGCAATCATGCATTCTTGTTATATTTTTTAATATTATCTGTCATTACTTTCATTAAATGTTTTACTTGTAAGTATTTGTGTAATCTCTCTTTGCACAGAATACATTTCCAGAAAAAAATTAACTATCACGGATCAAGCGCTGCAACAAACGATTATTTTTATAATCGAATAGTTAGCCGATTATGGTTTCAATTAAATCGGAAACAAAAAAAAAAAAAAAAAAAAAAGAAGAAGGTGTATAATTTAGTTAATAAGTAAAAGTTAAAAAAAAAAAAAAACAGAGAGAGAGAGAGAGAGAGAGAGAGAGAGCTAGAGAGAGAGAGAGAGAGAGAGAGAGAGAGAGAGAGAGAGAGAGAGAGAGAGAGAGAGAGAGAGAGAGAGAGAGAGAGAGAGAGAGAGAGAGAGAGAGAGAGAGAGAGAGAGAGAGAGAGAGAGAGAGAGAGAGAGAGAGACACACACAGAGAGAGAGAGAGAGAGAGAGAGAGAGAGACTTGCGAAAGTATTCGGCCCCCTTGAACTTTTCAACCTTTTGCCACATTTCAGGCTTCAAACATAAAAGATATAACATTTTTATTTTTTGTGAAGAATCACCAACAAGTGGGACACAATTGTGAAGTGGAACGAAATCTATTGGATAGTTGAAACTTTTTCAACTAATAAAAAAAATGAAAAGTGGTGCGTGCAAAATTATTCGGCCCCCCTTGCGTTAATACTTTGTAGAGCCACCTTTTGCTGCGATTACAGCTGAAAATCGCTTGGGGTATGTCTCTATCAGTTTTGCACATCGAGAGACTGAAATTCTTGCCCATTCTTCCTTGCAAAACAGCTCGAGCTCAGTGAGGTTGGATGGAGAGCGTTTGTGAACAGCAGTTTTCAGCTCTTTCCACAGATTCTCGATTGGATTCAGGTCTGGACTTTGACTTGGCCATTCTAACACCTGGATACGTTTATTTGTGAACCATTCCTTTGTAGAATTTGCTGTATGTTTGGGATCATTGTCTTGTTGGAAGATAAATCTCCGACCCAGTTTCAGGTCTTTTGCAGACTCCAACAGGTTTTCATCCAGAATGGTCCTGTATTTGGCTGCATCCATCTTCCCCTCAATTTTAACCATCTTCCCTGTCCCTGCTGAAGAAAAGCAGGCCAAACCATGATGCTGCCACCACCATGTTTGACAGTGGGGATGGTGTGTTGAGAGTGATGAGCTGTGTTGCTTTTACGCCAAACATATCGTTTTGCATTGTGGCCAAAAAATTTGATTTTGGTTTCATCGGACCAGAGCACCTTCTTCCACATGTTTGGTGTGTCTCCCAGGTGGCTTGTGGCAAACTTTAGATGAGACTTTTTATGGATATCTTTGAGAAATGGCTTTCTTCTTGCCACTCTTCCATAAAGGCCAGATTTGTGCAGTGTACGACTGATTGTTGTCCTATGGACAGACTCTCCCACCTCAGCTGTAGTTCTCTGCAGTTCATCCAGAGTGATCATGGGCCTCTTGGCTGCATCTCTGATCAGTCTCCTTGTCTGAGCTGAAAGTTTAGAGGGACAGCCAGGTCTTGGTAGATTTGCAGTGGTCTGATACTCCTTCCATTTCAAAATGATCGCTTGCACAGTGCTCCTTGGGATGTTTAAAGCTTGGGAAACCTTTTTGTATCCAAATCCGGCTTTAAACTTCTCCACAACAGTATTACGGACCTGCCTGGTGTGTTCCTTGGTCTTCATGATGCTCTCTGCGCTTTCAACAGAACCCTGAGACTATCACAGAGCAGGTGCATTTATACAGAGACTTGATTACACACAGGTGGATTCTATTTATCACCATCAGTCATTTAGGACAACATTGGATCATTCAGAGATCCTCGCTGAACTTCTGGAGTGAGTTTGCTGCACTGAAAGTAAAGGGGCCGAATAATTTTGCACGCACCACTTTTCAGTTTTTTATTTGCTAAAAAAGTTTAAAATATCCAATAGATTTCAGACCACTGAAAAAGGAGTTACCCGTAAGTCTAACTCTGGTTTTCCCCAGTTGTCTTCTAGGACAGCCCTTGAGAGGATCCTTAAGTACTCACCAGATCAGGGGGGGACCACGGCTTGGAGGACTTTCCTCCCAAAAGCCTGATCCTGACTGGACATTAAGTCTAGCCGATAATGCCCTGTAAAGGTGGAGAAGCTTGACCATGTGGCTGCTTTACATATTTGCTCCGGGGTGGCACCAGCTCTTTTTGCCCAGGATGCCGAGAGTGCCCTTGTGGAGTGGACTCTAACACCCCCAGGAGGATCTCGATTTATTGTTCTATACCCTTCTGCAATAGCTAGCCTGATCCACCTAACTATGTGACCTTAGAAGCTTTTTGTCCCTTACGTTGTCCAAAAAAAAAAAAAAAAGTGAACCTGTAATTTTAAATGGTTTGGTTACCTTTAGGTACTCTAGGATACACCGCCTCACATCTGGTAAATGAAATTGTTTATTTTTATCGTTTGAGGCGTTCTGACAGAATGAAGGGAGGACAATATCTTGTGATCTATGAAAACGAGATGCCACCTTTGGCAAGAACCCAGGGTCCGTCTTTAGGATGACTCTGTCCTCAAGAATGTGAAGGAATGGCTCTCTAATGGAGAGAGCTTGGATTTCACTAACCCTATGGGCTGAAGTGATTGCCACGAGGAGCACTGTCTTAAATGTGATCAGTCTTAAAGAGGCCTCTAAGATAGGGCCTTTTTGGGGCCACTATTTGAACCTGAGGACATTCGATAGGTCCCAGGTTGGAGTTATGTTTACTAGACACAAACTGGTCAGGGTTATTGCCTTACAGAACCTAGCAATGAGGGGGATCTTCCTGTAATCGTTTCTCTAGGTACACACTTAAGGCCGCTATCTGAACCTTAATAGTACTGGGAGTTAATCCCTTGTCTATCCCCTCTTGGAGAAACTGTAGGATTAGTAGTTTGTTGTATCCTTGTTTACCTCAACTTGGCTATCCAACCAGCTATTAAACTTCCTCCAGACTTTTCTATAAATAGCTCGGGTGACTGGTTTTTGGCTCTGTAGTAAGGTCTGAACAACTCTTTCCGTTAGGCCTTTACTCTTCAGAATTTCTTCCTCAGTAACCACGCTGAAAGGTTCAGCATGGGTACTTGCGTATGTAAGAGAGGTCCCTATGACAGGAGATCTTGTCTGCAAGGAAGCCTCAGAGGAGGCTGGTCTGTCAACTGTAGTAAAGTTGTGAACCATGGCCTCTTGGGCCAAAATGGTGCCACTAGGATTAAACATGTTTCTTCTGCTAGAAACTTTGCTAGAACCCTCGGGATGAGGTGAAGCGGTGGAAACACATAGGCCAAGTTGAAGGTCCAGGGAGTCTGTAAGGCGTCTCCCGCCAAGGGTTGATCTCCTGGGCATAGTGAGCAGAAACTGGGAACTTTTGTTTGCAAATTGTAACTTACTGGGGGAAACCAGAAGTGGACCTATGTGGTCGAAAACTTCCGGGTGCAGAGACCACTCTTGTGTCCTGAAACGCTAGTAGGGCGCTGATGATAGCTGTTAGTTCCTTCCAATTGGAAGAGAATTGGTTCTCCTCTGGCGTCCACCTGCCCTGAGCCCAGCATGAGTTGAGATAGGCTCCACAACAAGAACAACTGCTCGCATCCGTGGTCAGTGTGGATGTGATAGGCAAGACCCGGCATACCCCTTTGTTTAAATTTTCTGTGTCGTTCCACCACCAGAGGGGCCGTTTTACTTTGGTGGGGATCGATACGTATTCTTCCAGATCTTTGTCCTTTGACTGTTCCAACACAAACCTCTGAAGGTCTCTTTGGTGGAACCTGGCCCATTGTACGGCCGGAATTGCTGCCATCACCTCTCTCACTGTACATTTGGTGCTGGTTTGAAGAGAGGACATCCTCTGCTTCAGATTCAATATCTTCTCTTCCGGCAAGACTATCCTTTGCTGTACAGACAAGATCTTGTAGCCCGAGTGGGGGTTGTTTTGGATTTTTCCAAACTGATTATCCACCCCAATTGACTCTGACAGAGTTGTGTTAACTCTAAGTCCTGAGAAAGTTGTTTCTCCGAGTGGGCCATGAGGAGCAAGTCGTCTAGATACGGAACGATCTAGACCTCAGTGCGGCTTGCAAACTACTTATTTAAAAGAAGTCAATGCAAGCCGCTCCGAAGTTGCCCCAAAAGTAGTACAGGAACCGTTTTCTAAGTCGGAGTGACTTCATTTGCTCCTATTAGAACTGTTCCATGGCACTGCATGGAGCACGACTTGATAAGTTGCCTTAGAATTTGAAGCTTCTTCTAGGGAAATAAACTCTGGCCCGAGCCATGTCTAGGACTAGTCCCAGTGAGAACAGAGCTCTAGAGAGGGCCTCCAACTCATATCGGGAGGTCCTTAAAAAAAAAAAAAACAGGTGTATATTCACTGGCATTGTACTGGCTTTGTTAAGGTGGGCCAAAACAACAGTGGAGGGGGGGCAAGTCCACTTTCTAGCAAAGTCTTCTTTAAATGGATACAAGGCCAAAAAGGCACACAGCAAACACCTTGTCAGGGCATTTCCAATCTCCATAGAGGAAGCCTTGGAACAGCGGGTACCCCAAGAAAGTGTCAGTCTTAGAAGTTCTAAAAGATCCCAGACTCAGAACAGCACTAGTGGAAGCAGCAGGCTGATCCTATAATTTTATAGTAGTGCACACTCTTTCCATTTGGGAGTAATAGCAGAAGACTGACTCCAGTAGGTACCTAAGAGCAGCTGCGTATTTGGAAAGGGTCTGGGACCTTTTTTTTTTTTTAACACAAAACAGTGCTTTTTTTGGTTCAATATACTTCAACAGAGAAGCTGCAAAAAAGCATGTAATGCGTTTTTGCAACAACAAATTGGCCGAAAAAAAGAAAAAAGCAAATCGCAGCAAAATCACATGTGCGCAAAAATCAAAACACATAGCAAAAAGCACTGCAGAAACAGATCAAAAGCAAATTGCATAGGTGTGTACGGAGCCTTATGCTGGCCACGCGGATCAATTTTCAGATGAGAATATTCAGTCAAAAAAAAATAAATAAAATAGAACAAACATTCTTAAAATTAAATTTTTTGAAGGAAGAAAAAAAAAATTGATCGTTGAGTCTGATGATATTTACCGGATTCACCCTTTAATAGTATACACAGTATATCTCTCCACTAATATTATATACAGTATATATTTCCTCTAATAGTATATACAGTATATCTCTCTTCTGTCTGTTATTCTCAGAGTGGATTGGATATTTTGCTCCCTAACCATATAGTTGGTTATTTATATTTACCACTGCATAGAGATATTTAAGAATAAATTGCTTTTTTTTTTTAAAAAAACTTTACATATTAACTAAATTATACACCACACTTTTTTTTTTTTTTTAGGTTATTAACCGATTAATCGAAACAATAATCGGCCAACTAATCAATTATGAAAATAATCGTTAGTTGCAGCCCTAACCCACAGCAAGCACCCGAGCCGAGCTCTTGCTCTGTGTGTCCATTCAGACACGGAGCCGTGGCTCGGCCCCGCCCCTTCTCTCCCCATTGACTCACTGATTTTGACAGCAGAGGGAGCCAATGGCGTCCACTGTGCGTCTCAGCGGATCAGGAGGGAGAGTCCGGGGACAACCGAGTCTCTAGTGCAACATCGCTGGATCGACTGCTGCAGTAATGTTTTGTTGGACAAATATGTGCAGAAGCACAACCCTGTAAAGGCAAAAAGTCCATGATAAAAGGAAAACACCCCTTAGAAGAAATCTGACAAAAATATCTATTCCCTGCTTCAAAGGGCTGCTTCCTACTTGCAGTGCTTTCCTGTTTGATTCTGTACCTTACAGCACAGCAAACAGTTCTTTTAATAAGAAATAACCGTTCAAAGATTACCTGATGTGTCAAGTTCAGAGGGTTTATATCCGTACTTCTGAAAAGTATCTTTAATCTGATGGATATCTGAACAGTTTCTTGTCTGCAGCACTCTGCAAATCTTTAAAAATGCATTTAGTTCATCACCTCTCTCAAGGTTTCTGTTAATAGTACCTTGAACATCAGTCTGTAGATATAAATAAAGCAATATTAAAAATACAGAAAAGAAAGTAATAGTTAATCATATCAGCAATGGATAATCATGGCTATTCAATCTTGCTTTAGTCTGACATAGCAATAGAGTTGTCACATAACATCTGTGGCCAGAAAATAAACATGTGTAGTATTGCACACACTGCATCCTAGGAATGCTCAAAAGCTGCCTTGCTGTGCGCACACCAAACTACATATAGTAAAAAGTGTGTCTGCACCTGAGATCTAATATGAAAATTGCTACTTTGTAGAGAAAGGAATTTTGAGGCATTTATAGGCCACAGTCTTCATCACTTCAAGCAGGTCTGTCACTGATACCTGCAGTATCTACTACTGATCGTCACAATTTGGGTATGTGTCTATTTGTCTCTGTTTTCTGACAAAAGTCTGTCTTATTTGGTTGAAACAAAAACTTGAGCTTCAACTGTCAGAGCAATTTAGAGCTCTAAAAGTGTCGGCCATTTCTGAATCTAGAAGAGCTGCTGCAACACAAAACAGCAGACCTACTAAACTATGCCTTAAAAATCTGTGGCCACCATGAAATAAGGTGTATGGGAAGCTATATATCATTTTTTTTTTTTTTTATGGGAGCAGTAGAATTATTAGGACCCTTTTCAGATTTTGGATTTCCTATCATTTTCAATCTCGGTGTCAATGGTCAACTTGTTCCAAAGACAGTTTCCCTTCAAGTAAGAAGATAATCCAAATGTGGCTTCACAGCCATCAGTCCGATTTGTATTTCAAGTGCAAGCTTGAATCTGATTGGTGGATTCAGGACAAAACAAGGCTTCTTTCTTGAGCAATAATAAGTGATGCCTAATATGTGAACATATTTCCTTAGATTAGTTGTTCCTTTCCATTTGTTGAGAGCATCACCTAACCTTAACTCCTACGATTTCCGAGCGTAGATCATGCAGCACTCTCATAGGAGATTCATCTTCATAGTCTGCAGAAAGGAGAAAATTGCCGTTAAACAAAAACTTGACCATGCATGGTTTGCAGAAGTATAAATTAACATTTGCGCTTCAAGACAATAGTAAACAACAAAATCAAAAGAAGAAGCTAAGATGATCCTTAGGCCAAGTATAGTGGACATTTTAGTATGCTACAAATGATGTTTTGAAGACCATCAGGCTTCCAGTAGGTATTTAAAGAGGCGGTCCACCCGCACAAAAAATATTAAAAGTCAGCAGCTACAAATACTGTAGCTGCTGACTTTTAATAAAGGGACACTTACCCGTTCCAGGTTCCAGCGGTGTCTGCTCGTCTCTCGGCTGCCCCCGCCGCCATCCTCTGTCAGGGAATCAGGAAGTGAAGCCGCAACGGCTTCACTACCCGGTTCCCTACTGCGCATGCGCGAGTCGCGCTGCGCGTCTTTATTGGTCCCGTTGTGTCCTTGGGGGGGGGGGGGGGGGCGGAGCTGCGGATAGCTAGTCCCGGAAGTGGGTGCAGATACCTATATTCTACAGGTATCTGCACCCCCTCCCCCCTGAAAGGTGCCATGTGTGGCACCGGAGGGGGGGGGGAGGAATCCGATAAGCAGAAGTTCCACTTTAGGGTGGAGCTCTGCTTTAACAAACTTCAGAAGGCATTTAGTAAGAATTTACTAAACAACTCCAGAGCTTGTCCAGTAGTTTCCCTGTTCTTGCTAAATTTCATAAGTGTGCTGTAGAGCAGGCCCAAAATGAAATAATCCCTTCTTCCTATACTCGTGCAGACTCCAGCGTCTTAGTGCCCGTTCACACCGGAATCGGACGTGCTCTGCGTTTCTGTGCGATGCGATTTTCAACCTATTCATTTGATCCCGTGCAGGCAAACGCACTCCATATGGGGCGTTAGGATTATATTGACACCCACAGGAGATCGCACACCCAGTGCGTTTTGAACACGGTGTGGAACATTTGCACAAAATGCAGGTTTCCCGCACCACTTTCTGCTGTGAACGGGTCCTTAAAGTGAAAGTAAACACTCTAATCGTTTTCACCCAAGGAAGATGCCATCTTGGCCTCTGATCTTCAACTGTCATGGTGCTGCACGTGTGATCAGTTATGACACCAGCCATTGGATGGTTTGACAACTTGGTTGAGAGCATAACCATTGTGACCGTTTCATTCCCAGCACTTTTTTTAAACTGTTAAATCGATGTGTTTACTTCCGCTTTAAAGTAAACTTGTACTTTGCTTATACAAGGAACCCAGCAGGCACCCTCTTTATATTGCAAACCCTCCCTAAAAACTGCAAGTTAAAAATCATGCATGCATCTAAAATCACAAATCCCTATACACTTTTGCATACTATCCATATGCCACCTGACATAGTTTTTTCATCAGCATTAGTGGGGGGTGATGAAGGGGTGCTACCATCTGAGGGAAATGATGAAATTATTCCCTCACCACAGGTTCTCTAGAACAATTATTTTATTCTTTGTCAGGAATTGGACATGTAACCATCTTCTCTCTGCTTCCTTTCCTTTTTATATTCCTTGCTCTTCTTTGTTTCCCTTGGCGCTCTCTCCCCGTTTCTTACTTTCAGATCAGACTGTCGCTTTGACGAGATGACAGCACTACTGTATGTACCTCAATGTCCTTTCCTTCAATATGGATTGTTAAAATATAAGGTATAGACAAAAGACGTTTCACTGATACTTTCAGCATAGTGTAAAAATCATGTTATTGTAAATTTCTACCTTTCGCGTGTGTATTAAATAGGGACTGCGTCTCTCTCTTTTTCTGTCTAATGGCTGTAACTATATCCCATTTTATTTAACCTAATAAACCTTATTTCTTTAAATGATGCAACAAATGAGACAGGAGAACACAACACAGGACAGGACAGGACTGGAAGGAGCCACACTGCTTTGTGCTCTGAAGGTCTCCGGAAATTTGGGAGCATACTAAAAGAGGTGTGGAAAGCCTATGACCTCTTAACTGTTCAGCTAGCAAAGTTGAAGCCAAGAGATCATAGAGGATCCCAGGTCCTGCACATCAGCTAGGAGATATTTGGGAAAAGTCACCAGACACAAAGAGGGACATTTCCCAATCCTGTTGCAAAGCAACATAATGCTACACAGGGGCAGTGAAATGTATTGGGAGACAATTTAAAACAGGGTAACAGCCGAGTCATCAATTCCTCTTTTGCCTGCTTTAAAGACCACACAAATGTGGCTGCATGGCACTTGCCCCTGATCACTGCCTATTAATGCATCTACTTGGAGTCAAAATCTTTTTTATCTTCAGTAATAATTATGTCTGTCTTCAAACTTTGCAAACTGCTGCCCATGGCTGTCCAGGAATACAGACCAAGAGACTCAAACACGCCAGATTTTGCTGAAGAAGACGCAGCTTGATTTGCAAGTATGCATGCACTATTTTTTTTAAAGCCATGTCAGAGTGTTTGGAAATTTATATCCAAACTAAATCACTAAATTTCTACATAAGCTTTAACATGTGTTTTTAAAACATGTTTTCAGTCTTTTACAATTTGTAATTTTCATTAAAATACCTGGTGATCCTGCCATAAAAGTCTTTTGTCACTTCTTGTTATGAGATGAGAACTCTCTCCCAACTATGCTCCTGCTTTTTCACTCCATCAGACAAGCTTAGGATGGAGGCTTAAGCCTCCTGTTTCATTGCATAATTATGAAGCTGGTGCAGGGCAGCGATATACAGCAGGACCACTTTGCCATCCTTTTTCCTTTGTCAATGTGGCACAGCTCTTACTGTTCCTACACCCCACCCCCTGAAGAGAAACCCTCAATGTAATCCAGTAAATAGAAGTCTGAGGGGTATGCCTAATAAACTCCTGGAAGAACAGTGGGCCTGGGCACTGTCATATGTCAGGACCTGATTTGCTGCTCTTAATCAGAAATGATATGCTAAAGGTATGTTTTATTACTGTCGTCCGACGCTGTACTCAAATACAATTTATGTCCTTTTTAGAGCTTTCTTTTTTGATCACCTCTGCGGTTTTTACTTTTTGTGCTATAAACCAAAAAAAAAAAAATGTTATTAAATTTTTTTACTTTCTGCTATAAAACACATCCAATAAATAAATTGGGGAAAAAAAAAAAAATCAAAATTTCTCCATAAATTTAAGCCAATATGTCAAATCCCTAAAGAATGGCTAGAGAACTACCTGGGCATATTCCATCTTTTGCAAAAAAAAATAAATGCATCTACTCGGATTGTTTTATTATTATTTCAGCAATTGAGCCTGCAAAGCACTGCAACTGCAATTAGTGGATTGCGGGTTCAATGCTCAGGCTCCTGCAGATTGTTCCTCCAGGTCGCATGTTCTTACCAAAGCATGGACCCTTGGTTATGGGGTTGGAGGAAGTATCAATGAACTTTGCTTTACTAAGAACTACAAGTCCCTGTACCATGGTAGCAGATCCATTCACAGATCTCCGTCGATGGATGACACAGCTGTGTGGACTAAACCCTGAACAGCCACACCAAATTCAAAAACCAGCAGGAGCTTGCCGGCACTGGGAGACCCCAAGATTCAGCGAGGGGGTTGCTGTGGCTTTTGACCACATTTCATGTCACACCCTAAAAATGGGTGTAATACGAAACATGACCAGGAAGGAGGCTGTTGATTTTAAATAAAGTTTGCAAACACAGTTGAGTCCTCCGATTTTAATTAAAGATTGAAAAAAAAAAAAACAACAGTTAAAATTATGTCCCCTTTGCTGATCTAATTACCACTGTCTTCTTGATTGAACGCTTGGTCCAGATGAGCTGTCTCTTTCTCCAAAGTGATTGCCAAGGATCTCAGTTTACAGAAGAAGTTTCCAGTCACAGACATGGCTGCACTGATTGTTTGCTTTAACTTTTGTCACTTTTTCTGGACAGCTTGGTCTAAATGTAAATGTGAAGAAAAGTATAAGGGATTGTGAAATAAACAAGCATTAAATATACTGAATGTTATCATTACATTTTTTAAATGCATACATTTATCAGTATTTACTGCATATATTTGTCAAGATAGTTGCAATTAAACCTAAAAAGGAACTTCCCCAAACCTGTGTTCAACCACCTCTTTTATGTTGGGTTGTGCCCAATTAACATACTGGCTGACTGTAAATCTTGAGCTGTCCTGCAGCATGCTGAAATGCACCAGAACACGTTCCCGAAAAAGGTTAGGTGCAGCTTTGACTGCGCTGGGTGCCTAGTAAGCTTATTCAAACTTAATGGTCTTATCGTAATGTACGATGACGCACCAGAGAAGTGTGAACACGGCCTTAAAAGTTGTTTTCAGTCTTCAATAAATACCCGGTGATCCTGGCATGAAGTCCTTGTTCAACACTTCCTGTTAGAGGGTAACGGACGTCTTGCCAACAATCTTGATGAAACTACAAGTGGCCGTGCCTATACACCTTGCACTGGCATGGTCCACTGTTGTCACCATTAGAAAGTCGGTCCGGTACACAACAATTGTATGCAGCCGATGTTGAAGTACATCTAGACAGGAAGTGGCTAAAGGTGGATGCAAAGAGATCACCAGCAGTTTATTATGGAAGAAAAAGATAAAGTGGTAATTGCTCACAAAAGCACACTGCTTCAACAAACTAAGGCCAGATTTACATCTTTGCAAGGTGCTGTGTCATCCATTGGTGCTATGTATCTTCTGCTGATACAACACCATGCCACAAAACAGGACACAGCGGCACAGGCGCTCCGATTGGACACCTAACGGAATGGAAGAAGAGACGCACAGGAGGACAGAGAAGCATGGAGGATGCAGGAGCCATCGCCTGACCCGCTGCATGTCCCGCTACCAGGATGGGGTAAGCGCCAGTCAGACGGCGGGGGGGTCACAGTGGCTGCATATTATGGGCACAGAGGCTGCATTTTATAGTCACAGTGGCTGCAATTGATGTTTTTTCAGTTTGTTTGCGCCCCCCCTCCCCCCAAATTTTGGAGCACCAGCCACCACTGGGAGGGGATACAGGGGGCACAGAAGGGTTGCAGAGGACGCTGAGGGGGTGCAGGGGGACGCAGAGGGAGGAGGGACGCCGAGGAAGGGAGTATAGGGGGGACGCCGAGGGATAGGGTACAGGAGGAATGGAGGGGGTACAGGGGGGGACGGAAGGGGTACAGGGGGGGGGACGCCGAGGGAGGGGGTACAGCGGGGGGACGCCAAGGGGGTACAGGGGCAATGGAGCGGGTACACCGAGGGAGGGTGTACAGGGGGGACGCAGAGGGAGGGGGTACAGGGGGACACTGAGGGAGGGGGTACAGGGGGACACTGAGGGAGGGGGTACAGGGGGACACTGAGGGAGGGGGTACAGGGGGACACTGAGGGAGGGGGTACAGGGGCGCTGAGGGAGGGGGAATGGAGGGGGTACAGGGGGCGCTGAGGGAGGGGGTACAGGGGGTGCTGAGGGAGGGGGTACAGGGGGTGCTGAGGGAGGGGGAATGGAGGGGGTACAGGGGGACACTGAGGGAGGGGGAATGGAGGGGGTACAGGGGGTGCTGAGGGAGGGGGTACAGGGGGACGCTGAGGGAGGGGGAATGGAGGGGGTACAGGGGGACACTGAAGGAGGGGGAATGGAGGGGGTACAGGGGGTGCTGAGGGAGGGGGTACAGGGGGACGCTGAGGGAGGGGGAATGGAGGGGGTACAGGGGGACACTGAGGGAGGGGGTACAGGGGGCGCTGAGGGAGGGGGTACAGGGGGCGCTGAGGGAGGGGGAATGGAGGGGGTACAGGGGGACACTGAGGGAGGGGGAATGGAGGGGGTACAGGGGGTGCTGAGGGAGGGGGTACAGGGGGACGCTGAGGGAGGGGGAATGGAGGGGGTACAGGGGGACACTGAAGGAGGGGGAATGGAGGGGGTGCTGAGGGAGGGGGTACAGGGGGACGCTGAGGGAGGGGGAATGGAGGGGGTACAGGGGGACACTGAGGGAGGGGGTACAGGGTGCTGAGAGAGGGGGTACAGGGGGACGCTGAGGGAGGGGGTACAGGGGGATGCTGAGGGAGGGGGAATAGAGGGGGTACAGGGGGACACTGAGGGAGGGGGAATGGAGGGGGGTACAGGGGATGCTAAGGGAGGGGGTACAGGGGGCACTAGGGTTGCCACCTGTTCGGGATTCACTCGGACAGTTCGGGTTTTGGATCGTGTGTCCGGGTTTCAGTCCACCCAAAACCCGGACACAATATTCAGACAGGAATGTGGCTCAGAGCAGGGCCTGACAGGAGAGTGAGGGGCACTATGTACGCCACATTACAAAGGTGTCCCAGGTCTGTTACTATCATGTAGTTTATGCCAAAAAAAATAATTTTTGCTGTGCGCCGCTAAAGTGTTCAGGTTTGGATTGAAGAAAAAGTGATACAGGGGGCTCTGAGGGAGGGGGTACTGGGGATACTGAGGGAGGGGGGGTACAGGGGGCTCTGAGGGAGGGGGTACAGGGGACACTGAGGGGGGGGGTACAGGGGGCTCTGAGGGAGGGGGTACTGGGGATACTGAGGGAGGGGGGGTACAGGGGGCTCTGAGGGAGGGGGTACAGGGGGCGTGGAACAGAGAATCTGATGACAGTCCTATGTATGTGGTATGTACAGTGAGGAGAATATAAAGCAGTGTAGGGTGGTCAGATCACACACAAGGAGGAATGAACGGGAACTGGCTGCCAGTCAGAGACTAATCTGCTAGAAGCCACATTGTCGGGGGGAGGTGGCAGTACACCGATATACCGGGTCCTGTGGAGGTGATATTGGGGGGGGGGGGAGGGGAGCCCCGGGAACCCACCTTTCACGTACACAGATCTCGCCTCCGCCCCGCTGCCGCCAACAACTTGAATTTTTTTTTTCTTTTCAATATTCCACCTCAAACTTTATTGACTGCATTGTTCGCATGCAAGATTTAGAGGAGAGACGTTTTGGTAACAGCCTGCCACCTTGTGGTTGGCTGCAGATCTACCGCATCGAGCTATTTCCCTTTCAACTCTACATAGACCGTTTGAAAATACAGAAACCCAGTGCATGTGGGGAGGGCTGTGCTTAGTAACCACACTGGGCTTGTAGTGTGCTGTGAGGTGTAGACTGCTACCCAGAGCTGAAATTAAACTGTTAAAATATACCTGAATAATATGGAAGAGATCAAAGATCACCAAACTAAATTTAGACTGGGCTGGGATCTGGACTGTCTGGCTGGCAGGCAATATATGTGATTAAGTAACTCTGGACGGCCGCGCTTCCAAACAAATTCGGTGTCTTTATTAAAAAAAACAGGAACACTACAAATGACATCACAGCAAAAAGCAACAACAACTGACGCGTTTCACACTACGAGGAGTGCTTATTCATATGCTATGAGTTATGAATAAGCACTCCTCGCAGTGTGAAACATGTCAGATGTCGCTTTTTGTTGTGATGTCATTTGTAGTGTTCCTGTTTTTTTGAATAAAGGCACCGAATTTGTTTGGAGTGCGGCCATCCAGAGTTACTTAATTACCTATATTGTCTGCATGCCGTGGTCTGCACCCAGATCTCTTTTCCTGGAGGAGCCATCCTTGTTCTCTGGATCTGCTTAGAGCGGTGGTGTCTCTCTCACCTGAATTTCTGGACTTGTGTGTCTGGCTGGCAGGATTCTACATATTAGAGAAGTATACGTTTTTGTTAGCACAGTGTTGGGGTCAGGAGTAATAAAGAGTGCAGGGATCAGGAGTAAAGCAACGTGCAGGGATCAGCAGCAACGCAGAGTGCAGGGATCAGCAGCAACGCAGAGTGCAGGGATCAGCAGCAACGCAGAGTGCTGGGATCAGCAGCAACGCAGAGTGCTGGGATCAGCAGCAACGCAGAGTGCTGGGATCAGGAGTAGGGATGGGCAAAAGGTTGGGGTCAAACATGAGTTTGGGCCAAACATTGGCTGTTCGCAATTTCGACAAACACCCGAATTATCGGGGTGTTCAACTGTTTGTTCAGCCCGCGGAATGCCCACAATGCACTGTGCCGCCACACAGTGCATTGAAAGCCCTGATTGGCTGAAGCGATGAAAGCTTTGCCCAATCACGGCACAGAGCACTTTTAGAGCCATGATTGGACACCGTCATGATGACTCTATCCAATCATGAATCATTGCTCTTAGTCCCGCCCCACACTATAAAAGTATTCTTTCAATAGCGGCCATTTTTAGTGTAATAACAGCGTGGAGAGAGATAGAACAGGGCTCTGTTCAGTGCAGTTAATGTGCTATCGTGTGCTATTCTGATTCTGTTGTCAGTGTAGAATATCAGTTTAGTGTTAATCTAGGGATCGTTCAGTCAGTGTGAGTGTAGTGACCGTTTAACACCGTATATTTCATTGCATTACTGCAAGTTTAACGCCATATAGTTCTGTGCGTTATGTGTAGTTTAACGCTGTATATTTCAGTGCGTTACTGTAAATTTAACGCTGTATATTTCAGTGCCTTGGTTCACATTTAACGCAGTATATTTCTGTGAATTAGTGCACGTTTAACGCTGTATATTTTAGTGCGTTACCTTCCGTTTAACGCAGTATATTTCAGTGCGTTACTGCAAGTTTAACTCTGTATATTTCAGTGCATTACGTGCTGTTTAATGTAGTATATTTCTGTGCATTAGTGCACATTTAAAACAGTATATTTCAGTGCGTTACTGCAAGTTTAATGCTGTATATTTCAGTGAGCTAGTGCACATTTAACGCAGGATATTTCTGTGCGTTACTGCACGTTTGACGCAGTACATTGCAGTGCGTCAGTGCCGTTTTACTGCAGTATATTATAGTGTATCAGTAAAGTGTGTAGTGAGTACTCAAGTTAAAGTGCATCAAACACCACGTTCCATTGATTAAAGTGCATCCACCTACACATTTCCACATCTTTATTACATTTTGTTAATAAGCCTCCCCCCCATCATGTCTGGGAGGACAACAAGGAGAGGCAGACGTTCCCATGGCACTGTGAGGGGGCCAGCAGTGTATGTGTCCACAGGCAAAGGTGGACGTGGTCAGTCCTCAGGGAGGGCATAATTTCCTCTGTTTAGTGATATTGCCCGTGCTATCCAGCCACAGCATGCAGAGGAGGTGGTGGACTGGCTTACTAAACAATCCTCATCCTCCGTCACCCAAGCAGAGACTAGTGTGCAGTCCACTGCAGCTGCCAGAGTGGCTAAACCTGCCTCCTTGTCCACAGCTATTCCTACCATACCCCCAGCATCCGGCATGGAGGAGTCAGCCGAATTATTTGAACACAGCGTCAGCCACTTGCTCCTTGACAATGCACAGCCATTACTTGATTCAGATGTTGGTTCTGAGGTTGAGGAAGGCAGGAACATGAGCCTACAGGGAGGGGAGAACACTGGTACACAAATTGGCAGTCATGTTCCCCCAGTGGCAGCGTATTGCCAAGTTGTCTCCAGTGGTAATGAGGATGGAGAAGATGATGATAATTAGGTCACTGACGCGACCTGGGTGCCAGATAGAGCAGAGGAGGAAAGTGAGGGTGAGGTACAACCCCAATGAGACAGCCATCATGGAAGAGTAGAGAGCAGCCACCCTATTTCATCACATTGTGGAGCTGTTAACTCCTGGCTCACTTTCCACAGCTCAGCTGTCTGGGCCTTTTTTAGCACATGTGCAGCCGATCGCACTGTTGCAATTTGCAAACTTTGTCTCAAGCACATCAAGCGTAGCAAAAAACACCAATCATTTGGGTACCACATGCTTGACAAGGCATTTAACCTCCCACCACTCAGCCCGTTGGCAAGAGCACCTGAAAGCCATACAAAATGGGCGCAAATCTGTTCCCCCGCTATACCTCATGACCTCTCAGCAGCCTCCACTGACAGGGATGATGGTATAGTGCAGGGTGTCCCAGGTCCTTGCAGCACATCTTCCAGCAGCACACCACCAGCTGTAGACTATAGCCAGCAAATTTATTTTCCCCTTCTGCTGCAGCGAAAAAGAAATACAGCCACCCACATGCTCAGCATCTAAATGCAAGCTTGTCAAAACTTCTTACTCTAAAACGTCTGCCTTTCTGTCTGCTGGATTCTGCCCCCTTCCGTGAATTTGCAAAATGTGCTGTACCACAATGGCAGGTTCTCAGTCGCTATTTCTTTTCACGTAAGGCCATCCCAGCTCTGTACCATTCCGCGGTAGGCAATGTTGTGGCATTGTTGTGCAAGGCAGTCAGCCACAAAGTCCACGTTACTGCTGACACGTGGTCCAGCAAGCATGGTCAGGGACAATATATTTAATTCACAGCACACTGGGTAACTCTACTTGCAACTCGGAAGGATGAAAGACAGGGCTCAGTGCTGCAGCTGGTTGTGCCCCCACATCTCCATACAGCTAGTGGTGATGATACAAGATTTGTCAGCTCTACCCCCTCCTCCATGCCCTCCTCTACTGAATTGTCCTATGAACCACAAGTACCCCCTAAGCGTTCCAGGGGCTATTTAATGAGTCAGACTAAAAGGTGCAATGCAGTGCTTCAGCTGGTGTGTCTAGGGGACAGGAACCACAGCGGAGCAGAGATTCTTGCAGCTCTGCAGGGGCAGGCCCAGAGGTGGTTCACGCCATGCTAGCTGGAGCCAGGAATGGTGGTGTGCGTTAATGGCACAAACCTCCTGTCTGCCCTTAGACAGGGAAAGTTGACACATGTGCCATCCCTGGCATGTGTCCTTAATTTGGTGGTGCAGCGTTTCCTAAATAGGTACCCAGGATTGGACGATCTGCTAAAGCAGGCCAGAAGAGTCTGTAGCCATTTCAGGCAGTCATACACAGCCAGTGTTTGGTTGGCTGAAATTCAGCAGGAATTCCACCTGCCCATAAACCGCCTGATTTGTGACATGCCCACCAGGTGGAACTCGACTTTGGCAATGCTGCAGAGGCTGCACGTGGAGCAGAGGCTCATCAACAAGGACCTGTGTGAGTATGGCTCAGGTCGGCTCTGCTTTTCTTTCCCCACGCCAATGGCTGCTCATAAAGGATGCATGCATTTTACTGTCACCATTTGAGGAGGCCACAAGGAGGGTGACCCGTGACAATGCATGCATCAGTGACACAATCCCTGTTGTGTTCCTGCTGGGGCAGACTCTGCATGGCATTATGGACAGGGCACTTGAGGCAGAGCAGCAGGAGGAAGAAGAGGACTTCCTTTCTTCTCAAGGCCCACTTTATGCAGACACCATTGTTCCTACATCACAGAACACACAATAGGAGAGTAGAGGAGTAGCATTCTCGCAGTTTTGGAGGCATTGAAGCAGAGGAAGACATACGTCAAACAGTAAGAGATTGTTTTCCATCCCCAGAACCCTTAGGAGTACTACGTGGCTGGGAGGAGGTAGTTCCAGTTACTATAATCTTCAGTGACCCAGAGGAGTCTGCTTCTCATGCCTCCGCAAATTTGAGGTGCATGGGCTCCCTCATGCTTCAAACCCTGCAAAAGGACCCGAGAATATGTGGCGTAAAGGAGAAGGATCACTATTGGCTGGCAACCCACCTTGACCACCTTTACAAGGGAAAAGTCTCAGAACTCATCCCATCCTCACAGAGAGTGCAGAAGATGAAATCTCTTGAGAACACCTTAAAGAGGAGTTTATCAAATGCTTTCTCGACTCTGGTAGGTTAAAGTGTTGTGGAAAACATAGGTTTGAGGCTTCTGTTGGTCAAGAGAGGAGCGGTGGAGAAGGCTGCTGCCTAAGTGATGCATTTCACAATTTTTTTAGTCCTCGCCGCCCAGGGCTGTCAGCTTCCACATCCCATCGACAGTGTCTGCATCACATGGTGGATGATTATCTAGGGGCGAAAACAGAGATGGAGAGCTTTCCAGTCGATGATCCACTGGGTCATGAGAATAGACCACTGGCCAGAACTTGCTTAGTATGAAACTGAGCTGCTGGGCTGCCCTGCATCCAGCGTGCTGCTGGAGGTTTTGTTGCTAATAGAACGCTTCTGTCCACAGACTCCGTGGATCGTTTGGCATTTATCAAAATGAATCCGTATTGGATTACCAGCAGCTATGAAGCCCCTGATGTTGATGTCGCTGATTAAATGTTTTTGTGGAATCTCTGCAGGACTTCTAGGCTGCCTAATGTTGTGAGTGTTGATTTCATCTGGAAGAATGTTTTTGGTGAAGGTTTCATAGGCACAATTGACACCGAAAGACTAATATTTCCACACCTGTTTGACAGGTGCATATCATTGCAATTTTTGACCGCAAGGCCAATTTTTGCTTTCATCAAGAGTACCTACGGTGTGACGGTGCCACCAACACCCTAAGACCAATTTTTCCACACCTGTTACTTCTATCCAAAGTCTGTGGAAGAGACACCAGAATTTATCCCAAAAATCTCTAATCTTGTTCCCAGTGCACTAAATTGTGGCCTCATCATACAGACTGGCTCCCCAAGCCGTTGCTTACAAAATAAAGAAAGCTTGCATGGAGAATTTTTTTATTTTTTTGGCTTTATAAATGCAATTATTGCTGCAGCAGCTTCTATACACAGTACAGATGTGCCACTTTACAGGTGGACCAAGGGGGGCCCCAGGCACTATATTGAGAGGAATTTTTACTGTAATTTTCACTGTAAGCATCAGTAAATCACTGCTGATTTAAAAACCTTTTTTTTTTTTTACAAATGTTTTTTTTTTCATTGATACATGTCCCCCAGGGCAATACCCGGACCCCCATAACCATTGTATGCCCAATAACTTGCATATAGGCCTTCAAAAAGGGCACTTTAGATTTTTATACACTTATGTCTATTAGAGCTGCACGATTCTGGGCAAAATGAGAATCAACATTTTTTTTGCTTAGAATAAAAAGTTCACGATTCTCGCAAAGTAAAATCTTTCACATTATACAAAAACAATTGGGCTAATTTTACTGGTTAGTTTTTTTTTATAACTTTTTTATTTTTAATTCATTATTTTTTTCCAAAAAAATTGCATTTGAAAGACCGCTGCGCAAATACAGCGTGACATAAAATATTGCAACAACCATTTTATTCTCTAGGGTCTCTACTAAAAAAATATATAATGTTTGGGGGATCTAAGTAATTTTCTAACAAAAAAAAAATGATTTTAATTTCCAACAAAATGTCAGAAAAAGGTTTAGGCCCCTTTCACACGGGCGGACCGTAGGTCCGTTTTTCATCCATTCGTTTTCGGATGAAAAACGGACATGCATGTATCCCTACGGGATAGCGGATGTCAACGGATGAACATCCAATGACATCAGTCTACGCTATGCTCCGAAACTGATGACGGAGGAAAACCCTATTTTTCCATCCATCTGCGGAGCGGATGAAAACAGACAGACAGACGGTCCGTTTTCATCCGTTCCCCCATAGAGGAAAGCTGAGATCTGACCGGTCCATTTCTGCACAGTGTGCAGAGACGGACTAGTCATCCGCCGGCTCAGTGGGGATCAACAGAGTGATCCCCGCTGAGCAATCGGATGTCCAACAATGGATCATCCCGGGATCCGCATGTGTGAAAGGGGCCTAAGTGTTTAAAATGGTTAAACTTTCTTCTTTTACACACAAAGTCTATGCCATTGACAAATTGTTACAATGTTTACACTTAGTTCCACTGCTTAAGAATGTTGCGATTCTTGGCAGACTGCCCGTTTTTTTCTTCATTTCTTTTGACGGCTGTGGCTTCAGAAGAGCAAAGAGAATTCTTTGCATAGCAAGAATCGTGAAACACTTATCACAACATGGAAAAAATCACGATAACGATTCTTGACGATTAATCGCGCAGCTCTAATGTCTATGACCAAGAGCAGATCTATATGCACAAACATATCCTCTTGTGCCAAGCTGCCAGTATCCCCTTGTATATAACATGCCCCTTTTTTGCTGACTAGGCTTTCTACTATTATGTCCCTCTTCTTCCTCCCACTTATGCAGAATGACACAGGGAATAAGCAGCAAGATATTGCAGCACCGGTCCCCATGGATCCACCTCTTGCGTCCATCCCAGGCACTTGCATGGGACATCACATACAAGCATCTGGAATGGATATGAAAGGAGGATGGTGGGGACCAGAGGGACAGAACAGATTGGTGTGTCTTGCTGCCACTTCTCTGCATATGGAAGTAAAGCACTTCTGACAGAGGGTCGGCATTACAGGGACATGATTTACCCATCACATGGTCACAATTGATCATGATCAACCTGTTGCTGACCCCCGATTAAAAGTCATGATGTCACTTCTGGACACAAGTACAGGGAGACACAGAAAGAACGATTCATACATCACTTCAGTTTTTCCTCCATTATCATAATTCAATTCTGGTAACAATTTATAAAAAATAATGAGTAATGCACAATCTGGTAAATGCTGCACACTCCTGCATCCCAACATTGTGAAAAACTTCCACACTGCCAACAATTTAACAGTGGCTCAAAAGGTTGGAAAACATTGAGCCTTATCGGCTCATTGAAAAACGAGCACTTCAAATTTCTAATCATATAGTTTGACCGAATAGATTATTCTTGTACAATTAAAAAAACAAAAATGCTATTGGCTATATCCCACTGCAACTATTTTTATGTTTTTGACCATATTTGTCTGCTTTAGCTGAACTGTGCTTACAGAATATGTAAACCGAACATTTCATATTCCTGATATGTGCCCGCTGTACCATATATTGCTTGTTCTCTTTGTAATGGGTCCTTTATGTTAAATCCCTGGTATTCCTGCCAGTCCATCTGCTTTCCGGTCAAAAACTGACCACAATAGGCAGTAGAGCACAGCGAGGTCAGTTTAACTGTGCTGGGATCTCAGCCTGCTCTGCTTCAATGATCAGCCTTGTTCTCACCCCCCTCCCCACACCCACACATCTTCTAGGAAGATCAGTGTACTACTGTTTCTCCTCCTCCTGCTCACTGAGCTCCCTATGCGGCTGAGAACAGAGGATATGTGATCACTTATAAAAAGGGGAAAAACTGTGTGTGTGTGTGTGTGTGTGTGTGTGTGTGTGTGTGTGTGTGTGTGTGTGTGTGTGTGTGTGTGTGTGTGTGTGTGTGTGTGTGTGTGTGTGTGTGTGTGTGTGTGTGTGTGTGTGTGTGTGTGTGTGTGTGTGTGTGTGTGTGTGTAATCTTTTTATGTGACAACACTGAAGAAATTACACTTTGCTACAATGAAAAGTAGTGAGTGTATTGCTTGAATAACGGTGTAAATTTGCTATCCCCTCAAAATAACTCAACACATGACCATTAATGTCTAAACCGCTGGCAACAAAAGTGAGTACACCCCTCAGTGAAAATGTCCAAATTGGGCCAAAGTGTCAATATTTTGTGTGGCCACCATTATTTTCCAGCACTGCCTCAACCCTCTTGGGCATGGAGTTCACCAGAACTTCACAGGTTGCCACTGGAGTCCTCTTCCACTCCTCCATGACAACATCACAGAGCTGGTGGATGTTAGAGACCTTGTGCAATAGGGTTTAGGTCTGGAGACATGCTTGGCCAGTCCATCACCTTTACCCTCAGCTTCTTTAGCAAGGCAGTGGTAGTCTTGGAGGTGTGTTTGGGGTCGTTATCATGTTGGAATACTGCCCTGCGGCCCAGTCTCTAAAGGTAGGGGGATCATGCTCTGCTTCAGTGTCACAGTACATATTGTACATACATAGGACCACTGTGTGTGTGTGTGGCAGGAATGTCCACAGTGGTTGGGGGCAGTAAAGAGGCAGCCAGAAAGGTAAGTATAGATGGGCTTCATCATTGCATAGAATCCAGTTACCTCTCATTTGTAAGGACTGTCCCTCTTTCCTCCTTAATTTTACCTTGTTTTGGATTAATGAATAGACCACTATAATGAATTTACTGTTTAACTACCATAAGTTTTGTACTAAACCTTCCACATAAACCTTTATATTATGTTATTTTGAAAAAAAAAATATATAAAAGAAAAAGTAGGTAGTGATTAGAAAAATATTAGAAAGTTGGTACTTTGCGCCAAAAAAAATAAAGTAAATTAACAGCTGCTCCCCTAGCTAAGGTAGGTGAATCTACTTTAGATATTAGTGAGTGAGATGTAAGGGGGTGCTCATAGGTTTAAATGTAATGTGCAATGGTGTTTACGTATTCCTATAAAGCCATACTGCTATATTCATATTAGAGTGCAATGTGCCATAGTAAAATAGATACAATCCATATACATAATAATTGTGAACAAAATCGTGAGAAATTAATAAAAAGTTGAAAGCAAAACCAGTCCTAGCGAATATGACTCTTCTGTGCCGATTATCTAAGTGGCATCGTTAGTGAACAGTCCAGCCTGATCAACCAAGGGGAACGGAAGTAGCGTGACAATAGTGAGACAAAGGAGGGTAAAAAGAAGGAGAAAGGGACAAGAACAAAAGAAGAGACAAGACAAAAAAGGACAAGGACAAGCAAGACCTGAAGATTCAATTCAGTGTTAAGTCCATGGGGGGCGAGGGATGCCAACCGATATATCCACCACTTCTTCTGGAGAAGGATGCGGTTGAAGTCCCCCCTCCTCATTGGTAATTTACGCACATAGATGCCCTTAACCTTCAGGTTTTCCTTCATGGCATAAGGCAAAATGTTTAGCCAATGGTTTCTCCTGTTCCTTCTCTGTATCTGCCTCTTTTTCCTTCTTAATTTCATGTAAGTGCTCACCATACCTAATTTTGAGGGATCTTTTAGTCTTACCAATGTATATTTTTGGACATGGACACGTAAGCATGTAAATTACTCTACTTGTAGAGCAATTAATGAGATCACAGATCTCAAAAGATTCCTGTCCCTGTGCATCATTAAAGATGGCCATTTTGTCCAAAGGGGCAGACTTGGCATTTATTGCATGGGTACATTCCTTTACTTCTTGGGTATTCTGATAACCAATTAGAGCTAGGTTCTTTTACAAACTCTGAATGTATCAGAATATCACAAAAGTTCCTGGCCCTCCGTGCTACCAACCTGGGCGATGCTCCCACTATGTCGGACAAGTCCTGGACCATTCATCAAAATACCCCAGTGCTTTTCAAGTATTCCACGGACCGAATCCCACTGTACTCTCTCTACTTTGGCCTTACGGATTTGTCTGTGGGAATACCTGCAATCACGAAATCTGGCATAGAGCTCATCACCTTCCTTTTTCAGGTCATCTTTTTTTGTGCAATTCCTTTTAATCCTTAAGAACTGACCAACTAGTATCCTGTTTTTAAGCCAATGGGGGATGGTGGCTATCAGCACTCAAGAGGGTGTTAGCCACTTTTTCTTTACGGAAGGTGCACGTGCATAATCTCCCTTCCTCAATCGAAATCCATAGATCAAAAAAAGTGTAGGTTAGACGAATGTTATGGTCATTATTATTTAGTTGGTCAATAAATGCGTGCAGTTCTACCCTACTGCCCTTCCATATTACAAGCACGTCGTCAATATATCTTAAAAAAGAAAAAACAGTAGGGCGCACCGACCTTTGTGCATTACCACTAAAAAGGCTTTATTAAAAAGGATAAAACAGCAGATTTTCTACTCACAAACGAGTACAAGTTGAAGGCAAATGCATAGATAAAAACGTCCACTGCTAGGAACTTCCAACCTCAAATCTTGGATACCGAGGGAATCTGATGCTTCCTCTAGCGAATGGCTGACGCGTTTCTGGGGAGCACCTCTTTCCTCAGAGCCTACAAACGGGCAATGGTCTCATCTCCCCCCCATTTACATCTACTCTCCTTTTATAGGAAGAGTACACAAGTGGGCGCGATCAGGCACTCCCAGCCCCCCCCCTCCATAGGCACACCCATCTCTCACAAAATGCATAATAGGTTTGAGATTTGAGGTCGGAAGTTCCTAGCAGTGGACGTTTTTATCTATGCATTTGCCTTCAACTTGTACTCGTTTGTGAGTAGAAAATCTGCTGTTTTATCCTTTTTAATAAAGCCTTTTTAGTGGTAATGCACAAAGGTCGGTGCGCCCTTCTGTTTTTTTATTTTTTCTATAGTGTTAATGAACACCCATTGTTCTGAGGAGGGCTGCAAGACGTTGGACATTACCTTGAGGAATTATTTACATCACGAATCAAGAGACTAGACACCAGAGCGCAGGAGAATTTGTTGTGTGTTTGTCAAATATCTTAACCATGTGTGCACGTGGTCTACATACATTGGTGATGTAAAAACATCCTCTTCCTCCCATAGACCTAGATGTAGACATGCGTACGCTGCCCCATCGAGGTTCCTCTAATTTGCTGGTAATAGTGTGAGGAGAATTGAAAGAAATTGTTCATCAGAGCCAACTCCAATAAATATATCAGGTATTTGTTCTGTGGGCCAAATTCTGGGCCATTTAGTTCCAGGGATCTCCTTACTGCCTCTATACCACACTGATGTGGGATTGAGGTATAGAGACTCTACGCCCACACCAATCAAGAGAAAGCCCTCACCACTCTCTAGATCTACAATCTTTGATAATACATGATGGGTATCTTGGACGTAAGATTTTATGCCAGGGGCACAATTGATGTTCCAACTCATCACTAAAATAAGATGGAATAATTTACATTAGATTGGTATTTTGATACTTGTGACATCACACAATATGTTATCACTGGGTGTCAGTGACAGACGTCCATAAAGCCAACAAAAGATGAAATTAAAGAATCCAGACAATAAGTAAAAGCTATTTATACATAAAAACACATACAGCATGGATATGATACATACAACACAGCATGATATACAATAACCGAAGAGGAATGTTACAGTATTGCACTCGGTCAGAGTAAAATAATTTGTTGTGGACTGCAGCACTGGCTGTAAAACCGCTATACTATCATAGCCCAGAACATTGCCTTTTATCATATGACACTTTTCTGGTGTGGCATATTGTCAGTGGATGTAAAAAGAACATGCATGATCACAGTGGTTGACCCATGCTTGAACTGGTCTTAGACTTCTTTTCAGAATAAAAGAAATTCTACCAGAAAAAAGTATTTACATTTTTTTTTGTTTGAGGTGTACACATTTTTTTTTTGTACAAAGCGTAGTTGTAAATACTTTAGTAGAATAAGTTGGCATACACATGGTTAGTGGCAGCTTCACTCCTTTACCCAACTAATCACTCAACAAGACCTCCTTACCTAAATAGCGAGAGTTACATTCTTGAGAGTAGCCAACAAACCGCAGCTCCAAATCAAGAACCTCCTCCATAATAGATAAAAAAACAAAAAAAAACAAACAATGAGCAACAATGTACTTCTTTTTCCAGATTTAGCAATCAAGGCTTCTGGCCTTTCTACTCCCATCCCAGGATTGGAAATAAGAGACGCCTTTGCACTCAGTTGTTCTCAAAGTAGCATATAAAGGTGTACAGTCTCATCAATATCGTAATAAAGGATTACCATATTTTGCTCCTTTGTGAACAATTGCACCTTTTATTAAATGGCAAATACAAACAACAGTGATTACTCAGTCTTGGATGAACATTGGTGAGATTGTTTGGTAGCCAATGCAATATCTTCAGCTTGTTCAGTTAAAGCGGTAGTAAACCGCAGTCGCAGTGTGCTAGTATGCATAACATACTAACACATTATGCAAGACTTACCTTAGAACAAAGCCCTCCAGTACTGCACTGTCACCGTTGAGATGGCTGACACCTTCTTCCGCTCTTCCTTCTGGGTTTGCGTCCTCTGGGAACATGAATGGCCTGGGGCGCGATGGTGTCACACTCACGCATGCGTGCGGGTGCCGCCGTTTACGGCACAGGCTCTGAAGGTCTGGCACTGTATATGCTGGAACTTCAGAGCACATGCACCGTTAATGTGCAAGTTTAGGAGATATTAACAGTACCTACAGGTAAGCCTTACTATAGGCTTGCCTGTAGTAACAAGTGGTAGAACCAAGTTTAATACCACTTTAAGTTTTATAAATGAAAAACAGAAGCTGGTTGGTTGCTAGGAACAGCTGTCCCAGAATCTGTGTGCTCCAGTTTGGAAAATTCCTAGACATTGCTATTGAGTAAAGTTTACCACACTAGGGCTAAGCCAAACATTTTGGAGGGGACCACTTTGTCTGGATTCTAAACACCCAAAACCCTGAAATGGTGTACTTTCTGCAGGATTTGATTTGTATAATTTACTGTAAACCATCTTAGATCCAGTTGTAAAATAAAGTGGTTGTTAAAAATCTGGAGTTCTAGTATAAAGCTATTGTTTAATAGTGATTTTGCCCACAGCATCATTTTTTTAAACCTAAAACTTGTTAGGCAGGTCATACATTACCCAATTTTTTTTCCTTCAGCCATGGTCTGAAGGAAAGAAAATGGCTAAATTCCCCGATCAACACTGAATGTGTTGATCGGGGAATCCCTCCAGCAGGGCTATTGTATTCTGACAGTGGGAGGTTTCCCAGCTTTTAGAATACAATAACTGCTGGCTGATAAAGCCATTGGCAGTGATCGCATGGAAAAAAAAAATCTGACAGGCTGGTTGTACTGAAGGCAATCAATGCATCAAATTCATTGACGGATCGAAATTCGTCCGGTTCAGCGAGAACTTCCATCCACCTATAGCTGCCTTTAGTCCACCTAAATCAGTCAATGTGTGGGTGCCAGTGGGCTTATTTAACTCCCATAATCCCATACTTATTTGTAATAAATTCTTTACATATATTTATATGGGGCCCAAAAGTCAATCTCCTCACCATAGCTCACAGTATTACCCCTATCCATACACACAAACCCCAGAGTCTCATTCCTCCTGCTACATTTACATTAACATTTTTATTAAAAATTAGTAAGAGACTCATTTGTAATAGCCACAAGTAGATCACTCTTTGATGCTATGTATAGAGATCTCTCTATATAGTAACTGCTGGCAATAACACAAAACAAAGATGATATCTGGTAAAACTTATATTTAAAATATCAAAATAAGATCGGGAGGTGAGGATTATTAACAACCAACCCCATTCAAGAGGGCAAAGTGCAGCAGTTCCTAGTTACAGGTAGAAAATGAACTTTGTATGGGCGGAATACAATAAACTGAAATGGGATTGGTATCTATAGGCTACTGCACTTTACACACCACCACTGCCTTTATTATAGGCTCTTTAGAGAGTTGACCAGCATTGTTTCTTATGACATCAAGGATACACTCTGCAATCCAGTGACCTGTGAACTATTCTGCATCAACACGTTCAGAGCCCTTCAGAGTTTTCCAAACTTCAGGTTTCTTCCTTATTTATTGATTAACACTTGGACATTAAATTGATTACGTTCGAAATACCAGAAACTGTTATAAAAATGATGGAAAACTGTTTGTAAAAAATGTAATGGTTTGTTGAATTATGTAAAATCTTGCGGCATAATACAATTTATAAAACAATATAAAAAGCAGTATAAATAAGCGCTGCCGGTAGAAAATACTTCAGAGGATCTATGCATTTTCCCTTGTTGTCTGGAAAGAATTAGATTGACATACAGTCATTTATACCAAGATTTAACCAGTCTTTGAATGGTACACTGTATGGAGTGTGCTTTTCCTATGTATACACACTTTGCAGTGGACTGTGGCAACAGACATATAAACGTATAACATTTATTGTTGCAAGGAGTCGTTGAAACCCTGCCATAACTCATTTGGCACCAGTGACGAGCGGTCCATAAGGGGCGCCGCCCCCCTAGTTTGCATAATCTAATCATAGAACAATTTATTTTGAAATAACTGATATCACAATTTTTTTTTAACATCTTAAAGTTAAAAAAGGTTAGTGATATTATCATTTATTTCAAAATCAATTGTTCCATGTGTGTAGCTGTGTGGGGCGCAGGACTAATAGGTTTCTATTAGGTCCGTTATTTTTAATTTTTTTACAAGCATGTTATTAAAGCCTGAGGCTCTGATTGGCTTGTTTTAGGCAGAGCACAGCGTCCCAAACCCTCCCACTTGTGGTTTTAGCGAATCAATATTCGCCATCAGTTTCCAGCTTCTCGACCCAGCTAATCAGGACTGGAGGCTGAAGATTGGAAACCTGGAAAGAAGGCCGGGTTAACACCGAAGCCGCGGTGGCGGGAATCAGTGGAGGGCTCCGTTTGTAGTGCGGACCTGGAGGAGTTAGTTAGTTAGTGCCCCCCCCCCCCAATTTTTTTTTTTAGCACCAGCTGCGACTGCTTGCCACTTTAAAGGACCAGTACATACAGAGTTTCTAATAACATTCACGTATAGGAACATTTTGGCAGAGACATATCTAAAAAGCAATAGAGCCCTGGGGCTAAAGCGTGACCTGATAAACTCTTACTTCATATGAAAGTATTTTAGTCTGGATTCACACCTATGTGTTACAGTAATGTGTGATCAGTGTTAATTTTGTCTACGAAAAGATTTATCATAATTTTTGTCAGTTGCATGTTTTCAGTAATGAAAAGTAAAAACAATTTTGAATTAGGTCAATTGACGAAAACTGAAAGGAAATGCGAGGGAGGGACATTTACCCACCTGAAATTTAGCTTTCCTCAGAGCTCCCCCTATCTGTTAGAGCCCCAGTCCCCTGACTATCGGCAAGCTGTACTGGCTGAGAGACGCAGGCTCCAATCAATCCTTTCCCTTTCCTATGCAGTTCCACAAATTACACTCATTCACACTCTTTGGTGCCCTCTGCTGGCCTTTTCTAAATCAGCAGCAGCCTCAACCTATAATAGCACATTTAAGTTTAAACATGTATTGCACTTCTGCACTACCACATAAGAATAAGTAGGAGGCATCTTACTAAGCTGCTGAAAAAATACTTATTTCTAAAAAAAAATAAGTTTTTTTTCTTAGTATTTAATGTTGGTAATATATTCAGGCAATATGTGCAATGGCATTCCAGCCAATAGAGTTTACAGTTTTTCTTTTTTTACATTTTAAAGTTGCATTTCTGTTTGTCAAACAGCAATATTTTTGTTTATGAAACTTGTTTTATATATAAAGATGTTATATATCACAACAGCTAAATCTGTGTCTGTAGTGCATGTTCAAACCTTAATACCATAAATAACATGTTATTATATACTCCTGGAGTAAAAATCTAATAAGTTTGGCAACTCTAGAGAAATTATTAAATATTGCAATACAATTTAACTAAACCCATTAGATTTTAGTCACTATAATGTACTGGAGATTTTAGTCAACTAAAATATGACGAAAACAGTTCAGATGACTAAAATATGACTAAAACTAAAATGGCATTTTAGTCAAAAGACTATGACTAAAACGAAATTGAAATTTTACGTCAAAATTAGCACTGTGTGAGATAAAATTCCTTTTATTGCATGTTACTGCAATGTGCAGCATTTGTGAGGTGTAACGCCATATCATTCATTTAGAATGGGAGTCTAATGCAGAAGTACATGCAACTATGCTGCAGTGCAACACAATGCATGTACTGCGTGTTGCATTACACAATGCTGCAGTGACTTTTCATTTATCCATTACCATGCACTGGCAGCCCATCCTAAACTATTGGGCTGCCCTAATACAATGCATATTAACGTGCATGCCATAAAAATGCCATTTTACATAGCTGGTAGGGGACAAAGCCATTATGTTTGTGTGTCCAGGACGACAATTATACTTTATTTTCAAAAATGTAGCTAAATTCTAGTATTTGAGGAAGTTCCTGCCCCCTTGCCATAGGTGTATCAGACGGCTATACCACCAATTCACACACAAGCAAAAAGGGTATGCACAGATGTTCCTCCACACAGAAGGGAGGAAGAACAGTTCACACATGGCCCACACTTAGTTTGGCACACAACTGCACCAGGAGACCAGTGCATCACTGAGCTACTGCTCCCTAAATGGGTTCTAAAGCCAATACATGTTTTTACCTTAATGCATTCCTTGCATTAGAATAACAAAAAGTCCCAGTAGCCGTATTGCCTCCTCCCCCCCTAAATACTAAAGACCTCACTTGATCCAGTGTTGTGCCCATCTGTAGCAGCTCTAACCCCATTCTCCCAGGCTTTGGCCGAGGCAGCAGAAGCCTTTGGCTTATGCTGCTGTAAATCAAATCATGTGCGCAGAGTGGAGGGCGGCGACAAGCTGTGTGTATCTATGGATGCACACAGCCCAGCTCAGGAGCGAGCCCACATGACTGTCCTCATTGTAAGCATCTGTGGTGGCAAACAGAAGAGGATGAGCCAAAAGTGCCAGCAGGGGACCCTAGAAGAGGAGGTTCTGAGCTGCTCTGTGCAATACCTCTGCACAGAGCAGGTAATAACAACATGATTATTATTTAAAAAAAAAAAAAGGCCTTTATAACAGCTATTATCTGAAATGGAAAATCATCAGATGTCCAAGGGAAAGTTGAAGGGCATGTGAAGTGCACAGGAAAATGTCGGAATGCCTGATTTTTTTTAAAATTCTAAAATAAGTGTGTGGTGAGTTTTAAAGGGAATCCTTCATGACTGCTGTTAGCTGTCACAGACGAGGCTCCCAGTTATTGCTGGAGGGTTACTGAAACCTAAATACAAAAGGGGTGCTAGGACTGACATGTCACTGCACACAATGCTGCTCAAGAGAAGGGTAATTGCAGCCTCCAGCACTAAAACCTCATCTGTGACAGACACAACTGACAGGTTCTCTTTAAAATGAAGGTGGAATATAGTAGGAATAATATTTTCCTGCACATGGGCGACTTCCTCTCCACAAATAGTCACCGATAAGCCTCATTTACTGTAATTTAGAGCTGTACGGCAAATATACAGAAATGTCCAACATCTAATTTTCTGTGCAGATATAATTACGTAAACGTGTACATGGATGTTATTAGCAAAACATTTATATAAACATTTTATTAATACTGGTCCTTTAAAGGGGTCTCCCACTTTCAACTAGTCTAGTGGATATGGTTCTGCTTGCTGCTGCTTTTATTTATTTTTTTGGTGCCACAAACCAACCCTGGTCTCGGGAATCCCTTTGTTTTCAAATGTTTTCCAATACAGGGCTTTGTAACACACAGAAAATCCTATCAATTCCAAGCGTAGTAAGTGTCTGCGCTGATTAGAGATTCTATTGGTCATTCATGGGTTTTCCTAAAACGTTGGAACCTTGTATAGGTCTGTATAGGTAATGGTTCCTCAGCCAAACTGCAACAAAACATATTACAACTTCTGCCAGAGCATTTAGCGCACACATTACAAAATGTTTACAGAAAACATAAAATCATGCAGAAAAAAAAAAAAATTGAGTTCCAGACAGCAATTTTCTAAAGCAAACCTAGAGAAAACTTCTGATCAGCTGCTACAGGCAACACCCCGTCACTACAGTTTCATAAATAGCCCTCCCAGGACGTTGTGTAGTAAAGAGAATTGCTATGTGTTCTCCGTATCAGCCAGACTCTCCATTTCCTAACCTGGACTAAAACCTTAAAAAGGGAAAATCTGGCAGCTAAAGGAACTTTTTCTTCGTTATGAACTTGTAAAAGTTAGGCCCACCATGAGGCAATACCGATCATGTCAATGGTTCTGTATGAATCAAGGACAGTATAGTCATAAATACTGGTCGAGTCCACAAAATGAATGTCTTGACTTCATGCATATGAACTTTGTACTAGTTATCCACTTGCAAGGCTGTCAGGACCTTTCAGAACTAGCACATATTAGAGATATCCTTTGGGTTCTGACCAGAGACGGTGCTGGTACAAAAGCCAGGCCTCGGCATAGCCCCATGCAGCCTGGTCTCCTGTATAATAAAGTCTTGGCAATAACTGCTTCAAACAGGACAACGTAGACATACTTTAAAAGGGGGTTATTGCATTGTAAAAGTTGGATGCAGACCAAAACACTTAAGTCGAGAAGATAAAATAAGGTTTAAGTAAAAAGTTGCTATGCAATAAAAGTCCATGTGTAAAAGGGTGATTATGTTGCATTAATGCACTATGAGGATATTAAGGCAACAGTTATCTTTTCATGGTGCTTCTGAGGCAATCTTGGCAGTGCAGGGAAACACTGCTCTCTGGACGTTTTGCATGAAGGCTCGTGGCACCAGGATCCATGGTATTCCAGCACATTGTGTGCAGCAGGCTGCCTGTGTGGAGGAAGAAAAGGGCAGTTTATTTGACCACATAAATGCTTGCTATTCAAGAAATCAAAGTGCATCTAAAAGACATGTTTTCTACTACTAGATGGAATGGAAGAAGTGTTAAAACCCCTCTCAGGTTTTCCCTGTTGTCAGAATCACTTAATGGCCCCCTCAATTGGTAGTTTGAACACTTTCATCTGGATAGAAAGTGATGTAAAATCCCAAATTCTACAATAGTCAGTTCTTATATCAGTTTTATTTGTATATACAGTTGTTTGCCTGGAGGTCAGTTTTAAATATGTGTATTAAAGTTACTAAGGGGTTAAGCAGAGTGGGAAAGGAAGGTGTGATTGGGACAGCCACAAAAACCTGACAGATACCCCCCAAAACCACTCTCATGCCTAAAAATTGGTTTTGACAGGAGGTGAGCTTTAACGAAACTAAAAAAATAAAATGATGCCGGCCATAACCTGAACAGATTTATTTTTGTAAGAAACCCAAAAAAGCTTTAACAGATTTAGTAGTGTCATACTATAAAACCATATAACCAATTCCTGCATTGATTGGTAGATGACTATAGGGTTTATTTACTAAAGCTGGAGAGTGCAAAATCAGGCTCACTTCTAACCTCAGCTTGTTCAATTAAGCTTTGGCAATAAAACCCGGAAGCCGATTGGGTTCTATGCAGAAGTGAGCCTGATTTTGCACTCTCCAGCTTTAGTAAATAAACTCCTATATCTCATATTTGAGCATTCATATTAATTATTACAGCAGACAGCCATTTGTCTGTAACTCATCTCTCAGATATACACTATAACTAGTGTAGGAAACATGAAAGCCATTTTATATCTTGGCCAGGTAAACTTGTCATTGTGAAAATTATGTCACTGCCCAAGATTCTTTATGTATTCTGCACAGTTTTTGTCCTAGTCCCAATGCCCTAAACACGTTTATACTGAAAAACAGAGTCAATTGAAATCTTTCATATAGGCACAGGAGTAATGGAGGTGTGAGGGCCTCTAATATCCTGTGTTGTTATAAAGTACTATATTGATTGAAATACTGCTGAAACCCATATAGTCCATATAAGGGCTCAAATAGAAAGACTTAGTTAGACTTAACGGTGATGGTATTTCAAAGAGCCTTTCAGGACAACCTTGGCGAGAGCGCAGCTCCGCCCATTTTCCAGGAAACACATGCAGCCTTTAAATCCCTCCTCTTTCCCCATGGCTTCAGTTATTGTGTGGTCTCCGACATACTGGAAAACCACCAAACAACCATGATAGACACTTAAAACCACTTCTAAGATAAACAAGGAAAAAAAAAAAAAAAGAAGATAAACAAGGGAGGGAAGTAGCGGTTGTCCTTAAAGGCTCTTAGAAATACCGTCACCGATATGTCTAACCAAGTCTTTTTCAAATCGCCTTTCAGGACAACCTTGGAGAGGATAACCGAGAAGCTTACCCTAGGGTGGGACTATTGCCTGCAGTACCTTCCTGCCGAAGGCTTGATCTGTGGCGGACAATAAGTGCAACCTATAATGTCGGAGAAATGTCGAGTATGTTAGAACAGAGTGGCAGCCTTGCAAATTTGTTCAGGCGTAGCACCAGCCCTTTCGGCCCAGGAAACTGACGTTGATTTCTTAGAATGAGCAGCAATACCTGAGGGGGGTATTCCTCCCTTGGCCTTGTAGGCCTGCGTGATTCCAAGTTCTAAGCCATCTGCTCAGCGTGCTTTTGGAAGCTTTCTCCCCTTTACGTGAGCTTGAGCATTTCACAAAGAGCGTTTGACCATTTGAATTCTTTAGTGACTGTTAGAAAGTGTAACAAACATCTCCTCACGTCCAGTGTGTGAGAAGCTTCTTCTCCTGGATTGGCAGGAGCTGAAGAGAAAGTGGGCAGGACTATTTCCTGTGAGCGGTGAAAGGTCGATGAAACCTTGGGGAGGAACGCTGGGTCTGTTTGAAGGATCACGCTGTCTGAAAAGACCTTCAGAAAAGGTTCTGTGACTGCCAGGGCCTGAAGTTCGCTGACTCTTCTTGCCGACGTGATGGCTACCAAAAAAATTGTTCCGTGAGACCCTGTAAAACGACAGACAAATCCCAACTGGGAAAAACGTTGAGGGCTACTGGCCTATTTCGGGCAAGTGCCCTAAAAAAAAAAAAATCTTGAAATGAAGACTTCTCTGGATAGAGTCCTCTCAAAAAAACACTGATGGAGCCGCCACCTGGGTTTTCAGGGTGCTGGCTGCCAGCCCCTTCTCCATTCCATTATGGAGAAATTCTAAGACTGATGCTAAACGTTTGACCTGGAGGCCCTCAGAAGTGCACCAGAAATTAATTTTTTTCCAAACTTTCAGGTATATGGCCGAGTTACCTCTTTTCTAATGGAAAGTAGGGTCTTCACTAATTTATTGGACAGTCCCTTTGGCTTTCAGGAGGTCTTCCTCAGAAACCAAGCAGTTGGATGTAGTCAGTCTGCTTCCGGATGATTCACCGACCCCTGGGTCAGCAGGTTCTTTCTGTGCGGCAGTTTCCATGGAGGTTCTGTGGCTAGGTTTAGTAGTGTCGTGAACCAGGGCCTTTTTGGCCAGAAGGGAGTAACCAGGATCAGATTGGTATTTTCCTCCGAACCAGTGGTATCAGGGGGGGAAAGGCGCAGCACAGCTGGTAATGCCACGGATGGGCGAGAGCATCTATGCCTACTGCCTGGTCTTCTCGGTGGAGAGAGAAGAACTTCTGTACTTTCGAGTTCTGTTGGCTGGCGAACAGATCTATTTGAGGTTGCCCCCAAGCTTCGGAGATCATCAAGAAAACTTCTTGGTTCAGACTACACTCTGCTTCCACCAGCCTCCTTTGGCTTAGTGTTTTTTGGACAGTTTTTTTCTCATGCTCTGCTACACTCTGCTTCCACCAGCCTCCTTTGGCTTAGTAGGTCTGCTAGCAAATTCTGGGATCCCTTTAGATGGACTGCTCTAGGAGCCCTCTGCTCCTGGTTCCTCCTTGTTTCAACACATAAGCCACTGCAATTGTATTGTCTGAGAGAACCTGAACGTGTTGTCCCCTTACCACTTGTTGAAAAGCTAGGAGACCGAGAAAAATCGCCTTCAGTTCCTGACAATTTGAGGACTTTCGGGCTTCCGCTTTGGATCAGGGCCCCTGAGAGGTTTGACTGTCCAGGTGGGCTCCCCAGCCTCAAGAAAAAGTGTCTGTTGATAGACATTTGTCTATGGGAAAGACCTTTTGCCAGGTAGTTGAATTCCTCCACCACCAGAGCGCCCGCTTTACGTTTGAGGTAAGTTTGATCTGTTTTTCTAGCGGGTATTGATCTGGAGGGGTCTGGAATGTAATCTGGCCCACTGAATAGCTGGAATCGATGCCGTGAGAAGGCCTAAGACTGCCATGACTGATCTGACACTGAGAGATTGGTCTGAACCGGTCTCACCGCAGAGTGGATCTTCTTCTGTGGCAGAAAAACATTTTGAAGCACAGAGTTTATGGTATAGCCCAGGAACTTCATCTCCTGCGTGGGCTCTATATTTGATTTCTCTAGATTCAAGATCCACCCTGGGAGGTGAGCCTGTGACACCTGGAGATTTGTCAATACTTGCTCTTTGGAGTCTGCGAAAAACAGGTCGTCCGGATATGGGATGACTGAAATCCCTCTCAGCTTCAGAGGTTCCAGAGCTTCCGCCATTATCTTTGTAAAGCTTCTGGGGGAGGACGAAAGTCTGAACGGCATAGCTCTGAATTGGAAATGCCAGACTGAGGCCCCCAAGTTGAGGGCCAGACATAGAAAAGCATTGAGAAGCCTGAGTTATTGGGACATGTAAATAGGAGTCCCTTAGATCTAGGGATGCCATGAAACAGTCTGGAGTCAGTAATTTCGTGATTGAATGGATCGTGTTCATCCTGAAATGTTTGCAGCGGATCGATCTGTTAGGAATCTTTAAGTTCAGAATCAACCGATACTTCCCCGAAGGCTTCACCACGAAGTGTTGGGAATAGAAGCCTCGGCCTTCCTGACTTTTAGGTACCTGGATGATCACTTCTTGTTGAATCAGATCCTGCAGCAGGCTCATCATTGCAGAAGCTTTTTCCTGATCCCTTGGCAGGGCCGTAAGATAGAATCTGCTCAGGGGTGGCTCTGAAAACTCCAGACTGTATCCCTGGGAGATGACGTTTTTCACAAACAGGCTTGCAGTTGTTTTGTTCCACTGTAGTTGAAAGGCAGACAAACTTCCCCCTACTGGGGTAAGACTGTCATTTGTTTTTAGGAGGCTGGTCTGGGGGAGATCTGAAGAGAACTCCTCTGCTTTCCTTACCCCTTTAGGAGACCCAGCGGCTCTTGTGGTCTTGATCCCTATTTTTGTGGGGCTGAACAGCACACAAAATATTTTTAATTGGTCGTTTCTTCTTGGAAAGGAAAGCCTTTTTCTTGTCGGCTGTCCTGTCCAAGACTGTTTCAAGGTCCGGACCAAAAAGATGATCACACGAGAAAGGTAAGCCGCACAGCTTAATCTTGGAAGCTGTGTCACCAGACCAGCACGTCTGGCTGAATTCACCAGTGTGGATGACCTTGCTGACATCTTAACTGATTCAGCAGATGCATCAGCCATGTACTTTACTTCCTTTAGTATCAAATGGAAAGGACTCTAAAAGATCTTTCCGTGATGTGGCTTTTCAGCTTCTCTACCCAGCATTCAAGGTTCCTTGCAACAACTGTGGAAGCCATAGCGGGTTTGAGCCTGGCTGATGTGGAATCCCATGCTTTTTTTCAGGAGGGAGTCAGCTCTTTTATCCATCGCATCCTTCAGCACCCTTATGTCCTTGAATGCTAGGTCTGTGTGTCGGGAAACCTGCGAGAAAGCAGCATCTACCCGTGGTTCCTGATTCCATACCTTCTCCTAAGGGTCTTGGAAAAGGAGGGGCCTCTCTCAGGGTCCATCCATTCCTTCTTTACCATCTTTACCTTCTTTACCATCTCCGAGAGGATTCTATGGACTGGGAATACTCTGTGTTTAGTGTCATCCAGTCCTTGGTACTCTTGGTACAGCTCCTCCTGGATTTCGAGAGTAGTGTAGATCGCTCTCAAAAGTTCGTCCACTTCCTCCAAAGATAGCTTGTACCTAAAGGCTCAGCTATCGTCTTCCTCCTCCTCGTAGTCCTCCACTATTATATTTAGTAGTTTACTTATCTCTAATTATAATAATCCTATACCAATAAGCACCATTTCATCTATGAAACGTAAACTGTAACTTTGTAAATTTAACGGCTTTTGGACATTGGGATTGTTGAATTCCCCATTACATACAGGATTTGCAATGTTCTTTCTTTTTTTTTTACTATAATAAAAATGTAAAATTAAAAAAAAATTGTGTTACCCTTTACCAAGTTTGAGGACTGGCTGCAGCAATGATCAGCTCTCCACACACACAGATACATGGTTCCTAGTTTCTTCTAAAGAACAGAGACAGGAAAACATTTGAAAAAAATCACCAATACACTACAGAAACCAGACACTGCAATTATGTATGAATTATATCAAACAGTATGTCACCATTGTCAGACCCCTTAAAAAAATCCTGAGAACATCATACACATATCAACAACTATATTTTGCCTTCCCTAGGATTCTGGGAAACAAATTTGTGAGAAAGAAGATGTGGCTGAATCTTCCACTATATTCATACTACCTGACTAATTGTAGCTTTCAAGCAGCTCTGGACATTAACTGAATTTATTATAAAGAATATCAGATTTGTTGAGTGCATTTCTGTGGTTTTAGGAAATGATGCCTGATTCAGTGTGAAGTGTCGTACAACGCTTTTGTTGTCACAACCATCGGTACCATTGTCGTCCAGGTCACAATACCTGGATACTTTAATATAAGGGAAACTGTGTCAAAACAAATCCTGTGCAGTAATTAGGCAATACTTAACACAGGCCATGTATGAAGTCTGGAGAAAGGCAAAACGCACTGTAATAAAAGCGGAGTACATGTGAGAGTCACTAATCCGACTTTAGTAAATGGAAATCTGGTTATAGGATATTACATTTTATAAGGTTGGTAAGTAGGGCTTGTTGTGTTTGTCTAGCTTATAAGAACTAGATTTCAAGTGTTAATTTGAAGTAGAAAATTACAGGAATGTTTTTCATTCCTTCGGTCTATATGCACAAATCCTATTGTCTTTCAGTTAATCCAATTAATCTGGCACAGCCATCATGCCTATATTTAAAGGGAATCTCTCCATGTTAAAGTGATTGTAAAGTCTCGTTTTTTTTTTTTCTTTTTAATATAACAAACATGTTATACTTACCTGCTCTGTGCAATGGATTTGCACAAAGCAGACTGGATCATCCTCCTCTCGGGTCCCTCTTCTCTGCTCTTGGCCCCTCCCTCCGGTCAAGTGCCCCCACAGCAAGCAGCTGGCTATGGGGCACCCGAGCCAAGTCACAGCTCCCTGTGTCCATTCAGACATGGAGCAACGACCTGGCCCTGCCCCCTCTCTCCTGATTGGCTGACTTTGATTGACAGAAGCAGGAGCCATTGGCGCCACTACTGTATCTCAGCCAATTAGTAGGGAGAGTCTTGGATGGCCGAGGCACTTGTTGACATCGATGGACAGAGATGGGGCTCAAGTATTAGGGGGTGCTGGGATGGCTACTGCACACGGAAAGCTTTTTATCTTAATTCATAGAATGTACTAAGATAAAAAAACTTCTGACTTTACAACCCCTTTAAAAGACATCAGAGCGGTCTTTGATGGAATTAGCAATTGTACTACTATGGATCTAAACAGCCTAGTTCTGGGGCAGTGAAGCAGTTCAACTATGCTGGAGAGGTGACTGCTTTGGAACAAGTATACAGCAAAGGTAACCAGTCATGGTAAAAGAGACCAGGACTGCCACTGCCAACCTACTAGTGATGCTGATGCGCTAAACCTTTTAGAGTGCAGCCAAGAATAAGTATCGAAACAGAGTTCTGATTTCAATGAAAGAAGAACTTAGGGATGGTTCACACTAGCCTCTGCAATGCAATGCTACTGAGATCAGAGCAGTGATGATGCACTGAGTTTGACAGATCCCAGCATTTCCTTTTTTTTTTTTAAACCACTTCAGCCCCGGAAGATTTTACCTTCTTCCTGACCAGAGCACTTTTTACAATTTGGCACTGCGTCGATTTAACTGACAATTGCGCGGTCATGCGCCAAAGTACCCAAAGACATTTTGAGTCCTTTTTTTCACGCAAATAGAGCTTTCTTTTGGTGGTATTTGATCACTGCTGCGGTTTTTATTTTTTGCGCTATAAACCAAAAAACAGAGTGACAATTTTGAAAAAAAAAAAAAAAAAAAAAAAAACAATATTTTTTAACTTTTTTGCTATAATATCCCCCAAAATTAAAAAAAAAATAAAAAATTTGCAATAAGAGTATATTGATTGGTTTGCGCAAAAGTTATAGCTTCTACAAACTATGGGAAAGATTTATGGCGTTTTTTTTTTTTTATTACTAGTAATAGCGGTGATCTGCGATTTTTAATCGGTATTGCGACGGATAGATCGGCGACTTCTGACACATTTTTGGGACCATTGACATTTATAGAGCGATCAGTGCTATAAAAATGCACTAATTACTGTATAACTGTGACTGGCAAAGAAGAGGATAACACTAGGGGGCGATCAAGGGGTTAACTGTGTGTACCCTCACTGTGTTCTAACTGTAGGGGGATGGGACTAACTAGGGCAGATGACAGATCGCTGTCCCTACTTTGTAGGAACACACGATCTGTCTTCTCTCCTCTGACAGCACAAGGATTTGTGTGTTTACACACAAATCCCCGTGCTGGCTTTCATGCACACGATCGCGCCGGCCACGTGCATTGGGTCTCCCACTGTGCAGCGGGCACTCGCGTGCCCTCTGGTGGCCCAGGAGAGAAATCCTGCTGCAGTATATCTGCGTGAGCCGGTCGGGAACCGGTTAAGAACTTTATTGAGCTATCACACAGACATCTTATAAAGTTCAACTTGAGGTCAGCAGTGTGAATTTCCTCACACTGTATTGAAAAAAAGTACTGCATGCTGTATTTATTTTCAGCCCATTATGCCTGCACACCACTGCAATGCATTTTGCCTTGTCCATGTGGTGGGACTGCGCTTGGCTAGCCGCCCAACATAGATGGGACTGCGCTGGAATAGCCGCCCAACGCAGTCACACCGCATCTGGTGTGAACCAGTCCTTAGGCTGAAGGTTCAACAAGACAACCAGGCACTAGTATGTGCTTAAAAAAAAAAGTAATCGGGCCATTGGCCATGGCAGAAAACATAACCCCGTGATCATATGTTTCAGTTAAGCTTCCTAGTACAGTTTTGCAGACAAGAAAAAACTTAAATGAGGTATTAAAACCAAATATGCTGCACCAATGCTAAAGATGTAATATACAGGGCTGGCTCTTAAGCAATCATATAATATAATTTGTAATAACAAATATCAGTTTTAAGATATGTTGACTGATCATTATCGAACATCCCCCAAATTAAAAAACTGGCTTCCCAGTTCACCTTTTTGTGTGTGATCTTCACCAGCGCTCCCGTCAGCCCAATGACTGTCACTTCCCAAGAGCCTGTTCTGTGACTCACTCAGCGGCCTGACTGGAAAAGGTTGACTTGGCCCTGCACTGCAAATTAAACAGAAAACATATGTAGATTCAGATTCATAAAACAATTACACATACATCAATGCAATGATAAAGTCCATATAAGGCTCAATTCACGCCCATACATGAGCTCTCATGTATTGACAATGTTAGCATTAAGGCCAAACTCTCTGTCCAACACCAAAACTTTTGGCTGCAGAAGTTGATCAGAATCATTTCCAACATGTCCCTTCAGCAAAAGGTGATTAAATAATCGACTTCTATCGAGCAGGGGAGGCCACATACTGATTGAATTTTATCTCGTCTCTGCTGGATTGGTTGATTATTATTCAGTGTATGGCCAGTTTAAAGCAGAACGTCACTCAAAATGGGAAGCTCAGCTCTTTTTACTCCTCCCGCCTCTATCACATTTGGATGATTTTTTTTCTTTTTTTTGGGGGGGGGGGGGGGGGGGAGCGGGTACCTAGTTTTGATAGATACTTTTTTTCCTGGTGGAGTTGGGCTTAAGTCAGCATTTGGAATGGGCCTTTAAACGTTTATTACCACTTTTGCAGTCAAATTGGGATAAGGCCTATATTATAAATTATACACGTTCAAATTCACATAGCATAATTTAGAAAGAAAAATTTAATTTCTGCTCATCTTTTTACTTGCTGAACAATCCTACCTAGCCTTCCCCTTCTATGCAATGTTAAGGAGGAAACTGATGAGTTATGTTTACCATAACCGACCCTGTCTTTACTGTGCTGGCAGATCTCCTCTATCAGCTGTAAACTAGATGACTGTCCCATCAAACAACAATTTTAAGGCTTGGGTGGCACATTGTATGCTAATGTGCAGTAAAAAAAAAAAAAAGTGGCTAGAAGATGATGTACCTATGATGTATAATGTGTTTTATTTACTGTGTTGCTGGTATACTTTCTGTTATGATATGTCCTGTTTGGATCATTGCCTGCTCTTGACTATGTAAATGGTACTGTTGATTTTCAACCTTGACCGGATATACCACTGGCATCCTGGAGTACCCTCCCGCATAAGAAGCCTTAATATGTGCATTTGACCATACTATATGATGGTCCATATGATCCGGTAAGAGGGCTGAGCACTAGGGTGTCATCTGGTGGTAGAAGCATTGTGAATTTATGGATGTGGGGATAACCTGTCCTCCCCCTTCATTTGAACTTTTTGTGGTGTATGTATGCGTATGTGTATATATATATATATATATATATATATATATATATATATATATATATATATATATATATATATTTTACCTAGCCCCTTTCTCTATGGGGTTTAATGGACTTGGTTCATTTAGTAATGCTTTTTCACTCACTTTCTCACTTTATAAGTTTGATATTATGTTTATTTTGTCAAGTTAAATTTTATCTGTTTTCACAACACTGATTTTTATTTATTAGCGCTGCTTTATACAATTATTACAAAACATGCACTGCTATTTTTCAATTGGAGTTTAAGAGAAAAGGTAGCTTTTTCAGGGTATTGCATAGGCAATTAACATTTCTACATGTCATCTATTTAGAGTTTAGATCCTCTTTAAAGAATCCTAAAAATCAGCTAAAATGCCTAAAACTCAATCAATATCACGTTAACTTAGTATGCCTTATGCACCATTGCAGCGTATTGAAATATTAGACAACACTCTCAGATCCATATCACTGGTTACCCATTTTTCTTCCCTCTATCTTTTATATCCTGCATAGCAAACATATCATTTCTATTAGTAGCATTTTTTTAAATTATGAAGTAGCAAATAAAATTTTACCTGTTAAAAAAATGGTAACGTATCAGAAAATACCTACTGCTTAGCAATGTCAGCTTGAACTGCTGCAACATTTTGCTCTGGGTCTCCAAACACAAGGCGTGTGGGGAAAGAACATCCATCTCCCAGGCTGGAAGGAGAGACAGAAGACAGACTAAAAAAACAGTAGTAGTAGTAGTAATCTCCTGGACATATTGTTTATTTCAAATCAAAGGTTATTTTATTTTTACTGCTTCTATTTTTTTGATTAAAGTTACATCTTCACCAGGTTGCATCCTCAGCTGAGTGGCTTACCTTTTGAATACAGGCAGTAGCCAAAATTTCTTTTCATCCCCAAACACTTCTCTCAAATTCTTGCTGAAGCCGAGAGAAAAGCCATCTTTTTCTGGTCCTGTTCGGAAAGATGGAGCACGGAAAGCCTCTGCAAGGAAAGAAAATGGAAATAAGCAAACACATTAGGGACAAAAACAAAAATTGTACTAGAATCTAATATGTTTAAAAAAATTGTTAAAAACATTCTGGAAATTATTACAGTATACACTTTTTTGTAGTCTGAATATCTTGTTGCATGTCCATTACTGACGTATCTTTGGCATTTACCTTGCCTAAAGAACTGAGGGGAAGTGTTTACACCCAGCTCTACAAACAGTCAAATCAGCAAAGGATTTAAAGGAGATCTCTACCAAGTCTGAACTGAACAACATACTCAGGGAGTTTCTCAAGACTAAGCCCCATAGGTGGGGCAAAACATGTTGGGAGTGTAGCCTGAGGCTGCTTCCCACTATTTTCATGAGAGTTTTGTGTGATATGCGCCTCCCGAGCAGTCTTTTACTTCCTCATTAACATACTCGGGGCACAGGCAGGGCTATATTTAGCATAATGGAACCCACACGCCGATGCATAGGGCAGGGTTAGTACCGAGCTTCAATATTTACATTTTGTCCCATTTCAGCAACTGAACTGTGGGGTGAAAGGGGTACAGCGGAGGTAAAGAAGAGTCATTTTATAGTACAGACTGGTGTGTAAGAGGTATAGGATATTATAGGGATATATCATAAACCAGTGTTGGCACTAGCTACTATTTTTATTCTCATAAGAGAAAACAGTTTATGAACCAAGTCCAAAAAAAATGTAAAATGAAAAGCCTGTGATGTGATCAATACAAGCGAAAAGCTCAAAATCCCCAATTCATCCACCACCATGCTCAAAATTTGGAGGCTCGCAGGATTGTTTAATTACAAGTAGGTCAAGACATGCTTGTTCCCAAAGGATGGGTGTACCATATGTTCTGTCCACCTTCTTTCACACAGATGAATCCTGTGTAGAATTCCCACTTAAAAAGTGTTACTAAACCCAGGACCCTGCATTCACTATATCTGGTCTCCCAGAGTACTCAGAAATGCAATTATTTTAGTAAATATAAACCGTTAAATAACCTTTCCTCATCAACAGTATATAGCAGGCTTGTGACAATCAGTTTCTGGTTAAAGCTTGTAGGAGGAGTTTTCATACTGCACTGGGCTTTCCTATCAGGATCCAAGACCCCTGGATCCTGTCTGGACAGTGCCGATTGGCCCTGTGCTGATCACATGCACTATCCCAAGAAAAAGAAAAAACTCTCTAGCAATACACACCAAACTGAGAATGTGCAGCCTGACTCCAGTAACATGGCCTTTCTATGTTCTGGAGTTAGTGGAAGAAGGGGAGGATCTGTGCGCATACGGCATCAAACAGCCTTTTATACAATGCAGAGAACCCCTTAGGTTCCACAGTGAGTATAACATGCATGCTTTACTGCATATACTGACTGATTTTACTGTTGTGGGTTTGGTAATACTTTAACTTGCTCTGTTTCTTACTTCTATGGCTCCTGCACACTCTCCCTCCAGTTCCCTGCCCATAACTCCGTATGAGCTTTCGGTTAGAAAACTGGAATAAGTGTGAATGGACTATGAGTACGCTGATCAGCACACTCGTAATTAGTGATGCACCGAAATTTTGGCTGCAGAAACATATCGTCTGAAAATGGTGTTATCAGCATTTTACAATAACAGAAAAAGGTGCAGATAATGGCACCGAAAACACACACGATTTTACTGTGCTTGTGGTGTGTTTTTCATAGGTCTTGCGACTCAAAAACCGCATCAAATACATAACTCAGGTGCGTTATTGATACGTTCTTGCTGCGTTTTCAATGCATTTCAACTGGGAGGTGTTTTTGGGTGCGTTTTTTTACCTGACCAAACATGCAGCACGCAAGATTTTTTACACTACAGTGGAAGCACAACGGACCAGTGTAAAGACATACATAGAATTTAAAGTGATACATTTTTCTTGAGCTTTTCTTTCGCTAAAGGTGCCGATAATGGCCGACACTAAATTCATATTCATTTAACTTCATATTAATTAAAAAGTCAAATATAATACAATAATATATAAAAAAACATATATATATCCTGCATTTTTGGTTTCGGCACCAAAAATGTTCCCATTCGGTGCGCCTCTACTCGTAATCCATTCAGAAGAACCTCACCCACTGATATTGTGGGGAGGGAATGGCTCAGGGGGTGAGGAAGGGGTGTTGCTACATGTTCCTATTATCATGTGATTGTTTATCAATAATGGATTGTCACAAATACTGAGTAAGGCTGGGTTCACACTGCTTTGACATGAAAGCCCTACGACTTCTGATCAGATTTTACCCTGTAACATCGGTCAGACTTTAATGAACAGGATCCAACTGGAGATGGTCTGCTATGGATTTGGTTTTTTTTTATACATTTGCAGTGCTAACATTGCCTCTGAGCACAAGTCGCATGTCACAAGTCTGATCAGTTAAGATGCTGATCCAACTTGGATACGACTTCAATGATATTTAATGGGCTGAAATCAGACTAAAGTCGGACCAAAGTCGTGCAGGAACCTTTTCCAAAGTCAGACTGACACAAGTCGGACCAGTTAAGACGGCTCTCTTAAAGAATCATTGATTTATACATGTCAAGTGACCTGTGCTCTCAAAGTCGGAGCGTATGTCTTACCAGTGTGAACCGGGCCTAACTGTGCTATCCCTCAGATGTTGTATAAACATTAAAAAAAAAAAAAGGATATGTAGCATTAATGCGTTACCTATAGTTGACCTGTTTTTCGAAACCAGCCAGCAGTGATAGCTGAACAAGGACAGTATGCTGATGAAGAACATAGCCGATACGAAGAACAAGAAAAGGACGTGGAACTTTGCACGTGTGTCTGGTAACTCATTCTATAAAAAGAAGGTAGTATTATTGAAAATGAAAGGCAGTGAGGAATTCAGTTTGCTGAATATTAAAAAAATGTATGAGCATGGCTTTCACACACATATAGATGGCACACATTCAAATATTACTTTAAAGGGGCAGTTTTTTTACATGTACACAATCATATTCCCTAATCTGCTTCCTTTAATATTTAATAGCTCACAGTATCTAACATAGAAATAACAATCGGGACCCAAGAAGATGCAAAAAGCACCCATTTGGATACATTCCTTTTTTGCCAGATTGCTAAAGTGGGGTATGAGTAAAAATATTTAGGAATATACATTTCCAATTTCTTATAATCTGTACCACTTAAAGCGGTTCTGCACCCATCCCATCCTCTTGCTCTCTATCGCTTCTCTAGCATGTTAGATGACAGAGTTCAATTCTGCATCTTTTAAGCGTACCTTTAATGCTGCCTTCATCTGTGTTGTTCTCCATGCGGCGGTGGGCGGGCTCTGAGCGGGGATCGCGCCATTTCCTTGTGAATTCGCTGTGTCTCCTGGGATCTCGTGTAATTAATCCCAGGAGACATTGCGGAGGTCAGACGCGAAATCTCGCGTGATTTCGATGGCGCCGCTCGTAGCTGTGAAGCCACTGAGCATGTGCGGGAACCGGCAATGAATGCTGGTACGGCAAAACTAAGGGAACAAGGAAGTGTTTGCTTGTGGGCTTCAAATGCCCACAAGCAAAATGACATCGGTCAGGAGATTTTTTTTGTAACAAATCTTTACACAGAAAAACGGATGGAGAAACGATGCAGCACTGAAAGAAGTTTATTATAAGATTAATACTTTTCAGATAGATCATAAATTTTTTTTTTTGAGTTTGTTAGTGCAGAACCGCTTTAAGACTAACTCTGGTTTAAAGGAGAAACAAAACCTGATAAAAAAATGAAATATAATATATTACAGTGTATGTATCTTCTCAGGAAAGAAGAGGAAATTTTGTGCAAGATCTGACATCCTGAAAATGTATGCGTGCCCTCCCCTCCACTATATCAGTCCAGTGTCAGCAATGAAAAACTGGGGAAAACACAGACTTTTCTTGCCTTGCGCAAACCTGCTTAACCTGACAAGTTCATGCTTTAAACTTGCTCAAGCTGGGGAGAAGGCAAGAGCTCATAGAGGTCCTGTATGTTCCCACATATATCCATAATGGGCCCACTCAGACCTTTTGTGCTTTATTATAGTGCAAATGAGGTGTCATCAGAAGAATAAGGTTTACCACCATCCCTAATAACTGTACAAGAGCAAACAAAATCCCCCCTGGGACTTTGAACACAATTTTAGTATGTAAAAAAAAAAAAAAAATGAACTATTTTTTACAGTATTAAAAAAAAATGACACAATAAAAGCAACTATATGGCTTTGAAGATATGGAACCAATGGTATATATCTTAATGAACCATGCATAGAATATTATGGTTAATCCATATCCTCTCCATCACATGCGACAAGGCCTCTAAAAGGGCCCAGTGGGCAGAGGAGTATCCAACACATTTCAGACTTTTTCTTTCTTCAGGGGTGTAGTGCGGAAAAGCATATTTATGGAAACAAAAAAACCATATGAAACACACCAAGAATATAATAGATGGCGTCACTTGGGTGTAGTAACCTATGCCAGCGGGTCATGAAGGACGGGACAAGAATAGTGCCCACTCACCAAGTATAACATCTCCAAATAGAGGAGAAATGACAACAAAATGCTTGAAATAACCATAGTTTGTAGAAAAAAAAAAAACACAATCTGGCTCCTCCAAAAAAATCACAATCACAAAATGGCCATCAAAGTACAAAAGCAAGGAGGAAACAAAGGTCTCCCCAAGTGGAGCCTACAGCATAAAAATGCCAACTGCAGATGCTTCTGACTTCGCTGACTTTTTAATATGCATGCTCTTTCCTGGTCAGTGTCTAAAGCTGGTCATACATATTATAATACTATAGCAACCTCACAGGCTGAAAAGGACAAATCACTTGATTTCTCCCTCCACTCCAATTGGATGCAGGAGATGTTAAATTGAATTTTTTTCATCTGGCTCCTTTGAGCCATATGGTGCCGACAAGACCACCCATGGAAATAATTTTGGCCAATTTAGCAGGAAGCCAGAGACAGCCAAGGCAAATCGTATTTTTAGAATCGTCTCAGCAATGGCAACTTTTGTATTTCTATTACTTTAAAACTTCTTCATAAATTGGTCTGAATAAGTATGATAAAAGGACTCAATTTTCCAGAGCACTGCCCTTTAAACGGACAATTTGACATGTAAAACGATTATAAATGCATTGTCATATGGGTTACACTCTGGCCCCAGCCTTTCAGTCTAATATCGAAACCAGTATTTGGGGCCACATGCAACCTTAAGGGTGGAAGAGGGGGATTTCCAGTGGAATAGCTGCCTGTGTGTAGATCAGTCTTGTGAAACACCACAGTACAAAAGTCCCTTTAGAACACTAAAGTTCAAGTGTAGGCACCTGTCTGAGTATAAGAGATCAATCACAAATTTAGGAGACGTTTGTATGCATGTGCTGAACCTTAAGTTTGGGTTAGGTTAACAAAAACTATGGCTAATCATATGCTTTATCAAAACCGTCCGATATTTGCTTTCCAACATACTTTGGCTACTTCAAAATGTACTTCAATTATAATTTCCTACATTATGTCACAGTGGTGCAGCTTTTGTACCCAGTCTGACAACTTGAGCAAAGAGGAATGGCCTGCTCAATAATAAAACATTACTACTATGCCTTTCATATGTGTACAAGTATTAAATGTTATTGCATGTACAAGGGGATGCTATTGTAAGGCTGGAAGGGTATTGGGTACAAACTCTATAGGTCAGGTGAAGCTGCAAACAAGGTGCAGATCCATAGAAACAGATCAGTACTAATCAGAAAACCAGCCACCATCATAGAGAAGGACAGTAGCAGTTGGCTTGATTACACACTCACCAATAGCGATCACAAAAAAAAAAAATGTTTTCTACCAACATAACCAATTCCAAGTTAGTGTAGAAGTTTAAGCAGTAGGACCTAACTTCCTTCTTTGAGTGACACCTGTCAAATAGACAGGAAATAAAGAGCCATGGGGAAAAACAATAAAAGTTTGACAGGGGCTCAAATGCTTACTTTTCACATCCAGGAAAATAAAAATAAAATGTTGACTGAAATTTGAATTTAATTGAATTTTGAAGGATACAAATTATGTATACGCATTTGCAAAAATATATAGCTATATTTGGTCTACAAACTGCAGACACTGGGAAACCCCAGATATATGCACAATGCCCATCAATGCTGCAATTTGAATTTTATCACAGCGACTATCTATTCACATAAACATATCAAGTACATAGAACAAATTCTACGACTACGACAACTTCCCCATTTTCAAATACCCCAAGTTGTCTGCTTGATACTCCCAAAAAGAGGGAAGCTTTGCTTGACTAACACAAGTCAATAAAGATGGTAAAGAGTCTGTGGGAGTATTTGAGAAAGGAATTCATGGATCTATCTAGACAGGAAATCATCAATCAGGACTGAACTGAGTAACACCTAGAAAATGACAGATTGGTATGGAAAGGTTTTTAAAGTGTATTGCTGCCCAAATACAGTGAAGGTAGCTATTAAGTAGTGAGCTATCATTTCACAAACATATTGAAATTAGCTGGCTTATTCCGTAAGCAATGGTAATATGCAAAAAATAGGAAATTATAGCACCAATCAAAAATACATTTTAATTGGTTTCTATGGGTCAATACAGTTTGCACATCATCACTGTGGTTTAAGACTGTCCCATTTAATAAGACAATAAATGGCAATAGCTTATACTTAAATGATAAACTTATTCAGCCCCAAAACGGTCTGTCACCACAGCAAATGAGTAGGACTGGCCTTACATTATATACTTTTCTTTAGATTCACCAAAAGCATATAAAATGAGGTCAAACCTAAATACTTGCAATTTGTATGCAATCAGGCAGACCCTTGCACTACATAGATGAAGGTAAATGTAAAGAAAATTTAAGAAAATGTTATAATGCATGGGCACCTTAAAGTAGAACTATAGGCAAAACTTTTTTTTTTTTAATTTTGGATAGCGCAAGAGAAGGTTATAACCCCTGTCAGATTTTTTTTTCAGCATGTGTCCAATTTTTGAGATTTCCCTTCACTTCCTGCCCATAGCCAAACAGGAAGTGAGAGGAAATCCCTGCAAATTAAGGGAATTATTTGGGGACCTCCCCAGGTCACCAGAACTAGTGCCCCCATTGGAAGATTTACCCTTTATTACTTTTCTGAGGACAACCCAACATTTGGGATTTTATTTGACTTTCAATGACAATGATAAACAGGACAAATAGAAAGGGTGAATCTCTCTAATGGGGACACAGACAATAAAAACTGACAGGTGTTCTAGTCTCTCTGTACTCTACCCAAAACTAAGAAAAAAATGTTTTGCCTTTAGTTATACTTTAACATATACACTTTAAGAACTACTTGCAGGATATTGGATGGACAATTAATAAATCATTGGCTGGATATTTTACCTGGGGACAAGACTCTTCATATTTGCTGCGGCAAAGCTTTACGCAAACAGAGACAATTAATTAGACATTTTAATGGTTTGATCAGCAGATTGCAGTATGAGGAGGGATGTATGGAAGAGGTAAATGTGATACAAGATTTATGAATTCCACATTTGCTGCTAGGGGCTTCCAGTACACATTGCAGATGCAGCAATTATATTTCCCACTATCCTATAAGTAGGGAATAATTCATTTTTTGGATTTGCTAAAGAAGGACATATTGGGATGAAAACTATTTCCAAATCCCTGTTTTGTCAGTTGAATAAAAATAGTGAAAAAAAATGGAAAGATCACAAGGAAACCAACAAAGCTGATATAGGTCACTATGCAATCCTTTTTCTATAAGATTAAGCTGAATTGTGACTGGCCATCTGGGGCCTAAGGAAAGGAGTGTGTTGACAAACATTACAGCTTTCTGAAACCTAAAGCTGGGTACATACAGACAGCAGGGTTAGACTCGCTAGAAAACCCTTCTTCAATCAGTGGCTGCAGACAATCGGCAGTGTGTTCTGACAGCAGAGTCCCCACTGTCGGAATGCAATGTCCCAGAGAGGGGGAGAGCGGGCGATTCTGGCATCCACCTACCTTGTTAGATGAATGAATCTGTACATTGTTTTTCATTCAACCCACTGGCTGAATGGAAAAAAAAAAAAAAAAAAACTATCGTGTGTACCCCGAATATTGGCAAATAGGGATGAGCTCCGGCGTGTTCGCATGCTCCACGCGCAGAGCCCGCCAGGAATTCGGCGCATCGCTGCGCTAATCACAGGCAGTGAGACATTGCCCCAATGCAGGGCTGCAGAGATTGGACTTCCTGGTGGGCGCTCTGCACGTGGAGCATGCGAACACGCCGGAGCTCATCCTTATTGGCAAACTTCTACCAATCAGAAGTTTGCATCTGGTTGGTAAATTATAAACAAAACAGACAACTGTTAAGCTGGCCATACATGGTTCTGTTTTTTTCATTCAGCCAGCTGACTAACCACAAAAAACTGAACAGATTCCCCCATCCTCACACTCAAGGTAGATGAGGGAATCCTCCTTGCTATGTTTTTGTACTTTGACAGGGAGACTTCCCAGCCGTCAGAATACACTGATCACCACTGCAGCCGATTGGCTGCATACTCTGAATGAAGAAAATTTTTACAAGTCGGGAAAAAATTTGAGAAATTGATAGACCAACTTGTCATGAACGGAAATGGCCTGGATTGAAATTTGGCTGGTTGCTAAACTGAATATAGATCCAGGTATGGACAGTATTTAGCAGGCTAAAAATTTGGAAATTTTAATTCATTTTTTTGAGGAACTTGGTCCTGTAATGAGCTGTTCTATGTTATACCAAATGGTTTATCTATTGTGCCTGGTAGGAAAATATACATCTGTAAGGTCAGATAGGTGATGAGAGATGGTGTGAAAGCACAAAACATCAGCCTTTACTAAAAATACATGACAAGTAAAAAGACAAAGCAGGATATATAGCATTAAAAGCAAGTTGTGATTATTATATCATAAAGGTATGCCTTCTTAAAAAAAATAAAATTAAAAAAAAAACTCTTTAGATGGTGTAATAGCAATGGAAAAGGTTCTAGCCCTTAAAGCCCTACACAGAGCGCTATTCACTTTTCCGCAATTAGGCAAGTAAAACCCCCAATTTCAAAAAAGTTTCAACGGTGTGTAAAATCTACAAATGATTTGCAAATCTCAAACACAAAATAGAAAAAAGAAAACCTAGCAAATGTTTAAACTGAGAAAATGTACAATTTTTTGGGGGACAGGGCAACAAAAAGCAGGCAAAGTGGTACTAGCAAGGAAGAGCTGAAATAACATTTTGCAATTAACAAGAGGTCAGTAACATGACTGGATATAAAAAGGGCATCTCAGAGGGTCTCAGTAGTAAAGATGGGTAGAGGTTCACTAATCTGAACAGATGCATCTAAAAATTGGGGAACATTATCCTGAAAGTGTTGAACAAAGTAAAATTGCAAAGACTTTAAAGTGTCACTAAATTCACATCATAAAAAAAATACCAATAAATGGTGTATTACATAGTTAGGTTGAAAAAAGACAAGTCCATCCAGTTCAACCACAAATAAAAAAAAACAAACATGTTGTTCATACATACATACTCACTCAGTCACTATGCGATTTGTTTTCTGTATTCTGCAAAAGAACTGGTTGATCCTGCTGCTCTCCACCTTCTGTTTATGTCCCCAATTATGTCTGCACATGCTCAGTTTTCAGTGAGTTTCTATGCTGAGCATTTCCTCCCTATCACATCTGAGCAGCCCATGTGACTATAAATCATACATGTGGGTGTTTACACAATGGTAAATGACAGCCCACTCCCTCCCTCCTCCATGCCCATTAACCAGCTAAACACAATGAGGGTAGGATATTACATGTAGATTAATGGAGGCTTCACATCCCTCTTATTCTAAGACACAGGCTGGAGGAGCGTGACACAGCCTGTGACTGGCAGAATTACGCCCACACCATGTTATTTCCACAAAATAATAAAGATATGATTTCAAGTATATATTTGTATGACAATTTAAAAAACAGTTTATTGATTATATATATATATATATATATATATATATATATATATATATATATATATATATATATATATATATATTTTTTTTTTTTCTTCTAAATCTGTATTCCTGTTAAGGCTAAGGCTGTTTTTTTTTTTTTGAACATGTGACCAGCAGCAGAGTACTAGAAGCTCCTCCTGCTTATGCTTCCCTGAAGACAGGGTGGGAAAGAGTTGGGTCATGTAACAGCTGTAAATCGATTAGGAAAAAAGTACTTTGATTTAATTAAAATAATTACAGTGCCATCATCTACATACAGAAATAGAAGAGACAATGTCAATTAAACAGTGTGGATTTAGTATCACTTTAAATAGATCATCATTTACAGTGGGCAAAATAATTATTTCATCCCCTGCGGATTTTGTAAGTTTGCCCACTTACAAATAGATGGAGGGTCTATAATTTTTATCATAGGTGTATTTTAAATAATAAAGACAGAATATAAACCAAAAATCCAGAAAAAAACACATGATACAAATGGTATAAATTGAGTTGCAGTGTAGTGAGTAAAATAAGTATTTGATCCCCAAGTAAAATAAGACTTAGTACTTGGTGGAGAAACCTTGTTGGCAAGCACAGAGGTAAGACATGTCTTTTAGTTGGTGACCAGGTTTGCCCACATCTCAGGAGTGATTTTGGTCCTCTCTTTACAGATCTGTTCAAAATCATTATTGTTTCTTGGCTGTTTATTGGCAACTCAAACTTTCAGCTTCCTCCATAAATTTTCTATAGGATTAAGGTCTGGAAACTGACTAGGTCACTACATGATCCTAATGTGCTTCTTCTTGAGCCACTTTGTTGCCTTGGTGGTATGTTTTGGGTCATTACCATGCTGGAAAACCCATCCACAACCCATCTTCAGTGTTTTGGCAGAGGGAAGAAGGTTCTCATCCAAGGTTTTACAATACATGGCCCCGTCCATTGGCCCCTCAATGTGGCAAACTCGGCCTGTACTGTACCTTAATCTCAAGGAGCTCAATTTTGGTCATATCTGACCACAGCACTTTCTCCCAATCTTTCTCTGAATCATATAGATGTTCATCGGCAAACTTCAGACACAGATAGGCCTGTACATGTGCCTTCTTGAGGGGGGGACCTTGTGGTTGCTGCAAGATTTCAATCCATGGCGATGTATTGTGCTACCAATGGTTTGTTTGGTGACTATTGTCCGACTGCCTTGAGATCATTCACAAGCTCCTCCTGTGTAGTTATAGGCTGATTCCTCACTTTTCTCATGATCATCCTTACCCCATGAGGCAAAATCTTGCATTGAGCACTAGGCCGAGGGTGATTGATGACTATTTTGTATTTCTTCGATTTGCAAATAATCACTCCAACAGTTGTCTCCTCCTCTCCAAGCTTCTTGCTGATAGTCTTGTAGCCCATTCCAGCCTTGTGTAGGTCTACAATCTTGTTCTCGACGTCCTCGGACAGCTCTTTGGTCTTGTCCATGATGGTGAGGTTTGAATGGAAGAAATATTCTGTGGCTAGGTTTCTTTTATACACAAGCTTTTTTTTGGAGCACCTTCTTAAATTGACAGGACTAATTTGTGTACCACATGAACACATACTTTAGCCAGTCTGTGGGAGCCAGAATTATTGTTGGTCGGTAGGGGATCAAACACTTATTTTACTCACTGAACTGCAACTCAATTTATAACATTTGTATCATGTTTTTTACACCTATGTGTAAATACACCTTTGATAAAAAATTATAGACCCTTTGCTTCTTTGCAAGTGGTCAAACTTAAAAAATCTGCAGGGGTTTAAATAATTATTTTCTCCACTGTACAGCACAGAATATCAAACAATTCAGAGAGTCTGGTGAATTTGTTGTGCGCAAGGGACAAGACTGAAACACAATATTGAATACCCGGGATCTTTGGGCCCTCAGATGGCACTGCATTAAAACCAGGCATGATTTTGTGATGGACATTACTGCATGGGCTCAGGAATACTTCCAAAATTCGCTGTATCATATGCTCAGGCAAGAATGGAACAACAGTCCTCTCCCAAAACTCCAACTGGTCTCTTCAGTTCCCAGACATTTACAGTGTTGTTAAAATAATAGGGGATTCTATGCTGTGGTAAACATGGCCCTGTTCCAACTTTATTGGAATTCTACTGACAGCTTTTTGTTGCCTTGTTGCAACTTTTTGAGACTTGTTCCTGCCATCAATTTCAAAATTACCTTATTTTTTTCTTAAAATGGTACATCTTCTCAGTTTAAACATTTGACATGTTTTCTATTATGAACAAAATATAGGTTTCTGGGATTTGCAAAACAGAGTATTTGGTTTTTATGTAAATTTTACACAGAGTTCAGCATTTTTGGAATTGGGGTTGTACAAAAGATTTCAAAGCAAAAGCAATTCTTTTTTCTGTCAGTGAATATTTATGAAAACTTCCTGGAAAATTACGCAACATTGGGAGTTAACCCCTTACCGTCCAGAAGCGAATGAAATACTGCAGCACTGTGGCAGCAATGAATAAGCAGTAGAGCAAGGAGTACATGAGAAACAGCAGGAAGAATTTGTAATTGGAAAATCCCACACAGTTATTCACCCTGCATTAAAAAAAGAACAGGTAAAACCAATGCACAGCATATAAAGCACACATAATAAAATCTAAGTAACCGACTGTACATACCAAGGGCAATGATGATCCATCTTCAGCACACACCTGCAAGACACATTTCAAAGTAAGATACCAGAGGCAAAACGCATGCCTTCCCTGAAAATAAACTGTGTGATGGAACATTTTGTTGTTGAGGAATTAAAAGCTACTGAAGTGAAAGGAAAAAAAAAATGTTCTGTATTATCTATGCTTATTGTTAAAGTAGAGGTTGTTCAGAGACTGTGTGGCTTGTATAAGATTTTTGGGTTGTGGGATAACCGCAGGTACAGACAAATAGCACTGGACTCTTCCGGATGCTAAACCGATATCAGAAATCTTCAAACCCGTTATTAAGGCTCACAACTAGTTCATGTTTTGTGTATATCTGCCCAGGCAGCAATGCTAAGACACCAAATTATTTAACCTGCACATATGTGAGGTTACTTGCAATACATGTACTGTTTTTCAAGGGGCTTCGAGGAGTCCAACTCCCCTCTTGTCCAAATTTCTGGATTATCCTCAAAACACATTCCCACATGTCCAGTAAATCCAGTGTTGCTCTTCTGTAAACCGCCACCGCACATTGAGCCTGGTGCCACCTAATTCTTTGCCGACGCCATCGGGAGCCAGCTGGCTCTTCCAGGTTCTTGCATCTGGTCCCCTGATGATGTACCAAGGCATATGAGCAGGGTGTTGATAGCTCATAAGCTTCCTGGAATACATGAAGTGAGTATCCCAGGAGGCTTCAGGCAGCTGCAACGTCATTCTCACCTGAACGATAAAACTGGAAGCGTAGTTTGAGCACTGCAAAAAAGGCATTTCTTCCCCCACCTCCAAAAAAAATAAAAAATAAAATGTAATCTGCGATTTCTTTTAATGAAGTGGAAGGAGCAATATTTTTCAAAGACAAAAACGGGGGTATGATCTATTTTATTGTCCCCTTCAGTCCCATGTATTTTCCAGTTAATTCTGTCAGTCCTCCTGTTGTGACGTCGCTTACTGTACTAGCCCATCAACACCACAGCTTCTGCGTTGTTGGCCCTCGGATTTGTTTATTCTCATTCAGCTTAAGAGTGAGGTTATTACTGCATGCATCATAATACAGGCACTGACACACGGGATTGCTCTTTTGTGTCTCCCAACCTAGATGTAATCCCACACCTTAGATACAGGACAACGTGGCATAGTAATGTCCTTAGAGCCCACCCACTGCCCAGACAGAATATAGAGCTTGTAAGGGAATGACAGCCACATGATCCAAAATAATAATATTGAAACAATGTGATTTTTATAAAAAGGAGTGATACATTAATGAATTAGGCTGTTAGAGACTTGCCTTATTCTTTAAAGACAAGTTGAAAAACAGTGACTTAGAAAGCACAGACACACTGACAGAGCTAATGAAAGAATTTATAACTGCTTGAAATCCTTTTAATTTAACTTAAGCAGTCGAATTTACTACTCGATCACACCACGTGCCGAGACCTGCGTTTTCTCTGCACCTGTAACCTGCAGATCTCAGCACTGCACTGCTCCCTCACTGCCCTGCAACAGACAACAGCCCATACATGAAAAAGGAGTGTTTTAGCGTGTGGGCAGTGTGAACCGGCCCCTAAAGCCTAGTACACACATGAAAATCGGACGAAAAATACCACTTTTAAATCCATCATACAATAATCTGGTCGTTGGTACAAAAATTATCCGAAGGGACAAGTGCGAAAATGTTTCTGGTACGATACCAGAACGAACGATTTTTGTTTAAGCAGTACAGGATTCGCCGAAAAAAAGAAAATCGAGTTACCAAGACCGTGCAGGCTCGGAAAAGAAAGAATAAATTACAATACAACACATTACATCACTTCTGAAACTGCATTCTGTCTTACAAGAATTTTAGTAGCTTTAGTAGCCTCATTTTCGATAGGAGACTAGCATGCAAAATAAATAAAAAACGACGATCATTCAGCTGATATTCTCATTGTGTGTACGAGGCTTAATAGCCATCTGTATATCAAGCAGAGGTCCTTAGCATCCCTGCTGAACAACTGCTGATATGAAATCAAAACTATGAGACAAGCCACACAGAAACTATTGTTTTTTGAGTAGACTGATAAAGTGTACTGAAGGACAGCAACAGTAAGACCCCTTTCACACTGAGGCACTAGAAAACTGCCCATAAAATGCCAGACGCTTTTGAGGTGCTTTTTTTTTTTTTTTTTTTAAGGTCACGTGCCTCAAAAGAACTATTTTGAGGGGCTTTTTAAGTGCCTCCCATTCATTTCAATGGTGAGGGGTGATTTTGAGGCGCTTTTTTAAGCACCCCAAACATGCTCCAAAGATGCTTGCAGGACTTTTTTCACCTCCCCGCCAGTGCACCGCCCCAGTGTGAAAGCATCCATTATGCAAGAAATATATCACGTTGACACCCGGATAGACAGCAGCCAGCACAGCAATAGACAAACATACAAAATCTAGTGATTATAACAATTGCGCAGTGCTAGTGAAAAAAATTCTGCAAGGCTACATAATTAAAAAATGATATTAAGACAGTGCTCATATTATATAAATCTATGAACAGAAATAATTATCATATATTGTAATAATGTCCATATAGTGCAAAAACTGAAAAGTTGTGATCGTACATGATAAGACTGAATCTGTAAAAATTGGCTGCGTAGGACGGAACGCAACCAATATCTATTGTGGTAACTGTCGATGGGTATAAACCCATTGCGGTAAGTGGGTTTAAAATATGTTTTAAATTTAAAACAACATTCGCAAATCTCTATCTCCAAGTCAAGAAAATGTATTTTGTGATGACTGGATACATAAGTTAGTGAGATGCCTCTCATTCTCATTCAGGGAAACAAAAAATTGATCGAGAGAATCAGAACTGCCATCCCATAGGAGGAGGATGTCGTCTATGTACCTGGCCCATAAGACCAATTGTGGTCTATTTTGAGCATGGACGGAATCCTCCTCCCACTTGGCCATAAAAAAATCGCCACACCCCTTTGCTGTAAAAAGAAATGTTGGTAAAACCAAAAATAATTATGCTGGGTGGCAATTTTTGAGTTTTCTGTTTCCTTCTCGGTTATATTGCATGTTACATGGTTAAAGACACATCCCACCGAGACTTGTAGACACCGGTCTTTCGAAACGGAGCCCGGTCTGAGCCCTTTTCAGTATATGGAAGCATCTCCCATCTTGGCATAAACCATACGTGTGGATGATCCATCCTCTGGTGTTTACACCACAAGCCTTGGTGACTCATTGGGAATATGCCCATTTGGGTTCATTTGTTCCGGTAAGCCTTCCTGCAATCGGGGGTGGCAGTATTTCACATCTATTTATGTCTTAAAGGACTATAAATTTTCCTATTAGATCAAGTCTTATCATATGATCACAAACTTTATGGACTCTTTTCATGGACATTATTACTAAATATATGATCATTACTTCTTTTCATATATTTATATAATATGAGCACTAACAGTCATTAATATAATTTTTGAATTCTGTAGCCTTGCATAATTTTTTTCACTAGTGCTGCACAATTGTTATTATCACTAGCGAAAGCATCCATTGTAATTGATGGGAAGCAGTTTTCAGGCGCTTGCAGTGCAACACTGCAGTGAGGGAAAAAGAGTCTGAATAAGTAACCAGCAAACATAACTACCCCATATGTACATACAGTGTGTGTGTGTGTGTGTGTGTGTGTGTGTGTGTGTGTGTGTGTGTGTGTGTGTGTGTGTGTGTGTGTGTGTGTGTGTGTGTGTGTGTGTGTGTGTGTGTGTGTGTGTGTGTGTGACATCTACATACACACACAGTGGATATAAAAAGTCTACACACCCCTGTTAAAATGTCAGGTTTCTGTGATGTAAAAAAATGATACAAAGATAAATAATTTCAGAACTTTTTCCACCTTTAATGTGACCTATAAACTGTACAACTCAGTTGAACAACAAACTGAAATCTTTTAAGTGGAGGGAAGTAAAAAAAAAAAAATAATATGGTTGCATAAGTGTGCACACCCTTAAACTAATACTTTGTTGACGCACCTTTTGATTTTATTACAGCACTCAGTCTTTTTGGGTATGAGTCTATTAGCATGGCACATCTTGACTTGGCAATATTTCAATATTTGCCCACTCTTCTTTGCAAAAACACTCCAAATCTGTCAGATTGTGACGGCATCTCTTGTGCACTGCCCTTTTCAGCTCACCCTATAGATTTTCAATCAGATTCAGATCTGGTCTCTGGCTGGGCCATTTCAAAACTTTAATCTTCTTTTGGTGAAGCCATTCCTTTGTTGATTTGGATGTATGCTTTGGGTTGTTGTGATGCTGAAAGATGAAGTTCCTCTTCATTTCTAGCTTTCTAGCAGAAGCCTGAAGGTTTTGTGCCATTATTATTGACTGGTATTTGGAACTGTTCATAATTCCCTCTACCTTGGCCAAGGTCCCTGTTCCAGCAGAAGAAAAACAGCCCCAAAGCATGATGCTGCCACCAACATGCTTCAGAGTGGGTTTGGTGTTCTTTTGGTGACGTGCAGTGTTTTTGCGCCAAAAATATCTTTTGGAATTATGGACAAAAAGTTCAACCTTGATTTCCTCAGACCATAACACATTTTCCCATATGCTTTTGGAAGACTTGAGATGTGTTTTTGCAAAGTTTAGCCAGGCTTGGATGTTTTTCTTCGTAAGAAAAGGCTTATGTCTTGCCACTCTACCCCATAGCCCAGACATATGAAGATTACGGGAGACTGTTGTCACATGTACCACACAGCCAGTACTTGCCAGATAGGCCTCTTGGCAGCCTCCCTGACCAGTTTTCTGCTCGTACTTTCATCAATTTTGGAGGGACGTCCAGTTCTTGGTAATGTCACTGTTGTGCCATATTTTCTCAACTTGACGATGACTGTCTTCACTGTGTTCCATGGTATATCTAATGCCTTGAAAATTTTACCAATGAGATCCCTCTGATGCTTTGTTAGCTCTCTGCGGACCATGGCTTTTGCTGTAGGATGTGACTTAAGAAAATGTCACAAAAGACCTACTAGAACAGCTTAACTTTATTTGGGGTTAATTGGAGGCACTTTAAAATGATGGCAGGTATGTACTGACTCCTATTGAACATGTGTTTGAATGTGTATGTACAGTTTATAGGTCACATTAAAAGGTGGAAAAAGTTCTGAAATGATTTACCTTTGTCTAATTTTTTTACATCACAGAAACCTGACATTTTAACAGGGGTGTGTAGACTTTTATATCCACTGTATGTATGTGTATATATATATATATATATATATATATATATATATATATATATATATATATAGTAACCTATTAAACACCTGTGCTTAATGACTAAAAATACCTGCTGCTGTGTGTAGCACCTACTTTGTTAAAATCCACTATAGCAAGTTAAGGCTCAGCTTGTTCTCCTGATTGCCCCAGTGGAATGACGTCACTTCCTGTAGCTCCGCCTTGATGTACTTTTTGTTATGACATCATCAGGGGGTGTACACCGAGGCAAAGCTACTGCAAAACACACACTGTGTGAGATTATATATATATATATATATATATATATATATATATATATACACACACACACACACACACACACACATATACATATATATATATATACATATATATATACATACACATACACACATATACATACACACACACACACATATACATACACACACACACACACATATACATACACACACAAATATAGGGCTCAAGATTTTAAGTCCTGAGCTACTAGCCAGGTCTCAAGGGTTACTCGCCACCAGTTGCCCCACCCAACCCTTACCCTGCCACACCCCTATCACGCCATCATAAATTATCTCATGAAATGACACTTAAATGTTTTATGCAGAAGTTAAAAAAATACATTTTAACAACTTTATCACTTACCCTCAGCACAGCCTCACCAGTGCCCATCAATGCAGCGCGACCTGTGCCCCACATTGCAGCCTCACCGTGCCCCACATTGCAGCCTCAACGTGCCCCACATTGCAGCCTCAACGTGCCCCACATTGCAGCCTCAACGTGCCCCACATTGCAGCCTTGCCAGGGCGGAGGAAGTGAGAGGGATGGCCAGATCGTGACTGGAGTTAAAGGAGAGCCGCGGGATCACCGAGCGGTAAAACACGCTGTAACAGCTTACATTGAAACTGTCTCCGCTCTGCTCACTCTCACACAGCCCCGCCTCCTCCTAACCCCCGCGCCTGTAAAAGAACGCGGGTCCAATGCTGGGATGCATTCTGTCTATTACAGGTGCGGGGGTTAGGAGGAGGCAGGGCTGTGTGAGAGTGAGCAGAGCGGAGACAGTTTCAATGTAAGCTGTTACCGTGCGTTTTACCGCTCGGTGATCTCGCGGCTCCCCTCTAACTCCATGCACTCTTCCACCGGGATAATGGCTCCCGGTCAATCCCGCCCACCCCCCCCACTCCCAGGCAGCCCAGCCCTCATTTTCCACTCACAAAATGTGAGTGGAAATTTTGAGGGCTATATATATATATATATATATATATATATATATATATATATATATATATATATATATATATATATATATATATATATATATATATATATATATATATATATATACACATACACATATACATATATACATTTACACACACACACACATTTTTATACATAAATTGCTTTTAGAATACAATTGTGCTTGTTAATTATTTACTTTAAAACTAATCACATATGCATTAAAATAATTTAGGAAAAAGAAAAATCTCAACAACAATTCTTTTACCGAGCAAACATTTGACAGCGAAATGTAGACAAGAACACCCACCACAAGTCCAGAAAAGAATGTTAACAATGCACAGAAAAGTGATCTTTCAGTACTCAGATGTACTCTATACTGACATCAATACAGTTAACAAATTAGCAATTGAAAAGATAAAATGCTGTTTGAGAGTGCAGTGCAGAAGAGGGGGCCATATTATAGACAACAGTGTAATATACATGTATCTAAATCCAAAACCTAATATATCAACTCTCTAAGGAGACTTCCCTAAAACTTTCTGAAAATTTCCTCTACATAGAGCACAGTTGACAAAAAGCAAAAACAATTTTAAACATTTTGTAATCCATCCAAAAAATAAGAATGGCTTAAGATATACTTTAACTAATCTCTTTGTCTAACTCTAACAACTTCATCAGTTGCTACACGTATATTTTGAGAGAATATTTGAAAAGTATAAAGACTTACACATCGCAGGTTGAACAATGGTGGCATCGATCAGGTTTAATCAGTTGACATCTTTCGCAATACCGGATTGCTATATTAAAAGAAAAAAGTAATTCATTAATATACAGCTGGGTATCAGGATAACCTTGATTGCTTTCTATGAGCCGATTATTAAATTGAACTTGTGGGATAAGTGACCAAGCGAACTAGCAGCTTTAAAAGATAGTATAAAAAGTTTTATTATGGTTCCCTCCCCTTTTACCTGAAAGCTAATGTTAACTTTCTCATATCTGGAATTTTGTCTGCCAGGAGCATGTCAATCCACCATGCAGCAATGACCACATTTGTCTATAGGTCGCTAAGGCCAGGCATTGCATTTGTGCTGAGGGGATGGGTGACGGTTATTCTGATGTCCAATACCTTAGCAAGCCATTGCCAGACCTGAGCATTGCTACATGCCATTGCAGAGGTGCTTACATTGTAGGAATATATAAAAGATGCAAATTAATACAGCTCTGCATCCATTAATACATCATTAACTGCATTTTAAAATGGAATCAGTGCAAGTACCTCAATTTGCAGTCTCTGCATAGGCGGTTTGCAGTGTAAGTGGAAGAAGCAGCACAAGGAACCAATCAGTTCATGTGCTGACAGGGAGCATGGTGACAGGAAGAGAAAACAGAGTGACAGAGAGATGAGCTGATAACAGTGTGCTGCTTTTCTTTTCACTGTCCAGTCACCGGCTCGGAAAATTCCAGGTCAACCTGGGCTCAGATGAAATTTGTTGAATGATGCTGGCCATCAAAATTAGGGCATATTATTGCAGAAAAAAAGTACTGCACTGAGTGAACTTTGGAATGAAGTTGAATATTGCAGCTTGTTGTGTTATTTTATCTTTTGATTGGTGGGACACATAAGGCAAAAATAACATCATATGTTGAAAGCTAAAGCTGCTTGCTTACTTTTCTTTTTAACCAATTACTGTGCCATACTAGCAAGTATTTATTGTACATTCTAGTCACAGAAGAAAATGTTTTAGTTAAACTAAATCCTATCATTTGGGCAGCTTCCATCATGTAATTTATCTTAAAAAAAAAATTTTCACCTATAAAATTACCCCGAGTGCAGCCATTTCAGTGTGCATCACGTTCCGTCTTGACTACACGTCAAAGCTGTGCCAACGTAAATTCGTTCACAAGGAAAAAAAACAGAGTCATACGGCGATAAGGGATAAATACTAGTCACAAGAAGACTGGAGGCTTGACCCTAGAGGTTATATAACTCCTCACACTTACTCTGTTGTAGAATACAGTCCAAAAACAATGGCACATGAGGGGAAGGAAAAGTGTTCAGCAATGGACTCCAAGAAAACGTTTTTACGATAAGTACAAAACCCCTTCAACCTAATTTAGCATCTGCCAATACAGACATTAAGGTTATGGAATTTGAGCTGGCCATACATTATACAATTTTCTTATTCAATTTCCTTTAGATTTACCTTCAACTTTGTAGTGCAAGGGCCTGCCTGATTGCATACAAATTAAAAGTGTTTAGGCTTGACCTAATATTATATGGTTTTGGTTAATCTAAAAGAAAATTATACAAATTGTATAATGTATGGCCAGCCTTACTGAACGTATCCACAGAAGACCAGGTTGCAGCCTTACAGATTTGAAACACGAGATCTGATGAGGGCACAGCCAAGGAAGCACTTCCTTCCTTAGTAGAGTGGGGGTTGTAAAGTCTCAAGGTCTTTCACATTAATGCATTGTATGCATTAAAGGTGAAAAACCTGTGCTGCAGCTGCCGCCCAGAGCCCCCCCCCCCATTTTCCTTACCTGAGCTGATCCATTCCAGCGCCGTGCACAAGCCCAGAGACTCCAGATGCTGTCTCCTTCCTCATTGGATAGATTGATAGCAGGGAGCTGGGCCGAGTCCTGCTGTCTGCGTCAATGGAAGCAGCAGCAGGACACGGGAGCGTGCCCGCACGGGTGCCCCCATGGAAAGCGGCTCTTCGTAGGGGCACCCGATAAAGAGGAGTAGCCAGGAGAAGGGGAGGATCGGGGCTGCTCTGTGCAAAACATGTTTGTTATTTAAAAAAAAAAAAACTTTACAATCACTTTAAACAGAAAAAGGAACTACAATCTCACAATTCATAGGCCCCCCACAACATCCATTTGATGCCACTTCGAAATAGTTTATCTGTAAGATACAGAGTATCTACTGAGACTTTACAGAATAGAACAAACAGAGAACACCTCTAAGTAAAAGAAACAGTGGGAAAAGGGTAACCTTACATCCAGGCTATGTATATAGATCTCCTTGGGGTCAGCTAGTGTCAGACACAGGGAACATAACCCCATATATTCACAAAGGTTGGAAGCAGAGACATCTTGGGTGAAAAAGAAAGCCCTTGGTCTCTCAATCAAACCTTGTCTTATGTATGGTCAACAGGACAACAGTGATAAGTCTTCTGACAGAAGTGATGATCACGAGGAAGTTCATCTTATGAAAGTAACTCCATGAATAGGTTTGAATGGGAGTCTGTAAAACCAACAATTTTTAGATTTAAATGCCACAGCTGGAGTGGAGGCCTAACAGGGAGAGCAATGTGTGTAACCCTGTGTAGACTTGTATGAATCAGTGACCAATTATCAAGAGCTCATTGGAAAGAAAAAGACAATGTAGACACCTGACCTTGATGGTGCCAACAGTCAAATGTTATCCTATTTGCAACTGGAGAAAAGAAAGAATGCAGCCAGCCACCAAAAAGGGACACAGATAAACCTCCTGAGACTCACAACAGTGCAAAGACATTTGCGAGCTTCAGCATGGTCGGGACAGCTGAAACGCATAAGCCCATCTCTCAAATTCTTGTTTTGAATACTGTCAGTTACCATTACTCTGATGTAGAAAAGTAAGTTGCTGAACAGGATTCTGCAGCTCCATCAACTTCTCCTGGGCAAGAAGACCTTGGTCTGAAAGGAATCCCAGAGAAGGCCTAAGTAACTCAAGCAATACGATGTGTGAGTGAGAGTTCACGGCAATGGAGGCCTGCTTGCACAGCAACAGATGGTACACCTATAGCAGTAAGAAGGGTCGCTGGTTCGAATCCCAACCACGACACTTCCTGCCTGGAGTTTGCATGTTCTCCCTGTGCCTGCGTGGGTTTCCTCCGGGTGCTCCGGTTTCCTCCCACAATCCAAAGACATGCAGGTAGGTTAATTGGCTTCTGTCCAAAAATTGGCCCTAGTATATGAAACCTTGGATTGTGGGCTCCTTGAGGGTAGGGACTGATGTGAGTGTGCAATGTACAGGGATAGGGACAATTGTAGACCAAAACAAGGAATACTCTCAGAGCCAAAACAAGGCCAAAGTGAAGGGTCACAAACTGATCATGGTTGCTGCCTCCTATACCAAAACAAAGAAATCGCTGATGACCCTTAGGGACAGGAATGAAAATATATGCACCATTCTGCCAATGGGGATCAAGAAGTCCCAGTAATGAAGGGAAGCAATAACTGACCAAACAAATTTAATTAAAAATTTATGAGGATGTATAAAGGCTTTAAGAACCTTTAAGTCCAAGATAGGTCAAACCCTGGAACTGGTGAGTTCTGGCCACCAGGAGGCCGTGGATATATTAGTTAGAGTTATGCCAGACATACCCCAAATAACATCCAGCGTTGCATCGCACAGAAGATTCAACATAACAATTATCTAGTCTACACAAACAATTTGAGTAATACCAGCAGTTATTAGGGCCCTGCTAAATCAATTAGTCAAAGTCTGAGAGATGAGTGTGGAGGCAGGCATGGGTCAAGGATGATTAAGGAAGGATCGTCTCCTATGGGGACAAATATCTGGAAGCATTTGGGGGAAGAAGTATTGTTTGAGTGTTTCTAATCAAAGAAAAAACAGTAAATAAGAGATATGAGGGAATACCTTAGAGAAGTGTCCTGGTCTAATAAACCAAGGCCTGGTACTGTACAGGCAGAGGGAATTGAGGTGACCACCAACTTCAAAGTGAGACACCTCTAATAGAAAGCATATACAGTATCTCACAAAAGTGAGTACACCCCTCACATTTTTGTAAATATTTTATTATATCTTTGTGACAACACTAAATGACACTTTGCTACAATGTAAAGTAGTGAGTGTACAGCTTGTATAACAGTGTAAATTTGCTGCTCCTGCAAAATAACAACACAGCCATTAATGTCTAAAAAGATAGCAACAAAAGTGAGTACACCCCTAAGTGAAAATGTCAGAATTGGGTCCAATTAGCCATTTTCCCTCCCCAGTGTCATGTGACTCGTTAGTGTTACAAGGTCTCAGGTGTGAATGAGGAGCAGGTGTATTCAATTTGGTGTCATCGCTCTTACTCTCTCATACTGGCCACTGGAAGTTCAACATGGCACCTCATGGAAAAGAACTCTCTGAGGATCTGAAAAAAAGAATTGTTGCACTATCTAAAGATGGCCTAGGCTAAAAGAAGATTGCTAAGACGCTAAAACTGAGCTGCAGCACGGTGGCCAAGACCATACAACGGTTTAACAGGACATGTTGTTCCACTCAGCACAGGCCTCGCCATGATCGACCAAAGAAGTTGAGTGCACGCGCTCAGCGTCATATCCAGAGGTTGTCTTTGGGAAATAGACGTATGAGTGCTGAAAGCATTGCTGCAGAGGTTGAAGGTGTGGGTGGTCAGCCTGTCAGTACTCAGACCATACGCCGCACATTGCATCAAAATGGTCTGCATGGTTGTCGTCTCTGAAGGAAGCAGTTTGCTGAAGACAAGCAGACTAAGGACATGGATTAATGAAACTATGTCCTGTGGTCTAATGAGACCAAGATAAACTTATTTGGTTCAGATGGTGTCAAGCGTGTGTGGCGGAAAACCAGGCGAGTACAAAGACAAGTGTGTCTTGCCTACAGTCAAGCATGACGGTGGGAGTGTCATGGTCTGGGGCTGCATGAGTGCTTCTGGCACTCGGGAGCTACAGTTCATTGGAGGGAACCATGAATGCCAACATGTACTGTGACATACTGAAGCAGAGCATGATCCCATCCCTTTGAAAAACTGGGCCACAGGACAGTATTCCAACATGATAACGACCCCAAACACAGCTCCAAGACGACCGCTGCCTTGCTAAAGAAGATGAGAATAAAGGTGATGGACTGGCCAAGCATGTCTCCAGACCTAAACCATATTGAGCATCTGTGCGGCATCCTCAAAAGGAAGGTGGAGGAGCGCAAGGTCTCCAACATCCACCAGCTCCATGATGTCCTTATAGAGAAGAGGACTCCAGTGGCAACCTGTGAAGCTCTGGTGAACTCCATGCTCAAGAGGGTTAAGGCAGCCCTAGAAAATAATTGGTGGCCACACAAATTCACTATTGTTGCCAGCGATTTAGACATTAATGGCTGCGTGTTGAGTTCTTTTGAGGGGGCAGAAAATTTACAGTTATACAAGCTGTATAACATTGTAGCAAAGTGTCATTTCTTCAGTGTTGTCACATGAAGATATAAAAATATTTACAAAAATGTGAGGGGTGTACTCATTTTTGTGAGATACTGTAGCTCACCTTTGTTTTGGAGCCATAACTGACAAGTGTAATTCAGCTGGCAATGCTCCCCTGTAATGCCTAGTACAGACGATGAAAAAATTGGATGAAAAATACCGCTTTCGGAGAGATTGTCCAATAATCTGACCGTTAGTACACAGCTTTCAATCAAAATAGTTCATGAAAAATTATCCGAAAAGACAAGTATGAAAATTTTTCTCATAAGATAACAGAACAAATTATTTTCATTTAGGCTGGGTTCACACTAGAACACGCAGCGGCTCACAGCAGGACTCTCCATTCACTGTTTCAGGACCGATTTCAGCCTGAATTTTGGGCTGAATTCGGACCTGAAATGGCGGGATGCTGTATTCTTTCTTACGAATTTCGATATGGGACTAGCATACTAAAAAAAAAAAAGGGGGGGGGGGGACGTCCGATATGCTCATCTTGTGTACCAGGCTTACAAGGAAAAAATAGTGTCCTGACAATAAATCTTCAGGATGATCCTCTATAGCCTCAGGATATAAATCATTGCTATGCCTGGACTAGCTGGTAAAGGAGATTCCATAAAATATTCAAAACCGAGAGGACGTTTGGCGATAAGATTTACAGAGGGCTATGGGCTCTGTGACCACAATATTGCAGACAGATAATAAAATCCTCATATGTAAAATGTGTGGTTCTGCAGCTGAAAGTCTAAGCCTGAGTGCCTATATCCAATTACCCATACGTCGCTAGACTTTGGGTGGTAAAACTGGGATGATGCCTGCAGCTGCAGACATCTTCCTGGTAACATTTTATGTTTAGAGCCAACGGTCGGCTCCTCTTGTAAAAGCAATCCTAGTGGCTAACTAGCTGCTGGTTTGCTTTTACAAGCATTGTGGCTTTTGCATTAAAATGAAAAAAAAGTGCATTTGAAAAACAGCTGCGCAAATATCGCGCAATATAAAAATAAATAATTAAATAAAAAAAAAATCACAAAAACCCAACAATTTATTCTCTAGGGCCTCTGCGTTAAAAAAAAAATATATATGTTTGGGGGTTCCAAGTAATTTTCTAGCAAAAAAATACTGATTGGTACATGTAAACAAAAAGTGCCAGAAAAGGTTTGGTCTGGAAGTGGTTATACATTAGGAAGAAGACAAGTCAGGATAGATCTCCGACACATACAGTGCCCGTCATAGCATAAAGCTCAGCAGCACTGACTTTCCACCTGTGCTGTTTTGTGCAAACTATCCCGTGCAGTGTCTACAGAAGCCATGTAGCTGCAGGCAAGAGAAAAAGATCCTCTTGATGACGTCTCCTGCCTGGACAAGGAAGCTGGTGGAAAGGAACAATGGTAGTACAGGCATGACGTAACATGCTACTTAGTGAAACACTACGCACAGCTTCTAGTGAGCAAGAAAATAAAAAATAAAAAAAATAGAATGATCGACTGCAAGAAGAACACTTTAACAGTGGAAGAGATTTATATTATGAATACTTTTTCCGGCTGTTGACCCCCTGCTTACTATGTCTACTCTATAGGCAACTTCAGACTTGACTTCAGCCAAACATTACTTTGTTCCAACAATGCTGGTGTCTTCTCCATGTACCATTGCAATGTTACCATTGACAGATAGACAGAACTCTGGAAGTGGTGCCCAAGAGAGCAAAGGCCTACCGTGTATAAGCCGACCCGAATACAAGCCGAAGGCACCTAATTTTACTACAAAAAACTGTGAAAACGTATTGACTCGAGTATAAGCCTAGGGTGAGAAATGCACAGCTACTGTAAGTGGAAAAGAGGGTCAACAATGCCCATTTGCAGCCTCACTGTGCCCATTTGCAGCCTCACTGTGCCCATTTGCAGCTATAGGTCCCCCGAACTTCAAACTTTGTAGTTAAGGGTTCCTAGATGCCCCCTAGCTGCAGCCAACATTTGGGGTCTCTGGACCCAACGGGTCCCGAAATGACATTGCTGCAGATGGACACAGTTGACCGACTTTGGGGCCCCGTATCTCGGGTTCACTTGATGCTAGGAACCCCATCTTTGGATATGTTGTAGTGCTAGTTCCACTGGGTTCGCACACCAAATGAGGTTCCTAGCACCAAGTGGCCCCAAATTCGGGTCGGAAAATGTCATTCTCTGCTGCAGAAATGTGCTTGACTCCAGCATAAGCCGAGGGGGGCATTTTCAGCACAAAAAAAATGTGCGGAAAAACTTGGCTTATACTCGAGTATATACAGTAATTACAATTTCAGGTAATCTTTACCATGCCTTGTTCTGCACTGTATCTCTATAAAGAGCACCTGTCATTTCAGATCCATCATGGCAGCGCCTGTTATCGGGCATCCACTCACCTGCTGCCGCCACATCCCTCACCTTATTGCGTCACTGCCGCATCACCAGCCGTCCCATTAAAGTGAATGAGACTATCGGTGAGTCAACAGCAGGTCAATGGAGGAGCCGCTGTGAGACAGAGATGACAGTTGCTCTTTAAAAATGATGATTTAAATCAAGTTGATTTAAATCAAGCTTTTTTATTAGTGTTTTAAATCAAATCCACCCTGCTTCTAAATGTGCACCAGTGCATGTGCTCTGAAGGAATGGCATACCCGTGCTGCTCCTTCAGAGTCCTGTCATAAACGGCGGCACATGTGCTGGAGTCAAGTTATTGCGGCTCCGGCCACTCGCATATCCGGAGTCCGCGAACCCCGAAGGAAGACCAGGTGAAGATGGAAGCTCCTTCAGCGGTGACAGGGCGCCACTGGCGGGCTTCGTTCTAAGGCAAGTTTCACATAATGAGCTAGTTTGTGATGCATACTAGCACATTATGGCATTGCCTTGCAGGTTTAAAAGCAGTTTACTACAGCTTTAAGCACAGAAGTACCTAGGCACCCTCTTACATTAGGAATTGCACTGCTATTTTTCAGAAGACAAAAAGGTACATTCTTTCAGGGTATGTCTTCAACAGAATTAACCTTTGGAAAGGATTCCTATAAAAAACAAATCTTTGTAAACTGAGGTCCACTTCAGGAAACACATGTATAATACTGGCAATTCATGTAACCAGTAAATGTCATGTTTCCTTCACAATAAATACAAAAATGATAAGAACACAAACCAACGAATGCATATATGTATAGCCACCACCTGGAAATGTTCACCTGATGGTCATAGCATGCCATCTACCTCCAGCTTTTGTAGCATTTGTCAAATCGTTAACCCCAATGCCTGGCATATACATCACTATTATTTTACCTTTCTATATATCAAATAGTTATTAATAGCACAGACAGAAAGGCAAGTCAGACAATGCTGGATAGAAGGCACAGCGGCTCCTGTCAGAAATATAAATGGTTGTGTGTGTTTATGAGGTCAGTGACATCACAAAGTGCCATGAACCTCCAAACTGCAGCTGTGATCCTGGCACAGTCATCTCTCTGTTCTGCTCTCACTTGATGTGATGCCATATTCTCCAGCCTGCTCAGCTCTACAGCCAACAGTATATGTCTGCCAGTCTCTGTTAATTATATGGATAACAAAAATCACAAAGTCAGCATCCATAAATCAAAAACAAAAGCAGCTAATCATCATTAACAGACCACTAAAGCCAAAAAATAAAGTCAATTTATGTATTACTACTAACTCATACACAGAATTACCAAAAGTATTGGGACGCCTGCCTTTACACGCACATAAACTTTAATGGCATTCCAGTCTTAGTCCGCAGGTTCAATATTGAGTTGGCCCACCCCTTGCAGCTATAACAGCTTCAACTCTTCTGGGAAGGCTGTCCACAAGGTTTAGGAGTGTGTCTATGGGGATTGAATTGCTAAAGGATAAACCAAGGAAAGCTAATAATATGGTATTGGTAGCAGACTACCATAGGCAATATAAAGCATTTGGAAAAATAATATCCAAACATTGGCCAATTCTCCTTTGAGACCATGTTTTGGCAAATGTATTGCCGGACAAACCAGGGTTCGTCTATAGAGGAGCACCCAACCTTGGGGACAAATTAGTAAAAAAAATGTACCGCTCCCCCCAAAAGATTGGGTATTTTTCTGGACCACAAAGGGTTTTATACATGTGTAAAATGTAGTAAAATGTGTAGAACCATCAAAGACAAAAGTAGAAAAACCACACAGTGCACGTCTTTTGTCACCAACAAAGAGTATAATATAAATAAGCTTATTACGTGCCAAAGCACACGTCATGTATCTGCTGACCTGTCCATGTGGCTTGCAATACATAGGCAGGACCACCTGGCAACTAAATGTAAGGATACAGGAACATCTGAATAATATTAAGAAAGGCTTTAAATATCACAGCCCCCCATGTCAACATTACCAAACTCACCACAATAGGGACCCCAGCTGCATAAAAGTCTGTGGGGTAGATAATATAGATGGACACTGGAGGGGCATCAACATGACAAAGGCAGTATCCCAAAATGAAATGAGATGGATACATAAACTAGGTAGTAAGAGCCCAGCAGGCCTGAATATTGATTACAATTAAAAACTAGAAATAAAACAATTGATATGTAAAGAAGAGACCACCATGGAGAATTCAACCCTGTGGGGGGGGGGGGCTAAGAAAAGAGAGGGGGGGTGACATTTTAACTCATGACCACCATCTCAATTCCACATTGGCCACCACATGCACATCCATTTATTTTAAATTCTATTTTAATAAAATTTTTATTACATTTCAATTTTTATAATTTTATTATTTATTTTTAATTTTGCTTTCATCATTTACATTTTATATATTTTTTTTTTTATTCTAATTTTTATTAGTATTTTTTATTTTTATTATATATTTTTGAATTCAATTTTATTTTGTTTTACGTGTTACTATTTTTATTTTACCACTCAATTTCCCCTCCCTAGCTTCTATTAATTTGGTTTAATCAATTTAGCACCCATTGCACATCACTATAACATGTATTTAAATAAAATAATACAATCAATCAGTAGAGTGCATTAACATAACCTAACATTAGATGTCCACGTTGGACACAACACAGGGAGTGATAACCTAATTCAACACAAGATGTCCCTCATCGGACTCAACACAGGGCACTAACAGCATAGAAGGGGTCAACAAGTTGCTTTACAATACATTCTATGGGATGAACTTCCTGGTGGTGTGTTCTAATTATGCACAGGGGGAGGAGACCAATTTGTTATGATCACCCTATATAAATGACTGGAAAGCAAAGGAACTGCCGGCTTTTTAAAATGTCTCACTTTGATGACGAAACGCGTCAAGCTTGAAGTCCTCATACGTAATCTTCGGTACAGACACTGGTTCACACGCTGGTCTGCAGACAGCGTTACTCAATAGGAGCCAACCTGTTGCATGGGGACGCCTATCAGAGCTGTTTACAATAACTTTTTAACTGGAAATTTTAAATAGTAAGAGGTCATTGCCGAATAAGGATCTTACACCATGAGGAGTCCTTCTCTTTTTATAAATTTTATGCCTGCACATCCTGGTCTTTGAACGCCGCCTACACGAGGATAGCCATTACAGCGGGAGCACCCAGGGAATACCGTGGAGGAATAAGTCCCACCCAAGAGACCTAAAGCACAGCTGACTCCCTTTGCCACAAGGTAAAGGAGAGTCCAACCTATCCGGTGAGTGCAGAACCGCACAGTGGTGGAACACAAGTCACCGTTGGAGCACTGAGCACTAAAGCACTTTATATTGTTGTATTCCACACATCCTTAATCACAAGTCACTTTATTATTGTATATAAATAGTCACTATTTATCCATTATTTAAATATACAGTCACTAATAATTAACACACCTGTCACAAAGTCACTATTACAAAAGTATTTACCAGAGGAATTTTACACCATTCAATGTTGAAGGGGTTGACTATATTAAATGCACAAATATCGTTTCAATTAGTTGGAGGTGTAAGGCAAGCGTTGTTTAGTCCAAATTTGCACATTTTTGTTTATGGGAATGTTTGACCATTCTTCCAGAAGCGCATTTGTGAGGTGAGACACTGATGTGGATGAGAAGGCCTGGCTCGCAGTCTCCGCTTTAAGTCATCTTAAAGGAGTTCCATCGGGTTGAAGTCGGGACTCTGTGCAGGCCAGTAACATTTCTTCTAAGAGCAAAAGAATGCACTTCTGCCTGTAGATGAGGGAAGTTTAACCACTTAAAGACTAAACCTTTTTCTGGCACTTGCTGTTTACACGTTAAAATCAAATATTTATTGCTAGGAAATTACTCAGAACCCCCAAAACACACATAAATACACACACACACACCCCCACACACAGACCGTATGTATCGGCGTATAAAACGCACTTTTTTCCCCCTTAAAATCAGGGGAAAATCGTGGGTGCGTGTTATACGCCAATCCCCCACCAACATTTACGAGCAGAGCCGAGTGTACTGTGTACTCGGCTCCGCTCGCAGTCATGCCCAATCCCGCCTCCCTAGCCTTCACGTCCCGCCATTGGCCCAGCGTTGTGTCCATCATAGAAGCCGGGCCAAGGGGCGGGACAGGGGACGTTACTGCGAGTGGAGCCGGCTCGGTCTATGGTGGTGGCGGGAGGAGCCGAAGAGGGTGGCGACGGCGGGAGGAGCCGAAGATGGTGGCGGCGGCGGGAGGAGGAGCCGAAGATGGTGGCGGCGGCGGGAGGAGGAGCCGAAGATGGTGGCGGCGGCGGGAAGAGGAGCCGAAGATGGTGGCGGCGGCGGGAGGAGGAGCCGAAGATGGTGGCGGCGGCGGGAGGAGGAGCCGAAGATGGTGGCGGCGGCGGGAGGAGGAGCCGAAGATGGTGGCGGCGGCGGGAGGAGGAGCAGAAGATGGTGGCGGCGGCGGGAGGAGGAGCCGAAGATGGAGGCGGCGGCGGGAGGAGGAGCCGAAGATGGAGGCGGCGGCGGGAGGAGGAGCCGAAGATGGTGGCGGCGGCGGGAGGAGGAGCCGAAGATGGTGGCGGCGGCGGGAGGAGCCGAAGATGGTGGCGGCGGCGGGAGGAGCCGAAGATGGTGGCGGCGGAAGGAGCCGAAGATCTCAGCGGCGGCGGTAAGTTTAAAAATAAAAATCAACCATGCTGCAATTTTTAGGAAGGCTGCAGGGGGACAGTGCAAGGCTACATTAATGGGCATTTAAATGTAAGTTTTTTTCCTTAAACTTCCCTCCTAAACTTGGGGTGCGTGTTATACGCCGATAAATACGAATATATATATATATATATATATATATATATATATATATATATATATATATATATATATACACATATACATACACACACATACATACACACACACACATACACACACACATACACACACACACACACACACACACACACACACACACACGCGTTATTTTTTAGAAGAGACCCATGAGAATAAAATGGTGGCTGTTGTAAAAAAACACACTTTAATGAATTTAAAAAAACTAGACCATAAAGTTAACCCAATTTTTTGGTATAATGTGAAAGATGTTACGCCGCAAGAATTGTGATCTTTATTCTGAGCAAAAAAATTGTGATTCTCATTTTAGCCAAAATCGTGCAGCTCTATTCTGGAAGAATGGTCAAACATTCCTTCCCAGAGGAGTTGAAGCTGTTATAGCTACAAAGGGTGGGCCAACTCAATACTGAACCCTACGGACTAAGACTAAGATGCCATTAAAGTTTATGTGTGTGTGTTAAGGCAGGCGTCACAATACTTTTGGTAATATAGTGTATATTTAACTAAAAAAGGTTACAACATGTATACAGAGATTGACATATTTTACGGTGTTACCTACTGCTCTAGGTACAGGTGGATATAGTCACAGGTATCTGTGTCTGCAGCCAGGTCCCCCCAAAGAAAATCAATCACCTTGGGCCAACATTTGTGCTTAACCTACAGAAAGAGGCTGGGAAGGCAGGCTATATAATATAATGGTCTTTTAAAGTCAGAGGAACAATACAATGCCTAATAACATACTATATGTATTGAAAAAAGAGAATTTTTTTTTTACATGCAATCAGGACTGATGACCCTTCTTTGCCCCAAGTTGTACTGTTAAGTACAGTTTATAGTCAGTATGCTGCTTCTTTTCGTACACTACAAACCCAGACCTTCCTCCTACAGCCCTCAAACTGGACAGCTAATTCTCAATTCTATCTCCTCTACTTTACAGCTAAGCCATTGCTTTCTCCACTGTACGCTTATTTTCATACATCCCATGATGATGTCAAAACAAAAACGCCAAATCTCCTCAACTAAAGAGCATCCATATACCTCCTATCTTTTATTGTATAGCCAGGACCCTACTACCAGCTTTACTGGGTAATCAAAACCTTTCTACCTTCTCTACTTTGCAGTTTGGCCCAACCTACCTTCCCCAATGTATGGCAACACTCAATCTGCCTACTCTACTGTACAGTTAAACCCCCCCCCCGACCATTGTACAGATTGACCCATCTATAAGTGAAACCATGTCCACCTACCTCCTCTATTATACAACTTGACCCCATACACCACCTCTAGTGTACAGCTTGATCCCACCTACCTTTTATACTCTGTCAGGTCCCACCTACCTCCTTCCACTATAAAGTAAGGTCCCACCTTACACCTCTAGTGCACAGCTTAGACCTACTTACCACCTCTACTGTACAGCTTGGCCGCACCTTCCTCCAGTAGTGTACCACCATGTCCAGGCTATCTCTTCTTGTTGTGCTGCCAGTGTTCTGTCAAAAGAGCCAACTCGTCAAAATCTCCAATTACGTCACATCAGGTGACTCTCCAGCAGCAGTAATTTACAGATTTCAAAGACTTGGCTGTTTTCACAGAACACCGGCAGCGTACACACACACTACTGTACACTATATAATGAAAGAACATTGTTCGTTTGTTCGCCCGCTACTAACCAACAACATGGTCACCTCTGAGGCGGCGACAACATTTTTACTCCTTAGTCAATACAGACAAGTCATTGTGTACCGTAGTGTATACGCTGCCGGTGTTCTTTGAAAATAGCCAAGCCGTCGAAATCTGCAATTACTCCTGCTGGAGAGTCACCGGAAGTGATGCAATTGTAGATTCTGAGTTGGCTCTTGACAGAACATCAGGTTTTTTACCCCCTACACTGATCTTATCCTTGGCACTATGTGTATCTAACCCCTTTGGCTTGGTTATACGGCTCCCTTCACTTATTGGTTTCACTCACTGATTTAACTACACCTTTGGGCTGTAATTTCCCTTCTCTGCCTCTGTGCAGACATGTTCATACATTTACACAATTTATTCCCCCACAGAAGTCTTTTGGAACAGGTTATACATGGTACCCTGGAGATTACAGTTTCTTAAATCTGTCACCCACAATCAACTGTGGTACTGGATATTAGTGCCTCAGGTGGAGGCTTGTTTCCACAGCGCCTCCATCTGTCAATGTTTATTTTCCAACTATGAGCTTCATTGTAGGTAAGAGTGGTTGGGGGAGTTGTGTCCCCCTCCCCCCCCTATCTGTCCTTCTGCCCTTTGTGCTGCCTTGCCTGATCCCCTTGCATTCATTTATCTCCTTATAGATAATTTTAACCCTGGAATTGCTCCTGATGAGTGGATGAACTCCACGAAACGAGTAGAGCACTTATATGCTACCACTTGCAAGCATGTGTTTGAAATTCTTCCTGATTACGCATTCTATCCACAATGTTTTTATCCTTCAATCAATTGAAGATTATTTATGTTATTTATAACTATGTACCTCATAACAATATGTCTATTACCATTGTAGATCATGTTGGAACATATGTGTGTGTATTTATATATGAAATACAAGATTACCAATTGATACCGTTGTTACCAATGTTATATTTTTTACCCCGCAATTTTGTATATGGATAAGGAATCGTCAAACATGTCCTTGCATACTTACTTTGCAGCTATGCTTCATTTAAAGTCCCACTTTGCTCTCCTCTCAATACATTACCAGGGATGGAGGTAGATGAATCTAAACATTCATTGCCTCATTCAAAGTCCCACATTTCCCCTCCCCCTCTTTGTTTAAAGAACACCAGGTCCAATATACCTTTTCTATTGTGCTGCAGGCAACACCTACCTCTTCTGTACCACCAGACCACACCTACTTCCTCCACTGTGCCACCAGACTCCAGCTACCTCATCTAATGTGTCACCTACCTTCTTTGCTGTACAGCTAGACCACAACCACTGCAGCCAGTCCCCACTAACCTCTTCTTTTACACCCCCTCCCTCCTATGTCTTCCATCTTGCTAAATATCATACTGCACAACATCATCCTCCTCCAACATTTCACACTCTGCCCAACCACGCACATCTTAGATATATCCTGCTCCTTCCTTTACTATAAAACCATAACCACTTTTGTAATTTGCCCACACTGAGCAGCTCAGTTCCTTCTGGATGTGCCGCCAGTATTCCACTATCCCCATTACTATAAAGCCAAGATGATTGCTTATGTGATTTACTATACTGACAGACCCCTCCACTCTACTGCGTGTCCCTTGCATTATTCTACCTCCCGTAGCCGTACAGCTTGTACCATCTCCTATAATGTACAGGCAATGCCATTCTAAATTGGAAGGCTAGATTTGCCCTACATTCAATATTATACAGACAAATCCATCTTCTATTCCCCAATACAGGGTGCTATGAACTGGTCTTACTGCAGCACAAAATATTACAATGCAGCCTGCAAAGCATATGACCTTTACTGCAGTGCTATAACCAACCTAGTGTAGACTCCCAATGCTGCTCCATTAAACGCAGCTGCAGATTTCCGAGTAACAGGTTTATTTATGTAAGGCACTGCTCCACCCTGCTCATGGTTACTGGCCAAACAGGATGACGTATTTGGCTAGAGGGGAATCCACAGATAGTAGAGCGCAGAGTCCTATTAAAACAACATTTTTACAGCCTGACAGTACGCACTCAGCGGTTATTACTGTCAGTGTAATGAATCTGGCTGAGGAGTTCGAGTTTAATGACTGTAATTAGCGCACACATTGTCAGGCCTCACTGCTTGATGTCCGTTCCATTCATAGGCCTTCCACAGTGTAAGAACTAGGCTCATCAGACTAGGATGTTTAGGAAACCCTGAGAGACTTTGTCTATTCTCAACACATGCAGCTGAGGAATGCAAACAAACCTGCACCACGCCTGCCAAGTATATATTAGGCTTCTACTGTATTTATTTCCTATAGCTTATTCACGTCACATTTATAGTCCTTTTATATATTGTGTCAACTCCATGCTCAAGATTACTTAAAAAATTGGGAACTGCTCAACAAAATATCCAAATAAAAGTTATCAGATGTAATAAACTGAAAATTGCTGCACTATATTATAACCCAACACAATAATTCCTTTATATTATGATTACAGTGAAGAAAATGATATATTCAAGCCAGTGAAAATAACACCAAAATAGGGAAAGTCCACAACATCAAATGGTGAGAAAAATCTTAATGAATATCTAATAAAGTGATTTTCCATCCACCACCAAAGAGTGCAAGCCTCTTGCCGAATGCACATGACCCCTAATAGCTGAGGTCATACGCACTTGTGTAACAATGGGTCATCATATACATGATGGTAAGCAACCTTTACAACAATCTCCCACAGGCTCATAAGTAATAAGTATGTGGATATGCCATAATATGGACCATACAAGAGGAAGAAAAAGGGCTCTACATAGTGTAAAATATGCAAAGTAATATCAATGTATTATTAAAATGTTAACTCACAAGCACAGAAAAGTATCCGAGCATAAAAAGCATTAAAATCCAGAGGAAGTAATGACGTTAGTTTTGAGACGATCACCAGGTTTCCTGTCACTTTAAAGCGGAGGTTCACACAAAAATTGAACCTCCGCTTTTCGGAATCCCCCCCCCCCCCCCTCTGGTGTCAAATTTGGCACCTTTCAGGGGGAAGGGGGTGCAGATACCTGTCTGTCTAAGACAGGTATTTGCACCTACTTCCGGGCATAGACTCCCACGGGAGTCTCTGCCTCTTCCTGTCCCCCTGCGTTGTCTGCTGAGACACACACGGGTCCCAGAGACAGCACGGAGCATTTCTATTGGACTCCGGACTCCCTCTTTAAATAGTTTGTTTAGACCAAGCTGGTCCAAACAAACTATTTCCTCCACTGAGTGCTCCATTGGCTCCAAATGCTGTATGAACCGAATGTAGCTTCAGCTATTTACATTATTACACAGTGGTGGGTTCCAGCTGTGGGACAGAGACTTCCCGTCTCACACCTGTAACAACACAATCGGTCTGAGCGGCGCTCAGCCATTCATAGGCAGCTTTGTGATTTTGTGAATAAATTCAAAGCTTCCTCAGACCTCAGATTGGCACAGATCGTAATGTCATCAAACCGCCTCTCTGCCTCTGCCAATCAGAGGAAGCTTTGTATTTATTCACAAAATACAATGCTGCCTATGAATGGCTACGCCCTGCTCAGACTGACTCTGTTTTGTTCTGGGTGTGAGACAGGGAGCCTCTGTCTCACAGCAGGAACACAGCACTGTGTGCTTCATGTAGCTGAAGCTACGTACAATTCATACAACACTTAGAGCCAATGCAGTACTTGAAGGAAATTATTATACAGGATTTATAAAGCGCCAACAGTTTACCATATAAGAAGAGGGACAGTTTGGTCCAAACTAACTATTTCAAGTAATAGGAAACCTGGAAATCAACTTTAAGTCACTCATCTGGAACAAACAAAGTCAAAGTAAAGTCAGAACTTGATCTGCAAACTTGTTACAGGTCAGTGACTCAGAATGTATTAAGGCAGGAGGTTTAAGTTAACAGCCATATAAGTAACCTTTTCAGAGTTTTATGTCAGCAGTGACAGCCTTCATATTCACAAGAGAGACTGACAGCAGCAGGAGCCATAGGCAAATCTTGTGATGAGGAGGGAGTGGGGGGCGTGCTTAAACCCCACTGTGTGCATCTATGGACGCACACAACCCGGCTCAGAAGTGCAGCCGCAAGGGTGCCCCCTCATTACCATGCTTGTGAGGGGGCACTTGGAGGAGAGAGGAGCAGGACAGCGCCAGAAAGGGGACTTAAGAAGAGGAGGTAGAAGAATCACTAAGTTTCTGTTAAGAACCATTATGATTCTCTCTCTCTTCTCCCACCCCCCCCCCCTTTTCCTGCTGCTTCATCCCCACACAGGAGCAGTAGGAAGAACGCACCTTTTGTAGCCGTTGTGGTATAGATGGGTAAATCTTTAGCAGCTCTTCTGAGGATCTCCTGTTGGATTTCCTGCCTCTCTTCCCTCTCATACAGCTCCTTGTCAGATTTGGATAAGCAGAACTGAAATAAAGACATGGGATAACATTAGGTTGGCCTCTGCAGAAAGCAAATATTATACCGTGTGACTAACACAGATTAAATAAAGTCAACAGTGATAAGAACACCTGCTCACAAGGGGTACATCAAGGTACACGCAATCATCCACTGACCAGAAAAAAAGGCACAGCTAGTAAGCACGGTCTGCTTAAAGAATGTATTGCCCTGTATGATATATCATCAGAGAACACTACACCTAGTGTTACATGTCACACATGAATGCTCTGTCCAGGGAAAGGGTGTTGACAGCAGTCTTACGGTTGTTTTTCAGGCTTTCAGATGATTAGCTGAATTGTTGCACCTTTGTAATTGCTGGCCAAAAGTGTTAAGCTAAAAAAAAAAAAAAAAAAACGGATTCTGTTCCCTTAAAGAATGCTATACAGCACAGCTTGTGCTGTGTAATTTGGCCCCTTCCATCACCTAAAAAGACCTGGCTGATCCTGCCTGGCTATATCACCCCCTCTGTAAACTGACCACGGTTTATCATGGCTGCTGAGCCCTGACACCGTGGTCAGTTAACGTGCCTCCGTCACCTGCAGCTCTCCTCTGTCCTCCTTTCTCCCCCCCCCACCCCTGCCCATCTGCTCGTGTCAGTGCCCGTCCCCCTCTCCTCTTGCTGCTCTCATAACTACAATAAAATCCTCCCTTCCCCTCTGTAACATAACAATATGTGTCTCTGTGTTATATAAAAAAATATGCCAATCTGTACATATATCAGAGCGGCTCCCGGCTCTCACTTGACTCCTCGTCTCTCTGTCCTCCTCCCTGGCAGACGTCATCGGTGCTCGCCCCCCCTCTGCTATAGCTGTCAGCTGGGCAGAGCCCCTAACCTGTCCACCTTTAGGAGATCCCTGAAAACCCACTTATTCAGGGAAGCCCATCCCACACCCACCTAACAATCCCATCAAATTGCCAAGAGGAATGGGCAGCTTTACCATCCGAGAAGAAATACCACAAAAGACTTCAAGCTGTCATTGATGTTAAAGGGGGCAATACACGGTATTAAAAACTGGGGTATATAAACTTTTGATCAGGGTCATTTGGGTAGTTTCTGTTACCATTATAAAAAGAGTAAACAGTTGATTGATAATAAATGGCTTCAGCCAAACACTAACCATGAGTGAAAGAAAAGTTTTTGTGTTATCATTCATATTCTCTGAAAAATGGCGAAGAAATCATAAATTCTGCCAGGGTATGTAAACTTATGAGCACAACTGTATATATAAAACACAGGTACAGGGACACATATTGTTATGTTAGGCTGCTTTCACACTGGGGCGGTTTGCAGGCGCTATTGCGCTAAAAATAGCGCCTGCAAACTGACCCGAAACAGCTGTTGCTGTGTCTCCAGTGTAAAAGCCCTGAGGGCTTTCACACTGGAGCGGTGCGCTAGCAGGACAGTAAAAAAAGTCCTGCTAGCTGCATCTTTGGAGCGGTGTATTCACCGCTCCTATACCGCTCCTACCCATTGAAATCAATGGGAGACCGCGGGGATACCGCCGGGAAAGCGCCGCTGCAGCGGCGCTTTGCGGAGGTTTTTAACCCTTTTTCGGCCGCTAGCGGGGGTTAAAACCACCCCGCTAGTGGCCGCATACCGCGGGTAAAACGATGGTAAAGCAGCGCTAAATATAGCGCTGCTTTACCGTCGCCGCCCGCACCGCCCCAGTGTGAAGCCGGCCTTACAGAGGGGATGTTTTTTTTTTTTTATAGTAGTGGCTATAGTATCATGCAAAAGTGAGTACATCCCTCACATTTTTGTAAAAGTTTTATTATATCTTTTCAAAAATGACACACGAAAGCCCGCAAACAGTTTGCTGAAGACAAGCAGACTAAGGACATGGATTACTGGAATCATGTCCTGTGGTCTGATGAGACCAAGATAAACTTATCTGGTTCAAATGGTGTCAAGCGTGTGTGATGGAAAACCAGGTGAGGAGTTAAAGACAAGTGTGTCTTGCCTACAGTCAAGCATGGTGGTGGGAGTGTCATGGTCTGGGGCTGCATGAGTGCTGCCAGCACTGGGGAGCTACAGTTCATTGAGGGAACCATGAATGCCAACATGTACTGTGACATACTGAAGCAGAGAATGATCCCCTCCCTTAGGAGACTGGGCCGCAGGGCAGTATTCCAGCATGATAACGACCCCAAACACACCTCCAAGATGACCACTGCCTTGCTAAAGAAGCTGAGGGTAAAGGCGATGGACTGCCCAAGCATGTCTTCAGACCTAAAACCTATTGAGCATCTGTGGGGCATGCTCAAACGGGAGGTGAAAGAGCGCAAGGTAACCAACATCCACCAGCTCCATGATGTCGTCATGGAGGGGTGGAAGAGGACCTCCAGTGGCAACCTGTTAAGTTCTGGTGAACTCCATGCTCAAGAGGGTTAAGGCAGTGCTGGAAAATAATGGTGGCCACACAAAATATTGATACTTTGGACCCAATTTGGACATTTTCACTTAGGGATGTACTCACTTTGTTGCCAGCGGTTGAGACATTAATGACCATGTGTTGAGTTATTTTGAGAAGACAGCAAATTTACACTGTTATACAAGCTGTACACTCACTACTTTACATTGTAGCAAAGTGTAGTTTTCTTAACTGGCCTTTTGCTTGAACTGACAGTTATTCTTTTGTGACATATCACAGGCTTTGTAGCCAGTGGAAGAGTATGCGATAGTTACTCTCAAAAATGATATGCCAGTAAGTATCATGTTACACATGTATTGTCTGTTTGCTAATACCTACCTACCTCACTCCATAGCTAGAGGATGCACTATTTAGTTAGTCCCACCATTCTTTTATGATCTGCACAAGTTTTTGGATTAAAGCTTTCTATGCTCTGCAAGGTGTAATTTAGTTTGAGTCACTGTCTGCCAGGCTACTGAGAAAGTAAGCTAAAGCTATCTCACCACAACCGAATCAGTTATAGAGATCACACTTTAAGTAGATGTAGTGCAGAAGCAGAACAGCCAGGTCAAATTTAATATATATTTTTTTTTTCCAGTGGACTTACCTCTTTGGTTGGGTTAGCTGGACGTGCAAATATAGTCTTCCAATACGACCACACAAACATTATAAAAAACAGGTGAAAGAAAACCAGGTATATAGCTAGAATGCAAAAAAAAATAAAAAAAATTTCAGTTAAAAGGCAACATGTTAAATTTTGAACTGTAAAATAATCAAACTTTAAACTGATGTTATACATGAGCCTTTAAGAGCATTTGGTTCACATATGTGTGTGTGCGTTTGTGTACACGTCGCAGGTAGAGCAGCCCATTCATTTAAATGGACTGTCCTACCCAGGAGCAACGCAGACAAACAAATCTCCAAACCCTTTTTCGAAATGCTGCGGCACCATGTGAAGTGACATGCACAAAAACATGCCGCATGTGGCAAATGCCTTGAGGTGCCATTGTGAATTAATGGTGCCCCCCACGCAGCTGCTAAAGCGCAGAATGGTTTTCTGCATGTTGGGGGAAGTGTGTGATTTTTCACATGTTCCTGACATGCAGAGATGTGAACCTAGCCTTAAAGGAATTTTCAGAATCCCTGGAGGTAGTTGATGGGAACTATTTTGGGCCAAGTATTTTGCTAAACCCAAATGACTTCCCATTGAATAAACTTACCAAACAATAGCCATTTCTCTTCTCTTCATAATTATACAAGAAGCTGCATTCAGGCACAGAGACAGTGCTAAAGCTACAGAAAAGAGTAAATCCCAATCGCTGTGAAACATTACCCAACAAGAAACACTGCCATTATAAGTATTGGGCGAACAAGATTTATCCCAAATAAATATTATATGTAGAAACAGGTTCAGAGTTTGCAAACCAGAAAGGATAACTGTGTTATTAGGCTCTTGCACACAATACTGCTGTTTGAGCATCTACTTTTTCCAGACTTTTTCATTTATGTATTTGTGCGTATTTTCACGCAAACTTATGCTCGCGTTCTTGTTCTGCAGTATGTAAATTGCCATTTGTGCACAATTGCGTGTATTTGTGCGCATGGGGTGTAAATTACTGACCAAAAATGCAGATTTTTCTGTATATCCTTTTTTTTTTTATTGAAAAATGCACGGCGCTCATAGGCACATAGGCACATTGCAATTAATGGGCTGTATTTTAGCTCAGTAAAAAAAAAATAAAAAAAAAATGCTGTACTGAGCTTTTTTAAGCCGCAGTGTGCAAGAGGCCTTATTACACGTCAGCTCTTTTAGTATATCCAGATATAGCAAGCAACTTTGCAGACATAAACTCTTATATCTTCCTTTTCCCCCCTGTGCTTTCATGAGTTGTCACCACAGCCCAACACTAGTGTAATCATTGCTCTGTTTACTATCAGCTTTTACTTATCTGCACAATTACTGCAGAAAATGAATAAAAACAAAGAAGCATCTGGTCTGCATGCTGCTAATGTATTTATTTATTACAGGTACAGGAGCTTACAATCTAAAGTCCCTAACATTCGGGCCAATTTGTACAGGATCCAATTAACCTTCCAGCATGTCTTAGGAGTGTGGGAGGAAACCGGAGTACTCAGAAGAAACTCACACAGGCAGAGGGAGTACATGCAGACTCCAGGCAAGTAGTATTGTGGTTGGGATTCGAACCAGTGACCCTAGTGCCAGGAGCCATACATTACAATTTCTATGCTGCAGTACACTCGTTGCAATCATTGGAGTTCTGTGACTCTCCCTCCTCATTGGCTGAGATAGCAGCGGGAGCCAAAGTCAGCGAGAAGAGAGAGGGGGTGTGGGCTGAATGGACAGACATTCAGCTTGGATGGAGCTCTCGGCAGGAGGGAGGGGACAGGAGCACCAACGGTGGACCCGAGAAGAGGAGGATGCTGGCTGCTCCATGCAAAAACTAGTCGCCAAAATTTCAGGTTCTCCACAGTGTCACATGGAGGCAGGGGAAAACATGCATAGCCAGGGTTAAAGCGGAGTTCTGCTTAAAAAAAATAATAAAAAAAAATATTAAAAGTCAGCAGCTACAAATACTGCAGCTGCTGACTTTTAATAAATCGGACACTTACCTGTCCCAGGGTCCAGCAAAGCGGTGGTACAAAGCCCCACTCGTCTCCCCCTCCTCTCTGCGGCGCCGGCAATGCAAGTGTGGGCACCCGGCTGTGGCTTTACAGCTGGGCACCCACGGCACATGCACGCATCTCGCGCCTCGACTGGCCGGGCAATCATCTGGGACCAGTAATGTGTCCCCAATGATTGCCGAGAGGGAGGGGGGAGAAGTGATCTCCCTTCCGGTGCCGGAAGTGTGAGCTGGGACCCTCTGAAAGGGGGTTCCAGCTCCCCCCCCCCCCCAAAAAAAAATGACATGCCAAATATCAGGGGGTCACCTCCTTCAAAACGGAAGTTCCATTTTTGGGTGGAACTTCGCTTTAAGTTTTGACTTACTTGGCAAGTCTATGTGGTCTATGAGAAGACTGAATGTAATATGAACCTTGTTGCTTTGTGAGGTATGGATAAAGTAAAGATTCACATTTATATCAATATATAAAGGCCAACTTTTTTGTTTTGTTTTGGATAGAGTGGAGAGGGAATTAGAACACCTGTCAGTTGTTATTGCAGTCTGTGCCCCTGTTAAAGCGATAGTAAACCGCATCAAAATAAAAAAATCGGGCCCTGGGCAGTTGAATTGCATACTAGCACAGTATTACAGATCTACCTGAAAACTAAGCCCTTTAGCAGCGCGCTGTTACCACTGAAGGAGCTTCCATCTTCACCCAGTCTTCTTTCCGGGTTCGTGGGCTTCGGCTATCTGATTGGCCAAGCCGGCGATGTCGTGTTTACGGCACGGTTCCAAAGGAACTACACAGGTATGCTGTTACTTCAGAGCGCATGCATCAGTGATGTCACCGGCTGCATCTAATGTAAATATCTCCTAAACGGTGCACGTTTAGGAGGTATTTACAGTACCTATAGGTAAGCCTTATTATAGGCTTACCTATAGGTAAAAAGCATACATGGGAGTTTACTCTATTTACTCTAAGAAATGTACTCTATTTTTCTTGTATACCATTATCATTGAAATTGAAGGGGCTTGGTTTGGTGCCGGACCTTAATGGCCGCTTGACTCCTGAGCTCCCATCCACAGGAGATCTAAGCTAAAGCACAGCCATCCACCACCAGACATGGGGAAAAACTTGAGGGATCCTCCCCAGCTAGGTCCCGCTCTCCCAGGGGCTCTGGAACGTAGGTTAGCCAAAGTATATCGGAGATCTTCTGATCCCAGGCACGCGAGGCCTCCGGCTTCTAATCGGGCCTACACGAACGCCGCACGCTCCTCCAGCCTCAGCCCCTCAGGCAGGAATCACTCCCAGTACCAACCCTCAGCTGCTGAAGCTCGTGCCCCACGGCCACTAAACATGCAAGACCCGCGATCTGTGGCAGAAGATATTAAAGCCACACTTTTATCAGGCATCACAGAGCTCAGGAAAGATATCCAGTCAGTCAATGGCAGTGTGGCTGGATGACATGGAGGAAACAACAACCCTCCATGATACTGCCATCCAACAATTGCAAGCCTCTTCTCACTCCCAAAACACCCACATAGGAGACATCCAAAGACACATGGAGGATTTGTACAACCGCAGACCTCACCACAATATCCGGGTAAGAGGCATACCTGAAACAATTGAGAACCACCAAATTACAAAAGGCCACTATTGCCATCTTTAATGATCTCTTAGGCAGACCTCCTGAAATGCCCATCGAGTATGAACGCTTACACAGAGCCTTAAAACCCAGAAGCAGAGACACTGATCCCCCCCCCAGAGATGTTCTATGCCGTCTTGTCAACATTAAAGTAGAGGAGGAAATCCTACATAGGGCCAGAGACCTTTTGCTCCCTACTCCATCAAGGAGCTGATATAAAACTGTTCCAAGATCTCTCACCTATTACCCTCCAGAACAGAAGAGACTTAAGCCCACTTCTTGATCTCCTGCATACTAAAGGGATCCAATATCGGATGAAATTCCCCTTCTGCCTCTCTGCAACTTTTCTTGGGCGCACGGCGAACCTGCGTCTGCCAGAGGATTTACTTGCTTTCTGTAAAACACTGAATCTTCCCCGCATTGACATTCCAGATTGGTACAGCACCCTTCGCCATCCACGTATGAGAAGATCAACTACCACTGATGTTATTCCAGTCCGCAACGACTTCCACATAAGACGCCGCAGATCTACTCCACCAAGGGAGGCCAGCTCATCTGATTCCCGTAATGCACTGCTCAACAGCCTCCCCAGCTCACAAGAGAGCTCGCCATGAAGGCTACAGGAACTTTCCTACGGCACTCATGTGTAGTACATGAGTTAACAAACATATGATGCTGCTTACACCAAAGATAACTTTTTCTTTTTCCCAGTGATTACTCTCCCTAGATGTTACTGCTCTTCAGAAGTGTGAACTATCGCAAGTGGAACCACTTCCACCTGAACTGTAAGTCTGAACCTAACCTCAGGAGACCCCCCGTGTTTTGATCGATCCTCCTAGAAGATTTAGCGGTCTCAAAAGGTAAAATACACTTATTTAAGGTCAATCAAATGCCCTCAATCATACAACAAAAGACTGAACTATGAGATCAATATGCTCATATTAATGGGTATACATCTTCAAGGGCAGAAATCTCACTCAAAATACCTTCCCCCACTCCCTAGTCCCTTCCTCTCCCTGCCCCTTCCTGTTACCTACTTTCTCCCTCCCCAATCCCCCTACCCTCTCCCACCCCACCCTACCTTCTTTCAAACCCTAATTATCCCTAAATGTATTTCACATATATAGCTCCTTGATCTACTGACAACAGAATTACCCTAAGTTCATTGAACAACATTGATGAAAAATTGTCACTTAAGATGAACGCTCTTTAAAACAAGCACGAGCTTCAGACATTTCTTTTAGTTCTCTAAGGGGGCAGGGTCACCATGTGACATGAGCCGGTGACCCGCCCCTTGTCCCTATATAAAAGTCACAGCACAGCGCGACTGAGCCATTAGAAGAGGAGACAGCGCCGAGTCAACATCAGAAGAACAAGAAGCAGCAGAAGGCGACAGAAGCCCGAGCCACCGCTCGTAAAAGAGCTGGAAGAAGAAAGCGGAGGCCCGGCAAGAAGAACAGAAGAGACCCCCGAAGTCGGAACAAGACCCCCAGATGGCGGCGGCAACTAAGAAGAAAGCCGGGCTCCTCCGCGAGTGAAAGAGCTAGTAAAAGAGCAGAAGATAGCGGAGGAGTCCGGCGAGAAGACCCCCCCCCCCAAGACGGTAGAAGACCCCCGGAGCTGTGCAATAAAGTATTTTTAAAAATTGTGTCGTTTTTTTTTTTATTTACACTTTTTTTCCTTAGGTGAATGGGTAGGGGTACATCGTACCCCATACTCATTCACATAGGGTGGGGGACCGGGATCTTGGGGCCCCCTTATTAAAGGGGGCTCCCGGATTCCGATAAGCCCCCGCCACCAGACCCTGACAACCAACGGCCAGGGTTGTCGGGAAGAGGCCCTTGTCCTCATCAACATGGGGACAAGGTGCTTTGGGGTGGGGGGGCTGCAGGGCCCCCTTTCCCCAGGGCACCCCCCATGTTGAGGGCACACGGGCTGGTACGGCTCAGGAGGGGGGGGGGCGCTCGCTCGTCCCCACCCCCTTTCCTGACCGGCCGGGCTGCGTGCTCGGATAAGGGTCTGATATGGATTTGTAGGGATTTGTAGTGATCGTAGGGATTCCCCTTTAAATCCATACCAGGTGACGGGGCTAGCGAGGTGTCAATGTCGCCGATCGAGGCGGTGGCATTCACCTCCTTCGCTAGTCCCGTCTACCTGGAGTCACGTTCTAAATGAACGGACTTTCCTCCGTGTGTGGGCAAGTCCGTTCATTTCAAAAGTCCCACGGACTTTGGCCAAAACTCCGGCAGATTGTCCGCCGGAAAAGTCTGGGCGTGTGTGTGGGTAAGTCAACACGTTCGGAAAGTCCGGCGGACCTCCACTGGAAAGTCCGGCGGGTTGACCGCTGGACTAGGTCCGGCGGACAATCCCGCCAGAAAGTCCGATCGTGTGTACGTATCAGAGACGTACTTACCGAGACCGAGATGCTGAGAGCGGTTCACCCTTACGACCCAGCGCAATCTGCCCCCTGGTGATGGGACAGGGAGCAAACGGCACCAGGAGGCACAGGTCACCTCCGTCAGGTAGGCAGGACCGGAGAGGAGGACCTTGGAGGAGATGAGAGCCTGGCCCGGGCAGACCGGCAGATGGCAGGAAGGATAGGCAAGAGCCCAAAGACCCAGTGAGGGGATCTAACACCAGTTACTGAACAGCCAGGTGCAGAGTAAGTCCAGGATGTAGGCCGAGGGTCAAACACAGGAGCAGTAGTTCAAGCAAAGTCTGTTGGCAAGCCGGGGGGTCAAACACAGGAGCAGAAGATTTAAGCAGAGTCCGTCATCAAGCCAGGGGGTCAAACACAGGAGCAGTAGATTCAGCAAAGTCCGTTAACAAGCCAGGGGGTCAAACACAGGAGCAGAGGATTTAAGCAGAGTCCGTTATCAAGCCAGGGGGTCAAACACAGGAGCAGTAGATTCAGCAAAGTCCGTTAGCAAGCCAGGGGGTCAAACACAGGAGCAGTAGATTCAGCAAAGTCCGTTAGCAAGCCAGGGGGTCAAACACAGGAGCAGTAGATTCAGCAAAGTCCGTTAACAAGCCAGGGGGTCAAACACAGGAGCAGAGGATTTAAGCAGAGTCCGTTATCAAGCCAGGGGGTCAAACACAGGAGCAGTAGATTCAGCAAAGTCCGTTAGCAAGCCAGGGGGTCAAACACAGGAGCAGTAGATTCAGCAAAGTCCGTTAGCAAGCCAGGGGGTCAAACACAGGAGCAGCAGATCAGGTTACTTTTACACAGGGCACGGGGACACACAGGCACTAAGCTGGAAAGACAGACCAGCAAAGTGCCTGTGCGTCAGACCGCCTTTACAGGCGCCCAGGGGACGCTAATTGTGCGCCATAGCGCACAATCGTGCGCATGCGCGAGCTCCGGACCGCCGAGCCGCGAGTGCGCCTGACAGTGCCCCCCCTCCGAGGGGTGGCCTCTGGACACCCAAACTGGCCATTAGCTCAGGGTGAGCCTGGTGAAATGCCTGGATCAAGTGTGGGGCGTGCAGGTTCCTTGAGGGTTCCCACGAATTGTCCTCAGGAGGGTAACCCTTCCACCTAATCAGGTATTGGAGTTGCCTGCCCATTTTTCTGCAACTCAGAATTTCTTCCACCTCAAACTCTCTCGCCCTCAACTAGAACAGGTGGCGGAGGTGGTTTTTCCCTGCCAGGGAAAGGGCTGGGGGTGGTGGGCTTCAGAAGGGAAGCGTGAAAAACTGGATGGATTTTGTAATTTTGTGGTAGATCGAGTTCGAAGGCCACAGGGTTTACGATCCTTTTGACTTTGAATGGGCCGATGAACCTAGGCCCCAATTTTCGAGAGGGAATGGGTAATTTCAGGTTGGTGGAGGACAGCCAGACCTCTTCGTTGATCCCGAACGCCGGATTTTTTTCCTCCCTTTATTAAAGTGCTTGCTGTACCCTTCTTGAGCCTGTTGCATTAATTTTTGGAAGTTGACTTGTAGAGACTATGCGGTCCTGAGCTGCAGGGACAGAGCTTTCCGGGGGAGATTCGGGAAGAAATCAGGGGTGATAGCCGAAGTTGGCCCAGAAAGGTGTTTGCTTGGTGGCGGAGTGGACAGAATTGTTGTACGCAAACTCGGCGTAAGGTAAGAGAGCGGACCAGTCGTTTTGAGAATCTGAGCAGAAGCAACGGAGGTACTGTTCTAGTGTCTGGTTGGTCCTTTCCGTTTGACCGTTGCTCTGGGGATGGTAGGCGGAGGACAAGCAGATTTTTATTTCAAGAGATTTGCACAGTTCTTTCCAAAACTTTGAAGTAAACTGGGTACCCCTGTCCGAGGTGATGCTTTTGGGTACCCCGTGGAGCCTTACGATTTTCTGAAAAATACGTCAGCCGTGGTAGAGGCAGATGGGGTACCGACCAAGGGTATAAAATGTGCCATCTTGGAGAGCCGATCAACGATGACGAAGATAGTGGTGAATTCCTTGGACGGGGGTAACTCCACGATAAAGTCCATGGAGACTTCTGCCCATGGGCGCTCAGGAATGGGTAGTGGTCTTAGTAGCCCCCAGGATTTGGCCTTCGGCCCCTTGCTGCGCTGGCATGGGATGCAGGAGGCGACATAGTCCCTGCAGTCCTGCCTCCAGCCTGGCCACCAAAAAGAACGGGAGACAAGTTCAATTGTTTTCCTGGAGCCAAAATGACCTGCCAATTTATGGTCATGGAAGGTCTCAAGTACCAGGGGCCTTACTCCTAGGGGGACAAAGATCTTCTCTCCAGACCACAGGAGGTCGTCGTGTTTGACCAGGGAAAGGTTGGTAGGGGCCGGGTCATGTTTGGTAGCAGTTTTAATCGTAGTCATGAGGTCCACCTGGGTGATCAGACCGAAGTTTTGAGGGGACAAGATAGTACTGGGCTCGGTTTCCTGGGTGGTCTCCGCGAACATGCGGGAGAGGGCATCGGCTTTTCCGTTTTTGGAGCCTGGTCTATAGGCGATGAGGAAATTGAATCTCGAAAAGAAAAGAGCCCATCTGGCCTGCCTGGGTCTCAATCGTTTAGCTGTCCTGAGATATTCGAGATTCTTGTGGTCGGTCCAGACCATAACAGGGTGAGATGCCCCCTCCAAGAGGTACCGCCACTCCTCAAGGGCAAATTTAATGGCTAGTAGCTCCCTGTCTCCCACATCGTAATTCCTCTCTGGAGGGCTCAGTTTTCGGGAGGCGAAAGCCACCGGGTGGAGGAGAGCTTTAGCGCCCTGGCGCTGGGAGAGGATGGCTCCGAGAGCAGTTTCGGAGGCATCCACCTCCAGTACAAAGGGCAATGCGGGATCTGGATGCCTTAGGATCGGGCGGAGGAGAACAGGGACTTCAACTAGGCGAAGGCCGCCTGGGCTTCTGGAGACCAGCGAAACTGATTGTGTTGATGGGTGAGTAGGGTGATTGGTGCCACAATGGAGGAGAAGCCAATGATAAATCTCCGGTAAAAGTTGGCAAACCCGATAAACCTCTGGACTCCCTTTTTGTCTTTAGGGGCCGGACAATCTTGGATGGCTTGGACCTTTTGTGGGTCCATTGCGACCCCATTGGTGGAGATGATAAACCCCAGGAATTGTACAGTGGACTTTTCAAACTCGCATTTTTCAGCCTTAAGGTAGAGTTTGTGTTGCCTGAGGATGGTGAGGACTATTTTCACGTGCATTCGGTGGAGTTCGAGAGTGGCAGAGAAGATTAGGATATCATCCAGATAGACCACTAGGAAATCATCCAGGTATCTTCGGAAAATATCGTTTACTAGATGTTGGAACGTCGCCGGGGCATTACAGAGCCCGAACGGCATTACAAGGTACTCGTAGTGCCCGAACCTTGATCTGAAAGCGGTCTTCCACTCATCACCCGCCCTGATCCGTATGAGATTGTAGGCCCCGCGGAGATCAAGTTTAGAGAAGATCTGTGCAGATCGAAAGCGCTGAAATAATTCAGGGATGAGGGGAAGAGGATACCTGTTTTTAATGGTGATTTTATTGATTTCTCTGTAGTCAATACAGGGTCTCAGTGAGCCATCCTTCTTCTCAACGAAGAAAATTCTGGCTCCGGCTGGTGATGAAGAGGGACGGATGAACCCCTTGGCCAGGTTCTCGTCAATGTAGGTTTTGAGGGTTTCCAACTCGGTTTCGGATAGGGGAAAGATACGGCCGAAAGGGACCGCAGCACCGGGTAAGAGATCTATGGGACAATCGTTTAGAAATTCTTTAGATGTACTTATCCAGATCGTCTCCAAATAACTGTTAACCGAGAAATGGGAAACTGGCCAAGAGCTTTTTGCATGGCGCTTCGACTGACCAATTTTTCAACCATAAGATTCTACGCATATGTACCAGCCCTAGCATAACCTGTGAGGCCTGGAGAATAGAATATTTCATAGCGTCTACTGTAAAACACAACGCCTCTGATATCCCGGCCAAATCTTGGGCCTGCTGATCACGAATAATTTTGAGTACCTCTATAAACTGGTCCTTTAACCGCTTCCCGACCGCCTCACGCAGATATACTGCGGCAGAATGGCACGCTCGCGACCCGGTCGGGAGCTCCGTGACCCCGGCCGCGGGACCAGCGGACTCGATCGCCACTGGTGTCACGTGATCGGGTCACAGAGCTGAAGAACGGGGAGAGGTCTGTGTAAACAAATCTCTCCCCGCGCTTCCTACTCTGCCTGTCATTGATCGGCTGTTCCCGGTCATCGGGAAAGCCGATCAATGACGTCAGACGTCAGCCCCGCCCCCTAATGTAAAAAAAACACACACGTCACAGCCCATAACCCCTCCCCTCCCCCTAGTGGTTAACTCTTTCACTGCATGTGTCATTTATACAGGAATCAATGCATTTAAATAGCATTGATTGCTGTATAAATGACAATGGTCCCAAAAATGTGTCAAAAATGTCCGATGTGTCCGCCATAATGTCGCAGTCACAATAAAAATCGCTGATCGCCGCCATTACTAGTAAAAAAAAAAAATTATAAAAATGCCATAAAAAACTATCCCCTATTTTGTAAACACTATAACTTTTGCACAAACCAATCAATAATTGCCAAAAATATGTAGAAGAATACGTATCGGCCTAACCTGAGGAAAAAAAAAAAAGTTTTTTTTATATATTTTTTGGGGATATTTATTATAGCAAAAAGCTAAAAATATTGCATTGTTTTCAAAATTGTCGCTCCATTTTTGTTTATAGCGCAAAAAATAAAAACCGCAGGGGCGATCAAATACCACCAAAAGAAAGCTCCATTTGTGGGAAAAAAAGGATGCCAATTTTGTTTGGGAGCCACGTGGCACGACCGCGCTATTGTCAGTTAAAGCGACGCAGTGCCGAATCGCAAAAAGGGGCCTGGTCCTTTGGCTGCCAATTGGTCCGGGGCTGAAGTGGTTAAGGACAGATACCCCGATCGCTGCCAGCGCAGGCTGCACCACTGAACCTGCGAGCAAAATAGTTTTTAAAAAGGATTTCCAACTTCTTATGTGTTGGATCCTTCAGCATTTGAGCATCATCTACTGGACAAGTGAGGTTTTTGTTCACAGAGGATATAGCAGCGTCAATTGCTGGAATTTCCCATTTCTTAATAAACTCTTCCTTCATATGATAAAGTGTTGAAAACTTTTTTGGAGGAAAAAACTGTTTATCTGGATGCTCCCACTCAGAATACATAAGCTTTATTAGCCATGAATGGATTCAGTGAAAGGCTGTACCAACAATCTTTCTTGTGAACCTGATCCTTCCATATTAGGCTCTTTGGAAGAAGCCTCTTCCTGGTCCCGAGAGAAATTCGTCATCTCTCGCCCCTTGTTCCTCAGTATGAGGGTCCTGAGTAATAGACGGGGGCCTGCTACGCTTAGTCCCACTCTGGGATGCGATTAAAGCATCAATTTTTTGCTGTAAGCTTAAAATGGTTGAGGAAAAAACCTCTTCAGTAATATATACAGGGGCTGTAGTGTTAAGAGCAGCTGCAACACTCAATGCCCCTGATGGCTCAATCTGCCCATGGGAGGATGCCATCTTATTTAAGATAGTTCTAGGCTTCCGAGTGACTGTAGAAGTCCTTCTAGAGCCCTTTTTTGGAGGTGCTTTTTATCCAACTTCTGATCATAACCCGATGCACAAAGCAGAGGTACAACCAGAAGTAACGCATCCACTGCTTGAGCAATAGTTCAGCCCTGCCGCTGCTATTAATGCTCAGCCTGATGCAAAAGTAAATGTGTCAAAAGGAATGCCTGTGTCACCAAACCTATTTCATGCCCCTCTTGCTCTTGTGTCCCTCCGCAGCTTGTAGCAGTAACACTAGTGCTTTTAAAAACACTCTTTCCCACGCTGGGCGTTGGAGGACACCAACGCTGTGCTAAGCCCCACCCCCTCCGTTGCCTACGGCCCCCCTCCTCTTTCAAAAAAAAGTTTTTCCGCGTGGGCGTGGGCCTCTGATCCTATGGGATCTTACAGAAAGGGGAGAAATGGCAAGCAGAGCTTGGAAGCCGCCAAGTAGTGCGGCGTGCCGTTCTTTGTTTTTTTAGTGTTTCTTCCTCGTGAAGAGGGGTAGAAAATCGCACAGGTGGGGGGCGTCTGGTGGGGAGGAAACACCCCCCCAGACTTACCGGAGGACTGCTGCTGGCTAGAGAAAATAGAAGCTGCTGCTCCGGACACATCGTGAGCTCTCTGGAGGAAGCGTGAGAAGGTATGTGCTCTATACAGCCCCCCTAGTGGTCACACATAAAGCATGACATTTACTAACAAAGGAGACATTCATAAGAAAATTCTAAAATTTCTTAGAAAACTCCACTTACCTTTCCTGCCGCAGGGTTTTCTGTGGTAAAACCAATAGACCCAATCTTCACCCTTCACGGTGGGTTCTGTTACACCTTCAGGAGCTGGGGATCCTTGAGGAAACCCACAATCCTGGACCAGTAATAGCACCACCGCCAGTAAAACTTTATGGCCTTGCTACCAAAAGTACTGGATCCCGGGGTCCAGCTCTCTAATAAGAGAAGCGTTACAGGCCCGGGCACCATTCAATTTGGCCAAAAAGACACTTTGAATGGATCCGGCCGCATGGCTAGCCCCAGCAAGGATTGCTCTAGTGGAACTCAGCACAGCACATCTTTACTCGTGACCAACACCTTAGACACTGGCGAAAAAACAGAGGTACTCCCAATAGTGGGAGGGTTTATATAGGGAGTGCACTTTTTGTTCTAGGGCGTGCCAGTGTCCATCACCTGAAGGTGGCCTATAACCCACATAGTAAATACTATGGCTTTGTGTCCCGTGATGTGCGAAAAGAAATAGATACAGCTTAAAGGAAATAAGATTCACTTACCCTTTTCAGTGTCTGACTTTATTGTAACTAAAAGAGAAAGAAAACAAAAAAGAATTAGGATTTGTCTTACCATACAACATGAGAGGAAAGCATTGAAATTTCAACCAAAAAAATCCAACAGCTGTAATAGTCAATTATACACTGCCAGCTCATATCCTTTGTGTCATAGTGATGAGAATCCCCTTCCCACCATGCACAGCCGGGATCCTGACTAACCAATCAGAAAGGCCTTGGCAGTGCCAAGGAAGCACAGTGAATGCAACACTGAAAGCCTCAGTTGATATTTGCAAAACTCTTTTAGGCTGTGTTACAGGGACATAAAGTATGATCAACAGCTTCCAGTTATCTGCTACAACCCATAGCATGATCAGCTTTTTTCCACAAGTTCACTTAAATATTCAAACATACACTCACACTTATTAAGGACTAGAGAAAAGCACAGATGTGTGTCATACAGGTTAACGTACACAAGCATACATGTGCATTACACTGGGAGCACTTTAATACCTATGCCAATTAGAGCTGTATGATTAATCGTTAAAAAAAAAATAATAAATCGCAATCTCGATTCACCCAAGCCCCCTCCCAGAACGAGCTTTCCTGCTGAGAGTAGGCAATTCTTTCATATAAACAAGTGGAGAGATTATCTGCTTAGAGTCCATTCACACAGGGGCAACTTTGGATCCGACTTGAAGTCGCCCCAAGTCGCGCAACAAAATGAATCAATGTAAGTGGATGAGAGCCGTCCCTGTATTAATGCACACTACTGAAGTCGCTCTGACTACAGAAAAGGTTCCTGTACTACTTAAATCCGACTTCTAGGCGACTTGTACCCATTTATTTCAATGGAAGTTGCCTCCAAGTTGGATCTCCTGTCTTAAGACCCCTTTCACACCGAGGGACGTTTTGCAGGCGCTATAGCGTTAGAAATAGCGCCTGCAATCAGCCCTCAAACTGCTACTCCATTGTCTGCAGTGTGAAAAATTAATAAAGATATATATTTGCAAAAAAAAGAAATAGCGCCTGCAATCAGCCCTCAAACTGCTACTCCATTGTCTGCAGTGTGAAAGCCCAAGGGCTTTCACACTGCAGTGGTGCGCTGGCAGGGCATCACAAAAAGTCCTGCCAGCAGCTTCTTTGGAGCGGTGAAGGAGCGGTGAACTCACCGCTCCTCCAGCACTGCTCCCCATTGAAATCAATGGAGCAGCGCTGTAATACCGCCGTCAAAACGACCCCCCTTTCTCGGCCGTCAGCGGGGTTAAAAGCGCCCCGCTAGCGGCCTAAATGCGCCGTAAATCCGACGGTAAAATGCCACTAAAAATAGCGGCGTTTTACCGCCGACGCTATGGGCGGTGTGGTGTGAAAGGGGTCTAACTGAAGAAACTTTCCAACTTGAAACATTGTAACACTTACTTCTTAAATCAAAGGGATAAAACTTCTTGAGTAAACAAATAATCTGGGCAGTCTGCCAAGCTTTCAACCACATGTAAATGCAGGAAGTTTAACCACTTAAAGTCTAAATCTTTTTCCGACACTTCTTTCTAAAGTTAAAAATCAATATTTTTTGCTAGAAAATTACTTGGAACACACACACAAACACATATATATATATATAAAATTTTAGCAGAGACCCTAGGGAATACAATGGAAATTGCTGCAATATTTTATGTCAAACTGTATTTGCCCAGTGGTCTTTCAAATGCAATTTTTGGGGAAAAATACACTTCAATAAATAAAAAAAAAAAACGAAACAGTAAAGTTAGCACAATTTTTTTTGTTTTAATGTGAAAGATGATGTTACGCCGCGAGAATCGTGATCTATCTTCTAAGCAAAAAAATCGTGATTCTCATTTTAGCCAAAATCGTGCAGCTCTGCCAATCCTATACAATAGGCAGACAATTACACCTCCACACTGAACATTTTCAAGTTTAATTTATAATATCAATGTGCTGCTACATAAGAGCCTCTGGGAGGTCTGCAGTGGTTTTAAGTCTAGTTAGTTCACAGTTCAAATCACCTTCTTGGAGGGTGGAGTAATGTTCCAGTAAGTGCTCAGTGTGTATACTAAATATACATGTATTGTATATAGGTCTAGGTTTTGACATTCACAGGCTTATAGGAAGTGGTGTACAGCTTTAATGTAATATTTTAGCTAACCTTTAAAGGCTGAACAATATACTTGTCAGAGAGGATAATACTATGGGAAATCCCCATGTACACCAGACACTGCCAGGTTCCCACCCCCTGCATACACTATGTAGGAACGTTTACTCTTGTCTGCTGTGTTTGCTGCTCAGCAGGATTAAGTCAGGCCATTCATTTGAAATGTTTTTCACAGAGTACTACAGTATATATAAATGAAATGGGTCATTACAGCTGCAGGAAGACCAGGACCGCAGTTGGGTTGGCTGTGCATAGAGGGGATGGAGGAACATCCGTTCCTAAGGTGACCAGATTTCTAAAATGAAATCCGGGGACATATTTATTTATTTTTTTACTAGCAATGGCAGCAATCAGTGACTTTCTGCCCATCGCCGCTTGCCTCACAGCCTGTCAAGTCTTACTCTTCGGGCCCCAGGTACAACTGAGTGGGGAGCGGGATATGATCACTCTGCCAGGGAAGGCAAGGAGATAAGCAGGCAGGCGGCTGGCCGAGACTTGAGCCAAGGCAGAAGAACATGCGAGCGGAGCTGGATGGGCATGCACCTGAAACTGAAGAAGTATTCCCTCCGCTCCGACCAGTACATGATCATCAGAAAGGGGCACAGATAATGGAAAGAAATAACCCCCCCCCCCCCTAAGGCCCCTTTCACACTGCGCCTGCAAACCGACCCGAAACAGCTGTTGCTGTGTCTGCAGTGTGAAAGCCCGAGGGCTGAAGCGGTGCGCTTGCAGGACGCTGGAAAATGTCCTGCAAGCCGCATCTTTGGCTCGCTATAGGAGCGGTATATTTACCGTTCCCATTGGAAACAATGGGGCAGCGTACCGAACCCGCCCGCAAAACGGCGCTGCAGTGGCGGTTTGCGGGCGGCATTGACCCTTTTTCGGCCGCTCGCGGGGGGTAAAACCACCCCGCGAGCGGCCGCAATGCGCCGCTAAAACACCGGTAAAGCGGTGCTAAATATACCGCCGGCGCCCCCACCGCTCCAGTGTGAAAGTAGCCTAAGCTAGTAGGAGCGATGGAGCGGGGGGGTGTAATTCAGAATTTGTTTTTTTTTACTCTGCACTGACTATCTTTGAAATTGCCCCAGCCCCTGTTCAAATACAAACCGGAGACAAAACCGGGGACAGACTTGGTCCAGGGACAGTGTCCTCAATCCAGGGACTGTCCCCGGAAACCGGGGATGTCTGGTCACCCTATCCGTTCCCCCATCTCCTCTTTGAAGAATGAGGCTGCAAGCGAAAACGATTTTGTCACTTCCAGGTTCGGCTGGTGCTTCCTTGGCTGGTATCTGTGTCTTGGAGGGCAGAAAAGGGATCAGGGGTATAACAGACCCATGATCTCTTAGAGAAGAGTATCTGCTTTTGCCCAAAACCATCACAAGGGATTTTGTTCATTGTGATAGCAATAAAAATGAAAACATTTTAATAAAATAAATAAATTAAAAATGTTTTTTAAAGCACCCCTGTGCTCACGCACAAATGCATACGTGCATGTAGGTCCCGCACGAATGTGAAGTATCACTGTATAGGTCAGAGTGAGAGTAATGATTCTAGAGCTCACGTTGAACACTAAACTAATAACCTATAAAAAGGCTTTTAAAGCGTTACCCAAGGACAATTTTAGGTAACGCAGTTTGTCAAAAAGTTCCAAAATTTCAAAAGTGCGTTCGATTTTCAATCTTGAGACTTTTGGTATCTATTTACTTGATCCAACGGCATCTTTTATATTTTACCAAATAACTGGGTATTATAAAAAAAAAAAGGAAAAAGAAAAATTGGCTGCGCTGAAATAATGGGGATCAATTAGCCCACCAGTTACGTGATCTAATGGAATTTTTTCTACTCTAATACTGGTGTGGGATTTTAGTGAAAAAAGTTTAAGCTATCTAAATCTGAATTATATGCCCCACAACTCAGTGACAAGTGTGAAATAAATGAATTACAACTCCAAAATACAAATAATAATATCATAAACACATAATAATGAATCCGAGTTCAGTGTGATAGCATAGAGAACAACAGAGATCCAAATATGGACAGATAATGTTTTATAAGAGAAAGTTCTATTCATGCAGAGGGGTCCACCACAAGATTTGGGGTTCTGTTAATGACAGTTCACAGTGTTGTAACATCTGGCACCCACGAAACGAGTGATTAGATAGCCAAAGTAAAGGTCCTCCACCAAAAGGCAAAAATGGCAGCTTACCAGCTGATCTGATCTCTGTGTTACGAGAGACCAGATAGGCAAATGGCATACACCCCTGCCCGGGTCTTTATCCGATCTCCTCTGGACAACAGTCACCAAGCTTTTCAACTATAGTGGATCTCTCCTGGGGTCATTTGGCTCTCAATCAGAAAGGGTTAACATGAAAGAGAAAGGGACAACCATGGCGCAATATCGTTTTTTTACCCTTTATTTGTTAAAAGAAACCTCTATAGGTAGCACACTCACATGTAAAATGGCAATCTATAAGCGGTTGTGATTAAAATTAGTCGAGCCAGCCGGCTCTCTTACTTGCTGCCCGTCGCTTCCTGGGATAGACGGGAGAAAGGAGGTGACGTCAGCACACCGCTCACCCGAGCGTGAGAAAAATTAGGTATTTGCAGCATTTATTTTTACAAATCACACACAGAGGGAGATACTACAATAGGAGGCAGTGCTAATGATGTATACAGGTTAGAGTGGCTTAACAACCACTTTAATTTGATAAATAGCTGTACACATATTGTGCACGTACTAAATCGCAACACCACCATTTTATTCTCCAGGGCCTTTGATTTGAGAAATATATAATAGTTGAAGGTTCAGAGTAATTTTGTAGCAAAAAAATGCTGATTTTATCATACATATGAAAAATGGCAAAATTGCCCTGGGCAGCAAGCGGTTAAGGATCTTAAAGTGGTTGTAAAAGGAACAAGGTCTTTTACCTTCCTGCATTCTATGTGGGAAGGGAAAAAAACCTGTGTGCAGCAGCAGCCCCCCCAAATACTTATCTGAGCCCCCTTTCAATCCAGCGATGTCCACGAGAGCCTTGGCTCTCCGGTGGCTCGCACTGATTGGCTTTTGGCAGCAGCGGGAGCCATTGAATCCCACTGTTGTCAATAATAGCCAGTGAGCCAATCAGGAGACAGAGGGGTGGGGCCTGCTTGGATGCCCTCAGAGCAAGCTGCCTGCTGTGGGGGCACCGGGAAGAAGGGAGGGGCCAGGAGCGCCAGTGTGAGACCCAAGAAGAGGAGGATCCAGGCTGCTCTGTGCAGGAAAAAAAAAGACTAAAATTGTTTTAACTGTAAAGTTGCCAATTAATGGAGCCCCCCACACACTACATAAAAAGCTAGGGGGGTGGAAAATAATAAGAAAAAATAAAGTTTTTTTTACCTTACACCATTGGTTTCCAGCATCCAAATTCTAGGAAATTTGAGAATCTCAAGTCTCCTAAAAACATTCCAGCACCGTACAGAACATTTTTTTGAGAGTTGGATTCTTAAACTTTCACAGGATCCTGTAAGAAAGCTAAAGCCTAGAACACACGATCAGAAAATCAGACGAAAAATACCACTTTCGAAGTGATTGTACGATAATCTGAACGTTAGTACACAGCTTTCGAGAGCCGGACGTGACAGTTCATGCAAAATTATTGGAAGGGACAAATACGATACTATTAATCAGTACATTTATTGTCCGAAAAAAATTGGAAGAGCAAGACTACGCACACTCAGAAATAAAAGAATACATTACATGATTTAAGACTTCCATACGAGAATTTTCATAAGTTGAGTAACATCTTAATTTTTGATATGGACTAGTAATGCAAAAAAAAAAAAAAAGACGATCATTTGTCCGATATTCTCATTGTGTGTACGAGGCTTAAGCGAGGAGGCTGCAAGCGGCGAGGTGAAGTAATTAACTATTTTATTTTTCTTCTTATGTCCGTTTACCCTAGGGGTGGGCTTTTACTAAATAGTGGTACCTCACATGTTGATATCAGTTCTTATTTAAGCCCTGTGTACGATTATAGGTTATTGGTGTAAAGTCAGAAGGTTTTTTTTATCTTAATGCATTAAGATAAAAATCCTTTTATGTGCAGTAGCCCCCCTAATACTTACCTGAGCCCCATCTCTATCCAGTGATGTTGCAGGAGTGTCTCAGCTGTCCAAGACTCCCCTCCTCATTGTCTAAGACAGCAGCATGACGCCATTGGCTCCCGCTGCTGTCAGAGTAAGTCAGCCAATAAGGAGAGAAAGGGGGCGGGGCGGACCACAGCTCTGTGTCTGAATGGACACAGGGAGCTGTGGATCAGCTCAGGTTCTCCCATAGCAAGCTGCTTGCTGTGGGGGCACTCAACAGGAGGGAGGGGCCAGCAGCACTGAAGAGGAAAATCTGAGCTGTTCTGTGCAAAACCACTACACAGTAGGCAAGTATGACAGGTTTGTTATTCTTAACAAAAAAAAAACGCGAGAGTTTACAATCACTTTAAAGCTGGATTGCTCAGGTCATGGGAAGCTTCTCTATGCCCTACATAAAAGCTACACAACCTATCATTTCCATAAGTGACAACATATTTCTGTGGGTTTGTGTATAAATTGTAGAAACGGAAAGTCATCTTCTCTAAATGACTTACCCAATACTTAGTTTCTACCAATATGTTACACTAACAGCAGTTAGCTGTGAAGCTCTCCAGCACTTCGTAACTTCCTGAGCACAGTTATAAATCAAAAGCCCACAGTAGCAAGTCATACTGTTTTGCAATTCATAAAGCTAATGCAATAAGCCATTATAATTTCTTTTAAGATACTCGTGTTAAACCTGAAGTTCAGTATTAAATGAAAAAAAAAAAAAACACAGCACAAGGGACATTAGTTATGAATGAAGAGTGTCCCACATGTTGGTTGCCCCGTACTAGGTTAAAATCTAAAGTCCTCGATCCCCTGGATACCCCCACAGTGCTGATCTTTAACTGCTGGCGAAGATAGTATGAGCGGCTGCAGCTGTCATAGCCAAGTGCCCAGTGGCGACTATGCCCATCCTTTAGGCCCCCCAAACCCCTTGGCTCCATCAATAGAAGCCATGAAAAGCACTCTATGAATGGAGGACAGGTGGATGAATGAAAGGTCTGCCTCCTCCACACATTGCTTTTTATTGTGGGAACAGATTGTATGGCTTCTGTGAATAGTGCACAGGGGTGGAAAGGGTGGGCATAGTCGGTACTTGACATCATCATTGCCACTAGGTCCTACTAGGTACCGGTATGAACTCAAAATGGGTCAATGGCTTGGTTTACCTTTACATGTTATATGGATAGCTAGGATGTGAACAGCTGAAACCATAAGTATTTGATCAGATTTAAATACCTAAAAAGGCAAATCACAAATACACAATCTGCCTACAACTACAGAGATTGTTGCTGTATTTTTGCAATTAGAACAAAGAACCAAGGTAGTGATACTGCCAAGGTTACGTGAGTGTTCTATTGAATGCGATTTTAGGTTCAGTAATAGAGAATACGGTTTCCTTTTTTAATTATTTTATTCTCATACCCCCATAATCTAGTTCCCGTTCGCCCATGTGAAGACAATATTCCCAGTTAAGAACCCCTAAATGTACACTCTTACAGAAAGGATATTTCTTGTTATTGTTTTGCTATACCGTTGTATGTATTTGTCATTGGAACATTTTATGTATTCTATTATCTGAATCCCCTACCTTGTTATATCTGTTACTTTGTATAGCACCACAGGAGATTACAGTGCTATGGAAATCAATAATAATAATTATAAATGTTCTCAGAAGAAGGAAAAGGCGCTTCCTGGCCAAACGCTTTCTGCATGATAGCGCATCAATCTTCACCAGATCATTAGTGTGTATACAGACGACATCCTGCATCTTCCTGACTTCCTGTGTCAGCAGATCTGACAGTTTTTTCTACTTGACTCCTGGCTGAGACACCTGTCACCCGTCCGAACACATCACTTTTCACATCAGTGCCTTTCCATATAGAGATCACGTTAGACACCCTCAAAGGCAAAGAATGAGATCGGTAATCAAGAGAAACGTATACGGATTTGACAATATCAGCATTCAGTACATCATCATTAACCATCAATACCTGCTAATACCACTAATCTGACTCACTGAGCCTTGGAACGATATGAATGGATGCCATTGATGCAAAAGAGAAGCTATAATGCAATTCAGTGCAAAATGTACATAAAAGAAGGTTGGAAGCAGATTGTTCCCATGTGTGTATATAATGTGTATATGCCAGTAGGAAGACGTAGTCTATAGATTTTTTTTATTTTTATATATAAATGTTATTATATTTTCATTTTCTCTCATACTTGCTCCAAGTTTTCCTTAAAGAAGAACTATGGTCAAAAACAAAAAATCAGTATGTGATATAAAGCTGTAACCTGTTAACTACCGTATATACTCGAGTATAAGCCGAGGCACCTAATTTTACCACAAAAAAAATGGGAAAACGTATTGACTCGAGTATAAGCCTAGGGTGAGAAATGCGCAGCTACTGTAAGTGAAAAAGAGGGTCAACAATGCCCATTTGCAGCCTCACTGTGCCCATTTGCATGCCTCACTGTGCCCATTTGTAGCCATAGGACCCGCGAACTTCAAACTTGGTAGTTAAGGGTTCCTAAATACCCCCTAGCTGCAGCCAAAATTTGGGGGTCTCTGGACCCAAAGGGTCCCGAAATAACATTGCTGCAGATGGACACAGTTGACAGATTTTGGGGACCCGTATCTTGGGGTCACTTGGTGCTAGGAAACCCATCTTGGATATGTTGTAGTGGTAGTTCCACTGGGTTTGCATACCAAATTTGGGGTTCCTAGCACCACGTGGCTCCGAGATATGGGGGGCATTTTCAGCACAAAAAAATGTGCTGAAAAACTCGGCTTTTACTCGAGTATATACAGTATGTCCCTAGTTGTTTTTCAAATAACAGTAAGGATGTTCACATATTACCTTTCCCCCCTGCAGCTGAAAGCTCATGTTCATTTCCTATAATCAGGAGACAACTCTGCTTCCTCTTCTCTGAATGCCTCCATTGTCCCCTTTTACGTGGTGCCTCTCTGTATAGACTACAACTTGTCATACTGACATCATTGGGGGGAATTGCTCTTTCATCCCAGAAGTCCCAATGTTCTGACGAGAAAGGTCCCCCCATCGGATAGTGTCCACCCTATACTGCGCAGGTGCATCGTTTGCGCAGCATGGAGGACAAAGGAGACGCCGAAAGTCTCCGAAGATGAACGGCGCCTGCGCACTTAATAGTACATTCTGTCACACACTCCCGATGTTGTAAAACACCACTTTGTAACAGGGCCCCTCGCAGGCTTGCCACGCTTCAGGCACGGCCTCGCTTCGCTCTGCATTTTTAGATTCTAACTCTATGTCCTCTTGGATGGTGGGGCTTGAACCTGGACTCAGGGCACAATGTTCTATTAAGTGCGCAGGTGCCATGTAAAGCTGATGACCAGCTGTGCATCTTCAGAGACTTGTGGCGTCTCCTTTGTCCTCCGTACTGGGGGACATTTCTCGACAGGACACCGGCAAAGCGGCTCCTACTGCCCTTCACGATTGCCCCACCCACTCCCGCCTATGTTCTGCCCAAGCTCCGCCCTCTCCGTTCCATCTTTACTGAGCTTATACTAGTCTGCTTGGCTTCTACATGTAATAGGTAATAGGAGACTAACAGCCATGAAAAAAAGCACACAGTGTGTGAGTGTGTGCAGATTTAGCAGCAGGTAATACATTTAAATACTATTATCAAATAATAAAATTATTCTAACTTTCACTGGGCAATTCTGCAGCTGCACTGGCAGTAATATACCTTGGATCGCGCCGATTCCGTTTTACATAACACACACCCAGCTATTGATTGACAGATGGGCGTGTGGTATGTAAAATAGACTGGGCGTGATACAAGGCATATGGATTCATGGGAAATGTAGTTCCCTGTGGGAGATGCAGAAGCAAGCTCAGTGAAAGGAAATGACATGCTAGCTCTGCTGAACTCCTCCCACCATCACTAGCATTATACAGCAAAGGAGGTCTGAATAGGAGGGGATTAGAGACCACAATTGCATCTAAATGGTAGGAAAATCATAATCTCATTTGTTATATTTATTACCATGTGTAACTTTGAGGTGTTTACATGAGGGTTTATTACAATGAGCATGATGCTTTTAATTGTCTTTTTAAGGTAATAAAACACTGAAACCCGACAGGCCTGAAAATTTCATCCTGGGGAAAATGGCAACCCTGTACTCGGTAGCTCCGGGTATTTTTAATGGATGAATGGAGCTAAAGGGGTAAGTATCAAAGGGTGGAGGTGGGCTTTCAAGAGAGCCTGTCACTTTGCCCCATATGGGAGAAGCAGCTATTGGGCCTTCCTCATTGTTTTCCATAAAGCTAAACTTTAACAATGAAATAAAAATACTTCTGTATAGCTTTAGTACACAATATTTCAGGTAGACAGGAAAGGGGTTTCCATCTGATAAGGTGGATGTTTCCCTGAGCCACGTCAGACAAGGGTGGGGGGAAGGACAACTGCTGCTAAAAACAGTCTGGTCTTCAGTATGACTATGTGAGAGAAGAACGATTTAAATTAAAAAGTAACTTTCAGTGCAGAACAATCCCTATTAAAAAATAACTTACAGTGGGCAACAATCTCCATTTCACCATTAAAGAATAACTTACAATGCAGAACAATCTCCATTACCGAATAACTTATACCAATATTAACTAAAGAATAACTTAATAGTGTGAATCCTTAAATGACAACTTCTGAAATGTGTGCGTTTGGGAGTCCACAAGCTATATCCACCAGTTCAGCTGCCAAATTCCTTTGCTGAACAGGAATCTGCCCCCTCCCTCCAGTAGGGGGCGCAGGTGGAAGATGGGCCAGGGGTTTTACAATGGGTTGCATGGGCAGCCTGTCTTTTAGGATAAACTGGAAGTAGGTGTCTGTTCAAGTAAGGACGTTGAAAGCACAATAGATGATGAAAGCTGTAGTCTCAAAGTCTCTTAGACCACCGCAGGGGAGGAACATAATGTCGGAACAGGTGCATCTGAGCTACTACCTCCTGTGTAATGCCTGGTGAGCCTCAAGAACACAGCACGCAGCCTGGGAAGTCTCTGCAAACTCCATGTATAATTCATGCAAAAAACGGGAGAAAAGCTGGTGCCACGGACGTTGGCTAAAACATTGTTTTATTATCGCAGGTGAACAACAGTCAAAGAATTCCAATGTGTTTCGGCCATCAGGCCTTAATCATGCCTGCAATAATAAAACAATGTTTTAACCAACATCCATGGCACCAGCCTTTCTCCATTTTTTGCAAGGAACATCATGTTACTTGCTAATGAAATCATCTGCCCTTTTCTCCGGTTACTAGTTATTTCTAGTTAAATAAAATCAGCTGTCAGATAACTCATCTGATATAATCCTAACAGTCCTAATCAAGGGGTTGTAGGGAAAGTCGGGAAATTTATATCAACTGGAGGGCCAGAGCTTGTGTCTTTTATGCAAAACGTAATAATACATAACTAGTGTTTTGAAGCGAGTAAACCCATAAATGCCCTAAAAGATTAGAAAAGTAGAAAGAACATCAATATACAGAGGTGTGACAATGCCAGAGTACCATGTTCTGAGAAGAAAAAAAAAAAAACACATGGAAGGTTGGGAGTAGAAAAGAACAGCAATTAGGAACGATTTTAATAACCTGCCTGATCAAAGTTCGCACAGAAGTGTCAGCTGAAAGCAGTGTGCCTGACCCCGCAGACAGGAAATCATTGGCCAACCCAGCAAAAAAATAAAAAAAAAAAAGTTCATATTGGGCAACTCTCATCTGACATGTATGAGAAGCATTATTCTGAACTGATCCAAGTGTGCCTTTTCATGTTCTCTAAATCTCAGTAGAACAGCTGGCCAGCTTTATTTCCAATAAATGGTCCCCCTGAGTGGGAGGGTATCAGCGCAATGTTACTTCGTCAGACTGGTGACTCTGTGACGCTGAGAGCAAAGCTTTTTTTTCTATCAATGTTCTGCCAAACTTTTATTTATTAACACAGTGATGTGCAGGAACGCAAAAGTAGAATATTTTTCTCAAATCAAAAATGCCACTTCTTCATACAGAAAAAGAAAAAAGGTCCTCCAAGACCTTCAGAACATCATCAGTTGCAGGTTACACACAATGTAATTAAAAGAAAACCACTCACAAAACACATCAGCTCTTTTACCACATCCTTGGATACTAAGCAACATCAAAATGTAACCACCTCTTGGCTCTGCCTTTTCTTTCCCTGTGCTCCGACAGGTGTCATCACATTTCCAAACCAAAGTCAACATTGCTTTCTCTATGTTAAAGCCGTCTATGCTGGCACTGTAAATAATGACAAGGAACATGTACAATGAAGACATATACCTGTATGATTTGATGTTTTTGATGCCCAGAGCCATAAAGAATGATTTCACTAATGAGCTGCACTCATGTAATCACCAAGATCATAAAGCGCAAAGACTGATAACTTAGACACTGAATCAAGAGGAGGATCTCTTCCTTGTTCTGAGCTATTTTATGCAGCTACAACACAGACCTCCACAAAAGGTAAAAGAAACATCCAAAAAGATTCCAAAAAGTGTGGGGTACAGGCAGTCCCAAAGTTACAAACATCTGACTTACAAACGACTTCTGGTTACAAACAGAGGGAGACAAATAGCAAGTGAGAGGAAATGTGTACTTGGTTGTAATACTCATAGTCGGCATCCCCAGCCATCCCTTCTCTGAACTACCCTGTTTCACCCAAAAATAAGACCTACAAGGACTTTTACTAGGGCTTATATTGCAGCCATCACCGACAATCACGCTAGGTCTTATTTTTGGGGAAACAGGGTAGTAGCAGGACCCATGTAGTCCTCTACAACACATACCTCTGTGTCCACAAGTTGTTGATTATATATATATATATATATATATATATATATATATATATATATATATATATATATATATATATATATATATATATATATATATATATATATATATATATATATATATATATATATATATATATATATTGTAACCTGGGGGACAGGTAGCAGGTACAAATCTCACTGGGATGGGCTGTTTAGTAAGGCACAGATACCAAATCCACTTGAGGTAGTGAAAACAGTGCTGGGTTTATTTGATTTAAATACAAGTCCATACACAGGTGCTGCACAGTCTTCCAGAAAACACATCAAAACAAAAATAACCAAAACAAAAGTCCTAGCCGTGTCTCGGCTCTAACTATAACATACACCGTCTCGAACTATCAGGCTGAGCAAGCCTACCGCTTGTCAGCTTCTGTAAAGAGTTTTTAAAGGGTTTTACCAACCTTTTGGCTCCTCACAAACCATCCCTGTTTGTGTGTCCCAGGCAGAGGCTGTTTGCTCAGGTGAGCTTAAATTAGCCTGGAAAGGAGGACTAAGATCCGAACTGGATCATGTCTCAGAGACCTCTGAATGTATATGAGAGGAGCCTGGGAGATGTATAAACCCCGAACAGGACTTCTCCTGGCTCTCCCTGGGACGCTCTGCTTATATATAAAAAAGTTATTTTTTGCCCCTCAGGGGCTCACCTGTGTGCTCATTATATACAGTAAGCCATACTGTGTCCACTGTACATGGTGTTTATCTCATCCATTATATGCCGAGCCATATGGGGGGCTTTCAGACCTCATTGTACACTTGTATCTTGGTTGTTCTACAATGCTGTGCAGTCTCTCTATTCTTGCATAAAAACTTCAATAAATATTATCTGATTAAAAGAAAAAGAAACATTTACATTGGTTTAAACCTGACGACAGGTCTCGAAGGAGAACAAAAAAAAAGGAAGAGGCAAAAGGTTACATTTTAAGGCTCCATGCACACTAGTGTTTTTGAAGCTATTATGAGCATTTTTTTTCTGCTCCTAGAAGCTAATAGTGTTATCCTGTGTCCATGAACACTATTTTATGCTAGAAGATTTTTCAAGCTTTCGTGTTTAGGAGCAGAAAAAAAGTGTTTTTGTAGCGTTTTTTCTGGCAGAAAACGCTAACAGCTTTTTTCAAGTGTTTTCTTTTTCTTTCTTCATGTACTGTAAAAACACAAATTAAATGCCAATGCTCCTAAACTACTAAAACACTACTAGAAGCCAGCACAAAAACACGATTATCAACATTTTTCATTCAGCGTTTTTTTTCTTTATTGAGCGTAAAAAAAACAGTAGTGTGCATGGAGCCTTAAGTTGTTAGCATTTCTAACTAAATAAAGCTAGTGTGTCTTAAGAAACAAATGCATGAACTGGGCAAAAAAAATTGCTCTAGAGAGGATACGTTACTGCAAAGCTTGTGCAGCAGATGTAAAGAAAGCATGGCCAAGAGTTCTTGCATTTGAATATACAACTGCAGTATTTCTATAAGTACAGAACACTGCTAGTCATTTCTAGTGTAACTAAGAAAATTAAGAATATAAGCACGTCCTGTTTACTTCCGCAATACGCGCTCCCGAGAGCGTGCATCGGGGAAGTTCTGTGCTGGCCGTGTCCCTTGGACACAGCCAGTCCCAGATCGCTGTAAACGGCCAATCACAGCGGCTGTTTACAGCGCGAACGGCGTGTCCAATGAGAGATGATCTCATATGTAAACATATGAGATCATCTCTCAGCGCCGCTCTCCCTCCTCACATAGAGACAGCGTGTGAGAAGGGAGAGATGAACGGCTGCAGCATCCGTAAGTAAAAAAAAAAAAAAAAAAAAAAAAAAAAAAAACGAAAATAAAGTGCCATCTGTCCCCAGTGCCACCTGTCCCCAGTGCCATGTATAAGTGCCATCTGTCATCAGTGCCACATAGCGCCATCTGTCATCAGTGCCATATCAGTGTAATGTGTTAGTGCCACGTGTCAGTGTCGCGTGTCATCAATGCCACGTATTAGTGCCGCGTGTCATCAATGCCACGTATCAGTGCCGCGTGTCATCAATGCCACGTATCAGTGCCGCGTGTCATCAGTGCCGCGTATCAGTGCCACATATAAGTGCCACATATTCGTGCCATCTGTCATCAGTGTCACGTGTCATCAGTGCCTCGTATTAGTGGCATCTGTCATCAGTGCCACGTCAGTGTCACGTGTCATTGTCCTGGTGCTCCAGAGCCTTCAAAAGTGTAATATGTATTCAACAAGTTAGATGTGTAATTTATGCTACTAGAACACGTGATGGCGCTCCCTGCATGTTGGGCCTCTCTAAGTGGCCAGGCTGTGGAAAAGTCCCACACATGTGGCATCGTAATACTCAGGAGGAGTAGTAAAATTTTGTGCTTGGTGGGCGCTGCCCATTGATTTCAATGGGCAGGGGCGATTTAGGAGTGGTCTATACACACCCGAAAAACACATCCAGTGTGAAAGGAGTCTTGAAGTTCTTTTGATCACTAATTGAATGAGCAGCCGCAGTGTTTATCCTTCAATAAAGCCTCTATTCCACCCTCTTCCAGTCATCCCTTGGCTTCCCTTCAAACACTGCAGACCCACAAAGCTGATCCCACATGCTCCCTGCCACACATGCCCTGTTATCATAACACCCCTCTGACTCTCAGAACCTGATCCAAGCAAAAAGTCTGTACTCAAGTGATCTCTCCCAGTCTCCAGTGACAACATATGCTCCCTGCATTTTAAGATTCAAAGAGCCTGAGGTTTAAACAATATTTCATTTTGTAAATGTTAAGAGAAACCTCTGTAATTATATTCTTTTTATATACAGCCCACAGGAATTGGCTACACTGGTTAACCACCAAATGACCAGAGTGGTGCCGATCAGAAGAATGTAACCGACTCTTTTCCGATTTGTTTCTCAGCTAGAACATGCTTGGGCACAGTGTAGCGTTCCGTCACTCTCTGCCCCTTGAGAGTGCCCATGGTCATAGAAGTGTGTGCTTCTGAGGGTAAACGTGCATATATATTAAGCACTGACAGCCTGTGCTACATACTATATCAGAAACTCAACACCAGATAAGTCATAGATCTATGCCAGCTGGTCATTGTGGGGTTAATAATCCAATACATTTTAGAGAGTCGGCACTGCTTACACATTAAGTGCGTTTCTTGAAAAGCCTGCTGTGTGCTTGTGCATTATATATTCCTCAGCGGTCGTTTCTAATCATGACTATTCTCCAGAGGCAATCGCTAAATGCTCTTCCGAGTCCTCCACTGGTGCAGCACGCTTTCTCTGTAGTAAAATCACATTCACGGGCATATTTCAAGGAAAAGTGCAAACAATTATGGTGTGGATTCTGCAGTAACCCATAGCAACTTCTGTAAGCGGATAATAATCCCAATCGCCTAATGACTGTGTAGACTTAGTTCAACAGTTTTTGCTTTGCCTCCCCGTACCAGGGCACAAGTGTCACAAGCCTTAGGGGCATCAACACACAACTTCCCAGAATTGTTGGTCTGCAGGGTGTGGACCTGAGCTGCTGTTATCCAAAAAAAAATAAAAAATTCATACCACACTCCTAATATCCCAGATGCAGAAATGCCAGCATGGCTCGGCTCTCATATTCAGACCAGTGGCTGCGTCCATGCTGCTGCTACATCTCAAGAGATATGAATGGGAATGCAGGCACACAGATGCATGCAACTCCTGTGCACCCCCTGCAGACTAAGACAGCCTTTTGCATGGGTGTACGCATGATCACACCCAGTGGTGAATCGGACGTTGTGGTATCTGTATGATCATACTATTAATCTCAGGAACATACACTTACTAGAACGATGAAGAGTTCAGCATGCTCAGATAAGCGTCTGGTATGGATTTTTTTTTTTTTTTTTTGGCCTGGGCCCCCTAATACATACCAGGCCCTTTGAGTCTGGTATAGATCTTGAAGGGGAACCCCATGCCAAAATAAGAAAATAGAGACTCTTCAGTCTGGTATGGATTTTAAGAGGAAACCTCACGACAAAGAAAAATAGTAATATTTATTTAATCAGATATATAAAAACACAATTACATGTAAAGAATCAATAAATTTAGTATTGATGGACCCTTTCATAACACATCTGACACCATATAGTAATGATAATAACACAATACAAAACCAAATCCACAGGTAATAATCAGAATGAATTTTAAGAAGTACAATCTCCAGATAAAGAACAAGGTATTGTGGAGATGTTGGGTCAGAAGTGTGGATCCGTAGGTAATTCAGTCATTAGCTCGAGCTTTGAGCTAATGATCCTCAGAGCACAAGTCACATGCCACAAATCGGATTAGTTAAGATGATGATCCGACTTGGATGCAACTTACATTCAAATCAATGGGCTGAAATTGTGCCCAAGTCGGACCAAAGTAGATCAGGAACCTTTTTCAGAGTCAGACCGACACAAGTCGGACCAGTTAAGATGGCTCTTCATAGGGAACCATAGGCGTACACAGAACTTTTTTCAGGGGTGGGGCATCGTTTAAAGGTCACCCATGCTCCACCCCCTTTTTTGACAGTACCATGAAGGGGAGAGACTTAGTCATCACATAAAGCACGATAACCCTCCCTTCCACTGCCACATTTGGCACTTTTTTTGGGGGGGGGGGGAGATGTACCTGGTTTTGCCGTGGCAATCTGTGCCACATGCAAAATATGCTGGGACCACAGCAAGTGAAAGTATAAATAAACATACAATTAGGCAATCCATCAATTACAAAAAAAAAAAAACTACACCTGCATGGTGCAGGATTGGCTTAAGGTTCTGGCAAACTCAGTAGATTGCTTTATAAAAGGCCTGGATTCTTTCCTAAATGTAAATAATATAACTGGGTACTAACATTTATAGGTAAAGTTGATCCGGGGAAAATCCGATTGCCTCTAGGGGGATCAGGAAGGAATTTTTTTCCCCTGCTGTAGCAAATTGGAGTATGCTCTGCTGGGGTTTTTCGCCTTCCTCTGGATCGACTGTGGGTGAAGGGTTGTGTATATGGGATTGTATGATTTATTAATCTTTTTGGTTGAACTAGATGGACTTTTTTAACCTGACTAACTATGTAAGCCAGTGGAGATCTTGAATTCTATATGGGCACAACAGCAGCTTTATGCTATGTTGCTGTGCTTTACAACTTGCCTACAAGGCACTTTCACGTCCAACCTGGGATGACAGTGTAAGGTGCCAACAGGTCCTGCAGTCCAGCAATTGGAGGCACATTACACAAGCAGTTCACTGATCACAGAAGATACCAGCCAATGGGCAGCCTGTGACAGCGGGGGATGGAGATCTAGGTGTCAGCCAGACAATAAAGGCTGAGCTCTGGTGAAGTGAATGTCTCTTAACGTGTTTGACCTTACTTTCCTGCACTAGTGAGTGGACACCATGCTGATTCGGGGGGGGGGGCACTTGACCCCCCTTGCCCCCCTCTTCCGGATGCCCATATAGGGAACCATTGATTTTTGACATGCCATGCAACTTGTGCTCTCAAAGTCGTAACGCATGTCGGACCAGTGTGACCTGGCCCTCAAAGTTAGGCAGCCCATAGATGATTTTATTTTTTCATTCAACCAAAGGGTTGGACAAAAAAAAAAAAAAAACTGACGCTATTCCCCATCCACACAAATCGAGGTGTATGGGGGAATCCTTCCTGCTGAACAATTGTGGACAGTGAAGGAGACTTCCCCGCAGTCAGAATACACTGATCAGTGCTGCCCGCTGATTAAAATGGCGTTTAACCAACAGACTGGTTGTACAAAAGTTGATCTGTAGATTGGCTTCCGTACGATCTCCTGCCTCGAACATGGATGCAAATTAGGCCGATCCCTGCTGGACCAGCTGAATTCTGATCCATGTATTGCGTGGCTTGCGCATGCACGCTGGGGAGCCACAAGCAGTCACAGTCGGCTTCCCAAAGTGAACATGCCAGCGCCTGGACCCAAAGACAGATAAAGAGCAGGCTCGGGTGAGGACGTGCTGGATCTGTGGACAGGTAAGTGTCCTATTATTAAAAGTCAGATGCTGCAGTATTTGTAGCTGCAGACTTTGAATTTTTTATGGGTGAAGAACCGCTTTAAACTTAATGGAACTCCATGCTTTAGAAGTCCTCTCCCATAATCATTATTTTGCACTAGCACATTTGCCATGAAAGTTAGGTGTCACAAAAGAAGCACTTGACAGTAATGTAAACAGACATATTTATTATAAGCAGTGACCTGTATACACCACAAAGAAAAGCTTGCTAAGCATGTACTATATAATTATAGAAGAGGAACTTCTGCACTTAGACCTTTTTATGATGTTAAATACAAATACATCATAGCTTTTTTACACTTAGTCTGAATTCAAATCATGCAGATTCTATATGATCTCCATTGAAAAAACAAAAAAAAAAAAAAAACATTCTCATTGTTTGGCCTTCTTTCACTGACCCAAATAATCCCGAGTGGGTCTAATGTCTACTTCATAAACGATTTGATAGCATTTTCAGAAGCGAAGGTCGCTTATGGCAGCTGACATTTTTCCTCACTGCAAGTAAGGGCACTTTCACATTGAGGTGGTGGGGGCATTGGCGGTAAAGCAGCACTATTTTTAGCGGCGATTTACTGTCGTTTTAGCGGTCGATGAAGGGGGGTCAATAGCGCCGCTGCCGAAGCGCTTTGGCAGGCGCTGCCCATTGATTTCAATGGGCAGGGGCGGTGTATCCACCGCTCCTAAAGCGCCCCAAAGATGCTGCTTGCAGGAATTTTTTTTTTACGTTCCCGCAAGCGCACCGCTCCAGTGTGAAAGCACTCGGCCTTTCACACTGAAGTGACAGGAGAGGCGATTTGCAGGCGCTATTTTTAGCGCTAAAACGCCTGTAAAGCTCCTCAGTGTGAAAGTAGCCTTAAATTCAGTTATAACGGGGTAAACAAACAGGTATTGGTCTGCAAAATCCAGTAATGCTACTAGTAATGCAACTGGGGATGTCATAATTATAAAAAGACCATCCTGATCCTCCCTGAGGGCATTTTATTGTATCCCATATCATATTTCCACCAAGTAAATGAATACAACATGAGTAACAGTGAGACATTCATTCAATATCAAATATATATGTAAAAATAAATAACATTAAGTCCTGCCAGATGACTTCAGGCTGGCCACTTTTGCAGCGAAGGGACCCTGTGAGATGCACGGACGATCGTCTGGGGGAGATGTGTTCACTCTGCAAAGACATTATCGGTTATGGGGGGGATAGGAGCTTTTGCCTTTGTGTGTCTGATCAGCACATGGGGGGACCATGGCATGCTCTGTAGATAATCTCCCATCCACAGGAATGGTAGTATAATCTGGGTATGCATTGTTCTCTGAACAATGCAGAATAAGGATTCACACCAAAAGGTAAAAACGGGAGTCTTTGGGTGCATTGACGGGGGGGGGGGCAGCGTCCATGATTCCAAGGCCAGCCATGCGGCTTTCTTTGTCTAGCTGATGATGGTGGCTTACATAGACAGGGGGTGGGAAATCATACACACTGCCCCTACCCAGACACGCCCATAGTCATTGTCCATTGGTTGAGATTTGTATAACTCCTCCTGTTTGAAGGAATGCCTGTGCTTGATTGGCCGATTGTGAAACTATCAAGCTCTATTGTTAAGTACTCTAAATAAACAGAACACCGGGGGCTCCAGGAACAGTCAATCCGTGGAGCCAAGGATGCAAGAATGGTGGTCATGTCGGGTTACTTGGGAAGATAAAGGAAACAGGGTCGCACAAAGATGCATTATACCAAAAGGCTGAAAGTGACATGGATTACGCGCAGCGTATAGTGGAATTTCCACAACACTGTTCATCTCCATGCAGTTGGGGATTTTGCAGCTGTGGTGGCAACTCTGCACAAGCTCAGTTTTCAGTGAGATTCTATGCTGAGCATTTCCTCCCTATCACATCTGAGCCGCCAATGTGACTACAGGGTGATACATTTGGGCATATACAGTGATAAATGACAGCCCACAGCCTCCCTCCTCCCTGTCCACTAACCAGCTTAACACAATAGGGGTGGCATATTACATGTAGATTAATGGTGACTTCATCTCCCTCTTATTCTAAGACACAGGCTGGAGGGGCGTGACACAGTCTGGGACTGGCAGAAATCCACCCACACCATGTTATTTCCACAAAATAATAAAGATTTGATTTCAAATATATATTTGTTTGATGATTTAAAACTGTTTATTTATATAAATACTTTTTTTTTTTTTTTTTTTTACAAGATTTATTTTTACTCTGTGTTCCACTGCATTAATGCACGTTTTTTTTTTCCGAACATGCGACCAGCTGCAGAGGACTAGCCCGAGGACTAGCTGGGTCAAGTGACAGCTGTATATTGATTAGAAAGAAAAAAGGTACCTGTCATGGTTATGCATTAATCTTTCCCTGTTTGCTTACCTCTACTCATGTGTTCCAACTAAGAGGCCAGCCACTCTCACCTGGTGGGTTTTATAACCTCTCCTCTAAGCATGGCTCCACCCCAGGCCCTATCAGGGAACCCTATATTAACCTGTGCACTGCAAGCCAGTGGTGCTGATCAACCATTGTGTATTCGTGGTGTGTTCGGCTTCCTGGTTCCTGCTTGTCGTGTGCTCTATGTTTGTCTCTGTTACCGACCTTGGCGTGTTCTCAACTATTCCTGTCTGCTTGTGATCTTGACCCTTTGGCATGTCCCCGACCATCCCTGTCTGCCTGTGACCCTGAACCTTTGGCGTGTACTCTGTTGTTCCTGTTTACCCTGACCTCTGCCTTATCCCCTTACTATCCTTGTCGTTCCAGCCTGCTGCTTCCTTCTGATGTAGTCTACTGTGAGCGTGAGCTGTGAGACCCTGGAGCCAGACTGCAGCGAAGTCCATCCTCACCACTAGAGGCTCTGGCGAACACCTGCTGGCTCTTAGACTCCGCGCCCTGGGGAATCTATGCTCTAGTTCCCACTTGGATCTGTGTTAGTGATCCAGTAGACCTGTGTCCTGAATCTCCCTGGGTACAATCCGCAGCAGTCAGTCCTAAGGTCCACTACCTAGCGGTGCACTTCCAATTCCTACTGAGTGCACCTGTCACCTGGTCTCAGGTGACCTGACAGTACCGTATCTTTTCGTCGTATAAGACGCACTTTTTTCCCCTTAAAATCAGGGGGAAATCGTGGGTGCGTGTTATACGCCAATCCCCCGCTGATCTGTGCTGTCTGTGGAGCGCCGCCAACATTTACCGAGCCGAGCGTACTCGGCTCCGCTCGCATTCCCGCCTCCTAGCCTTTACATCCGCCATTGTGTCCATCATAGGGCATTACTGCGAGCGGAGCCGAGTAGCCAAGTTCACTCGGCTCAGTCTATGTCGGCAGCAAGAGGAGCCGAAGATCTCAGTGGCGGGGCGGCGGCGGTGCTAAAACTAAACCATGCTGCAATTTTGGGGAAGGCTGCAGGTTGACAGTGCAAGGCTGCATTGATGGGCATTTAAAATGTAAGTTTTTTTCCTTAAACTTCCCTCCTAAACTTGGGGTGCGTGTTATACACCGGCTCGCGTTATACTCCAATAAATACGGTACTTCGATTTTTTTTTTTCTTATTAAAATAACTACAGTGTCATCCTCCACATACAGAAAGCGAACGGACAATGTAAAAACAAACAGTGTGCGTTTATTATCACTTTAATAAGACGAGGACAGGAAACTTGTAGAGTAACCAGTCGCAGTTGAAAAAATTCCACCCTTGTAGGTGTGCCTCTCGCTGGAAGAGAGATCACCTTTGACATTGTGCTTCCTATACACAATACAAACAAAAGAACGTGCACCCGGACTCAGATGGCTTAAAATTCTGTACTGTATATGCACAAATGCCAAGAATATTCACTATGTCCCCATCCTGAATATAAACAGCGTGGGTAGCTGTGCACAGAGCCATACATCTTCATTTTACAGCATCAGCATGAAGCCCAGGAGTCTGATAATGACAGCTTCCAACCGATGCTTCAAGGGGTATTTTGCATCAAAGAAATTCCATTGAAGTGAATCTGTATGAGAACTAAAGAGGTTAAACTACTCCTCACATTTTGTTATAGGTGATATAATGCCTTTTATTACATGTTTTGTGTCCACTTTAAAGGAAAAGTAAAGTGTTTACCGTATATACTCGAGTATAGGTCGACCCGAATACAAGCCGAGGCCTCTAATTTACCACAAAAAAAAAAAAAACTGGGAAAACATATTGACCCGTGTATAAGCCGAGGGTGAGAAATGCAGCAGCTACTGTAAGTGGAAAAGAGGGTCAACAATGCCCATCTGCAGCTGCATACCTCCATGTGTCCTGTGCATGCCTACCTGTGCAGATCTGCCTACCTCCCTGTGTCCGGTGTCCCTCTGCAGCCTCGGTGTCCCTCGCATTTGCAACGATCAGCGTGTAAAAAGATACGGCGGCCATTCTAGTATTCAAAAGCCGCGCCTCCTCCTTGTCTGTGATAAGCGGAACACTCAATTTCCCAGCAGTCAGTGTTCCGCCTATGACGGACATCTGCTCATCCTCATACCACGGACGAGGATGAGAGGATGTCCGTGATAGGCGGAACACTGACTGCTGGGAAATAGAGTGTTCCGCCTATCACAGACGAGGAGGCACGGCTTTTGAACACTGGAATGGCCGCCGTCTATCTGCATGACACACTGATCAGGTAGGCAGACGGTGGCGACTCGAGTATAAGCCGAGGGGGGTACTTTCAGCCCAAAAAAAAAGGGCTGAAAATCTCGGCTTATACGGTAAGTGTTTTTGTTAACAAGCACATTGTTGTTAATTTAGTGTATACATAAAAGCCGGAATCCAGGCAGATATGAAAATAAAAAGTGTGATTGCAAAAAGTTTTTATAGGTTTTGGATACGGTGGGAAGGGTTAGCAACTCGGTCGTTTTATAGCTGCCGAGTCCGCAATGAAGGAGATTTCCCTGAACTTCCTATACCCTGAGATACAAGATACAACAGACTTTAAAAGGGAATTAAACCAAAAATGTAATATACTGCAGCTTATCAATCCCTAGATATGGCGGCTATATTTTTAGGCTTTTTTTCCTTTATTTTCACCTGGTGATCCTACAAGCAACACACATCCTGTCTTAGGGTGTGTCCACTCTGGAGTCACCTTTGGACAGCAGCATTGCCAGTCTCGGGAGAGGGTAGTGTTAAAGGGGTATGCATTCATGTGCAAAACCTTCTATAGTGCAACAGCCCCCCTTTCACTTACTTCACTTCACTTACGAAACTGATCTTTCCAGCGACAAGAACGAGCCCAGCAGCTCCAGCTGCTGTTTTGGGTCGTCATTGGACAGATTGATAGCAGCAGGTGCCATTGGCTCCAGCTACTGTCAATCAAATCCAGTGACACGGGCGCCAGGGGCGGGGCTGAGTCCTGCTGTCTGTATCAATGGACGCAGCAGCAGGACTCGGAAGGGCACCTGAACGAGTGTCCCCATGGAATGTGGCTCTCCGTGGGGGCACTTGATGCAGGGAGGAGCCAGGAGCAACAGAAGAGGAGGATCAGGGTCACTCTGTGCAAAACCCTTGCACAGAGGATGTAAGTATACCATGTTTGTTATTTAAAAAAAAAAAAAAAAAAACCTTTACAACCCCTTTAACCTGGGTATACACAAGACCAAAATTTCAGGCCTTGTGTATCCCTCTCTGTTCAACAGAAGCCAGTCGCTCAAATGAAAGTTTTCGAGCAGGACTGTGTGCATGGACCCAACACGTGCATCTAAAAAACATTAATAAGGCTGTATATAATGTACTTTAAAACAATTCTGTTGCTAACAAAGATTAGAAATAAATGGTATCCTGCAACGAAACATTGAATACCCACCTCTCCTGCTGCTCATAACGCTGAGCTCTTCAGTAATTGAGAAGCTTCCAACTGAAGACTGTGCAGAATTAAAGTGGTGTGCCCCCTAAAATTTTTTTTTTAAAAGTCAGCAGCTACAAATACTGCAGCTGCTGACTTCTAATAAATCGGACACTTACCTGTCCCAGGGTCCAGCGATGCGGGGGAACGAAGCCCCCCCTCGTTCCCCGCTCCGCTCAGGGCGCCAGCATTCTTAATGTGGGCACCCGGCTGTGGCTTCACAGCCGGGCACCCACTGCGCATGCGCGAGCGGCGCGCCGTGACACGACGCTCAGTCATCTGGGACACGTGACAGGTCCCAGATGACTGTGCGGTGCCGAGGGGAAGTAATGTCAGTGCCCGGGCACTGAAGGTGGCAGACTACGAGGGACCCCCTAGCAACAGGCATTTAGAGGTGAGTAAAACTTTTTTTTTTCCAATTTTTTTTAGGATTTTTAAGCAAAATTTTTATTTTTTTTTAGGTGGAAACACCACTTTAAAGTGTCGATTTCCTAGTCCTCACTGCCTGCTGTGGTTTCCCCTGTGGTCCCTTACTCCACCACATGATGAAGGGGTGCCCTGTCAAACACTGAGTGCAATGGGGTGCAAGTAATTCACCACACTCTGCAGAATTTGATCATTTTGGGATTACTGGCCTCCTGCTTCATTCAGTGGTACAATTCACTAGCATTAAGACACTGGGGGTAAAAGGGAAGAACCACAGCATGTGGAGTAGCACCAGAATATAGACACTCCTGGACATGTAAGATCTAGTGCAGGAGCAGGCGAAATCTCAGTTTTCTTTGCAGTGGACCATTTATATAAAGAGAAACTTCGTCACTTTTGTTGAAAAAAAACACACAATCCCCTCTGGAAGAGATATCAATGTACATTGCAAGAATTTTAACAAACTTTGTTGCACATTCCTATCTGTTTCTGCTCTGAAGTAATAGCTGTTAGTTTGACCATGTACGTTGGATAACGATTCTGAATGGGAGGGTCTGGTATTATAATCACCTGGTACACACTCAGTGTTCTGATGAGAAAAGTTGCAGGGTGTGCATCGTTTTTAGAAGAGATTAAAAAATATAATTTCCGTCACAGGGGATGCCTAAAATTTGACTTTGTGATGACTTCTGGGAAAAATCACACAAGTAGGAAATATTTTTGGAGGCATTCTATACACCTACATTGTACAGAATGCCTCCAGATTGCTATATTGCTTTGAGCTTTACAGAAATTTACCGGACTGCAGATGTAAATACAAAAGGTCATTTTAATAAAATTAAATATCCTGTGAACACTAGAGAAACTTCAGATGGGACTTGAGTCTCACAGAATCACCTGACAAATGGAAATAACATGGTTTTCAATGGTGCCTGTTCACATCAATGCAACTCAGCACAGTGCGATTTTGGAAAAGTTTCTTGTACTGACCTGTTCTGCTTTGGTACCACATTCCAGCATAATTTGGCCCCATAGAATATGCAAACCAAAACAGTACCAAAGTAGCACTCCAATTTGCACTACATAAATCGCACTGAAAGTCAGATCAAAATCGGATTGCAGGAGTCTGAACCTAGCCCAAATTACAATATGGCTTGTGTAGCAATTGTGTGCGCTATATTATTTTTTTTCTTTTTAATTGGTATTTTTTTTCCCATAAAAGTGGAGTTACCCTGCAAGATCTTTAATTTAATGACAGCGTCCCAATAATGAATCTGAAATACTTTAAATCTGCATTGTTTGGGCAACTCATTCACAAAAGAGGGTTCTCAGTCGGTCTTTTGCACTGCTACACACAATGTAATGCTTTGTGTAGTGATCAAGTTTTGACACTATTCAATAAGAGCCTTAAAATGACGACACATGTCAGTCTGATAATTTCACTAACCCACTGAAGAGATCCCAGCACAGAACAATGCAGCACAGCTTGAAGGCTGACAGCTGTATAAATCCTAATCCTTTAGTATTAATCTTACCAGGATTGAAATCATCACTTGACTTCTTAGTTACAAGGACAACCATCAATATCACTTGCATTAAGAAAACTGCAAATGGACATATATCCAGGGACTGCAACTCTGAAAAATCTCAAACTGCACTTAATTCAATGCAGATGTCACATTATTTTTTTGCTAGAGAAGCCACTGCTTAAAAATATGCAACAGCCCATACTGAAAATGTGAGCATTGAGATACATGCAGAGGACACAGACTACCTGCTTAGTACCCAAGTCTTCCATCTAGCCACAGCTGCAAAGAACTATTCCACCACACACCATAGATCTGCTCCACAGATCTAGAGACACATGCTAGAGATGAGCTGGAGAGAAGAGATGAACTCGGGCGTCCTCTGAACTCGGGCGTCCTCTGAACTCGGGCGTCCTCTGAACTCGGGCGTCCTCTGAACTCGGGCGTCCTCTGAACTCGGGCGTCCTCTGAACTCGGGCGTCCTCTGAACTCGGGCGTCCTCTGAACTCGGGCGTCCTCTGAACTCGGGCGTCCTCTGAACTCGGGCGTCCTCTGAACTCGGGCGTCCTCTGAACTCGGGCGTCCTCTGAACTCGGGTGTCCTCTGAACTCGGGTGTCCTCTGAACTCGGGTGTCCTCTGAACTCGGGTGTCCTCTGAACTCGGGTGTCCTCTGAACTCGGGTGTCCTCTGAACTCGGGTGTCCTCTGAACTCGGGTGTCCTCTGAACTCGGGTGTCCTCTGAACTCGGGTGTCCTCTGAACTCGGGCGTCCTCTGAACTCGGGCGTCCTCTGAACTCGGGTGTCCTCTGAACTCGGGTGTCCTCTGAACTCGGGTGTCCTCTGAACTCGGGTGTCCTCTGAACTCGGGTGTCCTCTGAACTCGGGTGTCCTCTGAACTCGGGTGTCCTCTGAACTCGGGTGTCCTCTGAACTCGGGTGTCCTCTGAACTCGGGTGTCCTCTGAACTCGGGCGTCCTCTGAACTCGGGCGTCCTCTGAACTCGGGCGTCCTCTGAACTCGGGCGTCCTCTTTGTTTACTTCAAGGAGCTGTAGGCCAGGTCATTCCTGCCTCCTTGAGCTGTGGATTGTGGTGCGGGATGATGGTCCTGTAATAAAGACCAGTCACTTCTGCTCTCTTCCCTTGTGCAGGGTGCCTGGTCTGGTCTCCGCCCTCCTTTAGTTTTCTGCAGGCAGCCTGTAGTGTGTGGACTTGTTGGGCCCCTCCCCACAGCTCTGCACAGGCTATGAACAGCAAAATGATGTTGTCACTGCTGTTTTTACAAAGGTTTGCAAAGGCATTTGGTGCAGGAAAGTTAATTCTTCTTGGCAGCTGAAGAATTTGTTTAAAGTGTAACTCCACTTTTGTAGAGAAAACATTCCCCCCTGGGTGATGTACATTGCAAGGATTTTAACAAACGTTGTTGCAGAGTCCTACCTTTTGTTATTCTGAAGGACTAGCTGTATGGCTGTGTCCATGTGCAAAGTCAATCTGTATGGGAGTGGTTTTATAATTATTAATCAGCTGCTGCACTCGCATGGCTCTAATAAAGGAAAGTGGCAAGGTCTGCATCCCTTTAGGCGAGATTTCCCTTTCAGGGTATCGCACCAAAAATTATATTTTTGTTGCAGGGGATGCTCAAAATAGGACTTGTATCTTAGTGCAGACGTCTAGGAAAATCAGTAAGCCAATCACACAAGCAGGAAATTACATTTTCAGGGGGCGTTCTGTAAACCATCTGTGTACAGAACACCTCCAGGCAGCCATATTGCATTGCATTTTACAGAATAATACAGAGCTGCAGATTAAAAAGGAAAGTTCATTTTTAACCACTTGACCACTGGGCAGTTAAACACCCTTCCTAACCAGACCAATTTTCAGCTTTCGGTGCTCTCACACTTTGAATGACAATTACTCCGTCATGCAACACTGTACCCAAATTAATTTTGTGTCCCTTTTTTCACACAAATACAGCTTTCTTTTGGTGGTATTTGATCACCGCTGGGTTTTTTATTTTTTGCGCTATAAATCAAAAAATACAGAAAATTCGGTAAAAAAAAAAAATAATTCTTTGTTTCTATTAAAAATTATTGCAGAGTATTGGCGAGTATTGGCGAGTATTGGCGAGTGTTGGCAGAGTGTTGGCAGAGTGTTGGCAGAGTGTTGGCGAGTGTTGGCGAGTGTTGGCGAGTGTTGGCGAGTGTTGGCGAGTGTTGGCAGAGTATTAGTGTTGCACAGTATTGTTAGAGTATTGCACAGTGGGGGCAGAGCGTTGCACAGTGGGGGCAGAGCGTTGCACAGTGGGGGCAGAGCGTTGCACAGTGGGGGCAGAGCGTTGCACAGTGGGGGCAGAGCGTTGCACAGTGGGGGCAGAGCGTTGCACAGTGGGGGCAGAGCGTTGCACAGTGGGGGCAGAGCGTTGCACAGTGGGGGCAGAGCGTTGCACAGTGGGGGGCAGAGCGTTGCACAGTGGGGGCAGAGCGTTGCACAGTGGGGGCAGAGCGTTGCACAGTGGGGGCAGAGCGTTGCACAGTGGGGGCAGAGCGTTGCACAGTGGGGGCAGAGCGTTGCACAGTGGGGGCAGAGCGTTGCACAGTGGGGGCAGAGCGTTGCACAGTGGGGGCAGAGCATTGCACAGCGGTGGCAGAGTAGGCAGAGCATTGCACAGTGGTGGCAGAGCATTGCACAGTGGTGGCAGAGCATTGCACAGTGGTGGCAGAGCATTGCACAGTGGTGGCAGAGTAGGCAGAGCATTGCACAGTGGTGGCAGAGTAGGCAGAGCATTGCACAGTGGTGGCAGAGCATTGCACAGTGGTGGCAGAGTAGGCAGAGCATTGCACAGTGGTGGCAGAGTAGGCAGAGTATTGCACAGCGGTGGCAGTGTATTGACCAGCGCTGTGGGCACTACACATCCAGCCCACAGCGCTGGTCCCGTCTCCCCCCCCCTCTCCGCTTCTCCCTTCTCTGTACCGATCGGTACAGAGAGGGGAGGGAGGAACCGGCGTCATGACGTGACGCCGGTTTGTGTACATGTGATCGCTCCGTCATTTGACGGAGCGATCACGTGGTAAACGACCGCTATCAGCGGCTGTTTACCGTGATCCGTGATGCGCCGGGTCCTCGGGACCCGGCGGTCACGGATGTTCCCGAGTGCGCGCCCCAGGGGCGCGCGGGAGCAAGTTTCTGAGAGGACGTCCGGAGGACGTCCACTCAGGGAAACCCGACCGCGCTGTAGACGTCTTTCGACTATAGCGCGGTCGGCATGTGGTTAATAATGTTTAAATTAGAATGACTTGTGTCGCAATTGTACAGTGCCTTGAAAAAGAATTCATACCCCTTGTAAATTTTCCACATTTTGTTGTGTTACAACCAAAAACTAAATGTATTTTATTAGGATTTTATTTGATAGACCAACACAAAGTGGCACATAATTGTGAAGTGGAAAGAAAATAAATGTTTTTCCATATTTTGTATAAATATCTGAAAGGTGTGGCGTACATTTGTATTCAGCCCCCTTTACTCTGATACCCCCCCAACTAAAATCTAGTGGAACCAACTGCCATCAAAAGTCACCCAATTAGTAAATAGAGTCCACCCATGTTTACCTTAATACAGATGTCCTGTAAAGCCCTCAGGAGGTTTTTTAGAGAACCTTAGTGAACAAACAGCATTATGAAGGCCAAAGGAACACACCAGACAGGTCAGGGAAAAAGTTGTGGAAAAGTTTCAAGCAGGGTTAGGTTATAATACAATATCCAAAGCTTTGAACATCAAATGGAGCATTGTTCAATCCATCATGGAAAGAGTATGGCACAACTGCAAACCTACCAAGACATGGCCGTCCACCTAAACTGACAGGCCAGTCAAGGAGAGCATTAATAAGAGAAGCAGCCAAGAACTCTGGAGGAGCTGCAGAGATCCACAGCTCAGGTGGGAGAAACGGTCCACAGGACAACTATTAGTTGCGCACTCCACAAATCTGGCCTTTATGGAAGAGTGGAAAGAAGAAAGCCATTGCTGAAAAAAAGCCATACAAAGTCCCATTTGCAGTTTGCGAGAAGCCACGTGGGGGACACAGCAAACATGTGGAAGAAGGTGCTCTGGTCAGATGAGACCAAAATGGAACTTTTTGGCCTAAAAGCAAAATGCTATGTGTGGTGGAAAACTAACACTGCACATCATCCTGAAACCACCATCCCCACCGTGAAACTTGGTGGTGGGCAGCCTCATGTTGTGGGGTTGCTTTTCTTCAGCAGGGACAGGGAAGCTGGTCAGAGTTGATGGGAAGATGGATGGAGACAAATACACGGCAATCTTAGAAGAAAACCAGTTAGAGTCTGCAAAAGACTTGAGCATGGGGCATGTTAGTAGTTGACATTTAGCTTTCTATTTTTTGGTGTTAGAGTATTTTTCAACCATTTGCTATGATCAACCAATTGCATGTGACTTAGGGAAAATTCAGTGATAAGTATAGGTATCGAACATCTACAGTAATAGGCCAGCAACATCACTCCTAAGCACTTGCTTTATTCTGTCTCCTGTAATAAATGTCAAGCATCAGCTTACATATAGGGCAGAGTTCAGGCTGAGCCTCGCAGGCGTGGCGTCGGTTCACTAAGAAATAAGGTATGCCTTGTGCCATTTTAGCTACAAATTTAAAAAGAATCTGTCACTTTATTCATTCAGGGCAAAGTGACAGGTTCTCCTGTTAGTCTTTGCCTCACCCACCGATACTCACATTTGCTGCACTGCTCTAGCACTTTGAGTTGGAAATACCTAGTACTTCCAGGTATGGAGGGGCAGGTGACTGTCTCCCCTTACTCATGGGATGCAGTACTCAGACCTGAGCACCTAATCCTGCATTCACACCTATGCAGAGCCAATTCCTGCTGATTTTGAAGCATCTTTTTCAGGTGTTTTTGCACAAGCATCGAGCTTCCCGAGCTGGGCAAAGAGTAGAGTGTGGCTGTAGAGGAGGAGAGGAATTCTTCAGGTGTAAAAATGCCTTTATCACAGTTACAGGCATTGCCATTGAAGTCTATGGAGTCAAAAACGCCTGAAATCACTTAAAGAAAAGCTCATGTACTTTGAGTGCAGAGTAGAGCGACTGAGTATACAAATGTGAACAGCCAAAATTGGAAAAACAAATGGTGTAGAGACACAAGGAACAAGCAGAAAACACAAGTGTGAATGGGGTCTAATTATTGGGCTTGAACAATGTTAACTGAGGGAGGGGAGAAGATTATTAAACCCGTGAAAGCCTCGAAACAAACTGACATGGAGCTTACACTGGGATTTGACCCAGAGCTCGGACAGAGGAAGAGGGTGGCGGGGGAAGCACAGCAGAGTATTGGGGGGGGGGGATTCTAAGTGACAGATTTTGGGCAAAGTGACAGATTTTCTTTAACCACTTCCCACCCACGCTATAGACAAGATGGCTACAGTGCGGGCTCACATTGCTGGGAGGGCGTACATGGACGCCCTTCCCTGTGTTCCTTTAGACAGAGATTGAGGTAAAGGGCCAATCACAGCAGCCCTTTACCATGTGGTGAGCTGTGTCCAATGACAGCTAATCATAATGTAAATACCCAACCTTTTATTGGCATTCCTTTCCAGTGTAATGAGAGACGATAACTGGCTTGTGTAAAAGGGCTACACTGATAATCTGAGTGCCCTAAATATCAGTGCAGTCCCAACAGTGCTGCCAATCAGTGCCTCCACATCAGTGCCGCCCAATGCAGGCAGTCTGTTCAAATCAACAAGCACAAACCTTCATTTACAAGTACATCCAGGAGTGTACATCCCTGCGAGTCCGAAGCATGAATCAGAACGCAGTCTGAAAATGAAGACTACAGCATGTCTGCCTTGACGCTGCACCTTCCTCGACCCTGAGGAACGGGTTCTCCAACAGTCAAATCATAATAGCAGACTTTTTTTTTTTTATGAAAATACTAGACGGGAAGCACACTTTGTCACTAAACTCCCATCATAGAAACCGATCAATAAATGTTGTATTACATGCCGTTCATACTTTTTCACTATGATATTAGTTTTCTGTATTCTGCAGAAAAAAAAAAAACAACTTGTTGATCCTGTTACTCTCCATCTTCAGCCTCTGTCCAAGTCCCCAGTGCAGTTGGAAATCTTCCAGAGCAGTGTTGGAAGCTCTGCACATGCTCAGTTTTCAGTTTATATTCTACCCTAAACATTTCCTCCCCATCACATCTGAACAGCCCATGTGACATGTGACTATAGAGTCTTCCTCCTCCTCCATGCCCACTAACTAGTGAAACACAGACGGGTAGTATATTATGTGTAGATTGATGTAGGCTTCACCTCCTTCCTATTGTAAGGCACAGGCTGGAGGGGCGTGAAAGCCTGTGGCTGGCAGAAATCGGCCCACACCATGTTATTAGCAAAAAATAAAGATTTGATTTAAAATATATATTTGTACGACAATTTAAACAGTTTATTAATATTATTTATTTTTACGCTGTATTCCAAAGGCTTAAAGGCTTTTTTTTTTTTTTTGACCAGCAGCAGAGGACTAGAACCTCCCCCAGCTTGTTTCCCAGCAGACAGGCTGGGGAAGAGCTGGGTCATGTGACAGTTTATCGATAAGCAAAAAGGTGCTTAGATTTTTTTTATATTAAAATAATTAAATTACAGTGCCATCATCCATATACAAAAATAGAAGGGATAATGCAAATTAAAAAGTGTGTGTTTAGTATCCCTTTAACCACTTGCCGACCAGCCACTGTATATATAAAAAGGCGGCAGGTCAGCTCGATAGCGCAAACTGCTGTACCCATACTGCGGTCCATGCATGCCCGCTACGGGAGCACAGCCTCGATTTCTGCTGGCAACCCGCGATCGCAGTACACAGAGGCAGAGCGGTGATCTGCCTATGTAAATAAGGCAGATCCCCGTTCTGACAGGAGACATCATGGAGATCTGCTGTTGCCAGTGATCGGGAACAGCGATCTTTGTGGTGTGCCAGTGAGCTCCATCCCCCACACAGTTAGAACACACCCAGGGAACAGTGTTAACCCCTTGATCGCCCCTAGTTAACCCCTTCCCTGCCTGCGTCATTTATACATTGATCAGTGCATTATTTTAGCATTGATCAATGTAATAATGTCACTGGTCCCCAAAGTGTCACTTGGGGTCACATTTGTCCGCCGCAATCCCGCTAAAAATCGCAGATCGCCCACCTTACCTGTAAAAAAATAAAAAAAATAAAAGGTCCATAAATAACCGTGCAATTGTCAGTTAAAGTGACAAAGTGCCGTATTGCAAAAAAAATGGCCTGGTCATTAAGGGGGTAAAAACTTTGAGGCTGAAGTGGTTAAAGAGAAAATCTCCCACCACTATATCAATTTTACAAAATTTCAGTTGTGAAGCAAGAGGACTAGCCATTGTCACCAAATTCAAGTTGTGGGGGCATTAAAAAACAAGCCATTTTAGATTATGAAAAAAATATGACCCATTTCAATCTGTAGCCAGCTTGGTGTTTTTAAAAGTTCGAATAGAAACAGAAAAGAGAAAACTGCACAGAAGTCCCCCCGAGACTGAAAGAAGATGCCCATCTAACACAGAGGAGCGTGCACAAGGGTGATTTCATCTGTGTGCCTGTTCTCCTTCACTATTCATTCACTGGCTGGGGCAAGTCCTTGACTAAAGCCTAGTACACACAGGACGAATGTGGTGGCATCGGTTGGTTCAATAGAAACCGGCAGACATTCTGCCGGTGTGTGCTTCTGTGAAAAGGGCATGACCGATAAAAGATCTGATCGGTTACCGATCTGAGCTCTCAGCCAATGGCTGAAAGCGATGACCAGAGTGTTCTAGCAGGGGGGCCGTCCCCCTGTCAGAACACAATAGCACAGCAAGGGAGTTCGCTGTATTAACATCTGATCGTTCCTACAGCGGTTCCTCCTGAGCGGACAGGTTGTTTTTTTGTTCAGCCCGCTGGGTTGAATGAAACAAAAAAAAAAAACTAGTAGTGTGTACTAGGCTTTAGGTGTGTTGCTGTAACTGCAGTGAACTAAAAAGCGAGGTCAGGGGCCTGGCACAGGTAAGTCAATCTAAAGAATGGATTAAAAGAATCACAAATCCTTTGAAAGCTCCAACATATCACACTTTATATCTGGTGGTTTATAGTTCTACCATAAATTATTGCATTGTATTTAGTTGGGGGGGAGAGGATTATTTCTCCAGAAATGGAGCACACTTTAGAATGGCACTGCTGTACATGAAAGTCTTTTATAAATCAGTTTATTATTTGTGTTTAGTGGCCCTTTCATGAATAAGCCCTTAGGACCAGTCCACGGGTGAGGAGCAGTAAAGCCATGTGGTTGAACCTTGTTCTTACCACCTCCAACTGCTCCCCTTTTTACCTGCAAAGTAAGGAAGATATACAAATTCAGCACCGCACCAGGCATTATGCCCCCTGTCACATTTGACGGGCATCACTGTCGGCTGAACACGACCCATTACAGTGAATAGGGCTGTGCTGCAACCATGTGCAATGCACTCATGGCATTTATAAGGTTCAAGCAGACATTGAGGAGGCATTACAGAGGTCAGCTGTCCATACTCAGATCACTTTTCAGAGAGGTGGCAGTCCTTGCTGCGGAGGAACCCTTAGGGCCTGTTCAAGCGCTTTTGTGTTAAGACAAGCCAATGGTTCAGGTGCTTTTTTTAGGGAGAATTTTTTCATTCCATTGCCCTCTGCCCCCATGGCGGAGTGCCTTTGAACCAGGCATTTTGATAACGCTCTCCTTCTAGATGATTTGTACTTGTTATCCATATAAAATATCATATTTGCTACAGAGTATTGCATCTCTTTTCTACTCGATCGCTTTCTGTAATTTAATCATGCTATTGACCAGGTTTGGATGTGGTCTATGGGACACTTTGATGTTAAATAAATAAAAAAAGCGTCTGAAAAGCTCAAGAAAAAGGCTTCCCTTTAACCTCTTGCCGACCAGCCATTACTAGTAAAAAAATAATACTGTATATACTCGAGTATAGGTCGACCCGAATATAAGCCGAGGCCCCTAATTTACCACAAAAAAAAAAAAATGGGAAAACTTATTGACCCATGTATAAGCCGATGGTGAGAAATGCAGCATCTACTGTAAGTGGAAAAGAGGGTCAACGATGGCCGTCTGCAGCTGCATACCTCCCTGTGTCCTGTCCATGCCTACCTGTGAAGATCTGCCTACCTCCCTGTGTCCTTTGCAGCCTACCTGTGTCCTGTGTATGCCTCCGTGCCCATCGCATTTGCACCGATCAGCGTGTAATGAAAACATACGGTGGCCAATCCAGTATTAAAAAGATGCGCCTCCTCCTTGTCTGTGATAGGCGGAACACTCAATTTCCCAGCAGTCAGTGTTCCGTCCATCACGGACATCCGCTCATCCTCATACCACGGACGAGGATGAGAGGATGTCTGTGATAGGCGGAACACTGACTGCTGGGAAATTGAGTGTTCCGCCTATCACAGACAAGGAGGCATGGCTTTTGAACACTGGAATGGCCGTCTGTCTGCATGACACACTGATCAGGTAAGCAGACGGCGGCGACTCGAGTATAAGCCGAGGGGGGGTACTTTCAGCCCAAAAAAAAAAAAAAGGGGGCTGAAAATCTCAGCTTATACTCGAGTATATACGGTAATAAAAATGCCATAAATCTTTCCCCCATTTTGTAGACGGTATAACTTTTGCGCAAACCAATCAATGTGCGCTTATTGTTTTGTTTTTTTACCAAAAATATGTAGCAAAATACATATGGGCCTAAATCTATGAAGAAATTAGATTTTATAATTTTTTTTTTCCTAAATCTATGAAGAAATTAGATTTTATATTTTTTTTTATTGGGTATGTTTTATAGCAAAAAGAAAAAAAAAAACTTTTTTTAAAATTTTCTTTTTTTTGTTTATAGCGAAAATAATAAAAACCGCAGAGGTGATCAAATTCCACCAAAAGAAAGCTCTATTTGGGGGAAAAAAAGGACATCAATTTTATTTGGGTACATCATCACACGACCGCACAATTGTCAGTTAAATTAACGCAGTGCTGTATCGCAAAAAATGGCCTGGTCATTAAGGGGGTAAATCCTTTCGGGGCTGAAGTGGTTGAACCACCGTTCCCTGCAACAGCAGGTCCTCCCTGACTGGCAGCCTCCACGGAGGCTCCACTGCTAAGCCTAGGAGAGCCGAAAACCAGGGCCTTTTGGGCCAGTAGGGTGTGATCAGGATCATACCGATCCCCTCTTCCCTGAACTTCCTCAGTACCAACGGAATTAAAGGGAAGGGGGGAAAGGCATAGCACAGGTGGTAGTGCCATGGGTGAGCCAGGGCATCCAGACCCACGGCTCCGTCCTCCCTGTGCAGGGAAAAGAACCTGCGGACCTTGCAGTTCTGCCGATTGGCAAAAAGGTCTATTTGAGGAGACCCCCACGCTTTGGTGATCATAAGAAAGACGTCTTGATTCAGAGCCCATTCTGCCTCCAACAGCCTTTTCCTGCTGAGCATGTCCGCGAAAAGGTTTAAGGAACCCTTCAGGTGGACTGCCGAGAGGGAGGCTACCCATGGTTCCGCCCAACTGAAAAGTTGCTCGGCTAGGACCATAAGGGCACTGCTCCTGGTTCCTCCCTGTCGCTGTACATAAGCCACTGCGGTCGTATTGTCCGAGAGGATCTGGACATGACGACCCCTCACTTCCTCTCGAAAAACTCGAAGGGCTAAGAGAATGGCCCTGAGCTCCCGCCAGTTTGACGATCTTCGCGACTCTGTTTTGGTCCAGGTCCCTTGTGTCGTCAAACCGTCCAGATGAGCCCCCCAACCCCAAGCACTCGCGTCTGTTGTGAGGCGCTTGTCCAACGGGAAGACCCACGGAAGACCTCTGGAAAGGTTGGTCGGACACCTCCACCACCATAGAGCCCTTTTTACTCTTACCGTGAGCCTGATTTGTTTCTCTAGAGAAACCTGATGCGACCAGGACTTCAGGATATTTGCCTGAAGAGGCCTGGCGTGAAACCGAGCCCAAGGTACTGCCGGTATTGCGGCTGTGAGAAGCCCCAGAACCTTCATGGCAGAACGAACTGAGATTGCACAGTTCGTTTGGACCTGCTTCACTGCCGCCTGGACCTTTTCCCGCTTTGCCTGCGGGAGAAAAACTCTCTGGAGGACTGAGTTGATTACATAACCCAGGAAAGTTATTTCCTGACTTGGTACCAGGCTTGACTTCTCTAAGTTGAGGAGCCATCCCAGGCTTCTGAGGTGGATTTGAGCAACCTGCAAATTCACAGCTACCTGCTCCTTGGAGTCTGCAAAAAATAGAAGGTCGTCTAGATAGGGTACTACGGGAATACCCTTCAGCCTCAGGGGCTCCAGAGCTTCCGCCAAAATCTTCGTGAAGATCCTGGGGGAGGACGAGAGTCCGAAGGGCAGAGCCCTGAATTGCAGGTGCCAAACGGACTCCCCCAGATTGACTGCCAGCCGCAGAAATTGCTGGGAGGTCTGGGCAATTGGAATGTGTAGGTAAGCATCCCTTAGATCTAGGGATGCCAGGAAACAATTCGGCATTAACAATTTCGTTATCGAGTGGATGGTGTCCATACGAAAATGTTTGTACCGGATCGATCGGTTTAGGATCTTTAGATTTAAGATCAACCGAAATTTTCCTGAGGGTTTTCTGACTAGGAAAATGTGGGAGTAAAACCCCTGCCCTTGTTGATGTTTTGGGACCTCGACAACCACCTCTTGCTGTATCAGATCCTGCAGCAGGTTCGTCATGGCAGAGGCCTTGTCTTGATCCCTTGGGAGGGTCGTGACATAGAACCTGTTCGGAGGAGGTTCTAGAAACTCTAGGTTGTAGCCCTGGGCGACAACACTCCTCACGAATGGGCTCGGAGTCATCCTGTTCCATTGCGGAAGGAAAGCTGACAGCCTTCCTCCTACTGGAACCAGACCGTCATTTGCTCTTGGGTGTATGGTCGGAGGGAGCTCTAAACAGGACTCCTCCCCTACCTCTACCCCTCTGGGGAGCCCAACGGCTTCTGTTATCTTCCCTACTTTTTTGGGACTGCTGAACAGCACGAAAATTTTTCTTCGGTGCCTGTTTCTTCTTAGTAGGGAAGGCCTTCTTTTTATCAGCAGTTCTGTCCAAGATGGTTTCCAGATCTGGCCCAAAAAGTAGGTCCCCAGAAAAGGGAAGGCCACATAGCCTAATCTTTGAGGCCGTATCACCCGACCAAGTCTTTAGCCAGACAGCACGACGGGCTGAATTAACTAAAGCAGAAGACCTAGCTGCCAACTTGATAGACTCGGCAGAGGCATCGGCCATGTATTTTACTGCCTTCAGGATCAAAGGGAAAGATTCCAAGAGGTCTTTCCGAGATGTCCCTGCCTCAATATGACTCTTAAGTTTCTCCACCCAGCATTCCAGGTTCCTCGCTACTACCGTGGAAGCCATGGCTGGTTTGAGGCTAGCTGCCGCAGAATCCCATGCCTTTTTAAGGAGGCCATCAGCCCTCTTATCCATCGTGTCCTTGAGGACCCCCATGTCCTCAAATGCCAAATCAGTGCGGCGTGAGACCTGGGAGAAAGCGGCATCCACCCGCGGCTTTTTATTCCAAACCTCCGACTCTTTATCGTCGAATGGGAAGCGCCGTTTGAGGGTTTTGGAGAGAAAAGGACCTCTCTCAGGGTCCTTCCACTCCCTTTTGACTGTGTCTGAAAGTACCCGATGGACCGGAAAAACCCTGGTTTTGGTGTCATCCAGGCCCTGATACATTCTGTCATGGACTGACAGTTGGACCTTTTCTTCCTGAATGTCTAAGGTAGTATATATACCTTTAAGTAGGTCATCTACTTCTTCTAGGGAAAGTTTGTACCTAGACCTACGGTCCTCATCCTCCTCTTCCCCCTCATCCTCTGAATCCCTGAGGGAAGGAAGAGTGCTTGTCCCCTCGTCCTCGGAATCCAGGATCTCCAGCTGTCTGGAGGTGGATTGTCTAGGACTTAGAGGTGGCTGCTGGCTAGTGCTCTGACCTGCTGGGTTCTGAGCCAACATGGTTTTTACAGAACTCAGGGAACTAGCAATCTCCTTAACGGAGGAGAAGAGGTCCCTGTACTGCTGAGAGGACTCTTCCTCCACCAGCTCCCTAATGCAAGCTTTGCAAAGGGCTTTTTGCCAAGATTCCCGCAATGGTACTTTGCACGAAGGGCATTTCTTCTGGCCTGGAGGGTTAGATCGTTTAGTTTTCCCCAAGACAGTCTCCTAAAAGAAACCAAAAAAAGGAATGTCTTACTGCTACTGCAGAGGGCCCACTAAAACAAACAGTGCTCACACCGACCACCAACAGGGAGAAGGACAACACCCCACTGTGACAAACAAAGGGGAAAAGACACAGCCACCATAAACCCACAGGTCTGAGTGACAGTAACCTCAGAAACCTGAAGGGGCAGGCTCCCCTGATGGACCCGCCCCCTAGCCCCTGCGTTGTCAGGCGACCGGAACCACTCGTCGCCCCGCCCAAACAGGAAGCCGCGTCACTGGCCGCCGCGTCATCCGCCCTCCAGAGGGGACCCGGAAGCCAACTCAGCGCTAGCGCGCGAGATTCAAACTCGGGCTCCCGGGTCCAAGACGCCTCGACCTCCTGCTCGGCCATGCTCCCCTAAGCTGGACAAGGCTGGGGACTCCGGAACACCCTCCGAACGTACCAGGAAGGTGCTGGGATGGTCGTTTTGCCGCGAATCGCACCTCACCGAGGTAAGGCCTTTCAGCTCCCCCTGGAGAGATCGCAGCCCTGCTGGTTCCCACAAGTGCTTCCACATGGCGGAGGAAACACAAATAACTGAGGCCATGGTGGAAGAGGAGGGGTTTTAAAGGTCAAGCATGTGTTTCCTGAAAAGTGGGCGGAGCTGCGCTCTCTCCAGGGTTGTCCTGAAAGGCAATTGTCAGTTAAATTAACGCAGTGCTGTATCGAAAAAATGGCCTGGTCATTAAAAAAAAAAATCAATTGTGTTCACACTGGGGCAGTGCCCTTCCACTGCAGTGAAAAAAAATCCTGCTTGCAGCATCTCTGGAGCATGTTTTGGGAGCTAAAAAAAAGTCACGTCCTTTAAAAACTGCACTGCAAAAGTGCAGCAAAAACGCTCCATTAACGCATAGGCGTTTTACTGGCAGTTTTGAAGCGGACCAGTGTGAAAGTGCCCTAATGCTTTCCATGCACAAAGACTATGTTCACTTTGTTCTGCTGTAGCCAATGACAGGTCAACTTGGCCTTGTGTTTTGGATCATTGTCATGTTGGAATGTCCAAGTACGTCCCATGCGCGGCTTCCTGGCTGATGAATGTTCCTCCAGTATTTTTTGATAGCATACTGCATTCATCTTGCCAACAATTTTGACCAAATTTCCTGTGCCTTTGTAGCTCACACATCCCCATGACATCAGCGATCCACCTCTGTGTTATACAGTAGGAATGGTGTACCTTTCATCATAGGCCTTGTTGACTCGTCTCCAAATGTAGAGTTTATGGTTGTGGCCAAAAAGCTAAATTTTGGCCTCATCACTCCAAATGACTTTGTGCCAGAAGGTTTGAGGTCTCTGTGCTGTTTGGCGTATTGTAAGCGGAATACTTTGTGGCATTTGCGTAGTAATTGCTTTCTGGCTTTCTTCTGGCGACTTAACCATGCAGCCCATCTTTCTTCAAGTGCCTCCTTATTGTGCATCTTGAAACAGCCACACCACATGTTTTCAGAGAGTCCCGTATTTCACATGAAGTTATTTGTGGGGTTTTCTTTGCATCCCGAACTATTTTTCTGGCAGTCGTGGCTGAAATTTTAGTTGGTCTACCTGACCGTGGTTTGGTTTCAACAGAACCCCTCATTTTTACACTTCTTGATTAGAGTTTGAACACTGCTGATTGGAATTCTCAATTCCTTGGATATCTTTTTATATCCCTTTCCTGTTTTATACAGTTCAACAACCTTTTCCCACAGATCCTTTGACAATTCTTTTGCTTTCGTGATAACAAAAAACTTGCCACCGCCCTCATCTATAGCTGGCTATTGCAGTAAGCGGCATTGGAAGGCTAAAACAGATAACAACAAAGCCTGGGGAATGCCCAGGAAAAAACCCAAGTCTACTTACCAACCAGCTGAGTCATGGAGAAAGCTTGCTTTCCCCATGACTCAGAATCCAGAAACGTCAGTTCAGCACTGGATGAAAGATGCAAGGGTCTGTCAGGAGTCCAGAAACTGATTGACCTTTTATACACACACACTAAATACAGCAAACAGATCACAGGTGAGGATGGTTACCTTTAACAGCCATTCAAACCCCTTTGTGTCAACTTGTGTGCATGTTATCAGGCCAAAATCACCAGGGTATGTAAACGTTTGATCAAGGTCATTTGGGTAGTTTCTGTTGTGATTATGATTTAAAAAGAATAAACAGTTGATTAATAAATGGCTTCAACCAAACACTAACCATGAGTGAAAGAAAAGTTTTTGTGTTATCAATATTCATATTCTCTGAAAAACGGCCAGGGTATGTAGACTTTTGAACAGTATATTGAAAATTAACCAGTCCTGATCTACTGAATACCAGGACAGTCCAAATAGAAGACAGTCTGAGGTATTTAGTAAGAGGCATGGCAATTTTTTTTGAAGTTGTCATATTTTTTATCACTTGTTTTTAGAAAATAAAGAAATTCAATTAAAAAAAAATAATAATTTTTGTACATTTTATTTTTTATTTTTTTTTAACATACTGTCAGCAATGCAACATCATTTTTACACTGTCATTGCCTGTTACAGTGATGATCACTGGAACAGCAATTGTTTAAACTGTCATGAATGCCTTCCATTCATGACCCATTGTTTACTATTGTGATGCTGTGATTGGCTACAGCTATCACATGGTACAGGCACCATGTGATCACTGGTGACAAATCACAGATCACACACACAGTAGTAAACAATTCTGGATTCCATTCATGACTGTAGCTTACTAGGTGACACGTGATCACACAGCGATCACGAGGTATCTGGGCCAATCACAGCAGTCCGATACTGAGCACTGTAATCTGCTGTGTCCAGTGAAGATTGTTGGGCACACACAGTGCGCATGATTGGGCATGATTGGGGCAAAGCACTGGTATGTCGTGGTGCCTGCTCAAGCCGCTGATCAGCAGAAAAATTACTGTTGGCCAGTCAGCAAGTAATTAATTATTTCCAGAGAAAGTGCGGCTATGTTGCTATAGTCCAATTGACTTTAGGCCTCTTGCACACAGGCTAAAAAAATTAAAATGGAGCATTTGCATAGCTATTTTTTACAGTGGTGTAAAGATCCGTAATGCAGTGATTAGTTAATGATGAAAAAATTATAATTTATGCATATACACACACACACACACACACACACACACACGTACATACTAGTGTATCTACGTAAATTGCAATATATTTAGGAAACATAACTTGCGTTTTTTTACTCAGGATCTTCTTACCGCCAAAATCCTGCATATAAAACATCAGTAAATTATTATGTCCATGTGCAAGAGGCCTATTGCCCAATCACATCCCAACATTTATTTTTCTAGTTTAGCTCTGAAAAGCAACATTCTAACAGACTGCTATTAGCAACATCTGTAAACGTCATTCCTCCAGGATCCAGCAATCAGCCCAGTACATAGAGAGACCACAAAACCCATTACTATGAGCATACTCCATGCGGACGCGTCAAGCCGGATGCATACATCTTCTCTATGCTCTCAGAGAAGTTTATGACTTTGGCAAAGTCTATTATGTAATATCAAGTACCATTACAACATGACAGGAAATGTGCACTTCTGAAAGTCTCAAACACAGACGAGAACAACAACAACAAAAGCAAATTATAACAAGTTAGCAATAACATCCTAAAGTACAAGTGCCTGCTATACTAACATAAAAGGTTTCTATGTCCAAATAGTTGTAAAACATGTAAATTAAAGCGACAAACAATATCCTTAAAGCAAAGTGCCAATCAAAAGGGGAAGTTCTGCTTTAAGGACGCCTGACCCACTGACATGCCACATTTGGCACGTCAGGGGGTCACCCTCCATCCCTGCAATCTTCTGGTAAAGGTGACAGGTCCCAGAAGATTCCCCGGCAATTCAGGAGGCGTAGCGCAACATATGCATGCGCAGTGCGCACCCAGCTGTGAAGCCGTAGGCTGTCACAGCCGGGTGTCCACACTTGTGATGCTGGCTTTTTTTTTCCAGCAGCTACACTTTTTTGTAGCTGACTTTTAATAAACCCAGAAATGGCTGGAACTCTGCTTTAAGCTGGGTATTCAGAACGCCCACTGGGCACGCGCATCGGCTCCGGGGACACGCTGCGGGCGCCTGCTACAGAGTCTTAAAGAGCTGACGTACAGCCAATCTGCCGCAGTATAAGATTCTGCTGAAATCACTAATTCACAGATAAATTAATTAAAACAAATCGGTAAACTGTAATATAAACTGTGTGTATATATATATATATATATATATATATATATATATATATATATATATATATATTACATACACACATATACATAGCCAAATGTATTGAGACACCTGCCTTTACACGCACATGAACTTTAATGACATCCCAATCTTAGTCTGTAGAGTTCAATATTGAGTTGGCCCACCCTTTGTAGCTATAAAAGATCCAACTCTTCTGGGAAGGCTGTCCACAAGGTTTAGGAGTTGGTATGTTTGACCATTCTTCCAGAAGCGCATTTGTGAGGTCAGGCACAGATGTTGGCTGATAAGGCCTGGCTTGCAGTCTCCATTCTAAATCATCCCAAAGGTGTTCTGATATTGCTTTGTGCACTGGTCCTAATCATTTGGTGGAGGGGGGATTATGGTGTGGGGTTGTTTTTCAGGGGTTGAGCTTGGCCCCTTAAAGTGGAGCTCCACCCAAAAGGGGAAGCTCCGCTTGTTTGCTTCCCCCCTTCGCTGCACATGCCTACTCTAGGCCTCTGGATAGGGGTTCCCTCAACACCCGGGCTCTCTAACTCTTCCAGAATACCTCCAGTTCCCTGGACTTGTTGGTTGCCTCTGCACTCCCAGTCCTGCAGACACGCTCAGCTGTCCCAACTCTCCCAGTTCTATGGGTGGGTGGTCAATCTCTGCAATATGGATCACCTCTCCAAACAAGGGCACACACCTATCTCCGCCTTGATCTATACCGAATAGGCACACTTGTGCACCCAAATGGCATGCTGGTCTCTAGTAAGACCTGGACACAGGATTGGAGACTTCTTACCACTCAAATTTCTTCCAAGTCCAGGCTCTGATTTGGGATTAGAAGACCTGGAGAAAGCTGTAAACAGTTTTCTCTGCTCACAATAAACACTCCAGAGCCTCGAACGTTGCATAGGTGCGAATCCTGTGTGCCTTTTTACTAAACTCAGTGCGTGGATATATACACACACAGAATATATACATACTCTATATATTAAACAGACACCGTAACATCAACAAAGTTATAAAAGAACAAATAGTAGCAGAGAATGGGCTCAATTCACAGAGGTAACACACCAACCAGGCTAAATCATCCTATTTTCGAAAAATGTTCATTTAAAAAGGGTAACTCTACTTTCGTGGGGGAAAAAAAGCAAATAAAAAAAAATATAGCATATACAATTGCATCATATTGTAATTGAGTATTTAAAATTACCTTTCCAAACTGCAGTTCTGTAATTTTCTGTAAAGTGCAATGCAATATTGTCTACCTGGAGATGTTCTGTACACAAAATGTATAAAGAACAAAGCCCCCCCCCCCCCCCAGAAACAATTTCCTGCTTGTGTGATTGGCTCCCTGATTTTCCCAGAAGTCTGCCCTAAGGTAGAAAGTCATTCTGAGTGAGATATCTTGGTGAGATACCAAAATTGGAAATCATGTCTAAAAGGGATGCACACCCTGCAATTTTCCTCACAGCCCTGCAGGTGCAGCAGCTGGTTGATAATTAGGAAACCACTCCCATTAGATTCACTTACCACATGGACACAAACACACAGGGGTTTTTTTTCTAAACAAAAATGAAGGAGTTACTCTTTAACCACTTCCCATCTAGGCCAATTCTGACATTTCTCTCCTACATGTAAAATTCATATTTTTTTTGCTAGAAAATGACATAGAACCCCCAAACATTATATATATTTTTTTTAGCGAAGACCCTAGAAAATACAATGGCGGTCGCTGCAACTTTTTATCTTGCATTAAAGTTTAAACATAAAAGTTAGCCCAATTTTTTTATGCATAATGTGAAAGATGAAGTTACGCCGAGTAAATAGATACCCAACATGTCACCCTTCAAAATTGCACACGCTGGTGGAATGGCGCCAAACTTCGGTACTTGAAAATCCCCATAGGCGACGCTTTAAAAGTTTTTACCGGTTACTTGTTCTGAGTTACAGAGGAGGGCTAGAATTATTGCTCTCACTCGAACGTTCGAGGCGATACCTCACATGTGTGGTTTGAAAACTGTTTTCATATGTGGGCGGGACTTATGTATGCGTTCGCTTCTGCGTGCGAGCACACGGGGACAGGGGCACTTGAAAATTTTTTATTGTTAATTTAACTTGCTTTTTTTAGTTTGACACTTTTTAAAAAAAATTAAAAACATCCTTTGTAATAGGAATATGGCATGATCGGTCCTCTTTACAGTGAGATAGGGGGTCAATAAAACCCCACATCTCACCTCTAGGCTGGGAAGCCTGAAATAAAAAAAAAATAATAAAAACGAACTCGGCTTCCCAGCCGAGGCGGCAACATTCCTTTGAATGCAGAGGCCAGGCGTGACATCATAACATCGCACCCGGCCTCCGAACGATCATAGAGACCATCTGGTCTGCCAGAAATCTCTATGGTTACCATTCGGGGCCGGCAGATCCGATCTTCGACTCACCAATGGAAGCGGTGAGTCAGTAGAAGCACTGGAGGGCAACGGGATGGGGCATCCACTCTTGTCATCCGTAAGAACGATCAAGCGTTGGAATAGCCGCTATGATCATTCTTATGATGTAGGGAATCGCCGGCTGAAAAAGCCGATATCTGAATGTCGTCTGTAGCTGCAGGCATCATTCAGATATACCACCGCAAAGTCAAGGACGTTCTATTAAGTACCTTGGGCGGGAAGAGGTTAAGTGACAGTTAAAGCCGAGTTCCTCCCATTTAAAAGTCAGCAGCTACAAAAAGTGCAGCTGCTGACTTTTAATAATCAGACACTTACCTGTCCCTCGGTCCAGCGATGCTGGTGCACAAAGAACCGCTCCTCTCCGCGGCACTGGCATTCTAACTGTGGGTGCCCAGCTGTGGCTTTACAGCCGGGCGCGCACTGCGCATGTGCGAGCCGCGCTGTGATTGGCCGGGCAATTTTCTGGGACCTGTGATGTGTCCCAGAAGATGGGAGGGAGGGGGGAGAGGTGATCTTCCTTCTGGTGCTGCGGTGCCAGGGGAGGAAGTGGGAGCTGGGTGCCTGTAAAAACAGGGTACCCGCTCCCCCCCAAAAAATGACATGCCAAGTGTGACATGTCAGCGCTGCCCCATTGTTTTCAATGGGCAGGGGCGCTTTAGGAGCGGCGTATACACCGCTCCTACAGCGCAGCAAAGATGCTGCTTGCAGGACTTTTTCCAACGTCCTGCAAGCACACCGCTCCAGTGTGGAAGCACTCGGGCTTTCACAGTGGAGAGACAGGAGAGGCTCTTTAGGCCGGCTTCACACTGGGGCGGTGCGGGCGGTGCGGGCGGCGACGGTAAAGCAGCGCTATATTTAGCGCTGCTTTACCATCGTTTTACCCGCGGTATGCGGCCGCTAGCGGGGCCGTTTTAACCCCCGCTAGTGGCCGAAAAAGGGTTTAAAAACCTCCGCAAAGCGCCGCTGCAGCGGCGCTTTGCCGGCGGTATCCCCGCGGTGTCCCATTGATTTCAATGGGTAGGAGCGGTATAGGAGTGGTGAACACACCGCTCCTTCACCGCTCCAAAGATGCTGCTAGCAGGACTTTTTTTACCGTCCTGCTAGCGCACCGCTCCAGTGTGAAAGCCCCCAGGGCTTTCACACTGGAGACACAGCAGCAGCTGTTTCGGGTCGGTTTGCAGGCGCTATTTTCAGCGCAATAGCGCCTGCAAACCGCCCCAGTGTGAAAGCAGCCTTACAGGCGCTAATTTTAGTGCTGTAGTTCCTCAGTGTGATAGTAGCCCTACTAATTACTATTATTCCATAAATGAACCGCATTCACGTATCACAAACTTTTCCGAACTGTCCTTCACAGCAACTAGTACTTTGTCCATATTAGCAGAGAAACAGGTTAATTGCATAGTAGACAGTATAGGCTCTCTGTAATTGACTCCTCCTGCATGCCACTTAACTACCATAGCCCTAAGAAATACCCGGTACTTCCAGGAACCAGCTGCTATAACTGATCTTACCAGTCATTGGGGGGCAGCTCTGACATGAGAAAGCAAAGCCCTGCCTGTACCATGATGGAGTGCAAAACATGGCATGACAGTAACGGGAAAAGGTCAGCTGTAGGAAGACCTCAGCAGTTCCGGTGACTAGTCATTGTTTGGCTTTTTTTGGGCACATGTCCGATTCTCTTTACTACGTACAGCAGGGGTTTTTACACACACACACACACACACACACACACACACACACACACACACACACACGGCGGTGTGTAAATCTGCAAGCCAACTGTTGGTTATCAGACTGAAGTGATCCAGCGGCTGCCACCAGATTGCTTCCACAAACCTCCATAAGTGACCCCCCCCAATGCCCCTAGCCATGTTTCCCAGGCTCTGTGTGCTCATCAGAAGGTGAACTTGGCATTTAAATATGTGCAAAAAATAAAGTCAAATACAGCTCTGGCAGTGAAGGTGTTAAAAAACGTAAGTTAAAGTGATTGTAAAGGCTTGCTTTTTTTTTTTTTTTTAATAAACTTACCTCCACTGTGCAGTTGGTTTTGCACAGAGCAGCCTGGATCCTCCTCTTCTTGGGTCCCTCTTTGCTGTTTCTGGCCCCTCCGTCCTTTGAGTGCCCCTCAACCAGCAGCTTTCTACAGGGGGCACCCAAGCCGAGTCAGAGCTCGTGTATCCATTCAGAGACCTCATATGATGGTGTCCCAGAAGGGCCGCTCGGGCGCGCAGCACGGTGATCACGGCCACGCCATGTTGCTAGGACACGGCGCAACCCCGATCTTTGTAAAGAGCTGTGTCCGCGGCTCGTTAACCATGTGATTGGCTGTGTCCAATCACAGCCGGTCACATGTAAACACGGAGATGCTGGTAATCGGTGCTCCTCGCCTCACACTGACAGAGTGTGTGGCGAGGAGAGACGATCAGCAGCATCTCCACGCAGGGAAACATCTAGGCATGTAATCAGGACACTGATCATCAGTGCCCTGATTACAATATAGTGCCAACAGTGCCCACCATTGCCAGCAATCAGTGCCCACCAGTGCCCATTAGCAAGACAAGGGAACAAAAGGAAGCGCCACCTAAGTGCAATAAATTTAGTTTGGTTTAATGACACAACTTTTCAGTGCTGGCTATCAGTGCTGCCCATCAATGCCCATCAGTGGCACTTATCAATACCCATCAGTACTGCCCATCTGTGCCACCTAACAGTGCCCATAAGTGCCAACTCATCAATGCCCACCAGTTCAGCACACATCAGTGAAGGAGAAAAAATTACTTGGGCCCCTTTCACACTGAAGCGTTTTTCAGGCGCTACAGCGCTAAAAATAGCGCCTGAAAAAAGGGGGTCCTTTAACTCCAGTGTGAAAGCCAGAGGGCTTTCACACTGGAGCGGTGCGCTAGCAGGACGGTAAAAAAGGTTCTGCTAGCAGCATCTTTGGAGCGGTGTATTCACCGCTCCTACCTATTGAAATCAATGGGACACCGCCGTAATACCGCCGCCGCAGCGGTGCTTTGCGGGGGGGTTTTAACCCTTTTTCGGCCGCTAGCGGGGGTTAAAACCACCCTGCTAGCGGCCGAATACCGCGGCTAAATCGTCGGCGCTGCTTTACCGCCGACGCCCGCACCGCCCCAGTGTGAAAGGGGCCTTAGTTATAAAAATTTACTGACAGAAACTAAATAAAATTGTTTTTTTTTTCAAAATTGTTGGTCTTTGTTTTTTTTTGGTAAAAAATAAAAAGCTCTATGTGTGTAAAGAAAATGATAAGAATTTAATTTTAAAATTTCAATTTTAAAAGCAGAGGCCCTAGAGAATAAATTGGTGGGTTTTGCAATTTTATTTTATGTCACACGGTATTTGTGCAGCATTTTTTCAAACGCAATTTTTGGGGAAAAAAAAAAAAAATACAATACACAACCCAATTTTTTTGTAAAACATAAATGATGATGTTACGCCAAGTAAACAGATCCCAAACATGTCACGCTTTAAAATTCCACACACCCGTGCAACGGCGACAAACAACGTAAGATTTACTATCCATAGGCAACACTTTAAATTTACAGCGGCGGTCTAGTGCTAGAATTACTGCCCATGATCTGACGTTCGAGGCGATACCTCACATGTGTTGGATGACCCTTGTTTGCGTGCATGCGGGAACAACGTGCGCATTTGCCTTTGCGTGCTAGCGGGGGGACGGGGCACTTTAAATTTTTATTTTTTAATTGATTGTATTTTTTTTTTTTATCTTTACAGTGTTATTTTTTTTTTTTTTTAGATCACTGTTATTGCTGTCACAAGGAATGTAAACCTCCCTCCCCCTTCTCACTATCTTCACTCCCCTTCTTCCTGTTACTCTTTCCTTTCCCGAGGGTGAAAACCTTAGCTCTGTTCTTGGTCCCCTCCCTATATCTTTTATTGTATGATCACTGATCTGCTTTGTAGGTCATGTTGGAGCACTAGGTTTGTTGGTTGAAATTAAGGTCACCATGACTGACTTAGATAGCCAACAGGGGTATATGTGTCAATGTATTCTGTTTCCTTTTATCTAGGATTTAACAGTCCAGATTTCTGTATAACCCATTTATCATATGCTGACTTTTACGGCTGTACCCATGTGTGTCGCAGTCATTTTCTGTTCTTGAATTTTTCTTTTGAGAACCAGAAAACGTGTGCGTTTTGTGATCCGATGGTGCCACCATTGATTTCGAAATTCGGCCAACCAAGCCTTCAATTTCACCACATGTTGCTACAGAAAAGAATTTGTGGCTGGGAATCTTCTTTTCTGGAATTTTCTTTTTGATTACATTTCTCGCACGATTCTCCCATCATTAAATAGAAAATCGTCCGTTTTTCCAAAAATTTCCAACATGTCCGATTACTCAAATTTGATTGCGGCACGGAAATTGGCTGTTGCTGCAGCCCACTAATGGTGCGAAATACGAACGAAAATTCTTAGATAAGATTTTCGAAAGAAAATTCTCTCGAAATTCGACCCATGTATGAGGGATCTGGGGTCAGTAAGACTCCAAATCCCTCCTATGCTCTTAAAAGCATTCAAAAACACCAAGATCGGTATTGTTGAATGCATTTCATTATTTGAAAATGGCGTTGAAAACATCTGGGTAAACCGGAAGGGTTATGTCATCGCTTCCGGGTTACTATTACTGACAGCCCATCAAAGCCGATCCCGGCTTTGTTGGGCCGTCCGGTGGTTGTGCCGGCTGGTCGCTTGGGCCTCCCAGTGGGACGGGAGAGCCTGAGAGCGCCACGGAAGGTGGCGGGAGGGGGGGACGTCCCCTCCTTCTGTATGTAATAGCAATCAAGCGGCTAGTTAGTTGCTCCGATTGCTATTACAAGAGAGTCGACCATCGGCTCTAAAAAACGTTACTGGGGTGATGCTTGCAGCTGCACATTAAGTCAAATGATGTACTAGGTACATGATTTGGTGGCAAGTGGTTAACCTAAATATATGTTTTTTTTCTATGTGTGTGTTCACATATGTGTATTTTATAAATCATAGTCCATCATTTTCATGTACTTCTTCCATCTGAAGTACCTGGTTCTAAACTGACCACACAAAGCACAAAAGCCGATCTGTTCTTGCATGGTCAGTTTTCATCCTTTGGCCTACTATTCAGAGGTACAGGACACTGAAGACACACAGCATGCCTTTATTGGGCAGTCTGTTCAGTTGCCATGCCCCCCCAACCAATCACAGCCAGCCTCTGGTACACCGCCCCCCTTCCAATCACAGCCTGTCTATTGAACACGTCCCCTGCTCAAGCACGGCCTACATCTTGCCGCAGGAGGAACAGACTATGGAATACAGGCACACCGGGTGTCTGCACGGTCTCCTGCAAACCCCCCCCCCCCCCATCAGGAAGAAGAGCGATGTGGTCACATGACAAAGCTTTTTGACCTTGTAAAATAGGCAAGAAAGATCATTTCTGAAGCTAAGCAAAAGCTGAAATATGACTGTATTAGAAAGTGTCTAACATTGGATGTTTACAGCTACTATAAAGCCTCCCTCAGCGCCATTCTGGAAGTACTCAGTACAGATCTTACTGGGGGTGCTGGGTGTAACTTTAATCACTTGCCACCTGCCCACTGTCAAATGACGGAAGGACGGTGCAGCTCTCGTTCTGGGTGGACATCATATGACGGCGTACCCAAGCGGGCACGCATCCCGGCCGTGCCGTATTGCTAGGACACGATGTGACCCCGATCTCTGTAAAGAGCCGCTGACGCAGTTCTTTAACCATGTGATCGGCTGTGTCCAATAACAGCCGGTCACATGTAAATACAGGAAGTGCCGTAATCGTCTCTCATCGCCTCACATTGAGTGTGGCGAGCAGAGCCAATCAGTGGCATCTCCTCGCAGGGGACAGCAAGACAGGTAATCAGGGCACTGATCATCAGGTGGTGGTGAAGGTGCCATGTATTGAGGTGGTGGTGAAGGTGCCCTGTATTGAGGTGGTTAAACAAGCTTGTTAAAAGCTAACTAAAGCCTCTCAGAGAGGGGGAACTAGTATGGAATTTGTCAGGATGTGAATGTGCCACCCACCACTGGCCACTGGCCATTGTATTGGAAGGTCCACGGTGAGGGGGATGTCCTTATCCTTCATTCAGAGATCATATGGGGGATCCCAGCACTGTATACACAACACACTTCTCTTATTCCTGTACACTCACAACACCCAGTCATGTGCTGGATAACTGAAGAGAACATTTACAGTTTTGGTGTGAAGAATCTCAACTCCTTTATCCTAAGGCCACGTTCACATCTGATGTTTTGTGATCTCGGGCAGAATCGCAGCAATAATGGCAAAATGCACCACACGTTCCGGTGCCATTTATTTTCAATGGCACCTAAATGTGACGCAGCTCTGCCACAAGCAGTCACGCTGCAATCGCAAGACACAAAGTGTGAAGCTGGTCACCAAAAAAAAGCAGGATCTTCCATTAGACAACAAGCTTTGCCCATTGAGGTAAGCTGTGGCAAAACCGAATTGAAATGAAAATGAAAGGCACTCAAACACTTTGTCATTATTGCAGTGCGATTTGGGATTGCAGAGATTCTGCCCAAACACAAACAGCTCATAGAAATGACTGAATAGAGACAACCCAACATCACCAGGCTGAGCAGTCACATGAAATCCGCACTAAAAATATAGACAACACACAACATCCTCAGTCAGTGCACTGCACAAATCTCAGAGGAAGCATTGTGTGCACACACAGGACGTGACACTGTATTACACACACACCACATTACTGTACACACACCACACTACTGTACACACTAAACACATCAGACACCCCATGCTGAACATAGAGCACACAGCAGACAACTGGAGGCAGCGCACAAGACAGAGGCTACACAACATACACATTATGAATACTACATTGGATACCACACTGTACACACATTAAACACTCAGGGGTGGGTGCACTGAATAGTCAGAGGCAGCGCACCATACACCATACACCGGACCCTTAGAGGAGGCGCACCGTACACACACACCGGACCCTTAGAGGAGGCGCACCGTACACACACACCGGACCCTTAGAGGGGGAGCACCGTTCACACACACACACACACACACACCGGACCCTTAGTGGGGAGCACCGTACACACACACACACACCGGACCCTTAGCGGGGAGCACCGTACACACACACACACACCGGACCCTTAGCGGGGAGCACCGTACACACACACACACCACCCACACACACACACACACACACACACACACACCGGACCCTTAAGCCCCATACACACGGTCGGATTTTCCGATGGATTCTGTCCTATCAGACAATGTTGTCGGAAATTCCGACCGTGTGTAGGCACCATCGGACAGTTTCCATCGGATTGTCCGACGGACAAAGTCCTATCTCCTGCTGGATAGATTTTTTGACAACAAAGTCCGATCACACCAAATCCGATCGCGTGTAGCGAATTCCGACGGACAAAGTGCTACGCATGCTCAGATCACATTACAAGACCAAAGCTATTGGCTACTAGCCTCTACGTAGTCCCGTCGTAGGCAACAAACGTCACCACGTTCAGAATGATCAGATTTTCCGACAACTTTGTCCGACCGTGTGTACGCAAAACCAACATCGGACAAAGTACCGGACCTGGTCCTCGGATAATCCGAGCGTGTGTGTGGGGCTTTAGAGGAGGCGCACCGTGTGTACACACACACGTGTACACACACACACACACACACACACACACAGGACCCTTAGCGGGGAGCACCGTACACACACCGGACCCTTAGAGGAGGCGCACTGTACACACACACACACACACACACACACCGGACCCTTAGAGGGGCGCACCGTACACACACACCGGACCCTTAGAGGGGGCACCGTACACACACACCGGACCCTTAGAGGGGGCACCGTACACACACACACACCGGACCCTTAGAGGAGGCGCACCGTACACACACACCGGACCCTTAGAGGGGGAGCACCGTTCACACACACACACCGGACCCTTAGTGGGGAGCACCGTACACACACACACACCGGACCCTTAGCGGGGAGCACCGTACACACACACACACCGGACCCTTAGCGGGGAGCACCGTACACACACACACACCGGACCCTTAGCGGGGAGCACCGTACACACACACACACACACACACACCGGACCCTTAAGCCCCATACACACGGTCGGATTTTCCGATGGATTCTGTCCTATCAGACAATGTTGTCGGAAATTCCGACCGTGTGTAGGCACCATCGGACAGTTTCCATCGGATTGTCCGACGGACAAAGTCCTATCTCCTGCTGGATAGATTTTTTGACAACAAAGTCCGATCACACCAAATCCGATTGCGTGTAGCGAATTCCGACGGACAAAGTGCTACGCATGCTCAGATCACATTACAAGACCAAAGCTATTGGCTACTAGCCTCTACGTAGTCCCGTCGTAGGCAACAAACGTCACCACGTTCAGAATGATCAGATTTTCCGACAACTTTGTCCGACCGTGTGTACGCAAAACCAACATCGGACAAAGTACCGGACCTGGTCCTCGGATAATCCGAGCGTGTGTATGGGGCTTTAGAGGAGGCGCACCGTGTGTACACACACACACACACACACACACACACACACCGGACCCTTAGCGGGGAGCACCGTACACACACCGGACCCTTAGAGGAGGCGCACTGTACACACACACACACACACCGGACCCTTAGCGGGGAGCACCGTACACACACCGGACCCTTAGAGGAGGCGCACTGTACACACACACACACCGGACCCTTAGAGGGGCGCACCGTACACACACACACACCGGACCCTTAGAGGGGCGCACCGTACACACACACCGGACCCTTAGAGGGGGCACCGTACACACACACACACCGGACCCTTAGAGGGGGCACCGTACACACACACACACCGGACCCTTAGAGGGGGCACCGTACACACACACACACACCGGACCCTTAGAGGGGGCACCGTACACACACACACACCGGACCCTTAGAGGGGGCACCGTACACACACACACACACACACACCGGACCCTTAGCGGGGAGCACCGTACACACACCGGACCCTTAGAGGAGGCGCACTGTACACACACACACACACACACCGTACACACACACACACCGGACCCTTAGAGGGGGCACCGTACACACACACCGGACCCTTAGAGGGGCGCACCGTACACACACACCGGACCCTTAGAGGGGGCACCGTACACACACACACACCGGACCCTTAGAGGGGGCACCGTACACACACACACACCGGACCCTTAGAGGGGGCACCGTACACACACACACACACCGGACCCTTAGAGGGGGCACCGTACACACACACACACCGGACCCTTAGAGGGGGCACCGTACACACACACACACCGGACCCTTAGAGTGGCGCACCGTACACACACACACACACACACACCGGACCCTTAGAGTGGCGCACCGTACACACACACACACCGGACCCTTAGAGTGGCGCACCGTACACACACACACCGGACCCTTAGAGGGGGGCACGGTACACACACACACACCGGACCCTTAGAGGGGCGCACCGTACACACACACCGGACCCTTAGAGGGGGGCACCGTACACACACACCGGACCCTTAGAGGGGAGCACCGTACACATCGGACCCTTAGAGGGGGCGCACCGTACACACCGGACCCTTAGAGGGGGCGCACCCTACACACACACACATTGGACCCTTAGAGGGGAGCACCGTACACATCGGACCCTTAGAGGGGGCGCACCGCACACACACACCGGACCCTTAGAGGGGGGCGCACCGGACACACACACACCGGACCCTTAGAGGGGGGCGCACCGTACACACACACACCGGACCCGTAGAGGGGGGCGCACCGTACACACACACACCGGACCCTTAGAGGGGGGCGCACCGTACACACACACACCGGACCCTTAGAGGGGGGCGCACCGTACACACACACACCGGACCCTTAGAGGGGGGCGCACCGTACACACACACACCGGACCCTTAGAGGGGGGCGCACCGAACACACACACACCGGACCCTTAGAGGGGGGCGCACCGTACACACACACACACCGGACCCTTAGAGGGGGGCGCACCGTACACACACACACCGGACCCTTAGAGGGGGGCGCACCGTACACACACACACCGGACCCTTAGAGGGGGGCGCACCGTACACACACACACCGGACCCTTAGAGGGGGGCGCACCGTACACACACACACCGGACCCTTAGAGGGGGGCGCACCGTACACACACACACCAGACCCTTAGAGGGGGGCGCACCGTACACACACACCAGACCCTTAGAGGGGGGGCGCACCGTACACACACACACACCGTACACACACACCGGACCCTTAGAGGGGGCACACCGTACACACACACACCGGACCCTTAGAGGGGGAGCACCGTACACACACACACCGGACCCTTAGAGGGGGAGCACCGTACACACACACACCGGACCCTTAGAGGGGGAGCACCGTACACACACACACCGGACCCTTAGAGGGGGAGCACCGTACACACACACCGGACCCTTAGAGGGGGCACACCGTACACACACACCGGACCCTTAGAGGGGGCACACCGTACACACACACCGGACCCTTAGAGGGGGCACACCGTACACACACACACCGGACCCTTAGAGGGGGAGCACCGTACACACACACCGGACCCTTAGAGGGGGAGCACCGTACACACACACCGGACCCTTAGAGGGGGAGCACCGTACACACACACCGGACCCTTAGAGGGGGAGCACCGTACACACACACACCGGACCCTTAGAGGGGGAGCACCGTACACACACACACCGGACCCTTAGAGGGGGAGCACCGTACACACACACACCGGACCCTTAGAGGGGGAGCACCGTACACACACACACCGGACCCTTAGAGGGGGAGCACCGTACACACACACACCGGACCCTTAGAGGGGGAGCACCGTACACACACACACCGGACCCTTAGAGGGGGAGCACCGTACACACACACACCGGACCCTTAGAGGGGGAGCACCGTACACACACACACCGGACCCTTAGAGGGGGAGCACCGTACACACACACACCGGACCCTTAGAGGGGGAGCACCGTACACACACACACACCGGACCCTTAGAGGGGGAGCACCGTACACACACACACACCGGACCCTTAGAGGGGGAGCACCGTACACACACACACACCGGACCCTTAGAGGGGGAGCACCGTACACACACACACACCGGACCCTTAGAGGGGGAGCACCGTACACACACACACCGGACCCTTAGAGGGGGAGCACCGTACACACACACACCGGACCCTTAGAGGGGGAGCACCGTACACACACACCGGACCCTTAGAGGGGGAGCACCGTACACACACACCGGACCCTTAGAGGGGGAGCACCGTACACACACACACCGGACCCTTAGAGGGGGAGCACCGTACACACACACCGGACCCTTAGAGGGGGAGCACCGTACACACACACCGGACCCTTAGAGGGGGAGCACCGTACACACACACCGGACCCTTAGAGGGGGAGCACCGTACACACACCGGACCCTTAGAGGGGGAGCACCGTACACACACACCGGACCCTTAGAGGGGGAGCACCGTACACACACACCGGACCCTTAGAGGGGGAGCACCGGACCCTTAGAGGGGGAGCACCGTACACACACACCGGACCCTTAGAGGGGGGCACCGTACACACACACCAGACCCTTAGAGACATTTAGCACATATATAAAAGCAGATGTGTATTGTACACAGCGCAGAACTCATACACTGTACATACATACAGGACACTTGGTATACAGACACATAGGAGGGAGGGCACACACCGTACACAGAGCGGTGTGTACCGGGGTAAGTACTCACATATACACAGCTCCAGCACGTAGGCGTAGTAGGACCAGCACACCACTAGCGTGATGAACAGCACCGGGATCCAGCCAACCACCCGCTGGCAACAGCGCAGAACGTGAGACGGAGCCATTACCTCCCGCCGCTGCCGGTGCTGAGCAGCTACTGTCACTGGAGGGGGCGGGGCCCGGGAATAAGTGATTTCCCCGACCACTCCCGCCGGGCGACGTCACTGTCCACGCCACGTCACGGGGGAAGTGGGCGTGTGGAGGAGGTCAGGCTGGCCGGGCAATCCTCCTGTAGAGATGTGAGAAGTTCTGGATAATATACGGAGTGTGTATCTGTAAGGAGCTCTGAGGGGAGGAGGGGCTTCAGATATTCCCTGCTCCTGAGGACACCACAGAGAAATGTTTTCATATCCTTACCTTCATTTTCCTTTTCTGCCTCATGTCAGCTCCTCCCTTCCACCCCTGTAAGACAACCCCTCACTGGATGATAAATTGGGAGCGCTCCGTGAGGAAAGTGTTCCATGGCTGCGGCCAGAATAGGGAGCGTTCCATGTAGAAGGGTTCCATGACAGAATAGGGAGCGTTCCATGTAGAAGGGTTCCATGACAGAATAGGGAGCGTTCCATGTAGAAGGGTTCCATGACAGAATAGGGAGCGTTCCATGTAGAAGGGTTCCATGACAGAATAGGGAGCGTTCCATGTAGAAGGGTTCCATGACAGAATAGGGAGCGTTCCATGTAGAAGGGTTCCATGACAGAATAGGGAGCGTTCCATGTAGAAGGGTTCCATGACAGAATAGGGAGCGTTCCATGTAGAAGGGTTCCATGACAGAATAGGGAGCGTTCCATGTAGAAGGGTTCCATGACAGAATAGGGAGCGTTCCATGTAGAAGGGTTCCATGACAGAATAGGGAGCGTTCCATGTAGAAGGGTTCCATGACAGAATAGGGAGCGTTCCATGTAGAAGGGTTCCATGACAGAATAGGGTGCCCTCCATGTAGAAGGGTTCCATGACAGAATAGGGAGTGTTCCATGTAGAAGGGTTCCATGACAAAATAGGGAGCGCTCTGTGTAGAAGGGTTCCATGACAGAATAGGGTGCCCTCCATGTAGAAGGGTTCCATGACAGAATAGGGAGTGTTCCATGTAGAAGGGTTCCATAACAGAATAGGGTGCCCTCCATGTAGAAGGGTTCCATGACAGAATAGGGAGTGTTCCATGTAGAATGGTTCCATGACAGAATAGGGAGTGTTCCATGTAGAAGGGTTCCATGACAGAATAGGGTGCCCTCCATGTAGAAGGGTTCCATGACAGAATAGGGAGTGTTCCATGTAGAAGGGTTCCATGACAAAATAGGGAGCGCTCTGTGTAGAAGGGTTCCGTGACAGAATAGGGTGCCCTCCATGTAGAAGGGTTCCATGACAGAATAAAGAGTGTTCCATGTAGAAGGGTTCCATGACAGAATAGGGTGCCCTCCATGTAGAAGGGTTCCATGACAGAATAGGGAGTGTTCCATGTAGAAGGGTTCCATGACAGAATAGGGAGTGTTCCATGTAGAAGGGTTCCATGACAGAATAGGGTGCCCTCCATGTAGAAGGGTTCCATGACAGAATAGGGAGTGTTCCATGTAGAAGGGTTCCATGACAGAATAGGGTGCCCTCCATGTAGAAGGGTTCCATGACAGAATAGGGAGTGTTCCATGTAGAAGGGTTCCATGACAAAATAGGGAGCGCTCTGTGTAGAAGGGTTCCATGACAGAATAGGGTGCCCTCCATGTAGAAGGGTTCCATGACAGAATAGGGAGTGTTCCATGTAGAAGGGTTCCATGACAGAATAGGGTGCCCTCCATGTAGAAGGGTTCCATGACAGAATAGGGAGTGTTCCATGTAGAAGGGTTCCATGACAGAATAGGGAGTGTTCCATGTAGAAGGGTTCCATGACAGAATAGGGTGCCCTCCATGTAGAAGGGTTCCATGACAGAATAGGGAGTGTTCCATGTAGAAGGGTTCCATGACAGAATAGGGAGTGTTCCATGTAGAAGGGTTCCATGACAGAATAGGGAGTGTTCCATGTAGAAGGGTTCCATGACAGAATAGGGAGTGTTCCATGTAGAAGGGTTCCATGACAGAATAGGGAGTGTTCCATGTAGAAGGGTTCCATGACAGAATAGGGAGTGTTCCATGTAGAAGGGTTCCATGACAGAATAGGGTGCCCTCCATGTAGAAGGGTTCCATGACAGAATAGGGAGTGTTCCATGTAGAAGGGTTCCATGAAAGAATAGGGAGTGTTCCATGTAGAAAGTGTTCCATGACACGTGACGGAATAGGGAGCATTTGGTGTAGATGTGTTCTATGACTCTTAACAGAATAGGGAGCGCTCCATGTAGAAGTGTTCCATTACTTGTTTTAGAATAGGGAGTGCTCTGTTTAGAAGTGTTCCATGACAGAATAGGGAACACTCGATGTTGAAGTGTTCCATGACTCATGACAGAATAGGGAGTGCTCTGTGTAGAAGGGTTCCACGACAGAATAGGGTGTCCTCCATGTAGAAGGGTTCCATGACAGAATAGGGAGCGCTCTGTGTAGAAGGGTTCCATGACAGAATAGGGTGCCCTCCATGTAGAAGGGTTCCATGACAGAATAGGGAGTGTTCCATGTAGAAGGGTTCCATGACAGAATAGGGAGCTTTCCATGTAGAAGGGTTCCATGACAGAATAGGGAGCGCTCCGTGTAGAAGGATTCCATGACAGAATAGGGAGTGTTCCATGTAGAAGGGTTCCATGACAGAATAGGGAGCGTTCCATGTAGAAGGGTTCCATGACAGAATAGGGAGTGTTCCATGTAGAAAGTGTTCCATGACACATGACGGAATAGGGAGCATTTGGTGTAGATGTGTTCTATGACTCATTACAGAATAGGGAGCGCTCCATGTAGAAGTGTTCCATTACTTGTTTTAGTATAGGGAGTGCTCTGTTTAGAAGTGTTCCATGACAGAATAGGGAACACTCGATGTTGAAGTGTTCCATGACTCATGACAAAATAGGGAGCGCTCCGTGTAGAAGGGTTCCATGACAGAATAGGGTGCCCTCCATGTAGAAGGGTTCCATGACAGAATAGGGAGCGCTCTGTGTAGAAGGGTTCCATGACAGAATAGGGAGCCCTCCATGTAGAAGGATTCCATGACAGAATAGGGAGCCCTCCATGTAGAAGGGTTCCATGACAGAATAGGGTGCCCTCCATGTAGAAGGGTTCCATGACAGAATAGGGAGTGTTCCATGTAGAAGGGTTCCATGACAGAATAGGGTGCCCTCCATGTAGAAGGGTTCCATGACAGAATAGGGAGTGTTCCATGTAGAAGGGTTCCATGACAGAATAGGGAGTGTTCCATGTAGAAGGGTTCCATGACAGAATAGGGTGCCCTCCATGTAGAAGGGTTCCATGACAGAATAGGGAGTGTTCCATGTAGAAGGGTTCCATGACAGAATAGGGAGTGTTCCATGTAGAAGAGTTCCATGACAGAATAGGGTGCTCTCCATGTAGAAGGGTTCCATGACAGAATAGGGAGTGTTCCATGTAGAAGGGTTCCATGAAAGAATAGGGAGCGTTCCATGACAGAATAGGGAGCGCTCTGTGTAGAAGGGTTCCATGACAGAATAGGGAGTGTTCCATGTAGAAGGGTTCCATGACAGAATAGGGTGCCCTCCATGTAGAAGGGTTCCATGACAGAATAGGGAGTGTTCCATGTAGAAGGGTTCCATGACAAAATAGGGAGCGCTCTGTGTAGAAGGGTTCCATGACAGAATAGGGTGCCCTCCATGTAGAAGGGTTCCATGACAGAATAGGGAGTGCTCCATGTAGAAGGGTTCCATGACAGAATAGGGTGCCCTCCATGTAGAAGGGTTCCATTGCTTGTTTTAGTATAGGGAGTGCTCTGTTTAGAAGTGTTCCATGACAGAATAGGGAACACTCGATGTTGAAGTGTTCCATGACTCATGACAAAATAGGGAGCGCTCCGTGTAGAAGGGTTCCATGACAGAATAGGGTGCCCTCCATGTAGAAGGGTTCCATGACAGAATAGGGAGCGCTCTGTGTAGAAGGGTTCCATGACAGAATAGGGAGCCCTCCATGTAGAAGGATTCCATGACAGAATAGGGAGCCCTCCATGTAGAAGGGTTCCATGACAGAATAGGGTGCCCTCCATGTAGAAGGGTTCCATGACAGAATAGGGAGTGTTCCATGTAGAAGGGTTCCATGACAGAATAGGGTGCCCTCCATGTAGAAGGGTTCCATGACAGAATAGGGAGTGTTCCATGTAGAAGGGTTCCATGACAGAATAGGGAGTGTTCCATGTAGAAGGGTTCCATGACAGAATAGGGTGCCCTCCATGTAGAAGGGTTCCATGACAGAATAGGGAGTGTTCCATGTAGAAGGGTTCCATGACAGAATAGGGAGTGTTCCATGTAGAAGGGTTCCATGACAGAATAGGGTGCCCTCCATGTAGAAGGGTTCCATGACAGAATAGGGAGTGTTCCATGTAGAAGGGTTCCATGAAAGAATAGGGAGCGTTCCATGTAGAAGGGTTCCACGACAGAATAGGGAGCGCTCTGTGTAGAAGGGTTCCATGACAGAATAGGGAGTGTTCCATGTAGAAGGGTTCCATGACAGAATAGGGTGCCCTCCATGTAGAAGGGTTCCATGACAGAATAGGGAGTGTTCCATGTAGAAGGGTTCCATGACAAAATAGGGAGCGCTCTGTGTAGAAGGGTTCCATGACAGAATAGGGTGCCCTCCATGTAGAAGGGTTCCATGACAGAATAGGGAGTGCTCCATGTAGAAGGGTTCCATGACAGAATAGGGTGCCCTCCATGTAGAAGGGTTCCATGACAGAATAGGGAGTGTTCCATGTAGAAGGGTTCCATGACAGAATAGGGAGTGTTCCATGTAGAAGGGTTCCATGACAGAATAGGGTGCCCTCCATGTAGAAGGGTTCCATGACAGAATAGGGAGTGTTCCATGTAGAAGGGTTCCATGACAGAATAGGGTGCCCTCCATGTAGAAGGGTTCCATGACAGAATAGGGAGTGTTCCATGTAGAAGGGTTCCATGACAGAATAGGGTGCCCTCCATGTAGAAGGGTTGCATGACAGAATAGGGAGTGTTCCATGTAGAAGGGTTCCATGACAGAATAGGGTGCCCTCCATGTAGAAGGGTTCCATGACAGAATAGGGAGTGTTCCATGTAGAAGGGTTCCATGACAGAATAGGGAGTGTTCCATGTAGAAGGGTTCCATGACAGAATAGGGTGCCCTCCATGTAGAAGGGTTCCATGACAGAATAGGGAGTGTTCCATGTAGAAGGGTTCCATGACAGAATAGGGTGCCCTCCATGTAGAAGGGTTCCATGACAGAATAGGGAGTGTTCCATGTAGAAGGGTTCCATGACAGAATAGGGTGCCCTCCATGTAGAAGGGTTGCATGACAGAATAGGGAGTGTTCCATGTAGAAGGGTTCCATGACAGAATAGGGTGCCCTCCATGTAGAAGGGTTCCATGACAGAATAGGGAGTGTTCCATGTAGAAGGGTTCCATGACAGAATAGGGAGTGTTCCATGTAGAAGGGTTCCATGACAGAATAGGGAGTGTTCCATGTAGAAGGGTTCCATGACAGAATAGGGAGTGTTCCATGTAGAAGGGTTCCATGACAGAATAGGGTGCCCTCCATGTAGAAGGGTTCCATGACAGAATAGGGAGTGTTCCATGTAGAAGGGTTCCATGAAAGAATAGGGAGTGTTCCATGTAGAAAGTGTTCCATGACACGTGACGGAATAGGGAGCATTTGGTGTAGATGTGTTCTATGACTCTTAACAGAATAGGGAGCGCTCCATGTAGAAGTGTTCCATTACTTGTTTTAGAATAGGGAGTGCTCTGTTTAGAAGTGTTCCATGACAGAATAGGGAACACTCGATGTTGAAGTGTTCCATGACTCATGACAGAATAGGGAGTGCTCTGTGTAGAAGGGTTCCACGACAGAATAGGGTGTCCTCCATGTAGAAGGGTTCCATGACAGAATAGGGAGCGCTCTGTGTAGAAGGGTTCCATGACAGAATAGGGTGCCCTCCATGTAGAAGGGTTCCATGACAGAATAGGGAGTGTTCCATGTAGAAGGATTCCATGACAGAATAGGGAGCGTTCCATATAGAAGGGTTCCATGACAGAATAGGGAGCGTTCCTTGTAGAAGGGTTCCATGACAGAATAGGGAGTGTTCCATGTAGAAAGTGTTCCATGACACATGACGGAATAGGGAGCATTTGGTGTAGATGTGTTCTATGACTCATTACAGAATAGGGAGCGCTCCATGTAGAAGTGTTCCATTGCTTGTTTTAGTATAGGGAGTGCTCTGTTTAGAAGTGTTCCATGACAGAATAGGGAACACTCGATGTTGAAGTGTTCGATGACTCATGACAAAATAGGGAGCGCTCCGTGTAGAAGGGTTCCATGACAGAATAAGGTGCCATCTATGTAGAAGGGATCCATGACAGAATAGGGAGCCCTCTGTGTAGAAGGGTTCCATGACAGAATAGGGAGCCCTCCATGTAGAAGGGTTCCATGACAGAATAGGGAGCCCTCCATGTAGAAGGGTTCCATGACAGAATAGGGTGCCCTCCATGTAGAAGGGTTCCATGACAGAATAGGGAGTGTTCCATGTAGAAGGCTTCCATGACAGAATAGGGTGCCCTCCATGTAGAAGGGTTCCATGACAGAATAGGGAGTGTTCCATGTAGAAGGGTTCCATGACAGAATAGGGAGTGTTCCATGTAGAAGGGTTCCATGACAGAATAGGGTGCCCTCCATGTAGAAGGGTTCCATGACAGAATAGGGAGTGTTCCATGTAGAAGGGTTCCATGACAGAATAGGGAGTGTTCCATGTAGAAGGGTTCCATGACATAATAGGGTGCCCTCCATGTAGAAGGGTTCCATGACAGAATAGGGAGTGTTCCATGTAGAAGGGTTCCATGAAAGAATAGGGAGTGTTCCATGTAGAAAGTGTTCCATGATACGTGACGGAATAGGGAGCATTTGGTGTAGATGTGTTCTATGACTCTTAACAGAATAGGGAGCGCTCCATGTAGAAGGGTTCCATGACAGAATAGGGTGCCCTCCATGTAGAAGGGTTCCATGACAGAATAGGGAGTGTTCCATGTAGAAGCGTTCCATGACAGAATAGGGAGTGTTCCATGTAGAAGGATTCCATGACAGAATAGGGAGCCCTCCATGTAGAAGGGTTCCATGACAGAATAGGGTGCCCTCCATGTAGAAGGGTTCCATGACAGAATAGGGAGTGTTCCATGTAGAAGGGTTCCATGACAGAATAGGGTGCCCTCCATGTAGAAGGGTTCCATGACAGAATAGGGAGTGTTCCATGTAGAAGGGTTCCATGACAGAATAGGGAGTGTTCCATGTAGAAGGGTTCCATGACAGAATAGGGTGCCCTCCATGTAGAAGGGTTCCATGACAGAATAGGGAGTGTTACATGTAGAAGGGTTCCATGACAGAATAGGGAGTGTTCCATGTAGAAGGGTTCCATGACAGAATAGGGTGCCCTCCATGTAGAAGGGTTCCATGACAGAATAGGGAGTGTTCCATGTAGAAGGGTTCCATGAAAGAATAGGGAGTGTTCCATGTAGAAAGTGTTCCATGACACGTGACGGAATAGGGAGCATTTGGTGTAGATGTGTTCTATGACTCTTAACAGAATAGGGAGCGCTCCATGTAGAAGTGTTCCATTACTTGTTTTAGAATAGGGAGTGCTCTGTTTAGAAGTGTTCCATGACAGAATAGGGAACACTCGATGTTGAAGTGTTCCATGACTCATGACAGAATAGGGAGTGCTCTGTGTAGAAGGGTTCCACGACAGAATAGGGTGTCCTCCATGTAGAAGGGTTCCATGACAGAATAGGGAGCGCTCTGTGTAGAAGGGTTCCATGACAGAATAGGGTGCCCTCCATGTAGAAGTGTTCCATGACAGAATAGGGAGTGTTCCATGTAGAAGGGTTCCATGACAGAATAGGGAGCTTTCCATGTAGAAGGGTTCCATGACAGAATAGGGAGCTTTCCATGTAGAAGGGTTCCATGACAGAATAGGGAGCGCTCCGTGTAGAAGGGTTCCATGACAGAATAGGGAGCGTTCCATGTAGAAGGGTTCCATGACAGAATAGGGAGTGTTCCATGTAGAAAGTGTTCCATGACACATGATGGAATAGGGAGCATTTGGTGTAGATGTGTTCTATGACTCATTACAGAATAGGGAGCGCTCCATGTAGAAGTGTTCCATTACTTGTTTTAGTATAGGGAGTGCTCTGTTTAGAAGTGTTCCATGACAGAATAGGAAACACTCGATGTTGAAGTGTTCCATGACTCATGACAAAATAGGGAGCGCTCCGTGTAGAAGGGTTCCATGACAGAATAGGGTGCCCTCCATGTAGAAGGGTTCCATGACAGAATAGGGAGCGCTCTGTGTAGAAGGGTTCCATGACAGAATAGGGAGCCCTCCATGTAGAAGGATTCCATGACAGAATAGGGAGCCCTCCATGTAGAAGGGTTCCATGACAGAATAGGGAGCGCTCTGTGTAGAAGGATTCCATGACAGAATAGGGAGCCCTCCATGTAGAAGGGTTCCATGACAGAATAGGGAGCACTCTGTGTAGAAGGATTCCATGACAGAATAGGGAGCCCTCCATGTAGAAGGGTTCCATGACAGAATAGGGAGCGCTCTGTGTAGAAGGGTTCCATGACAGAATAGGGAGCCCTCCATGTAGAAGGGTTCCATGACAGAATAGGGAGCCCTCCATGTAGAAGGGTTCCATGACAGAATAGGGAGCGCTCTGTGTAGAAGGGTTCCATGACAGAATAGGGAGCCCTCCATGTAGAAGGGTTCCATGACAGAATAGGGAGCCCTCCATGTAGAAGGATTCCATGACAGAATAGGGAGCCCTCCATGTAGTAGGATTCCATGACTCGTGACAGAATAGTGTAAGAGAAGCTCAGTATATATTGGAACCAGAAGGCCATTACAAACTCATGCGCACGCTCCTAATTCTGAGCAAAGGCTCACTGCAAACGGGCATTAGCACTCACATGCAAACGTATTAGCGTGTTGGTGCCAAATGGCCTATATAAGCTGGACTTTGGCATGAACAGATTGCTGAGTGGTCTTTAGCTAGTTCCTGTTTAACCTGCACCTTGACCTGCCATATCTGCCTACCCGGGGCCAGTGCTACCCCTAGGCTGCCGCCTAGGGCGCACTGCCGTGGCTCCTGGATCCCCTCCAGAGGATCGGTTCCCCCTGGCAGGTGGTGGCGCAGTGCGAAAAGTAGTGGGAGGAGCCGGAGGCAGCTCCCGCGGCTCCATCTGGCTGGCTGCAGACACCCCGCAGTGGCGCCAGGTGGGTGCTTAGTCCTCCGCTCCATCGGGTCATAAACGGGTGTCTGGCAGGAGCAGCCTCTTACTTTGTCTTCAGCTGCAGTACCTGGCAATCTGCCTCGTAGGGCAGGCAGCCTGTAAGCACATCGCTCTCAAGCCTGTAGATTCTCCCAGGTTGATCAAGATAGTGGGCTGGGCGGGGGTGTGGCTGACTCCCACAGATATTGATGTCCTCTCTGGCTGAAAATGCACTGGACTGCACTGGGAGGAGGAGCCGAGATGGCAGCCCCGGGAATCGTCACCTGTAGCCATGAGGTGAGTGACTGACGTTTTCTTCCTGCAGGAGTTCCTTCTGTCTATAATGCTTCATAACTCCCTAACCTGCACACAAACAGCAGGGAACTGCTCCCAGGGGTGCAACTTCATACTGCCCCCACCCCCAGCACCTACTACCCCTACCACATACTGCCCCCAGTACATACTACCCCCACCATCTACTGCCCCACTACATACTGCCCCCGCCCCAGCACATGCTGCCCCCTAGTACATAGTGCCCCCAGTACATACTACCCCCAGCACATACTGCCCCCTGCCCCCAGCACATACTACCCCCACCACATGCTGCCCCAACTACATACTGCCCCCACTAATAGAGTTAATGTTGGCAAGGAGGTGAGAAAGTATCCCTGTACAAACATGGGCAGGGCACAGGGTGTGAAGTCAGGGGCGGAGCCAATGGGGAAGCAAAATTAGGTTTCGCTTGGGGTGTCAAAAATCCTTGCATCAGCCCTGTGCCTACCTGTGCACGTCCCGTCTTGTCCTTAACCAGTGTCTGGATTCCTGCCTGCCTACTGTGACCCCAACTAGTACTCTGACTCTGCTCCTGTCTTGTGCTCCTGTGACTCGCTGTCCGACTATGTACTGACTGTGGCCTGTATCCTGACTCTGCCTGATGTTCCTGTACCTCACTGCTCGGCTGTTGATGACCTTTTGGCTTGTGTCCTGACTACGCTCCTGCCTGCAAATCAAGTGTCAATGTGTTCCAGTTCCTTCTTATGTGCTTGGGTGTAACTTTAATTTTGAAACATTTTTAAAAAACATTTTTTGGCCCCTATTTGATTATTTTTTGAGACAGGTTCTCTTTAACCAATTAAGGCCTGGAAGGATTTACCCCCTTAATGACCAGGTCATTTTTTGCAATACGGTACTGCTTCGCTTTAACTGACAATTGCACGGTCATGCAACACTGTACCCAAACAAAATTTATGACCTTTTCTTTTCACGAATAGAGCTTTCTTTTGGTGGTATTTGATCACCTCTGTGTTTTTTATTTTTTGCACTATAACCAAAAATGATGCGACAATTTAGAAAAAAAAAGCTATATTTTTTACTTTTTGCTATTATAAATATCCCCCCCCCCCCCAAAAAAAATAAAAAAAAATGTCTTCCTCAGTTTAGGCAGATATATATGCTTCTACATATATTTGGTAAAAAAAAACAACGCAAGAAGCGTATATTGATTGGTTTACGCAAAAGTTATAGCATCTACAAAATAGGGAATATATTTTTCTGGCATTTTTAGTATTATTATTTTTTTTTTGTTTACTAGTAATGGCGGTGATCTGCGATTTTTAGCGGGACTGTGACATTGCAGCGGATAGATCAGACACCTAACTGACATTTTTGACAAACGATTATTACAGTAATCAGTGCTAAATGTGTACACTGTTATTGTACTAATGACACTGGCAGGTAAGGGGTTAACATCAGGGGTGATCAAGGGGTTAAATGTGTTCCCTGCAGGTGTGTTCTAACTGTTTGGGGGATGTGCTGCCTGGGGAAACACACAGATCCATCTTCCTGCATAGCAGAAAGACAGGATCTGTGTGATCTCCCCTGTCAGAACGGAGATCTGCCTTGTTTACACAGGCAGATCCCCATTTTGTCACTGCAGGAAACGATCGCGGGTGGCCGGCGGACATCAAGTCCGCCCCACCCGCTGATTGGCTCCCCCGCTGGCCTAGAGTTCCCAAGCCGAAGTACAATGATGGCGATTCGCGGGAACGAACCGGCCTGCGGCAGTATAATTATGGTGGCTGGTCGGCAAGTGGTTAAGGAGACATCCGAGGTCTAAAAGACCCCAAATGTCTCCCCTGCGCTCCACTGAATGTAATGCACTGCAATTTGCATTGCATTACATTGTTTCTCGACTGGGGACACTGAAAGGCGGACCTGGAAGTGACATCAAACATGTTGCTTCCCGGTCAGCAACAAGAAGGGGAGGAGAGGACAGGAGTCCACTCAGCTCCCTCCCTCTACCCGACGACACCTGCTATGGTGGGGGCTCCACCGGAGGTGTGTGGAAACAATCGGGCGGCAGCACAGCCACTGAAATGCTTCCACCTGACAGGCAGTCTGCTTGTCAAATACAGTATACACCCAATCCAAGTGTGTGTAAAACCCTCTGCTGTCAGGTCCATACGACGTACAGACCTGGCAGCGAAAGGGTTAACTTATAGTGGTGGATGAAGGTGTTGGGAGTGGATCAGCTTGTTGTCCTACAGACCACATCTGCCGATACCTTGGACCATGCTACTTAGCACACTACCACTGCCGTGGATGTATGAGTCTTGATCTCTTCTGGAGCAGGTAGATCTTTCTTCATGTAAATATGTTGTATAGTTTTGGCAACCCATAAGGAGATAACTCTTGTGGATGCTTTCATGGCCTGGTATCAGGCACGGAGGCCAGTGGCTGTGGCAGTAGAGAGGTTCATGCAGTAGTTAGCTGGATAAATACATAACCATATACCCCGGATGATGCAGGTCCACCCGAGTGCTGTGTCTAAGCACTAACCAATCTTCACCAGAGCTCCTGCTAGTGCTAATGCATGCTCACTGCATGCTAATGCCAGGTCATGGCCCTGTGGATTGCCCCAGCAAAAAGAGAGTAAGCACGGGTCAGATCGTGGATGAAGAAGATTCAAAACAAGAAAAAGTTTAGTTGATGAACAAGCCAAAAAGTCAGTAACGAGTAGTAGCTGGATGGTACTAGGTGGAAGTGTGCTTGAAAAACAAGCCAAGAGTCGATAAGGAGTGGTATCGAACATAAGGACAGCAGTAGGTATGGAAAGGAGCAGGATATTGACTGGAGAGAGCACAATTATCTGGCAAACAGGAAGTGTATATACATAACTTAAATAGGAACTTCATGGGATGTGCAAAGAGTTCAAGGTTCACCAGAAACAAGAGCTTGTTTGTAAGGATAACCTTACAAAGTAAGGTTATCCAAGGAATCAGGGAGAAAGCTGTCCAGCATCTCAGGTAGCACAGTGAGAAAAGCTTCATCCAGACACAGCAGAGGTCCCAGATTTAGCTCCAGATCCTGGCAGATGCAGAGTAACTCGTCTTCTGACCTTTTGGTAAAATGCACAAACTCTCTTACTGATGGAATTGCAGCATTCTCAGAAAGGAAGTTTGTCATAAGACCTTCAAGTCCAGATTGTTCCAACACGGTCCTTGTACTTCCAAAAATCAAGGGGGAAGGCATTGTAGAAAAGGTTCTACACCTGAGAAAACCTTTAAATCTGAGACTCGCCTGGCCGACAGTACAGCCGTGAGAAACAGAGTGAAATTCTAGATGTAACATTCCATGTAATCACATAATCTGATCGCTCAAAATACAATTGCATTTGTGCCCAAAGTGTCTCAGTGATGCTAAATCAATGCAAAACAATTAATAATCTTCCACCATCAGTGAAGGAAATAGCTTGTTTGAGCTAGCTTAACAATTTAAAGTGATAGCAAAGCCAGAGTTGGGATCTAAAGAAGGCAGTTGGGGTCCCCCCCCCAAATGCAAGTCTAAACAGGCTCTTAGAGACCCTGAACTATTAGTGGAATATTGGTATACCCCAAGCCTGATGAACATCGGCCCCCTATAGTCATACGGTTTTTCTGACGTATGTTCAGGTAATACCAGAAACATACACATGGTTCCATTACTATTCAGATTTACACCATACTCCCTCTATTAAAACACAACATCGTGTGAACATGTACAAATGCACATATACTATCTGGGAGCCTTCTTAAAAATACAGTATATTTGTTTCTATACTTGTGATGTGTTTACAACCTGTCTTTCTTCTTTTTTATGTGTGCTCTGTAATTTAGTTTTTTTTAAAGCTAATAATTAAACACAAATAACTTTACCATGTGTTGTACCAGAAATATAATGTTAGTGCCTTTTATAAAAGTGAAAAATCACAGAATAAAATTGTCACTTGTTAATGAGTTTTAATCAGCCTTGGTTCCCAGATGGAAGAAGAAATTGTGGTTATGATGAAAACCTAGTTCTATTTTCTCATAGTCATTATACATAAATTGCACTGGCTTTACCACATTGAAAGCCCCTCCACCCATCTACTTCCATAAAGGCAGCAGCTCGAGGACTGTGATTTTTGTGCCGGCTGGATCACCATATTTGCTGATGTTCAAGAATGATCTCTCAGCTTGTGTAAAGCGGGTTAACTTTATCATCTTCTCTTGAAAGAAAATCACTCCAAAGTAATGCCCTGTACACACGACCGGTTTTGCCGTCGGAATAAACTCTGAAGGTTTTTCCGACAGAGTTCCAACGGAATTCCGCTCAAGCTGTCTTGCATACACACGGTCACACCAAAGTCCAACCGTCAAGAACACAGTGACGTACAACACGTACAACGGGACTAGAAAACGGATGTTCAATAGCCAGTAGCCAATAGCTTCCGTCTCGTACTTGCTTCAGAGCATGTGTCGTTTTTGGTGCGTCAGAACAGCATACAGACAAGCGTTTTTTCCGATTTTTTTCAGTCGGAAAAATATAGAACATGTTCTCTATCTAAGTCTGTCTGAATTTCCAACGAAAAAAGTCAGATGGGGCATACACACGGTCGGAATATACGATGAAAAGCTCCCATCGGACTCTTTCTGTCAGAAATTCCACTCGTGTGTACGCGCCATTAGGGAACATTTGGTTGTCACCAAGATCAGAATTAGTGTCCCCATTGTTCCCTCTCTACAAAAACTAAAAACAAAGTTTTGCCTTTAGTTATACTTTAAAGCGGTTCTCCAGACTCCCCCCCCCCCCGCATACCTTGTGGTGGGTACTGAATGTCTAAGATACTCACCTGCCCAGTGATCCAGCTGTGTTTTGCAGGATCCTGTCATAATTCTGCCCTTGTTTTGTCCCGTGCTGCCATCTTGCCACATGACGTCATCAAGAGGCCTGTTGGCTCTTCCAGGTTTAGCCGACGGGCCCAGGATGATGCACCGCTAAGCCTGCCCCCTGTCACATTTGGCAGAATCTGCGGTGATCTACACCATGTCCGGCCCCTCCTCCATCCCCCCCACTGTCTTTTGGGAGACACACAGGTCCCAGAAGACAGCAGGGACCAGTCAGGACGCGCAGCACGACTCACGCATATGCGGTAGGGAACCAGGCTGTGAAGCCGCAAGGCTTCACTTCCTGATTCCCTTACTGAAGATGGCGGCGCCTCCACCTGGGAGCCTAGAGACGGGTCTGCTTCAAGTGAGGACATCGCGGGCACCCTGGACAGGTAAATGTCCATATTTTAAAAGTCAGCAGCTGCAGTATTTGTAGCTGCTGACTTAAATTTTTTATTTTCGACGGAACTCCGCTTTAAGCAAACAAAAAAACCCCCCAAAAATTATGCTTTACATGGGGGGTGGAGTGAAGAGGAGGGAACTTCACAATAAGGGGGAAGTTCCACTTTAAATTGCAGTTGTCACCCTGATCTTGAAATTACTGTCCAATAAGTCAATATTGTGGAATAAGTGTGTAGCCAGCGTGGTCCAACGTGCAGTTATACCTATACTGTGTATAACCGCACATAGGGCCGCAAATTTGGCAGGCATGCTGATCCAGAGGAGACACAAAGCTGCACCCCAAGGTGGTGAGACCCCGGAGATTCGGCTCATGCAGGGAAAGCGGCACACTGATGGCTTATTTTAATGATTGAAGGCAATGCTTTTTAATTATTGTGAATGTTTAGCAAGATCTTTCTTTCTGGAGCAAGAAAACCATGAGAGATGTGTGGAGGTGTCATTAACCATTGCAGCTCTGCATGCCGATCATCATAGATGTTGAGGCATTGAGTTTTGGTGAGTCATTGAATTCACATTGAGGGAGTGCTGGTCACAAGCACTGCATGAAGAAGGAAATTATTTGAATATATGTGGACACTATGGGTGATTCATAATACGCTCTGCTGTGGAAGATTTTATGGAACTTTCATTTGCTTCCACTTGTTACTCTCTTTATAAAAGTTTGTTAATTGGGTATAGTTTGATTCAGTTGTATATGTATTTATATTGGAGGTATGAGGATTTACAGCGCCACCTAATGTCTGTTTATTTGACTTTTTTCAGACACTGATTTGATTTGTTTGATTTTTAAAGGGGCAGCAGCACTAAACGTTATTTTTGTTTAATTTAGTTTTTTTTTGTGATTAATATTTACACATAGTTAAATTAGAAACAATATATTTTTACACATTTGTAAAATAAACAGTTTAAGTGTTTGGTCTGCGGTGTAAGTGTAATATATATATATATATATATATATATATATATATATATAGGAACATTTGCACTGTGCAGGTGTTGTTCACACTTATAATATCATAGTAAAAGTTATACTAATGCCGCGTACACACGATCGGAAATTCCGCCAGCAAAACTCTGATGAGAGGTTTTGGTCAGAAAATGCGACCGTGTGTATGCTCCATTGGACTTTTGCTGGCGGAATTCCAGCCAGCAAAAGATTGAGAGCAGGTTCTCAATTTTTCGGTTGCAAAAAGTTCCGAATGGAAATTCCGATCGTCTGTACCAATTCCGACCTGCAAAATTCCTACGCATGCTCGGAAACAATTCGACGCATGCTCAGAAGCATTGAATGTAATTTTATCAGCTTGTCGTAGTGTTGTATGTCACCGCGTTCTTGATGGTTGAAAGTTCAGCGACCTTTTATGTAACCGTGTGTATGCAAGCCGAGCTTGAGCGGAATTCCGTCGGAAAAACCATCTAAGATTTTTCAGACGGAAAATCCGCTCGTGTGTACGCGGCATAAGGCTCGGTACACATTGGTGCGATGCGGGAACCCTGCAAATCCTGCGATGTGAACTCCCTGCATCGTTCACACTGCCATATGCGAACCGCTGGGAGTGTTAATACAAAGTTATTGACACCCCCAAATCGGTTTGCATATGGCAGTGCGAACTGTCAATTTGGACATGAATCGGATCGCATGGGTGTGAAAAGGGTCCTGCATGACTTTGGTCCGAATGCAATGCAAATTCAGCAATACAATCTGTATGGCTGAATTCACATTGCACAGACATTGCATGTGATTTGCAAAGCAGTGCGGTGCACATCACATACAATGTCGCCCAGTGCACTAATGAGAACCCAGCCTTACCTCCTCAGTGTCCATCACTAACCTGCCGTTGTGACAGCGTGGTTCTCTATCATGGTGTATGTGGCCCAGGATTCTCAACTAGGCAGGTTGAGGGGCTCCAGGATGATTGTTTAATTTGGAGCAAACTGTTTATTCAGTTTCCTCCATGGCTGGTAGAATCCGGTTTGGGACCTGGAGCCTGGAGATTTCGTAGTGATCCGGGTAGGATGAAATCTCCAATCCTGGGACCACTTATTGTGGAGTCACTTATTGTGCAGGTGGGTTCTGGGCTTTTTGTAGCGTCAGGACCAGGGTTCTGGGCTCTACCTTCCCGAGGAGTCCAGGTGTGAAAGGGAAAAGCCATGAGTGTGGATGACTGCACTGGGATAAACAGAGACCCAAGCCTGGGGCCAGAGCAGCAAGGGCCTGCTCGCTATGTGAACAGAGTCAGAAAAGGGTCTGCGGGAGACAGACGATAGCCTGAGCAGAACTGCTGTATGTGTAATCCAGGAGGCTGAATATCTATTTCTGTGCTAAAGTGAGCCAGGAGGCTGGATATTTCATTTCTGTGGTAATGGTGGAAACCCCCTGCGTGGAAAACCTACATTGTATGGACTTTTTTCTTTCTCTTTAATAAAAGTGGGCCAACAAGCCCTTAAACGGCAGAACAGGTGTAGACTCTACTCATGGGTGAGCCCTACACTTAAAGGGGTTGTAAACCCTCACGGTTTTAATTCTATGCATTAAGGTGTGAAAAACCTTTTGTGCTGCTGCACCCCCCAGACCCCCCCCTTTTTTCTTACCTGAACTCGATCGTTCCAGCGAAGGGGACGAGCACAGCAGCTCCAACCATTGTCTTGGGTCCTCATTGGATAGATTGATAGCAGCAGGAGCCATTGGCTCCCGCTGCTGTCAATCAAATCAAATCTAATCTAGTGACACGGAAGCCTGGGGGCCAAGTCCTGCTGTCTGTGTCAATGGACGCAGCAGCAAGACTCTGGAGTGCGCCCACACTGGTGCCCCCATAGAATGCGGCTCTCCGAGGGGGCACTCGAGAAGAGGAGCCAGGAGCGCAGTAGGGGGACCCCAGAAGAGGAGGATCTGGGCCACTCTGTGCAAAACCCTTGCACAGATGAGGTAAGTATAACATGTTTGTTATTTAAAAAAAAGAAGCTTTACAATCACTTTAAGCTAAACAACCTCCAACATTACACTGTATACATACATACATTTGGCAATACAAGCTATAATTAAAAAAAAAATAATAATTCCTAAATAGGTTTGCAAGCGTTTTCTCGCAAAACGAGCAGGATTCAAGCCTCTGCGGTGTGCAGTACCGCATTTGGCCAGAGGTGCGGGGGCGCCGGTGACACTCAGAGGCACTGCTAGCCATTGCCAAGTGTTTCTGAGCCTCTCCAAGTGTTTCCGAGTGCATCTGAGCAGCTCTGATCGGTTTCCGAGCGTCTCCGGGGCCCCCCGCCTCTGGCCACATGCGGTACTGCATACAATAGAAGTCACTGTGGAACAAATTATCTGAGTTTCCATTGACTTCTATGGGGAAACTCGCTTTGATAGACGAGTGCTTTGAATTACAAGCATTCTTCTGGAACTAATTCTGCTTGTAATCCAAGGTACCACTGTATTTACCTCTAGGTTCTCCATGACTACTCTGCTGCTCTATACACATATACAGCACTTTTTTCTAGCGATGGACACTGGGGAGATTAATGTTACTTGCACCATACACTTACCTTCTAAATGTTTTTCCTTTAGTTCTTCTTCTCTGAAGAGGACAAGACATTGCCAGTGCTCCTTCCACACATCTGTCATTTCAGGTTCATGTTATTGCTTATTTATTACCCAACAAGCCTGTAAACAAAGGTGTCAAAATGGAGCACTTGGCACACTTTCCTAATTCCCCCAGAAGCATGGCACTTAAAGGATCAATGTCACTGAGAATACGGCAGAAGCCACTTCTGTCTAAGGCAGTGTAAGATATGCAAGCTGAGCCACAGCACAGCACCAACAATCTGCTCCTGCTGCTAATTTGTAGAAGCTGTAGGCTTGCCAAATGGCTCTTATTTTAAAAAATAAACCTCATTTCCTGATTTTTTTTTTTTTTTGTTATCTATCCATAATCTGAAAAAAAATATAAAAGAAAATCAGGAATAGTGTTTTTTTTTTTTTAATCTAAACTCCACCTGTCCCATCACTCTACACCGCCTACATTTCTTCCTGCCGGATCCTGGGAGGTCTGGTGACATCATGGATCAGTCCTTAGCGGTGGCAGAGACTAGTAATTCCTCCTGGACAGCCGGCCCTCACACACTGTGACTACTGAGATCCCAGGCCTATGAAATGATGTATCCCAGGGGGTGTGTCCATGATGACCTGGACTGACAAGAAGTGGATTGAATGATGCCGAATTTCATTTAATATAATGGCAAATTATGTACTTGGGTCAAACATCTACTCCACCTCACATCTCAAGCTCCCGATCTGTGTCGACTTGATAACTTGCAGAACGGGAGCTTGAGATGTGAAGTGTGAGTAGAGGTTAGACCCAAGTACATCATCATGTGCCATGGATGGATAAGTAGGAGGACATACTGGAGTGGATTTATGCTGTTATTCAGTGGCGTAGCTAGCACATCTAGCACCTGGGGCTGGTCATTGTTTTGCACCCCCCAAGAAAAATGTTGGAAAGCGGCCGCGAGTCACGTGACCGGCCTGAAGACAGCTGAAATTCAGTATTTACACTGCTCATTTTTAAATACAACTTACACAATGTGCTATGCCAGCCTCTAATAGAGGGGCTGGCAGTGAGAAATGTAATATTTTATTACAATAATAGCAGCGGGAGGGCGGGGCCAGGCCGGAGACAGACAGAGAGGGTGCTGACAGGGAGGAAGGAGGGCAGTGAGGGGGGAGCAGGCAGCCTATCACAGAGGGAGGCACTTTGACTACTATGATCAGGGCGGAGTTGCCCTGGTCATTGTGATCTGTTTAGAGAGGGCATACAGGAAGTGGTAGGTTTATTTTTTTTTTTTTTTTTTCACAGTTTAGAGGGGGGCATAATACATAGCACCAACGGTGTGCTGTGTAATCTGCTTTAACCACTTCACCCCCGGCAAGATTTGGCTGCTCAATGACCAGGCCATTTCTTGCGATACGGCACTGCGTCGCTTTAACTACAATTGCGCGGTCATGCGATGTTGTACCCAAACAAAATTTAAGTCCTTTTTTCCCCACAAATAGAGCTTTCTTTTGGTGGTATTTGATCACCTCTGCGGTTTTTATTTTTTGCGCTATAAACAAAAAAAGAGCGACAATTTTGAAAAAAAAAAAACAATATTTAGTATTTTTTGCTATAATAAATATCCCCAATTTTTTTAATCACTTAAGCCCCGGACCATTTGGCTGGCAAAAGACCAGAGCACTTTTTGCAATTCGTCCTTTTTTTCCCCACAAATAGAGCTTTCTTTTGGTGGTATTTGATCATCTCTACGGTTTTTCTTTTTTGCGCTATAAACAAAAAAAGAGCGACAATTTTGAAAAAATATTTTTTACTTTTATTTAGAATTCCAGGTGTTCTCTGAACGATGTGGAACAGAAGTGCAAAGATCTCCACCTTGTCAAATTAGAGAACGCCTTGATAAAAATACAATGCATTCTGTGAATGCCACAGAGGGGCAGCCAATGATTTTAGTAAATCTCTCCCAATGTCTCTCCATAAAGCAATATGCTGTGGCTTTTTGTCATGTTTGTGGGAGTTCTGAGGGACCTTTGTAAAGGCAGCTGCCTCCTGTATGATGAAGTGTCAAGGAATCCCCAGCGCCCATTCCTAGCCAAACTGGCTTTTCTAGTGCTTCTGTCACACCACATCATCCATGGCCAAACTCAAAAGTTGTGTAAACACAGTTCAGTACACAGTGTGCAAGGTACTCTAAATGAGATTTGAACCATCTATGGCAGTGGTCATCAACCCTGTCCTCAGGGCCCACTAACATGCCAGGTTTTATGTATTACTTTGGGGAGATACAGACTAGAATTCTGCAATCACTGAGCAGCAAATTATATCACCTGTAATGTATTTCAGTTATCTTGCAAACCTGGCCTGTTAGTGGGCCCTGAGGACAGAGTTGATGACCATTGATCTATGGGAAGGCTGACTGTACTCAAGCTGATAGATCAATTGACTTGCACAACCAGCTGGTTGGAATTTTACATGCAATTATTGCCAGCGGTTATAGCCACTACCAATAGTGACTGTGTTCTCCTGGCAGGCGCGATTCCCCGCACCCCCTGCTGGGAGAATACAATAGCTCCACAGGAGGGATTGCCCCATCAACACATTTTGAGATGGGAACGAGGGACACCTACTAGCAAATGTATGTAGGTGTAGGGCACGCCCCCTGCCACACCCCCTTAAAGGAGAAATAACCCCAAAAAAGGGTTAATCAAATGCTTTTTTTACCACTACTATTCATTTATATTGCAGAATACAGGTGCCAGGCAAACATTTAGCTGAACTTTTATCAAAGGTGAAGTCCCACTTTTTTCGTCCCCTCCCCTCAGTCAAAGGCTGGCCATACATGTTCAATATTATTTTACAATTTTCCTTTAGATATACCAAAAACCTTGTAATTTGAGGTCAAAACTTTCAATTGTATCCAATTAGGCACAGTGGCGTCACTAGGGTTGGTGTCACCTGGTGCGGTAAAATATGGTGTCACCCCCCCCCCCCCGTCACTGAGCAGGCTAGCGCATCAGCACAGCTCTCCCCCTTAGCTGTCCTGCCACTGCGGAGTGACAGCAGGAGCAGGACAGAGCAGTAGACACTGAGCAGGCTAGTGCATCGGGCTCTCTTCTGCCTAGCCTGTCACAGTGCTCTGCAGGGTGCTGGGCAGGCTAGTTTTGGGATGGCAGCGATCATGGTGCGCACTCCAAACGAGCCCCTGTAAATGTTGTGGTTTATGCCAGTGTGCCAATCCATGCACTGTCACGGATGGGGGTGACACCATCACGGTCGGATATCACTTCCTTCTTAATGGTGTCACCCAGGCCTGGACTGGGACAAAAAATAGACCCAGGCATATTAGACTGAGCCCCAAGTCTAAATCCCCCCCAGTGTAACAGTGTAATCCCCTTCCAGTGCAATCCCCCTAATGTAACCCCCCCTGTGTAATCCCCTAAAGTACCCCCGTGTAATCCCCCTAATGTGCCCCCCTGTGTAATTCCGCTGATGTATCCCCCTGATGCGCCCCCCTGTGTAATCCCCATAGTGTACCCCCTGTGTAATCCCCATAATGTACCCCCCCTGTGTAATCCCCATAATGTACCCCCCCTGTGTAATCCCCATAATGTACCCCCCCTGTGTAATCCCCATAATGTACCCCCCCGTGTAATCCCCATAATGTACCCCCCCCTGTGTAATCTCCATAATGTACCCCCCCTGTGTAATCTCCATAATGTACCCCCCCCTGTGTAATCTCCATAATGTACCCCCCCTGTGTAATCCCCCTAATGTACCCCCCTAATGTACCCCCTGTGTAATCCACCTAATGTACCCCCCCTGTGTAATCCTCATAATGTACACACCCCCCCCCCCCCCGTGTATATCTGCCCATTGTGTATTTCTCTCCTCCCTACATTCACAGACCTCAGATCAGCATGGCTCTGTCCACATGGATGTCCCTTCTCCTAGGCTCTTCCTCCTGTTGTGTACAGTCAGTGATGAGGAGGAGCCTGGGCTCCGAGGAGTGTAATTGTGATAGGCAGCCGGCATCTCTCCCCGCCTGCCTGTCACAATAATAGGGGATTGCAGTGCCGCTTCCCGGAGGACATGTTTCGGGCGCCGGGCGTCTGGAGAGGAGGGCAGCTTCACAACTTGCAGCTGCCGTGCCGCCCAGGAGGAGCGCAGACACTGTGTAGTGACGTCACGTCATCATCCTGTCTGCACTCTGTGAGATGTGACAGACAGGCTGAGGCTGGAAGAAGGAGGTAGGAAGGAGGACACCAGGCGCTGCTACAGTGTTTTGTTTCAGCCCAGCGAAAACGGCGCTGGGCTGGGTGAACGGCAGCTAAAAAAAAAAAAAAATAAACCAAAAAAAACAGGGAGGGTGTCACCCCTCTAGCGGGTGCCACCCGGGCTGCGGCAGCTAAAAAAAAAAAAAAAAAAATAATAAACAAAAAAAACAGGGAGGGTGTCACCCCTCTAGCGGGTGTCACCCGGGTGCGGACCACACCCCCCGCACCCCCCTAGCAACGCCTCTGATTAGGCAGACCCTTGCACTACATAGTTTAAGGTAACTCTAAAAGAAAACTGTTCAAGAAAATTGAACATGTATGGCCAGCCTTAAACTGAGTTACAGGGTTTTTTGGGGGAAGAAGTTCTTCTTTAATAAGGTATACCGTAAATTCTATGCAGATTCACCATATGACTACTGGCTGGCTTTAGTTCTACTGAATCACTAGCCCAAAACAAGTGTGCAACAAATGAAGTCCGGTCAGAACTCTTGGTGTGCATACCTGATCTGGTTTAGTAACTAAGCATTGAAGCCAGTGGATCACCATAACAGCCAGGTAAGGTAACTAGCATTTTCAGGATAGCCTCCTTTTCTCAAGGCTTTTCTTTAAAAAGCGGCCTGAGGTATGTTTTCTATATGAGCTGCCTTGCTGTGTGTTAAAATTCATAAACCTTCCTTTAAGCCCTGGTTCACATTGGTGCATTTTGACATGTCAAATCGGCAGCAATTGCCGGCAATGGCACCGTCCTAATCGGTGCGATGCTGCATTTGCGGCACCACACAGATTTAAAAAAGTAATTTCTGCACTACTTTTTGCGATGTTGGGGTGCGATTTCCACGCAGAAACACGCACAGATGTCTGTGAAATCACCGCCGAAATCGGGACTGACATGCGGGAGTGAAATCAGCTGAACTCGCACGGCTTCATTCCCACAGCTCAGTGTGAACCTGGGCTTAATGCTGAACTTTCCAACATGAAAAGTCAAACTAGTAAAGTGCACCCTCTAGTGGTATATATGGACTATTACAGGTAAAGTCATGTATAGTGTTTAATGATAAAATTATAATCCAGGGCATTTGGGTAGGGAACCTTCTCAGTTCAGCCTGCCAGTCCTGAAGGCTGTACTGACATCAGCATGGTGGGGAACCACATACACTGCATGGTCCACCATATAAGTGCTGAATCCGTTTTGTCTCCACAGGCAATTCGTTTTTTCATTGTAAAATCTATTCCTCCGGTGCCACATTTGGCACCTTTTTTCGGGGGGGGGGGGGGGGCTGGGGGGGATCATGTCTCTCACAGGTATCCTGTCCCCACTTCCGAGAGCCTGCGCCGCAGCCCTTGACGTCACCGCTCGGCTCCCTCCTCCTTCCCCCCGCCGCCGGCTCAATAGGAGAGAGAAGCGGAGCCTTGCGCATGCGCAGTAGGGTTCTCAGCGTTAAGCCGTAAGGAAGCATCAGCTGCGGTGCCGACATCGCTGGACTCCAGGACAGGTAAGTGTCCTATTATTAAAAGTCAGCAGCTGCAGTAAGTGCAGCTGCTGGCTTTTAATTTTTTAAGCGGTGGGCGGACCTCAGCTTTAACTTGTTACACCAACTTGTTACGCCAATTATTTTGGGATCAGATGGAAGTATAAGGGTCAACAGACTATTTACTAGCTATAGAGTAGTTAAGGAATGATAGCTCAAGTAGGAAGGATTGATGTGGGGGGCTCATGGAGGGGAGGGGCAGAGGAAAATGAGGAGCATTGATATATATATTTTTTTGTGTAGAATGTAATATGTTATTGTTGTATTTTGTATTTTTTTTTTTAATGTGTGTTTCACAATGTGATTGTAATGGAGAAAAGAAGTTAATAAACAGATTTAAAAAAGAGTGTAAGAACCAGGGGCGTTGCAAGGTCTGCAAAAGATCTGGGGCTAGAGCCCATAGCAGCGGTCACCAACCTTTTTGCCGGTCCGCCCCCTTCTGAAGAACAGACATACAGCCCCAACTTAGTAAGCTATAAACCTTATAAATTAAAAATACTTAAATGTGGTCTATATGTCTGGCCTAATCGAGAATGTCGATGAGCATTTAGACATTGAGTGTTGTGATAATAAGTGATTGTCTATTTTTTGTTAGCACTACAATTGGAGCCTTAATCTTCTGTATCGTTACCTCTGTTATGTCTTGCATTATCTTTAATAAAAAGAACATTTTTATGGAGTCTGAGAGGTGAAGATGATGTGTAAGGTAAGGGTTAACCAGTCCACCAGGAATTAGGGAGAGACCTTGGCTGGGTATAAGTCTAGCACCATCCTAGTTCAGAATAGGCTGCTAGGTAAGTTTAGTTAGCTCCTCTGTAAGTAGTGGAGCAGGGGTTGATTATTTAGTTCAGTGTCTTATATGCTGCTGTTCTGTTACTTCCCCATCTTCTAGAAGTATAGTGGGAGGGAGAGCAGAACAAGCAGTCTGAATATTTATGGAGCTCTGGCCAATCCCTGGGGTGGTGTTCCCAGAAGGGGGGAGGGCATAAATATTCTGAGGCCTGGCAGCAGGGTGCAGAGTTTCTGGGTCCAGAGCTTCAGAAGGGGGCTCTGCCCCTGGGGGCAAACAGAGTAAGACAGAGACTCCATATACACAATCCGATACCCACAGTTGATCCAGAGGAAGGAACAAAAAACCCTATAAAGCATGATCCAACTTGCACCAGCAGGCGGGAAAATTCCTTCCTAATCCCCAAGAGGCAATCGGTTATTCCCTGGATCAACTTTACCTATAAATATTAGTATCCAGTATTTTGTGCATTTATAAAAGAATCCAGGCCTTTAAAAAAAAATAAAAAAATAAAAATCTACTGAACTCGCCAAAACCCACTCTTGAGGGAGTCTAGTCCACATTTTCACAGCTCTTAGGCCCTTTGCAGGTGCTAAAGTGCTAAAAATAGCGCCTGCAAAGCGCCCTGAAAGAGCCGCTCAATGCACTACAATGTGAAAGCCGCTTTCACATTGGAGCGGTGCGCTTGCAGGACGGTCAAAAAAAGTCCTGCAAGCCGCATCTTTGGAGCGCTGTAGGAGCGGTGTCTTTACCGATCCTAAAGCGCCCCTTCCCATTGAAAACAATGGGGCAGCGCTCCAAACCCGCCTGCAAAGCGCCACTGCAGTGGCGCTTTGCGGGCGGTTTTAACCCTTTTTCGGCCGCTAGCAGGGGTTAAAACTGCCCCGCTAGCGGCCGAATAGCACCGCTAAAATGACGGTAAAGCGCCGCTAAATATAGCACCGCTTTACCGCCAGCGCGCTCAACGTCCCAGTGTGAAAGTAGCCTTAATGAGAAGAAGCCTTTCCGCATTTGGAGGTTAAATCGTCTTTCATCCAGACGTAAAGTGTGCTCCCTTGTCCACTGTGATAATCTTAATGTGAACAACAACGCCAAGTTCACTATACGGACCACTTATGTATTTATACATGTTGATCATTATCTCTTTTTCTCAAGAGAGAATAAAATGAGTTTAGCTAATCTTTCCTCATAGCTGAGCTCCTCCATGCCTCGTATTAGTTCAGTTGCCCTTCTATGCACTTTTTTTCAGTTCCCCCTAAAACCTTTTTGCATATTCTAGATGAGGTCTTACTAATGATTTATACACTCTAGGCATTCTCTACAGTCCATGCCTCTTTTAATACAAGAAAGGATTGTGTTCGTTTTGGAAACTGCAGTTTGGCATTGCATGCTATTATTAAGCTTATGATCTACCAAAATCCCCAGATCCTTCTCCACCATTGATTCCTCCAGTTGTACCCCCCCTAGTATGTATGATGCATGCATGTTTTTCACTCCCAAATGCATAACTTTTATCAACAATAAAACAAATTTGCCACACAGTTGACCAATTAACCACTTCAGTCCCCGAAGAATTTACCCCCTTAATGACCAGGCCATTTTTTGCAATACGGCACTGCGTTACTTTTTTTTTTCAATTCATAATTTTTTTTAGCACCAATTTTACTTTACAACACTTGGAACAAAAACAATTAAATACATATTGTTAAAAAAAAAAAAAAAAAATACAATAAAACAAACAAAAAACCAAGAGGCAAACACACATAAGGTTATCAGTGGTGTACCCCAAGGTTCAGTGCTGGGACCCTTACTTTTTAATATCTTTATAAATGATATTGGGTCTGGGATCAAAAGTAACATTTCTGTCTTTGCAGATGACACCAAGCTATGCAGTGGAATAACGTCCTTACAGGATGTCTCCAATTTACAAGCCGACCTTAATGCTCTGTCTAATTGGGCGACTAAGTGGCAGATGAGGTTTAATGTTGATAAATGTAAAGTTATGCACTTGGGGGCTAAGAATATGCAGGCATCATACATACTAGGAGGAGTATAACTGGGGGAATCCGTAGTGGAGAAGGATCTGGGGGTTTTGGTAGATCATAAGCTCAATAATAGAATGCAATGCCAAGCTGCGGTTTCCAAAGCGAGCAAAGTTCTTTCTTGTATTAAGAGAGGTATGGACTCCAGAGAGAGATATCATTTTGCCCCTGTTCAAATCATTAGTAAGACCTCATCTGGAATATGCAGTTCAGTTTTGGGCACCAGTTCTCAAAAAGGATATTGGGGAACTGGAGAAAGTGCAGAGAAGGGCAACCAAACTGATAAGAGGCATGGAGGAGCTCAGCTATGAGGAAAGATTAGAGGAACTGAATTCACCCTTGATAAGAGGAGATTAAGGGGGGATATGATCAACATGTATAAATATATAAGGGGTCCATATAGTGAACTGGGTGTTGAGTTATTTACTTTACAGACAACAAAGAGGACAATGAGGCACTCTTTACGTCTAGAGGAAAAGAGATTTCATCTCCAAATACGGAAAGGTTTCTTCACAGTAAGATCTGTGAAAATGTGGAATAGACTCCCTGCAGAGGTGGTTCTGGCCAGCTCAGTAGATTGCTTTAAGAAAGGCCTGGATACTTTCCTAAATGTACATAATATAACTGGGTACTGACATTTATAGGTAAAGTTGATCCGGGAAAAATCCTATTGCCTCTCGGGGGATCAGGAAGGAATTTTTTTCCCTGCTTTAGCAAATTGGAGCATGCTCTGCTGTTTTTATTTTTTTGCCTTCCTCTGGATCAACTGTGGGTATAGAATGGGGTATATGGGATTGTATGATATATATATTTTTTTTATTTGTGGTTGAACTGGATGGACTTGTGTCTTTTTTCAACCTATGTAACACATACACCGCCTATCTTTCTCTTAATTACATCAACACTATTATTCATGTAAATAACTCGTCCCTTTCCCCCCCTTCTTCTCTCCTCCCGTTTTAATTTATGAACATATTAAAAATGTAAAGGTCCCAACACTGAACCTTGGGGTACACCACTAAAGACCCTAGACCATTAGGCATAAGAATCATTAACCTCTTCCCGCCCAAGGTACGTCATATGACGTCCTTGAATTTGTGCGCGTATATCTGAATGATGCCTGCAGCTACAGGCATTATTCAGATATCGGCTTTTTTAGCCGGTGATTCCCTACACCATAAGAATGATCATAGCAGCTGTTCCGCTACTTGATCGTTCTTACGGGTGGCGAAAGGGGAGACCCCCCTTCTACCGACTCACCGATGAGTCAGACAGGATCCGCCCTCCCCGGATGGTGACAAAGATTTCTGGCAGACCAGATGGTCACCACAGTCTCTATGATCATTTGGAGGCCGGGCGCAATCTTATTACATCACGCCCGGCCTCTGCAGTCAAACGAATGGCGCCGAGATCATTTTATTATTTTTTTTGAGGTGAGATAGGGGGTCTTATTGACCCCCCTATCTCACTGTAAAGAGGACCGATCATGTCATATTCCTATTACAAGGGATGTTTACATTCCTTGTAATAGGAATAAAAGTGATCAAAATTTTTTTTGAAAAAAAAAAAGAAAAGTAAAATTAACAAAAAAAAAAATGTAAAAGCGCCGCTGTCCCCGTGTGCTCGCACGCAGAAGCGAGCACACAGGGACACGCAAGTCCAGCCCACATATGAAAACAGTGTTCAAACCACACATGTGAGATATCACTGCGAACGTTAGAGCAAGAACAATAATTCTAGCCCTAGACCTCCTCTGTAACTCAAAACATGTAACCAGTGTGACATTTTGAAGCGTGACATGTTAGGTATCTATTTACTCGGCGTAACTTCATCTTTCACATTATGCAAAAATATTAGGCTAACTTTAATGTTTTTATTTTTTTTTAAAGCATGAACCTTTTTTTTTTTCAAAAAAGTGTTCGACAAAATGCTGCACAAATACCGTGTGAGATAAAAAGTTGTAATGACCGCCATTGTATTCTTTATGGTCTTTGCTAAAAAAAACACATACAATGTTTGGGGATTCTATGCGATTTTCTAGCAAAAAAATTATGAATTTTACATGTAGGAGAGAAATGTCAGAATTGGCCTGGATGGGAAGTGGTTAACCACTACTCTCTGAATACAGTGTTTTAGCCAGTTTTCTATCCAATTACAAACAGATTTTTCCATGCCTGTAGACCAGTGGTTCTCAACTCCTGTCCTCAGGGCCCACTAACGGGCCAGATTTTATTACCTTGGGAAGGCGCAGACCAGAATACAGAAATCACTGAGCAGAAAATGATATCACCTGTGATGTATTTCAGTTACCTTGCAAACCTGGACTGTCAGTGGGTCCTGAGGACAAGAGTTGGGAACCCCTGCTGTAGACTTTACCTTACACATTAGCTGCGTGTGGGGAACTGTCTCAAACTATTTTGCAAAATCCAAGTATACGAATGCCACACCAACTCATTTGTCTAAGGTTTAACTTACCTCCTCATTAAACAAAAAAAATTAGATTTGGCAAATTTTGTCTGTCATGAATCCATGCTGTGTATCGCTTAAAATATTTTTCTCTTGCAAAAACTAATCTATGTGGTCCTTTATTGAACTCTCCAATATCTTTCCAACTATAGAAGTTAAACCAATAGATCTGTAGTTACCTGATCCCTTTTTAAATATAGGCACCATGTTGACCTTACGTCAATCCAGTGGTACTATGCCAGCCAGGTGATCTTATAGACTTAAAGCAACCTTCCCCCAGAAACAAGCAAATGGTTTGCCAAGAAGTGTTTTTGTGTGCATGCTTTGTGGTGGGTGTGGGGCTGTTCTGGACACTTGGAATAGAGATTCCTCTGAACTCCACTAAGAGGTCCAGGAATTCGGCCATTTTCTGAGGCCTTACTACCTAAACTGCTGCTCTGGTTTCACTTTAGTTAAGCCCACGTTCACATTAAGCCGATTTGACATATCAAATCGCATGCCAAATCAGAGCATATTGCTGGCAATGGCACAGTCTGAATCAGTATGGACTTGGCGGCGCTGCACCAATTCCAAAAAGTAGTTTCTGTACTACTTTTGGCGACTTCAGGGTGATTTGACAGGCATCTGTGCAGGTTCCTGCACAGATGTCTACTGAATTTGCCCCAAAGTCACCAAAAGTAGTACATAAACTACTTTTGGGAATTGGTGCAGCGCCGCAAAGTCGGCATCATACAGATTCAAAGTGTGACTGAAATTTCAAACCCGCCCTTAGTGTGAACGTGGGTGAAAAGAAGAATACAATGGCAAGGTAGAGACCCTTGCTGTTGCTTATCAGTACTCAAATTCTGGTTATTCTTATATCTCCAGTTTTGTTTTGATTAAAACATGCTTTATCCCAATACCCGTTCTGGGTCAGTGTCTTGAAACCAAAGCATCAGCATCACATCAAAGCAACCAGCATTTTTTTAAATGACAGTCCAGCAATAGTAGCTTAAAAATATGTCTTTTTCAAAAGTGCGCAACAGATGGGTATCACCGAATGTGAAAATCTACAGTGAGGAAAAAAAAATGATTTCATCCCCTGCTGATTTTGTACGTTTGCCCACTGACAAAGAAATTATCAGTCTAATTTTAATGGTAGGTTTATTTTAACAGTGATGCAGAACAAAAAAATCCAGAAAAATGCATTTCAAATAAGTTATAAATTGATTTGCATTTTAATGAGTGAAATAAGTATTTGACCCCTTCGCAAAACACGACTTAGTACTTGGTGGCAAAACCATTGTTGGCAATCACAGAGGTCAGATGTTTTTCTGGTAGTTGGCCTCCAGGTTTGCACACATCTCAGGAGGGATTTTGTCTCAAAACACACGGCCTAAGTCATAAAGGTTTCGAGGCTGACGTTTGGTAACTCAAACCCTCCACATATTTTCTATGGGATTAAGGTCTGGAGACTGGCTAGGCCACTCCAGGAATTTAACGTGCTTCTTCTTGAGCCACTCCTTTGTGGCCTTGGCTGTGTGTTTTGGGTCATTGTCATGCTGGAATACCCATCCATGACCCATTTTCAATGCCCTGGCTGAGGGAAGGTGGTTCTCACCCAAGATTTGACGGTACATGGCTCCGTCCATTGTCCCTTTGATGCAGTGAATTTGTCCTGTCCCCTTAGCAGAAAAACACCCCCAAAGCATAATGTTTCTACCTCCATGTTTGACGGTGGGGATGGTGTTCTTGGGGCCTTAGGCAGCATTTCTCCAAACACGGCGAGTTGAGTTGTTGCCAAAGAGCTTGATTTTGGTCTCATCTGACCACAACACTTTCACCCAGTTCTCCTCTGAATCATTCAGATGTTCATTAGCAAACGTAAAACGAGCCTGTACATGTGCTTTCTTGAGCAGGGGGACTTAGCAGGCACTGCAGGATTTCAGTCTTTCACTGTGTAGTGTGTTAACAATTGTTTTCTTGGTGACTATGGTCCCAGCTGCCTTGAGATCATTGACACGATTCTCCCATATAGTTCTGGGCTGATTCCTCACCGTTCCCATGATCATTGAAACTCCACGAGGTGAGATCTTGCATGGAGCCCCAGACCGAGGGAGATTGACAGTCATTTTGTGTTTCTTCCATTTGCGAATAATTGCACCAACTGTTATCACCCTCTCACCAAGCTGCTTGGTGATGGTCTTATAGCCCATTTCAGCCTTGTGTAGGTCTACAATCTTGTCCCTGACATTCTTGCACAGCTCTTTGGTCTTGGCCATGGTGGAGAGATTGGAAACTGACTGAGGTGTCTTATACCGATAACAAGCTGAGATTAAAGGGATTGCTCCTAATCTCAGCTCGTTACCTGTATAGAAGACACCTGGGAGCCAGAAATCTTGCTCATGCATAGGGGATCAAATATTTATTTCATTCATTAAAATGAACATCAATTTATAACTTTTTTGAAATGCGTTTTTCTGGATATTTTTGTTAGTGTGTCTCTCACTGTTAAAAAAAAAAAAAAAAAAAAAAAACTACCATTAAAATTATAGACTGATCTTTTTTTGTCAGTGGGAAATTGTAAAAAATCAGCAGTGGGTCAAATACTTTTTTCCCCTCACTGTAAGTAGCAGAGGGCTTAGCATTTATGAGTAGTACCTCTTAGCTGAAAAAAACTCCAACTCTAGTGACATTCACCGGAGACAGTACGATTACGATTCTAAAATGTCAAAGTTAATAAAGACGTGAGAAAATTTTCATATGTGAGGCAACTAGAAATGATGTAAGAAAATATAATGACCTATGACCACCAGGCCTGCAGTGGTGCAGGACTTCCAACAGCTAAACAGCTGACGCAGGTGCCTTTAGCCTTTTTTTGGAATTTCACTCTGTGTATATACATTTTTCAGTCCTATTGCATTAAAGCCCTGATGGAGTGGGATTCCAGAACCTCCAAAATGCATTGGCAATATTTATTAAATGCAAAAAAAAAAAAGAAAAAAGTTAATTTATCTGGACACACACCAGTGGGTTGGCCCTCCCATCCTTTACTCTTCTGGGTATTTAGAGAGCAGACTATGGAATTATGCCCAACATGAGAATACATCCAGTTAGCTGGGACTCCAATTGCACTTAGAAATCCAGTGCTTTTCTTCCCCTTTATAATATAATGAAAAAATAATACAGATTTGAATCATCTTTATTTTAATGTATGAAAATAGTTTCAAGTAGATACATGAACATGATTATATTTTCCAGTTGCATCCAATACCTTTGATTTATATAAAATAAAACACCAAACATCACCTCAGAATTCAATTTCTAAACAGTTTAAATATAAATATATATTTTTTTTTTTTAGATAAAAAAGGATGAGTAGTATGAAAAAAACTATTTTGGTAAACTATTTTACCTGTAAACCCGAACAAGTCCAAAAAAATGTAATAAAAATGGCCTACTCCATTTTATTTCCCCGGTCCACTAGAATATAATAAAAGATATTTATTCTTCAGTATTTGGCACAATCGTATTGCTCTTCAGTGTTTGACAGTAATGTATTACTATCAAAACACATGAATGCTTGGACCACAGAACAACAACTAATCCGACCTTAGACGATATAGTGTAAAAAATGTATTGAAACGATGAAACAAATTAGAAAAATGCTTAAAAGCACAAAAGCATATCCAATTCTATATATTTTTTCTATCAAAGCTCAGAATATTTAGGCTCTTTTACACTATTGGGCATATTTGTGAAGCTGTGAATGTTAAATCCACCAAACATTGTTTTAACACATTCACATTCATTTTCAATGTATCCAGGTGTACTCCCAGCCTATTTACAAACAAAACTGCCAAACTTTCATCAAAATAGTGCACTACAATGAACGCCATGTGTATTGAGTTTGCAGCTTGTGCATTTGGGTACAATTCTAAATGAATGGCATTACAATGCACATGGTATAATGCATAAATGTGTATTTTAACGTGTTACACGGCAGTGCATCAATGGGTATGGGCCTTTAACTAATGGCAAAGGTTATTGAGTACTTGGGGTATATGAACTTTTTGTCCTAGTACAACGTTCCTAAAATGTCAGCCACACACATTAGCCTAGATAGAAGGGCAAAAGTTTTTTTCCTGGAATTTAATAATTGGACAGCTCTGCTTAGAGGCTCAGGATTTCATAGCCAATCGTTTTTACCCACAGCTTTGTCCTGGTTGTGTAATAAAGTTGTGTCCGAGTAAAACCATGGACAGAGACATTGGTATGTGTTCACCATGCTTGCTTACCCACTAGCATTCTTGGTGTCTCATTCCATACTCAGAATACCATAAAACCACCTGCATATAGTAATTGTTATGTTATAGCTACTAAACTACCCAGCAGTAAAGAAGTAAAAGCTGGGAAATGAACTGCCTCTTATCATTGCCATTATTATTCCTGAAAATATTCTCACCGTTGCCACATTTGCTGCTCCCTCTCAGGTAAGAGCCATTATCAGTGATGTGTTTGAGAATAAACTTGGCCTTTCTGTTGAGGTGTTATCAAGTAAGAGTTCTATGTGCTGGGAAGGTTGTAATCTTGAGTGATTGTTTAAGTACATACTTAAACTTTTTATATTTGCTCTCTACTGGTTTGATTTTGTTATATTGGCTTTATTAGTACTTAAAAAGCTGTCAGAAATGTAGGAATGCTTTGTGCTGTCTGCCTGTGTTATCTTGTGTACAGGGACATCTGCCCCAATGCAAAAATTCCACGTTTGGGGCATACAGCCCTGAACACGAGTGCTCCATGATGGAATGCTGCTAGAAAAGCAAAAACATCTACAGACTATATACCCATACAGAAGGAACTGAATTGTATGCATGAATAAATGCATGTCCTAAGAGTACATTCACACTTTCTCTATATATAAAAAAAAAAAAATTCTATGGTTTTCAAATTCAATTTAAAAAAACAAATGGTGTGGTATGATGTCTAAAGTTGCACCAAATGCATGCAACAGTTTATCATTGCACAGCCAATGGCACCACAGTTCCTGTATTGCAATGGTAATTTACTGCACGGTTGACATTGTCCAGGAGCTTCCAGGGGTGCAATAACACAGGAAATGTTAGCTGTAAATTTGCACTTACTATTGGACGTCACCACACATTTTAGATATTGCATTGTGTGAAATTCAGCTTTATATGGTCATTGTACTACTTTCTATTATTGTACAACTGGAAGTGCAGTATTGGGCATAAATTATTGAGAGCAGAGGCGTGAACACTCTGTGGTGCCGAGCACAACAAATCCCTTAAATAAGTTGTGTGCAAGTGTTCTGATTTAAAACAAATATATTTCTGAATGTGCAAAATGCTTTCAGATAATTATTTCCTCTGCCTTAAACCTATTTCTGGACACCATAAGATGGTAATATCTACATAAAGTGTTCTCTACTCCAAAGACCTGCTGACTAAGCAGGTAACTGCTCTCTGTCTCCCTTCCACATGTCAGGGTTCTATGCCTAAGCAATTTATCACTAGACCTGAGCATTGAGAATGTGAGGTTGTGCTTTAGTCCATGCAAATATTGACTTTCAGCCAGTATTGCATAGGTGCACAGCAAAGCTTTACCTAAAGATACCTACTGCAATCTCACAGGAGGGGTTAACATAGCTAGGGTTCACTTTAGAATGACGGTTTTAGAGATGTAAACATAAAATGTGAATGTCAAAAAGGACAACTATTGGAATTCCTAATTTCTTTTCTCCCATCTGCATTCTTTTAGTTGGTATCTTTCTAAATTGACCAGAGTATTCTTATCCTTTTATGTAATAAATAAAATGAGTCCACTTACAACAAACACTTGCCGTTTACCAGATATAAGCAACGTCATATTTCAGCTTATGCTATAGATTTAAATAAATTGATGGATGAAAATGTATTGAAACAATTCCCAGCAGAGGAGAATGACTTCAGTGTCTTAGTAAGTGCGTGAACTCCATTAGTAGAGTGTCCATTATGGAGAGCATCATTTAGTGTAGGACTATATGGCTGAGTCTATTGTGTGTAAAAAAGAAAACAAAAAACAAACAAACTTTGGTTCCCCGAGGTGCATTTCAATGTAAGCCTTTTATATATGATTTCCAGTGCGGTTAGGACATGCTGTCCTCTGACTCATCCTAAACACATTAGACTTGGGAACAGCAATAGGTTGTCATGCTGCTGGCACGTCTCACTGCCTAGAACATTGACAAAATTAGTTGACATGAAATAAAATGTATGCATGGTTACAAAAATAAGAGAATGCACACGCAGAGGTTTAAAAAGGAATCTGAAGGTGCAGTAACCCATGTCAACTAATGAGAAAATAAGATTTTTGTACTCAAGTAAAAGTGTTTTCTTGGAGTCCACTAAGGGACACAGTAGGTCGGAAACAGCTGGGCATTGGCAAACAGAAAAATCATAAACCAGCCTTTGTAAAACCCCTCCTCTTGTCAGCATGTAAACAAGCAGTACCAAAAGGCAAAGCAGAAAGCAAAGCCATGTAGCCCAATAGACTCAATGATTTTTTTTTTTTTTTTTACTGTAAACCTTATTTTCTTTATTTTTCTATTGTGGGATACAGGAATTCAGATACAGCCGAGACATCCAAAAGCAGTCCAGCTGAGGGGTGGGCAACACTCACTGACATTTCCTCAGAGCGGAAGAATCAACACCCGAATCTGAACTAGATGAGGTGAAGTGTCCTGAAAGTCCCCTGACACAACCCTTGTAAACCTGAGGCGGTGGCAGGAGACTGCGGTGCTTGAATAACAGAAATACACTGCTGGGCTTTGAATTCGAATCAGAGATGGTAACAAGTGTAAGGAATCTGAAGTGCCGTGTGGCCAATGGAAAATTGCTAAGGTTTGTGATTTGCAACAGCCAATTTGATTTATTTTGATTGGTTGTTTTGTAATAGCATATTATTGCTTCTTACAATGTTTTTATTGCAGACTATATGTATGACTGTATATATTGATATCCAGCCTATTTGGTGTGGAATAGAAAGTGCTAGAAAAATACTATGCC